>OX336378.1:4413010-5613010 GCA_946902895.1 Fragum fragum
CGTCTCAAAAGACGTTGTTGTTTGTTTTGTTTTGTTGTTTTGTTTATTTTATCAAGGTCTTCTAAGTTGTTCATATAACTGAAATCCAGCTATAACTATGGTTGCCGAGGCAACAGATAATATCAAAATAATGAAATCATTAAGAGTTTTCTTCTCTGAAACCACTTGTTAAAGAGCTATGATATTTTTATATGCAGAGTCTTAAATGGTACCTCTACAAATTTTGTTCACATGGTGCTCATTGGATTATATTTTTCCCGAGCGTACCTATTTTACATTGCAACAAAGTATAGAATCTTTAGACTACGAAACTAGAAAGCCTATAGCAAAAAAGTTTGGTGTGTATATCTTAGAGTGGGTCTCCACCAAACTTCTCACAATCACTTTTCGGATCTACGAGGGCAAAGTCTATTTTTATTAATTAAAAAAGTGCATTTTAAAACTCTTCTCTTAATCAAGGAAACCTAAAATACAGATATTTAGTATATTAAATCTTCTAGTGGACTTCTTTTTTTTTTTTTTTTTTTTTTTTAATTGGTGCCCATTTACGTCAAAAGCCCCTATTGATAGGCAACAGCCAAAAGCAATTTAGGAGAAAACCTCTCTTGACAGATTTTAGTCAAGAAAATTTACTAGAAAGCCGCTATTAACGGACACCAAACAATATCATATTTACGAGAAAACCGCCATCTACGGACGCCATTTGATATCAAATTCTCTTTTGACATTCACCATGTTATGGCGAATCTGTGACAGAATAGCTATTGACTGACGTTTGTCAATAATGGTTTAAAAGTACATTCGCAATTGGCAGAAATATGAAGTTTGATTTCTTCATTTTGTGTTTCTTGCTTAATTAATGGTTATTATAGTTATTTTTGATATGTGTACAAAAATACAATATTGGTATTAACCCATGTCATGCTGAAAAGGATTAGGTTTAGGATTTCTCCAAAATCAAAGGACTGAAACCACTGGAAGCACTAGATACAGGTCAATATTTAATTTGTAAACTGATTTTATGGACAATTCTGACTTGAAAGGGACAAACAGGTAGTGTAGACTAAGAAAAGTCTGCACATATGTGCAGGCTGATCTTTGTCTATAACTCCTTCTCTAACAGGAATATTCCGGGATAAGAAACTTAAGATACGCCTGTTTATGAATAGCGGATATACGAGAGAATCGAAAATTGTTACAGACTGAAGTTTATAAATGTTTTCTCGTAGGCATTTCAGAACCCCATCCTGGCACTGTGATACCAAGGAAGTACATAGTTGATCTTCGCAGTGTTTTAACTGTGAGACTGTTCACAGTGGCGTTAAACTCCTTAAAATATAATAACTGGCCACATGCACTGCCCCCAACAGGAAGATCAACTTGGTCATTAAAATCATTAACTATGGGAAATATATGGCCAGTAACATGTAACCAAAATGAAAAGGCTGGTTGGTGACAGCTTGAATAAGCTGTACTTTCGACGTTTAAGTCGCTAAAGCAACACAAATGCTTAATATAAAAGTAGACCAATGACGGAATTCAAAGTTTACTTCCGGTCTTAATGTATTATTTGATTGGTTCATCCATTTTTATTGATAGCCTCGATCCCTAAACTTTCTCGCACATTCGCTATTGACAGGAATCGGTCAATAGCCACACCCAGTATTTTATCAAATGAATCTCTAACAAGAACAATCAAAGTACTGAAAATACTGTAAGCTAGCAAAGCATTGGCCTTTCCCTTGTTGGGTAGAAAACATTGTGGACATTGAAGAAATTGCTTGTAACAAGCAATTTCTTCATTGTCCACAATGTTTTCCAAAGCTTTTTTCTTGAGATGCTTAAATTGCGAAGTTGAGAGGGAATGAGTTAAATAGCATGCTTTTGATAGGGTTCTCTACAATTTGAGTAGAGTTTGAAATATTCCTGAAATATATAAGAACTATTTTGATGGCGTAGACATTTCATGGATTAGCCTCCAACGGCAGTTTGCACTCGTTGAACTTTGGGACGACCTCAAAAGTCTGTCTATTAAGTAAAGCTATCAAAGCTGACGCTTTTCTAGCTAATAAATATTTCGAGTGACCGTTTTGCTTTAACCCTATTTAAGTTTTACAGCGGCTGAAAGGGCTTTAAAACACATGTCGTTGTCGTAAAATCTGTAGAATGCAAGACAAATTTGTGTTGAGGCATTTGAATTGTTAAAAAAAATAATATTCTCATTGTCAGGCGATAATTCACTCCAAAAAAAATCGCTTTTTACCTACCCAATAGAGAATTATTTTGGAAAACATTGAGGGAAATATTGTGACAAGCAATTTCTCCATTTCCCGAATAAGAATAATTTTAGAATTCCATAAGCTTGAAATTGTTGGCTACAGCATCTTTCAATTTGGACCATTCTAAAACTATTGTGTCTAGTAATGGCTTTGCGGTGAATCTCGATCATGACAGAAGAGGTCATTGAAAATCGTTATTTTACGGAGTATATCTGAAAGTATACAAAAAAGCGGTCTTGCCTAACTTGGAAGATAAATTGACAATAATCAGTTGTCATTTAAGAATGTCATTCGATTTTATTCTTTCATAATAAATCAATGGCAAATTAAGTTTATTTCATCTCAAGTCATATAAATTATTATTAGTTAAACCAAACTCAGCAACAGGTGTTTGTTACCCTTTCTCCCCGATCGGAGAGTAAATTTTTTATGCGTATGACAAAAATCTTTTCGTGGTATTCTTATTCTGTTTAAATATTTCCTGTGCAAACTTTGTTTAAACGTCCTTGTGATGTCATACTTGAGAAAGTATTGTGGAAAAAGAGTAATTGCTTGTATCAAGCAGTTTATTCTTTTTCCACAATATTTTCCACCCTGTATGTTTATTACTTTTCATATTGCATTATCGTGTGCAACTGTTTTGAATTTGGACAAGTCTAAAATTTGGAAAAGAGGAAAGGTTAAAGACTATATAACAAATTCCTCCTTTGATAATTTGTAGTAATCGTTCAGATATTCCGTATATATTTCATATTTCTTTGAACCCAATTCCATGCAATCCTGCTCCCCCCCCAACACACACTCTTTGGAAAAAGCCGGGGGAACCCTGTGAAAAATGAAAAAAGATGCTTTAAGCAAGCAATTTTCGCATTCCCATAATCTTTCCTGTCGAAAAGTCAAAATATTTTTACTAAAATTCGGGCAACAAATAATTATTGTTTGCAACATTTTTGAATTTGGACCAGTCTACCATTTTGTCGTCTGGAAATGGGATAAGGAAAGAAAACGGCGTGGTCAACGAACCGCTGGGCATCATATTTACCCTTGTCATACTGAACCCGGACTGTTCGTGTTTTGGCAGGAGGTATAAACAAGGATCGGCCTGCACATAAGTGTAGTCTGATCTTGATATACACCTACTGTTTGTCTCCTTCAACCAAGAGTTGTTTATAAAATTAATTTTCAATATATTTCTTTAACTATTACTATAGTACTTCCAGTGCTTTCAGGCCTTTGATTTTTTAATCTAAATTCAGATAAGGATTTGAATTAGCATGACAAGGGTTAAACAATTGAAGTAGGTGTTGATAAACCGATGCTAAAATTTCATCCTACTTACGACTATTTGACGTGGAAAGAACGTTAGTCGACTGCCATACGTAAAAGACGGATTGCCGCTTCTCTTATAAAAAAATCTGCCAATCAATTCATTCATTCATTTAGACTAAAACTGAAACTTTGAATTCCCACATTTATGGTAAAATTTTCTGTTTGTTTGTTTGTTTAAAGAATTAAACATCGTACCTACATTAAAGCTGAAGTTACGACATTAACGTCGGCAACAAACTATAGATTTTGTTATATAACGTTGTTTAACCCCTTAACCGGAGCTCTTATCGGAGAAAAGTAGGCGAGGCCAGCGACCCGTCAATGTGTGACACATACAGCCAAAACGGGGCCACGTGAGACCTCCGTCAAATATTTAAGAGATGAAGAGAATATTTTTTTGTTTTCATTGAGGTATGAACCAAAAAACCTAATCACACTGTTTGAATACGCGAAGCGCATTCATACATTGTGTGATTAGGTTTTTCGGTTCATTCCTCCATGAAAACATAAAATATTCCCTTCATTTCTTATAATTTAATAGCATCGAGCGAAAAAAACAAAACCTTTACAAATTTTGATACCTTTTGTTTGGGACTATTTTGTGCGGAAGCATACAGAATCGCTGCGAGCTCAAAATTCTGTTCATGGAGTAATGAATTTTTTTTTCGACCAATCAGAACGCTCGTTTTTGATAGACGAAACTAAATATTAAATTATCTAAAAATGAATATTTGACCCAGCAGAGGTCAACCAAAGGTCTTAAAATAGGGTATGGTGAGGTAGAATAGTAATTCTGGATACAAAAAATCTGGCCAAAGAGAAAAGTTTCGACCCAGATCAGTCTGAAATAAGAGTAAATCGAGCGTTGGTGACCTAAACGTCGTAACTACAGCTTAAATAAGCTGTAGTCACGACGTTTAAGTCGCCAAACCCACAAATATATTTGACCTAAATGTCGGAGTTCACCATTTACTTCCAGTCTAAATAAATGTTATTTGATTAGTCAATTGATTTTTTGGACGACAGCGGTAATCAGTCATGCGTGAAATCTCATTCTAGAGAGGACCTCGGCGGGATACGAGATGTATCGTCTCCGACCTGACTGTGTGACTTTTGACTGTCGAGTCGCATTTACATACATTCCTGCAAACATCAATTGAAATCAACCTTACTGGGGAGAAATTGAGATAACGTAACTCGTTTTATGGTTTCGTATCATTTATTTTTGTTCTATATTCATTTTTTGTTTTGTTATGTTTTTTGGTTTATCATTATTTTAAGTCATATAACAAGATAAACTACCACAATAAACTTAATTGTTCGACAGCAAAACGCTTTGAAGATTTTTTTTCAAAATAACAGAAATAACAGAAAGTACATAAACGATTTGTTGAAGAGGTCGGCCATCCTTTAACCCATTCCAATTTGACCAAATTTTAAACTGGTCCAAATTGAAAGAAACTGCAGGCGCCTATTTCAAGTTGATGGAATTTTTAATTTCTTTGTCTTTTGGGGTAGGAAACACTGTGGATAATGAAGATATTGCTCAATTTGATACAAGCAGTTTTTTTGAATTTTCCACAACGTTTCCATTTTTTTTAATGGTCGTAAAAAGGAGCGATTGTGTGCGAACTAGTTGAAAGCTTTAGCGGATGTTTTTGAAAGTCAGTTTGAAAGGGTTTATGAACCACTTTGAACATATTTACGGTAGTATTTCGACAAATTCGCGAAATAGTTAAAAGCTTTAGCGGATGTTTTTGAAAGTCAGTTGGAAAGGGTTTATGAACCACTTTCAATATATTTACGGTAGTATTTCGATAAATTATGGCCGCTAAGAAACCAAAACATCGCAACTACAGCTTGGATAAGCCGTAGTTACGAGGTTTTTGTTGCCCATCGACGTTACGTGAGTATGGTATCATGTCGTTTACATCACCGTACACCCTTAAATTCAATCTGTGCCGGTTACACCTCTTTATTGCAAAGTTATTTCTTAATGTTCTCTGGCGGCTTGTCGAAATTTCTCGCTGGATTATAAATTGTTGACCAATATCGGAGTTCAAATTTCACTTCCGGTCTATATAAGTGTTTTGATTGGTCAATCGATTATTTTGAATGACAACGCGATCCGTAAATCATTTACTATTCCCACATAAACCCGCCTTTTTTCACACCCTCAAGAAAAAAAGCTTTGAAAAACATTGTGGAGATTGAAGAAATTGCTTGTGACAAGCAATTTCTTAATTATCCGCAATGTTTTCTTATCAGAAAGTTGAAAACTTATAACATATAAAATTTCATAAGCTATAAATATTTCGTCTGCAACTCCTTTCAAAATGGACCAGTCTAAAATGTTGTTGTCCGGTAATGGATTAAACCAGTTCATATTAAAGCACTAGAATGCGGCAAGGTAGAGTGACTTTAGATTAATAATTAGCAGCATTTATGAAGGCAAACGTTGTAAGGAAAGAAATAATTGCTTATAACAAGCAATTTCTTCATTTCATACATGTTTTGTTCCGAAAACAAGTGTTTGTATCGGAAAGGCTTGCGTTCAATACAAACAAACAACAGAAAATGACATACATGTAATAGATTTTAGATACTTTATCTTCGGATTTGAATGAACACATTCAAAAGAAAATGACAGTTAACAGGCATACCCTCTCTGATGCACGGGTCTGTTATGACCATAAAGCTAGTCAAGATGAAAGTTGACGAATCCGTCCACTGATCTATATCCCTTTCCGGTTTTGCTAGATTTTAGACCTGTCCAAATTCAAAGGCTTTGCAGGCGAAAAATTAAAAGTGAGTTTAATTTGAAAAATAACCGTTCAGTAGGATGGAAAACGTTGTAGAAAAAGAATAAATTGCTTGTTATAAGCATTTTATTCTTTTTCTGCAATGTTTCCCAAATCATAAAATCACATGGCCGTAAAAACCAGAATATTCACGGGAAAGGGTTTATATGTCAGTTTTACTGAGGTAAAAAAGACATTATTTTGTAAATATGTGGTAAAAGGCAAATTGTTTGTTGGCGACCTAAACGTCGTAACTATAACTTGAATAAGCTGTGGTTACGACTTTTAAGAAGCCAAAAATGCTTGATTTAACTGTCGGGGTTCAAAGTTCAATTGCGGTCGAAATGAATGATATAATTGGTCAATTCATATCTTGATTGACAGCGGCGATCCATGAACTACCAGGGGCGCCAGACAGAGTGGTGTCTGTTGAACTGTTGGGTAGATTTTCTACTTATCACATGTTTTGCTGAAAACGCGGAGTTTGACTCTCGAAAAACCGTATCATTCTGTGAAAGGGGTTTGTTATTGGATAAACTTGTACAATTAGTACTGTTATTGTAAGCACTTTGAGGTTCTATACGATATAAGTTTTCACTGTCCGCTTCTGTGGATGTCTTTGTAAATTTATCACTCGCTTCACCATCAAACTCTGTCTGTCTCGTTTTCATTTCACAAACGCCTCCCGTTTCAGCTTTGTTATTTTCAATGGAACATGCGTTTGCATTTCCGTTTGAGTCAATATTTGGAGGTGATGCTATAATCCCCGAGTCTGGTCCAGGGTTGGCTAACGTTATCGGTATGACACATGTTGTCCCCGAGGCATTCGTGCAAAAGTTAGCCGGAACAAAAATTGTGAGCGGGATATTGGACACGACTTGTGGTTGGGTCTGACTAATGATGGGAAATAGTTGTGGTTTGTTCAGGCTAACGTCGGAATTGACAACCGTTTGAGTCTGACTAACCTGTTTGGTATTTTGAATATCTGGAGTTCTGATACATGCATTTGTTGCGGGTAAGGGAGATATTGGTATCACATTTGGACTCATTTGGATGTTTGTCTGGGGTGAATTAACAGTCAAAGGATTCGTATAAATAGTTATAGGTTTCAATCGTTCATCGTTATCTGATTTATAGACGTTGTTTACATTGTTGTTTACATCAGTAATAGCTTCGCCGACGTTCACAAAACTTGTTGTCAATACGTCTTTGTTGTTGGGAGAATTAACACATGTAGCTTTGGCCGTAGTTGATATATTATTCACTCTGTTAGCAAGGTGGTCCAGAAGTTTAGTTTTGGTATCCGTATCACAAATATCGCTAGCAGTGACGTAACGTATGACTTCACTAATACACGAGCTGACGCCGGTACGGTAATTATCGCCGTCTTGGTTCATATGTTTGTCTGAAAATAACAAAGAGATAAATGGTAAGTATTAGAATATGTAGAAAGAAAATGTAAATTAAATAAATACTTGTTCAGGTCTTGTTATCTAGATTGACTTACCGCCATGGGTATTGATCATCACATATCAGAATTGTCGAGTGAATATAGTTATTCCTTTTCCTAGAACGTGTATCTTTTCCCACGAGTCCGTGTAACAAATCTATCATACGGAGTCGTCTTAATTTTCTTTGAATTTTTCGAAGTAAACTTTTCGAAGTAAACTTTTCATTTTCACCCATACTGTTTGAATTACGTGTTGATCGGGTATGCATTACTGGTAAATTCATTATTCTGAAACAATGAATTCCGAATATTACCAAAGATGAGTGTCAAATCACTGTCCCTACAAACATATAACCTTACCTTTCTTTGAAGACTTGTTCTGAAGTTCCCTCACATAGTTTACCGTCATCTCCAAAATGTCTGCTTTCTCCATTTTTTCAAATCTTTCGTCCTAAAATAAAAGACCATCCTATCAATGGGTACTTAGATTTTAACCTATTCCTACACAATGACGCTTTAGGACGACCCTCAAGAACAACAACTACGAAGCATTGTGTAAAATGAAGAAATTGCTGAATAAGCGAGACTATTCAATTGAGTACCTGAAACATAAGGATTATGGCCTTTTTCTATAGCTCTGTAAAAAGTATTTCTACTAAAATGGTATGGTAGTGCATGAAAATAAAAAGAATACATCTGAATTAGAATATTTATTCAAAAACCAATTTTGTAAATTCTCAAATGAGGACGAAAGGGGGAGGGGGTAAAATCGTGGACACTGGTCGAATCTTGAATACGAACCTTGTGTGACATTATTCCTGCTAATATCGTTTTCAATTCTGTTAAACTAGAGTTAATTCTTGCTCGTCGCTTCTTCTCCATCGCAGACTTTGTCACCTAAGATGGAAGAAAAAACGAAAGATGTATCAATGGTAAAAAGCATTTTACTTAACGTCTTGTTCATATATTGCGTAATGTCCGAATTTATTACCTTTGAATGAATGTCAAAAAAATCGAACGAACCCCGTTGCTTTAAACAATGACAGACAAAATTGCTATTGGTGGGAAAGTAAGGCATGTTCAATGAACGCTTTCAGAAGCCTTTAATTCAACAAATAAAATAATTTAAATAAGAGTAGTATTATTACTTGACACATTTTTCCCCTTTAATAATTTTCTTCGTGATACTAATTTTGACAAACTATACTGTTGAGTGGCAATAAAGTCTTGTGAAAAAGTTTTTTACATTTTCTTATACTTTTTGAGTAGCAATAATGTCCAAAGAAAAGGGTTTTACTTTTGTTGTAGTTCTTGTTGTTGTTGTTTTGTTGTTGTTTAAATAATTAATAATACCTTTCTATGTTCTGAAACTGGACTTCTTGGTTTTTCAGACAGCATCATTATTTCTTTTCCCGGAATATCGTCTTGTTTCTAATCCAATTAATTATTCACAGAATGAAGCTTTATAACTATGTTAGGTTCCAACTGTTTACGATCAATCGAATCAAGTCTAGCCTAATCGATTTCAAATCCCATCTAACTCTTTCGATCAGGCTGGTTTGTAGTCATTTCATTGATTAGATAGTTAGTCCCAAGGACTTTAGTCAAAATACAGACAAGTCACTTCCAGAACAGTTTTCACGAATCTCTTCAATTCACTTGTTGACTGACAGACACACGTGTTGAGCCTCAGGCTCATCCCGAGCAATGATCTTCTGGATCAGAAATCCTCCACGTTCAATTGGCACGCGAAATTCACGTCTGTTCGCGTTCCTTTGGAAAGAATGATGATCTTTTTGAAGATTTGTGTCTCTATTCGCGAGCGCAACAAGTTTAAACTTGTCTGGTTTAAAAATTCAGATGTAGATTCATAACTGTCACTGTCTGAATACCTCACGTCCTTTTACGGTTTTTAAACAAATAGAGATTGTTCATTTTGAAGAGGCAACGTATTCCCCCGCCTCTGATTGGCTGGAGTCAACCATGGGTAAACATGACAGAGTTATCGCCAAATGAAATTGACTAAAACCGATGTAAATCGCGTTGCAGGTACTTAAATGACGTGAGGCGCGTGCCGAAATCTCGCGATGAGAACGTGGGAAAACTCCGCCCATTTATACAGGTATCTCTCGTGTCGCAGCTGAAGGATGGACTATAAATCTTGAATACATACGACTTCAAGACCTTTCGCTGGCAGGTGCTCGTTTATATTATCCTTAACTTTATTAGAGGAAAGATAATTATTAGTCGTACTCAAAATAATTGACTGGTACCGCTAAGTTTAACAAGCAAGTAACACGATTATTATTTAGAAAAAGGAAAATGACAAAACTCTGCTACGACGGGCAAATCGATTTAAAATATAAATTAATTTGGATCTTCAAGAAAGACACGAGTAGAATATTACACAGCCCTTAAATTGTGTTTATCATATGCGAAACGGCTTTCACTTAAAAATCGACAGACTAAACAAATTACATAATGGACCGAAAGTGAACTTTTGACTCCAACATTTATTTTTGGGACTTTTGGTGCTTTGGTGGTTTAAATAGCCTATTAAATCTGTATCTACAAGGTGTGTGTCGCTAGCCAACCAACATTTTACTGCTTTTTACATGTTGCTGATCATAATCATTGCAAAATAGCGCCGTCAGATATCGAACTCGAACTACTTCCTGTTGACGTCAGTGGGCGTGGCCAGCGATCCGTCAATTTATCTAAGTCTAGAATAACCTTATTAACCCATTACCAGACGGCAAAATTTTAGACTGGTCCAAATTGAAAGGAGTTGAAGACGACAATTTAAAGCGTATGAAATGTTCGATTTTTTTCTATCTTTGAGGTAGAATGCATTGTGGATAATGAAGAAATTGCGTGTAACAAGCAATTTCTTCATTTTCGACAATGTTTCTAAAGCTTTTTTTTCTTAGAGGATTCTTAAAGCGTCACTGAGTGGGAATGGATTAAAGATGGGCAACTGGTGTACAGTGAGTCTTTAAACTGTCCAAAATGAGCGCGATTTACATCGATTGATTGATTGAATGGGGTTTAACGCCGCTTTTAACAGTATTTCAGTCATATCGCGGCGGCTGGAGCACCTAACAATGGAATCCTGGTATTTCTCACACCAGTACTACCATTACTTCCCTTCCTAGCCTCCAGCTGCTATCTCACATAGGTCTACGATTATCGACCCATTGGTGAGAGACAAATAGTCGGAAAGGATGAGTGCCGCCGTCGGGGATCGAACCCGGGACCTTTAGATTGACAGTCCGACGCGCTACCAACTGCGCTATGACGGCGGCTGCGATTTACATCGAAATAGAGTAAAAGGTCGAGACATATATCTTACTTCTTAGATCGTGGGAAAGTTTGTCCGAAATGATCAAAGATATTCTTCCAAATACGAAGAGATTGCTTTAATTCATTACCACACAATGACGCTTTCTAATTCCCTTAAGATATATATGATCATGGAAAACTTTGCGGGAAAAGTAGAAATTGCTTGTAACAAGCAATTTCTTTTTTTTTTTTTTTTTTTTTTCTCTCTCTCATTTTTTTTAAACCACATTTTAACTTATTTTCAAATTTTAGTGCAATTTGAAGTGTCGTCTGCTACTTATTTCAATTCGGGCTTGTCTATATAAACTATATATCTAGTTCTATTTTTAAGAATGGTAATATAATACAGGAAGTTCGTCTGCAATAAGTTAAAACCACGAATCTTGATACAAAGGTGTGTCTAAAATCTTCGTAAACCTAAGTGGGATAGCAACTGGAGGCAATGTAAGGATGTAATGGTAGCACTGGTGTGAGAAATACCAGGAATCCATGGTTAGGTGCTTCAGCCGCCGCGATATGATTGAAATACTGTTAAAAGCGGCGTTAAACCCGATTCAATCAATCAATCAATCTGATCTCTCTCTTTTCATTCTTTGAAGCTTAGGCTTTCAGGCACAACAGCATTTTAAACTTGTCCAAATTGAAAGAAGCTTCAGACGACAATTTCATGTTGGTGGAATTTTAAAATTGTTCCGTCTTTATGGATAGAAAACATTATGGATAATGACGAAATTGCTTGATACAAGCAATTTCTTCCTTTTCCGCCTTTTTTCCAAAACCTTTTTTTAGAGGGGAGTATAAAGGAGAGCTTTTGTGGAAATGGGTCAAAACTTTCCGGCTTTGAAAAAAAATGAGACATTTCCAAATTCAAAGGTTTTGCAGACGAAAATTTAAAGTGGATTTAATCTGAAAACAAACCATTGATTAGGGTAGAAAATAGTGTGGAATATTTCCAAATTGTAAAATCACAGGGACGTAAAAACCGGAGATTGTACGGAAAGGGGTTAAGTTATTTTTTTTTTTTTTTTTTTTTTCAAATGTTCAATTTGTCAACAGGTGCAAACTGCCTCTGGAGGTTTCACTATTGAAGGACCGAATCTTTGCGCATTGAAAGTAGAAATTGAAAGTAGAACTTCAGAGCATCTAGGTAAACCTTTTAGGGTTGATTTCTTGCATTCAAAAATGACTCCAGTATTCCTTTACTTATTATCAGACGAGCGTGATTTATATTTGTCCGAATTTAAAGAAGCAGACGACTGTAGGGCCTACGAAAAGAAAATGAAATGTCACATTTCTTCTATTCTCACATTTATTTTCGTAACTATTCCCCCCCCCCCAAAATTTGAAGATTGTGAGGTCAAAGGTTAATTTTAGTGTGTTTATCAACCATATCCCATTACGAAAAAAAATTTAAATTAATCAAATTGAAAGAAGTTGCAAACGGCATTTTAAATGTGTCGGTTTTTTTTTTTTTTTTTTTTTTTAATTTCTTTGTTTATTTGTGTTCCAAACAGAGATAATTGATAATAGTTTTGACACTGGCGGGAGTCGAACCCACTAGGATACCCCCATGTAGTAAGGTCGTCTGCAACTGAATCAATTCTTTCTTTGGGCAGAATAGATATGTGACCCCGGAGCGATAAAGGAGCATCTACGGTTCTGTAAAACAAATATAAAAGAGATATGATCCAACAGAGGTCAATACTAAGCGACG
This sequence comes from Fragum fragum, assembly GCA_946902895.1. Taxonomy (NCBI): domain Eukaryota; kingdom Metazoa; phylum Mollusca; class Bivalvia; order Cardiida; family Cardiidae; genus Fragum; species Fragum fragum. The sequence continues at coordinate 4,425,926 of OX336378.1, forward strand.
GTGTTGTATCCGCATGGGTTCGAATCTCGTCTGTGTCAAGTATAGAATATTTTTACTTTTGTATGGTTTCCGGTGCATTTTTGAGATTTCTTGGTGGTTTATCACTCGATTATTAACAAAAGCAGAGAAATTATCAAAATGATAAACTAACAGTCTTGAAAGATTTATCCCTGCTTTCGTTCTTTTGCATCAACGTCATCTCAGCTGTACCAGAGCCGTGGTGATATCACCAGGTTGCCATCTAAAATCACATGCTAAATGACCTACTTTGAGAGAGTTTGTCAGAGAAACGTCATATTTTGTCTCTTTCTGCATTAACCCATTCCCATAAAATAACACACACAATGATAAAGGTATTCGAAAAGATTGTGGAAAATGAAGAAATCACTTGATACAAGCAATTTATTCATTATCCACGATGTTTTCTACCAGAAACGACAATTATTTTTGAAATTGTATCATTTAAAAATTGCCATAGGCAAATTCCTTCACAATTTGGACGAGTCTAAAATCTGGTAATGGGTTCAATAAATAGATTGTCGGGGGATTATGTCAAACGTTAAACTACAAATTGTCTGTACAGTATTTTTACTTAATTAAGCTTATACCTCATTGACAATCGGAATCCCAGCAAATGTTGATGTTTGTGTGTTTGTTTGTTTGTGTGTTGTTCTTACAACGAGCATGAACTTTTTTATATTTCCGTTGTTGCAGACTGAAAGTACTTTCAAGGTATCTTTTCTAAAGGGGTACCACTATCATCTTCGTTAGCCAAGGTTGACAACTACTACGTGGCTATAATTCAACCTAGGCTGATCGAGGTCAATTCGTTGTTCCCGACTTATCATTGGTTAGAGAAAGAAGCAATCGTATCAGTCGATATATTTGTTGTTTGAAGTAAAAAAAAGAGGGGGTGGCGACACAGAAATTGTCGCTTTTGTAGCATCTTCGATAGTCTTCGGTAGCCTTGGATCGTAAGTTCGAACCTTGGCTCGACCATCATTCCTTCCGACAGTAGTGATGTGCCTCTGACAAATGAGCGAACGATTGGTATACAGCCGCCACGGCATAACTGATTGGTTGATTGAATGGGATTTAACGCCGCTTTTAAAAGTATTTCAGTCATATCCCGGCGGCTGGAGCACCTAACAATGGATTCCTGGTATTTCTCACACCAGTACTACCACTACATCCTTTCCTAGCCTCTAGCTGCTATCCAACTACGGTTAACAATCATCTACCCATTGGTGAGAGACAAATGTCGGAAAGGTTAAGTGCCGCCGCCGGGGGTCGAAACCATGGCTCTCATGATTGAAGATAAGGAGTCTGACGCGCTGCCGACTACGCTATGACGGCGGCACGAGACATAACTGAAGTACGCTTGAAATTCCCATATAATTTAATTTTTCGTTTCGTCTATAAAAAAACAAGCGTTCTAATTGGTCGAAAAAATCTAGTTATACCCCCATGATCAAATTTTTTGTACACACAGCTATTTGTATGCCTCCGCAGGAAATAGTTGAATGAAAAAATGTGTCAAAATTCAAAATATAATTTTTTGGCTTGGTGTGATAAAATTAAAAGAAACGAAGAGATTGTGTGTGTGTGTGTGTTATCATGGAGATATAAAACGAAAAACTAATCACACTTACGTATGAATCCGCTTCGCGAATTTATAGTGTGATTAGAAATTCATTTCATACCTCCGTGAAAAAAATATAGTCCCTTCATCTTAAACTAACAGAAAAACAAAGGGAATAATTAGTGCAAAATATACACCTAATAGTGCTTAAAAATTTCATTGCACTCGCAATGTCACTGAAACATTTTCATGGCAATGATTAAATCGTAAAACAAGGTTGAAGCTTTAGAACGTGTTAGGAATTGACAAAATTTATTTTAACGCCACAAGACATTTCCGACTTGTATGTCAAGATTTCCGACAGTTTATTAACTTAAACATAATTTTGTAATTAACTTTAGGAACAGTGGAGCCACTTAAGGGCGCATCCTAATGTCGCCATCCAATAGAGGAAATTTTGATATTATGCAACACATCTCATTGGCATAAGTACATGTTAGCATCCAAGAAGCAGAATCGAGAGGGATTAATCTATATTGAAAGAACTTGTTTACCAATCAATGTTTTATAAATAAGTTAAAACTACACAAATATATCTTTATTCGTCAATATTTTCATCATAGGACGTTCGACCGACGAAATCAAATTGCCTTTGTTATATCTTTTTCAGTATTTCTGATTCACTACTTAGCGGAGATACATTCGGTGGTATGTTACTACCTAAGATGCTTCATTCGTACAATTATCCACTGTTAACTAAGTTCTCTTTCTTCTTCTTTATTTTCTTCTCCTTCTTTCTTACTATTTTTTATCTACTGGTTGTTGGTACAGAATTATTCCGGAGAGATTTAGCTTGGTTTATTACAATAATTGTCTATTTATTCTATGATGATTAATACCTATTTATCTATTCGTCTATTTTGGAGTGTAGATATCCTTGCCACGTTCAAATTGAATTTTTTTTCATTTACCATATATCGGTAATTGACCAATCGCGGCTGTCAATCAAAGAATCAATTAACTAGGTCGCTTACCAACCATTTTACTGTTTCGTTACATTTTACTGAACATGAATTTTGCAAAATAACTCCATTCAAATTTCTAAGTAAATCCGGGCTCAGTGGGTGTGGCCACTGGAGTCAGTGGGCGGGGCCAGCGATCCACCTATTTCTGGTCTAAGCCATTCTGAGACATCGTGTTAAGGAAAGCGAATGAAATCAGAAAATAAGAGATAGCCTTTAACAATACAGACATTTTATTCCAGCGACTTGATTTGTACAAAGTTTTTCGTTGCATACAAAATCAAATACATTTTAAACCGTTCCCACACAATGACGCTCTCTGAAGCAATTTCTTCATTTTACACAATGCTTTCTACCAAGAAAGCTGAAAAAATCTAAACTTTCACCCAATTTATATTGTCGTCTGCACATCCTTTCAATTTCGACCAGTCTAAAATTTTGTCGTCTGGTAATGGGTTAAATCAAGAAAAGGCTTTTAAAATGTCTTGTATTCCTACTCGTATAGATGTACAAGTTATAGTGAGTGGTCAAAGGTGAATTTTGTGTACAGGTATAAACATGATTGACCTTTAATAACTCACTATAACTTGTGCATCTGTATTAAATAATTTTATCTTTATGTTGAAGGAAGTTCAGAATCTTCGAGAGCCATTTTCTATGCGGAATCCTGCTATGATAGAGGTAAATCGGCGAAGTGGATGTCGACCAATGAAATCAATCATTGCGACCAGAAATGAGTTTTGAACGCAATTTTTGTCAACATGTTTATTGTTGGTTTGGTGACTTAAACGTCGTTTAAGTCGCTAACCAACTTTTCTACTTTTTGTTACATGCTACTAGCCATTAATTTTTTCAAAATAACGAAGTTTTATTACGAAGTGAAACTTCCTGTTGGAGTCGCTGGGAGTGGCAAATGGAGTAAGTGGGCGGGGCCAGCGATTGGTCAATTAGAAGGTAAAATTTAAATGTGTCGTTTTTGCGGAAACCATTCTTACGCACAGGTTTTAAACATCGAGAAGGAGACACAATTTGGGATTATCTTGGGATTATAAAGTGTCGCAAAGTGGTCTCATACTCCCCACCAGGCTTTTGTCGCTGAAGTAGCACGGTTTTCCTTTGACCTACATTACCTAACATTTCCAATTGTGTGTTTTGTGACCTTGACCTCTGACCTACGCGATCCCAAAGCATTAAGGCACCTCCTCTGGTCATTTACAACATGTTCATAAAGGTATCAGGAGCCTACTTCACATGGATTATGAATTAAAGCACGAAACGGTTTTCAACCAAAGTTCAATTGTGACATTGGCCTTTGACCTACATGGTCAAAAAATAATAGAGAACTTACTTGGGTCATTGGCAACAATCGAAGGAAGTCTTAAGGTTGGAGGTCAACTGCTTCTGGAGAGCACGGAAACGAAAAAGTCTATTGACGGACGGACGGACAACCAGACATCGTGGCACCAATATAGCCCCCTCTCCTTTGTACATGGCGCTATAATAAGAGCGCCGGATATGCGAATGGAACTCGAAACACTTTGTGATTGCAAAAGCCAACGTGCTGACGATTGACTTCGCAGCTTCGGAAAACACGCTCAATACTTATTAGAATATTGTTTACGAAATTTGTTGGTTTGTTTGTTTATGCAATGTTTATGCTCATACATATAATGGTTGTTTCGGAGCACTCCTTTAAGGTGTGTGTATTTCCGTTTATTTATCGTCGCTACCGTAGCACATGCCCATATGAGCGACGCCCCCAGAAGACGGTTAGTAGTTACGGGGGATAGTGCAAGGATACAGGACGAAACTGCTGAGAGCTCCGCCTGGTTCTTTAACGTGCTCGATGGATAGCATCGTCACACGGGGCCTCGGTTTAACGTCTCCTTTAAGGCGAAAACATTCATCCTTTTATAATGTCAAAGGGTTGAGATGTTACCTTTGAAATAATATTCAAAGAGAGCTTTGCTGACAGAATCGATTACAAATATAGCTCGAACAATTTACCACCAAAAAAACATGTCTTTATTATGCTCTACAAAGAGACGGCGTATTAATTGTATTATGTAAACATTATTACGTCGGTTGGTTAATAAAATAACTTTGATGGTGTCAGATTAACTACCGATGCACCCCCGACTTGAATAGATTCGGTACGAAGCAATTTGAAACACGAAGGTTTGTATTTGAAAATGTCACGAGGTGTTTTATTAACAAAATAAAATATGTTAAAATCCGAAACAAGACGGATCCAATTTCATGGAGATTAATGCAATTTGTGATCGGGAATGACATCAAAATATATTTCTTGTACTCTTTAACCCATTCCCACACAGTGACGCTTTTGGACGCTCCCCAAGAAAATCATTTGGGAAAACATGGTGAAAAATGAAGAAATTGCTTGTAACAAGCAATTTCTTCATTTTCCACAATGTTTCCTACCAAGAAAGTTGAAAAAATCTAAAATTTCATAAACTTCGAATTGTCGTCTGCAACCCCTTTGAATTTGGACCAGTCTAAAATGTTGCCGTCAGGTAATGGGTTAACTTCTTTCATTAAAGAATTGCGGATGTAAATCAAAGAGTCGTTCGACCAATAAAATATTCATTAAGACCGAAACTGAATTTAGAACCCCGACATTGTGGAATTGGAGACTTAAACGTCGTAACTACAGCTTGAATTCAAGCTGAAGTTACGACGTGAAGGTTGAAAAAAAGTTTACCTTATTTGTTACATGTTACTGGCCATAGACTCTGCAAATTGTCGAATGATTTGGAAGTGGATCTTTCTCTTGGAGACAGCGGGAGAGGCCAGCAGTCCGCCGATATGATCTTAACGTAGCATAGCACACACATCCCCTCCATTAGAAAACTATATAGTTTCTTGTTCTTAGAAAATAGAAACTTGTATTGGGATTTGTAGATAATCATTTAACCCATTCCAACTCAAGCCCTCCTTTATACGCCCCGCAATTAAAGAGCTTTGCAAAACATTGTGGAAAATGAAGAAATTGCTTGTATCAAGCAATTTCTTCATTATCCACAATGTTTTCTACCCCAAAAGACGAAAAAAATAAAATTACATCTACTTGAAATGGTCGTCTGCAGCTCCTTTCAATTTGGACTGGTCTAAAATTTTGTTGTGTGGGAATGGGTTAAAACGGTTAACTGTTTAAAGTCAATACTTTACAATACAATAGTTCATAGCTAGGAATACCATGACACTGACGAAGGGGATGTTTTAGACTAGGTTTGGAATGGAAAGGTTTAAACAGTTCGGTTTGGATTAGTTTTCAACGAAAATGCGTTTTAAATGAAACGAATGTTCACATGAATTTGCATCGTCGTTGACGTTCTAAAACCTCCTAACTAAAGCTTGATTCAAGCTGTAGTTACAATATTTTAGAATGACAACGACGATTTTGTTGTATAAATAGATTTGATTGTTTACCCAAACCGCTCAGGTAATCAAACATCAAAAAAGAGGAAGAGGGTATTTATTATTATCATTATTTTCTTCGAGGTATGAGAAAAATATAATCACACTGTATATGTGTAGTATGATTAGGTTTTTTTTATTTCAAAGCTCAATGAAAAATAAATATCCTCTTCATCTCTTGACTTAATCAGGGGTTTTGATCAGTTCTAGTTCTTAAATACAAAACGAAACTACTCCGTGTCGCATAGTTTGATTTTTCAAAACCAACCATGAATACAATGACAGATTTATTATAGCTGTTTGAAAACTTTTAGATTTAAATTTGCACCTTAAATATATAATGAGAGATAATGATAACTCTGAAAAATATTTTTATGCGATCATCAGCGTGCGATATTTCGATATGCCTGCGACATAAAAGGCTGTAAGTGCATGAAATTCGAGCAGACACTTGCGGCCCTTCAGCACTAGGCCGTCAATTTGACAATGGGTACAGTGTAATAGAGATAAATTAGACATGTAACAATACACCCTGGGTTAATTCATAAAAATATTTTCCGTTGGCCTTTTCATTTGTCATACGCGTACAACAACGCGACATTGTCTGCCCACTTCCATTCTTCAAAAAATATTTCCGTTTAATTCAAAATGCGGACAGAACAAATATATCACCAAAGGAGTCTATTTCATCCAAAGTGTTAAAACTAAATAGGGCTTTCCGAGGCTCCTCCGTTCTTTAAACAAGATTTACACAAGTTTTCGATAACGAAAAGAATATTAAGCTTAATTCATTTTTCTAATATTAACCCATTCTCACGCAATCCCTCATTTTTACGCTCCCCGAAAAAAGGCTTTGGAAAAGATCGGGGAAAATGAAGAAATTGCTTGTATTAAGCAATTTCTTCTTTGTCCATAATGTTTGACAGAGTCGTCTGCAGCTTCTTTTCAATTTTGAGCAGTCTAAAATTTTACTGTGTGGGAAGATTTCTATCACCAAATGAGTCTCTATTTTAACCAGAGCTTAAAAACTAAATAAGGCTGTTCGAGGCTCCCACCTTTTTTTACACAAGATTCAAGGCCTCCGACAACGATTGATTGAATGGGTTTAACGCCATATTTAACTGTTTTTCAGTTCGGTGGCTCGAGCACCTAACAATGGATTCCATGTATTTCTCACACCAATACTACCACTACATCCTTTCCTAGACTCCAGCTGCTATCCCACTTAGGTTTACGATTATCCACCCTTTGGTGAAAGGCAAATATTGAAAAGAATATGTGCCGCCGCCGGAGTTCCGACAAAGAAAGGCAGAGTTTAAATTCACTGATTCAATATAAATGGCACAGCTAAATAATTCTTATTTTAAATATGTATGGTGTTCGTGGTTGAGAGGTAGAGTGTCGGTTTCCCGATCAAGAGGTCCTGAGTTCGATTCCAGTGAGTGGCTATCGATTTTTCTTCTTTCCCTTGCCCGCACAACTCATTGCAAGGCACTGGTGTATTCTTTAGAAAAAAGAAACGAGAGGAACTTGTTGGGAGAACTTGTTTCTCAATCGATATAAAATAGATATGTTTAACCATGCAGTACGTCTCGGCAACATTTTAAACTGGTCTAAATTAAAAGGAGTTACAGACGGCAATACAAAGTTTATGAAATTTTAGATTCTTTCAACTTTCTTGGAACAAAACATTGTGGAAAATGACTACATTACTTGTCATAAGCAATTTCTTCATTTACACAATGTTTTCCCAGGGGCATTCAAAAGGGTCATCGAGTTGGAATGAGTTAAACTAAATTTACAAAAAGATGTAAGTATGAAACATTTTAACCTTTGTCATGCTGAACCCGGAATATTCCTGTTTTGGCAGGAGGCATATACAAAGATAAGCCTGCACATATGTGCAGTCTGATCTTAGTCTACACCACCTGCTTGTTCCTGTTGAGCAGGAGTTGTTCTTATGTTGAAAGAAATATTACTTCTGTAAGAGCTTCCAGTGCTTACAGTCCTTTGATTTAAATGTTTTTTTTTAAACAGGTTTTATTCAGCATGGCAAGAGTAAATCAGCCGGAGAAATAAATAGATACACCAAATTTTGTCTCAGAAAAGGGGGCTATATTTTAACTCATCGAGTCAAAAAATAACAAAATGAAATCTGGTTCAAGATGAATTAATGAAAGTCAACCGATATTCAAATTCTAGATTCGACGTTTGTAAATTCAAAGTTGTCCGCCAGCGATTTGCTTTGCATTTTACGTCTTTGGCCGTATACTTAACAAAGAAGTGCCAGTTTGACTTTTTCGCTTCTAGTCGGCGGTCAACAGGCGTAACCAGTCATTCGACCATAACGCGTTTAAAGAGAATGCCCACAGGCATCATATGAAAATATTAATCCATTCCCACACGAAAACGCCTTTTGACGCCCCAAGAAAAAAAGCTTTGTAAAACATTATCGACAATGAAGAAATTGCTTATTACAAGCAATTTCTTATTTATCCATAATGTTTTCAACCTCAAAAGAAGCCCCTCAAGAAAAACAATTAAGAAAACATTGTGTAAAATGAAGAAATTGCTTGTGACAAGCAATTTCTTCATTTTACACAATGTTTTCTACACAGAAAGTTGAAGATATTTAAAATTTCATAAACTTTATATTGTCGTCTGCAACTCCTTTCAATTTGGACCGGTCTAAAATTTTACCGTCTGGTAATGGGTTAAGTATATTTGGACCAGTCTAGAAAGATCCCGCGTGCTAATGGGTTACTTAAGGCGAAGGGGGCTCAATTGACATAGATCAGGGTTATTCCCTTCTGGCCACTCATACAGTGTAACATCGTGTCGAATCACAGGCGGCGAATAGTAACCTGCCACTTCTTTGAAGTTTGAAACGTCTAAGATTCTGTCATCTGGTAATGGGTTTAACCAAAAAATAGAAACGACCTAGTAACTTTTTCGTTAGTTTGCGACCAAAATGTGGTAAATACAGCTTGATCAAAGCTATATCAACGACATTTTGTTCACCCAACGACGTTCAGTCGCTTTGATAAATCTATTTCCTTTATCAGATATTTCTTTTCTTATGGTATCCCATAAATACCTGTAATAATCAGAATCACAAAGGTACTTTGATGTTACCTATCCTTAATAGCATAATCTCTTTAAACATTTTTTTCACATTCGTCATTTCTGATAAGAATTTTTTTTTCATATTTTTACTACTAATGTAATATTAATTCAGGACAAGATTAAAAGCCACCCATCCTTTGATTGTGTCACAGTCGGATCATACGCACTGATATGAGCGATGTCATTTTCGTATTTAGATTATTTGAAAAGTATTCGCCTCGGAAAGAGAGAAGACCTGGGTTAGAGTACCGAATGTGTCCCATAATTGAACAATCGCGCATGTGATTCAAATAACCAGTCGACTAATAAAATCGTTCATTTAGACCCGAAATGGGTTTTGAACTCCGTCCGCTATTTTGTTACACTTATTTATTTCTTTTGCCGACTTAGACGTCGTAACTACAGCTTATTTAAGTCGAAAACCAACTGTTTTACTTATTTTACATGATACGCGCTATACCTTTTTTTTTTTTTTTTGAGAAAAAAACGCTGTTTAAATCGAAGATTAATTTCCTGTTGGATTCAATGGGCGTGGCCGACGCAGTAGGTGGGCGGGGTCAGCGATTGGTCAATTTCACTCATTCCCACTCAGTGACGCTTTCAAGATGAAAAGCTTTTGAAAACAATTGTGTAAAATGAAGAAATTGCTTGTTACAAGCAATTTCTTCATTCTCCACAATGTTTTCTACCTCAAAAGTAAAAGAAACCCGAAATTTCATAAGCTTTAAATTATCGTCTGCAACTACTTTTAATTTGGACTAGTCTTAAATTTTGCCGTATGGTAAGGGGTTAAACAAATGGACGTTAGTACAACAGAATTGATGGCGTAAAAGATGACAATATTTTAGACTGGTAAAAATTCAGCCATACTCTGGCTCCGCCTACTTACGCCGTGGGTCCCGCCCACTGACTCCAACAGAAAGTTCCGCTTCGATGATTAACGGCGTTATTTTTCAAAATTCATAGCCAGGAGTATGTAACGAGAAAGTGAAATAGTTGGTAAGGCGACATTTATGTCGTAACTACAGCTTGATCAAGCTGTAGTTGAGACGTTTAGGTCGCCAAACCAACAAAATATGTTTCACATAAATGGCGGCAAATGTCGGAGATCAAATTTGAATTCCGGGCCGAATGACTGATTTGATTGGTCGATCGATTCAATGATTAACAGTCCCGATTCGTCAATTTTAAACTGGTGGGATTTTGAAAAAAACACACTTCAACATATATGGGATAGCAATATTGAGGGGAATGAAGACAGTGCCATTACAAGAAACTTCTTCGTTAGTTTTCAAAATCCGATTCTTTTGGGCATTTTAGGAAGATTTTGAGGTTTAAGACCGAGTGGAGTTTAGCAAAGAGAATTGATGTGTTGAAACGACTTTCTCAAATAATTATCACGGTTAACCCATTCCCACACAGTTACGCTTTTTGACGCCGCTGTAGAAAAAGCAAATTCGGAAAATATTGTGTGAAATGAAGAAATTGCTTGTAACAAGCAATTTCTTCATTTAACACAATATTTTCGTTCCAGAAAGTTGAAAAATCTAAAATTTCATAAACTTTAAATTGTCGTTTGCAACGCCTTTGAATTTTGACCAGTCTTAAATGTTGCCGTCTAGTAATAGGTTAAAATACTATATCTCCAGTCCCAGACTACACCTCGAGTCAAAAAACTGTGTACCAAGATTCGTGTTGGGAAACAAGGAAAGGTCCATAAAATCGGTAGTAAAGTGAAATTATCATTTAAGCAGAAATGTATGGGCTTGGATCCAACTGGGCCGATTTATCGGTATTCTTCATAGTTACTTAAGGATTCAGAAATCAGTTAATTTGAATAATTCGTAAAATAAAAATCTCATTTACATCAATGTTCATTCGTCACGCTATGTGTCAAATGTTAATTTCAGCCAGTATATCATTGATTTAATAACTTTATTGGACGACAATGACAGTTTACATATAAAATTCGACCGTCCCATAGTGTGAACACTGTCACCTTGTAACATAAAGTATCCGAGGAACAAAATAACTGCCATATAAGTCACAACGAGTCACTTGGTATGGTATTTAACCCATTACAAAATGACAAAATTATGGACTGGTCCATATTTAAAGAATTTGCAGACGATAATTTTTCGCTGAGGATTTTTTTAAAAATCAGAGTCATTTCAGGTAGAAACCATTGTGGAGAATGAAGAAAGGACGTCGGAATGGAGATGAATAAATATTCGCCCACCATCGGCGGTGAATAATAAGGAGCACAACTCTTTCAAAAATGCATTTAGAGTTACCACTCTTGAAAGAAAGCTTGCCCTTTTTATGTTGAAAATATATTCTAAGCCTCAAATAAATGGCTTCAGTAATACAAGAGATATTTCAAAGTGTAAAAAATATTGTATTACCATGACAATAACAATGGCAAAACATCAGGTTCTCTCCGAAAAAAGCCAAGCAATACTCACACATTTCCGCTTTTTTACACCCCTCAAGAAACAAGAGACGGGTTGTACTCCCCGAATATAGCCCCGTCACAATAAGTGTGAAATAAACAGGGAAAGGGTTTGGACGGACGGACAGACGTAGATGCGGGTATATGCTCGCTAATAGACTTGCTAAATTATAACGTACATGCTTGAGATGTGACCTTGGCCTTTGAGCTATCTGAAAATGTGTTTCAAATGGCATATCTAGTCACTATAGAAAACAATTACGCGAAGTTATTTCAGAATCAATCCATAATTCTAGGAGCTATGCTCCAAACATGTTTAATTTTAATGTTTAACCTTAAGCTATGATCTTGACCTTTGAGCTATCCGCTTTGAGCTATTTTTGATTTTTTTTTTTTCAAATTGCACATCTACTCATGTCTGAGATAAATTGTGACAAGTTATTTTGAAATCCATCGATAATTGAAGAAGCTATGCTCTGGACATGCTTAATTTTAAAGTTCGACCTTGAGCTTTGACCTTTATCTTTAAACTATATGAATAAGTTTTTCAATTGGCACATCTACTCATGACAGACAAAAATTTTGTAAAGTTATTTCGAAATCTATCCAGAATTGAAATAATTGTGTTTTGGAAATGCTAAATTTTCACATTCTACCTTGAGCTGTGACCTTGACCTTGGAGTTATCTGAAGATTTGTTTCAAATTACACATCTACTGATGACAGAGAACAATTGTGTAAAGTTATTTTTAGTTCAATCCAAAATTTTAGGAGCTATGCCCCAGACATGGCTATTTTCGACATTAGACCTTGACCTGTGAACTATGACCTTAGAGCTATCCGATTTTTTTTTGCAAGTGTTACATCTTCTCATGACTGAGAACAATTTTGTCAAGTTTTATTGAAATCTTTCTATAATTGAAGGAGCTATGCTCTGGACATGCTTGATTTTAGGTTTCGACCTTTGAATGTGACCTTGACCTTAGAGCTATCTGAAATTTTTCAAAGAGTACATAACATGGTCCATTTTAACCTTTGACCATGAACTGTGACCTTGACCTTGGGGCTATCTATTTTTTCCCAAATGGTACATTGAAGGCAATATACTGTGAACAAGGTCAATTTTGACCTTTGACTTGGAGCTGTGACTTTGACCTTGAAGGTATCTGTTGTTGTTGTTTTCAAATAGTACATCTATTCATGATAGAGAACAATTGTGCCAATTCATTTTGAAATCCATCAATAGTTAAAGGAGATTTGCTGTGAACAAGGTCAATTTTGATTTTGACCGGCAGACAGACGGACAGATGGAAGGACGGACAGACAGTTGAATTTAAAGCTATATGCTTGGCCTTCGAGGAGCGTAAAAAGTTTTATTAAACATTGTGAAATCAAGAAATTGCTTGTAATAAGCATTTTCCTTATTATCTGCAATGTTAGCTTCTCCAAAAGACAAAGGTTATAAAATATTCAGACACTAAAAATTGTTGTCTGCAACTTCTTTGACTTTGGACCAGTTTAAAATTTTGTCATCTGGTGATAGGTTAAAAAGTCAGATAAAATGTTAGCCCTTATATGCTTACATTGACAGGCAGCACAGACTGTGTTCTGCCTGTAAATACATGCATATCTTCATCTACACTGTATAGTTTCTCTTTGAATTGCAGCAGAACAAAGAAGTTTTTTTTCCTTTTTCAAAAATTTGAACACGGAAGCTTGATCAGTTAAATTGCTATCATTATTTTTCTACCTTAATATCGTATGTACAGGTTGAATAACTTGCAGTTACAAGGATTTGGCTGCAATATGACCCCATATTGTGGTATACATGACAAAAACAAATTCAACTGTTCTATCTCATATAAATTTTAATATCATGTAACAAGTTTTCCCCCAAGATAAAGTACACAAATGATACTCCATAAAGCAACCTTTGGAGCAAATTTTGGACATATATATAACAGAAACACCCAGGCACCGTCATCATGCAACTCGCAGTTCGCCGCTGTCAAACAAAAAGTCTATATATAGACATGGCAAATTATTAATTTGAACTGGAAAATAAATTCAAACTCCAAGCATTTATTTAGCATTCGTTTTGGTTTGTTAACCTAAGGGCCGTAACAACAGCTTGTTCCAGCTGCAGTAACGAGGTCGAAAACCAACAGATAGTTTTTTGGGTTGTTTTTGGCTGCACATTACTGACCATAAATTTGACAATGTAATGGTTTTTAATATATAAGTTGAATTTCCAGTAGGGGGTGTGGGGAGGAGGAGCGACCCGTCTATTGTCAGGATGCTAATTGACAAATTTAACCCATTCCAACACAGCAAAATTTTAGACTGGTCCAACTTGAAAGAAGCTGCAGACAGCATTTTCAAGTTGATGGCATTTTTAATTTTTTCGTCCTTTTGGATGAAAAACATTGTGGATAATGAAGAAATTGCTTGTAACAAGCAATTTCTTCATTATCCACAATGTTTTACAAAGCTTTTTTTCTAAGGGGCGTCTAAAAGCGTCACTGTGTGGGAATTGGTTAAGCTTATCTTCATTCATAGCATCTTAAATCAATATTCATCTTCTAAAAAATCTTAAAATTGCTTTCAAAAGATATCTTTGAATTATTGCATATATTGTAAAATATAAAGATGTCATAGAAAATGGGGATAGCAAACATTTCTTTTTTTTTTTACTTGTCTAGCAAAATACTTTCTTAGAGTCAAGAGTCAACTATTCAACAAACCCGAATTCCAACGTTGTTGGAGCTCTCTAGAATCGTCTAATTGAGATGATTCTAATGAGTCCAAACAACATAGGACTTAGCACAAAAAGTCTATAATGATTTGTATATGCAAATGACTCAATCCGTCATACATTTCATAAAGATGCGTTTTATGAGACCATTCTCTTAACCCATTCCAACTCAATCCCTCCTTTTTACGCCCCTCAAGGAAAAAACTTTGGAAAACATTGCGGAAAATGAAGAAATTGCTTGTATCAAGCAATTTCTTCATTATCCACAATGTTTTCTATCCAAAAAGACGAAAAAATTCAAAATTCCATCAACTCGAAATTGTCCTCTGCAGCTTCTTTCAATTTGGACCAGTCTAAAATTTTGCTGTGTGGGAATGGGTTAAGCAACTGCTTTTTGGTCGTTCCATGAGTGGTCACATAAAACAATCCATTTTCTATTCTTACAGCTAAAAGCTATATGTAAACCTCATCTTCAATACCTTTGAAATCAATGCCATATCATCATTATGAGAAATAATCATATATTTTCTTGTATCATTTTTTGGGCCTATAGCTTATGCCCATTACAACATAATCCCCCTTTTTGCAACACTATATAAACAAATTCAAAAAAGTAATCAACAATGTGGAAAAATGAAGAAATAAACTTTTTAATAGAGGAATTTCTTCATTTTTCATGCAGTTTTCTATTAAGACAGAAATATTCAAAATTCTATAAACTTGAACTTGTTACATTCAACTTCTTTGAATTTGGACCACTCTAAAAATAAAGCTTCTCATAAAAGGTTAACCCATTCCCACTCAATGATGCCTTTTGACACCCTCAAGAAATACAATTTGGAAAACATTGTTTAAAATGAAGAAATTGCTTGTAACAAGCAATGTTTTCTAATCATGAAGTTGAAAAAATCTCAAATTTCATAAACTTTTAATTGTCGTCTGCAACTCCTTTGATTTCGGACCAGTCTAAAACTTTGTCTTCTGGAAATTGGTTAATAACATATATTACCTAAATTTACCTGGCATTTCCTTAAGAGTGTCAACCTATACTTAGCTGCTTTATAAAGTTTCATTCATGAAAAAAAGTGAGACAATTATTTGTATGTTGTACATGTACACAGTGTATAACATGTTACAAAGAGTTCATTTCCGTCTCTAATTACATATTTTATTTCCATCATAGAGAAATTACCCCATAAACAGACAAACATTGCACTCTGTGTTAATCTATTCCAACACAATGACGCTTTTTGACGCCCTTCAAGAAAAACAATTGGGAAAAAATTGTGAAAAAAGAAGAAATTGCTGGCAACATGTAATTTCTTCATTTTCCACAATATTTTCTACCCAGAAAGTATAAAAAATCTAAAATTGCATGAAATTTAATTTTTCGTCTTCAACTACCTTCAATTTGGACCAATCTAAAATTTTGTTAACTTTTAATTGGTTAACTGGAAATAAAATAAAATGTAATGTCTGTGATTCAGAGAAGGAAATGAAACAATGTATAAAAGGGTACACACTGTGATATAATAGTAAATGAATATAGAAAAGGTGAACTAAACAATTCAAGCTTTAAGCATATACCTTTACCAAGCCCCTTCTTAACAGTTTCCCTCAAAAATCCTGTCTTTTCATGCCCTTCAAACATTGTAAAAATTGTGAAAAAGAAGAAACTACTTGTTACAAGCAATTCCTTTATTATCCACAATATGTTCTATCCTATAGGACAAACATTTTAACCCTTGTCATGCTGTATAAATTACCTTACTGAATTGCTATCAAATCAAAGGGCTGAAAGCACTGATAGAATTTGTTGTTCAAAAATAATTATTTCTTTTAGAAATCAACTTCATAAACAACTCTAGCAGGAAAAGTACAAGCAGGAAGTATAGACTAAGATCAGCCTGCACATAAGTGCAGTCTGATCTTAGTCTACACCTCCTGCCAAAACCAGAATATTCAGGGGTTCAGCATGACAAGGGTTAAGATTCCATCAACTTGAAATTGTCATCTAAACTTCATTCCATTTGGACCAGTCATCTGGCCATGGTTGATTCTTACAATACCTCCTTTTCATGACCTGCATAAAAAAGACCTTAAAAAACTATTGAGAGTGAAAAACAATTAAATTGAAAAAGCAATTTCATCAAACCAAATATTCAAAAATGTACGGTAATGAAGTCTCAAATTCAAATCCCCTTTGAAATGCCATCTGCTATCCCTTTAACCCATTCCTAGGTAGTGACGCTTTTTGAAGCCCCTAAAGAAAAGCAATTGGGAAAACATTGTGTAAAATGAAGACATTGCTTGTAACAAGCAATTCCTTCAATTCACACAATGTTTTCTATCTAGATAGTTGAATAAATCTAACACTACATTAACATCAATTTGTTGTCTGAATTCCTTTTAATTTGGACCAGTCTAAAATCCTGTCATCTGGTAATAGGTTAAATTTGGACCAATCTAAAGTTTGTTGTCAGTTAACTAATTATCATTACCCGTTCTGCCCTACATAAACTATGTAGAACACAAGTTACGGGTGATCTCATCCAATTTTTTACACGCACACGCAAAATGACCCGTTTTCTAGATATTTAATGATTCAATTTCTTATAATGATCACATTTTGCAATTGAAAAATACAACGATGTCGGTGCACGAAGAAAATGTCAGAACTACAGCTTTAGTTGTGACCAACAAAAACTGTTTTCTTTCATGAAAATATCACTTTAGTTTTTCAAGGAATAGAAGATAAAACAATCAAATAAACAAGAGGACCATGATGGTCCTAAATCGCTCACCTGAGGCATCTCCAAATTACAGTACTTTTTAGTATAAAAAAGACACAACTTGAGCAAAATTAATAAAAGATATATAAGATTTGGGCTTTGTACAAAACAATCCAGTAATGCTTTACAATAATAATGAATGCCTTTGGCTTTATAGTTTAATCCATTACCAAACTATCCCAGAATTTGTCACCTTCAGGGAAAACAGGTTTGAAAAATACATAGTGAGAAAGGGAGTGACAAGCAATTTATCCATTTCTCACAGTGTTTTCTACCTGAAATTCTTTGTATTTAGATTTCAATCAAACTCTTATTACTGTCTGCAACTTCAATGGGTGTAATTTTAGTAACCTTGGTAGAGAACAATCTGGATGTACTATAAATCAAAATATGAATGCATTACAACTTATACATGAGGAGTGGAAAATATTTGAACATGCTCTTATTGGGCGTTTTTCATATCCTTGGATGCCTTGGGAAGGGCCATGTTTAAATATTTAAAAAAACTTGGATGAGAACAATATGATTGAGCTCTATATAAAATACAAATGCCTTTGGCCTTGTAGTCTGTTAAAAAAAAAGACAACAAAGATTTTCTAAAATTTCCATTTTCATATGCCGCAGTTACAAGAGTTCATGGAATTAAATTCTTTTAACACCTTTTGAAGAGCTTCACCTAAAAAACATCCCTGCAAAGTTTTAGACTGATTGGCCCAATGGTTGAGGAGGAGAAAATTTTTAAAGATTTTTACAGATCTACTAAAGATTCCCATTTTCACATGCCGCGGCAACCAGAGTTTTTGACGGAATTCAATTCTTTTAACAACTTTTGTAGAACTTCACCCGAGGAACATCCCTGCTAAGTTTCAGCTTGATTGTCCTACTTGTTTAGGAGGAGAAAATTTTTAAAGATTTTTACAGAATTACTTAAGATTCCCATTTTCACATGCCGCGGCAACCAAAGTTTTTAATGGAATTAAATTCTTTTAACAACTTTTGTAGAACTTCACCCAAGGAACATCTCTGCAAAAGTTCAGCTTGATTGGCCTACTGGTTTAGGAGGAGAAGATTTTTAAAGATTTTTACAGATTTACTACAAGATTCCCATTTTCACATGCCGCGGCAACCAGAGTTTTTGACAGAATTATATTCTTTTAACAACTTTTGTAGAACTTCACCCAAGGAACATCCCTGCAAAGTTTCAGCTTGATTGGCCAACTGGTTTAGGAGGAGAAGATTTTTAATGATTTTTACTGATTTATTCAAGATTCCCATTTTCACATGCCGCGGCAACCAGAGTTTTTGACGGAATTAAATTCTTTTAACAACTTTTGTAGAACTTCACCCAAGGAACATCCCTGCAAAGTTTCAGCTTGATTGGCCAACTGGTTTAGGAGGAGAAGATTTTTAAAGATTTTTACTGATTTATTCAAGATTCCCATTTTCACATGCCGCGGCAACCAAAGTTTTTGACGGAATTTAATTCTTTTAACAACTTTTGTAGAACTTCACCCAAAGAACATCTCTGCAAAGTTTCAGCTTGATTTGCCTACTGGTTTAGGAGGAGAAAATTTTTAAAGATTTTTACAGATTTATTCAAGATTCCCATTTTCACATGCCGCGGCAACCAGAGTTTTTGACGGAATTAAATTCTTTTAACAACTTTTGTAGAACTTCACTCAAGGAACATCCCTGCAAAGTTTCAGCATGATTGGCCTACTGGTTTAGGAGGAGAAGATTTTTAAAGAAATTGTGGACGGACGGACAGACGGACAGACGGACAGACGGACAGACGGACAGACGGACAGACGGACGGACGGACGACGGACAACGACCGATCACAATAGCTCACCTCGCACTTTGTGCTCAGGTGAGCTAAAAAACAATCCTCTACTTGACTTATAATTTCTTCTTCTTTTTTTTTCCCTTTTTCCTTTTTTTTTGTGCAAACTTACTGATTTGCTTTGTGATGGGTTCATCCTTTCCAATACAATCCTTGATTTTTACCCCCCAAAGATTTTTTTACTTTAGAAAACATTGTGAGAAAAGAATAAATTGCTTGTAACAAGCAATTTCTTCTTTTGTAACAATATTTTCTAGGCTATAGGATAATCACATAATGAATAGATCTTACTTTGAATTGTTGTCTGTTACCTCTTTCCCATACAATCCTTGATTTTTACACCAAAATGATTTAATACTTGAGAAAACATTGTGAGAAAAGAAGAAATTGTTTGTAAAAGGCTATAGGATAGTAACATTTTGAATAAATCTTGAATTGTTGTCTGTAGCCTCTTTCAAATTGGACAAGTCTAAAATTTCGTAAATCAGGAAAGGGTTAAGTGTACCTCAATGAATGCATGAACATGAAATAAATCTGAACTAGATGTGAATGGTAAACATGTTTGTGCCCCACAAATACCAATTTTCAAAAAAGTGACCTTGATATTTGACCTTGATGGATGGTCTTGATACCAACAGAAATGTCTTTCAACAAAAAGCAATGTGAAATATGAAAGCCCAAGCAATTACTCTTTAAAAGATATTCAATAGTTTACAGGATATTTTGCTGTCAAAATTTTTAAAAGACAAACACAGTAACAAACAATTGGGGACACAAAAAGAGAACAACAGTAAACAGACAGGCAGACTATATTGATGAGTCAGTGCAAAATAGCTGTAACTGCCTGTAAACATATAGGCAGTTACAACTGCATTTTGCTGACCCATCGATATGCAATCTGATCTATTAATGCTAGGGCATAAAAAAGAATGGTGCAAGCCTTTATCAAGAAATTTCAAATTGACAAACAATTAGATATTTTTAATAAGACAATTTGATTTTAAATTGGAGACAAAATCTTTAACAAAAGCTGTTCTAGAACAGCAAAGCTTGACTACATTCAGAGCATTGTTGTTTACTTTCAGGGATGCATCTAAAGTCAGCATTGGTTTTTCATGAAGATTGAGCCAAACTGTGCTATCTTGAGAGTAGAGAAAGAAATTTTCACTAAGACCCCTTTTCCCTAGGGTTCATCTTTATGACCTTACCATTATTTTGATCAAGTTTCATGAAGATTTAGCCAAAACTGTTAAAACAAAGAAATTGTCAATAAGGCCCTTTTTCCACATTTTCATAAAGAACCTTCCCATAATCAACAGGGGTCATTATTATGACATAACAATTATTCTGGCCAAGTTTCATGAAAATTGAGCCAAAGTTGTCGCCTCTAGAGTGTTAACACTTCAGTTGTTGACGCCACAAAACCTACCGGAGGGGAGTAGACATTCAATGATCACAAAAGCTCACCTTGAGCACATTGTGCTCAGGTGAGCTAAAAAGTAAATGCTTAATTGGCAACCTCAATATTGTAATGACAGCTTGAATAAGCTACAGTTACAACATTTAAGTTTTCAAACCAACAGAATAATTTCATACAAATGTTTGAGTTGAATGTTTACTTCTGGTCTAAATGAATGATTTGATTGGTAGAATTTATCTGTGATTGACAGCAGCGATCCATCAATTAGACTGGGGCACCTAGCCATGATTTCACGTCATTTCCCTCACCAGCACAACCACAACATTCTATCCAAGCCATCAGCTGCTCATCCACCATAGGTACACCACTTACCATCCATACATTAACCCAATATCACAAAACTAAATTTTGGACTGATCCAAATTTAATCCATTATCAGACAGCAAAATTTGAGAACAGTCAAAATTGAAAGGATTTGCAGACGACAATTTATTGCTCATGAAATTTTAGATTTTTTTCATTTTCTGGATAAAAAATATTGTGTAAAATGGGAATTCTTCAATGTTTTTCCCAACTGTTTTTCTTTAGGGAAGTCCAAAAGTGTCTCTGTGTGGGAATGGGTTTAAGAAGTTGCATATGACAATTTAAAGTAGGTTGAATTTAGAAAATCTTTATCTTTTAGGGTAGAAAACATAGTGGACATTACAGAAACAAATTGCTTGTTACAAGTGATTTCTTCATTGTCCACAATGTTTTAACAAAGCTTTTTTCTTGAATGTCACCAAAAAGGCAGGATTGTGTGAGAATTGTTTTATTGATGAGAGAAAAACAACACATATCACAACTGCGATTGTCAATTGTCTAAAAGAATGTTCAGTGTCAATAATCATGTCTGGACAATCAGATGAAACATATAAGCAGAAACACAAACACTGAGATAAAGCCAACACCTAGGTGAATGGAATAGCTTCATTTTTCACAGAATAGTCCAGCTAACAAATAAAATGTATAAATGTACATAGAAATCAACCTATCTATAAATTGCATAATATAAAAATAATTAATCTCAAAAAAGCTCGTATTACACTGTGACATTATACACAATAAATAAACCACAAATTTCAAATGGAATATGAAAAAAACATTTGTAGAAAATTTGACAACCATTTGCTAATATTTAGTTTTTAGAGTAAAAGTAATCTTGGACCTCAAATTCTTTTAAACATGTAAATGACAAAAAAGGCAGAATTCATAAATGTAACTTCTAATGCTAAAAGACACCGCTCTGGCAATCTACAAACAAGAGGCCCATGAGGGCCTGAAACACTCTAATGGCTATAAAGTTTTCCCTTTAAAGTAATCTAATATTTCATGGAGTTAATTGCTTAAAGAAGAATGAATAAAATGAAAAAAACTAATTGGACTTTGTCCCCTTTGTTATTTTTAGCAAGAATTCTTAACCTTTTTCTTCACAACTCCACCTTTTGACACCCTTCAAGAAAAAATGTTTTGGGAAACAATAACCCATTCCCACACAGTGACGCTTTTGAACGCCCCTCAAGAAAAACAATCGGGAAAACATTGTGTAAAATGAAGAAATTGCTTGTGACAAGCAATTTCTTCATTTTACACAATGTTTTCTATCAAGAAAAGTGAAAAAATCTAATATTTCGTAAGCTTTAAATTGTTGTCTGCAACTCCTTTCAATTAGGACCAGTCTAAAAATTTGCTGTCTGGTAATGTCACGAGCAACTTATTCATTACTCATACATTTTTCTACCCCAAAAGACGGAGATGTTTAAAATTTCATTGACTATGAATTGTCATCTGCAACTTCTTTGAATTTTGACCAGTCTAAAATTTTGTCGTCAGGTAATGGGTCATTCCAATGTAGGGCAACCATATTTGATTTTACAACTGAAAATGGTCATTAGGTGACAAAAAACCTTGTAACTACAGCTTATTTAAACTGAATTTAATAGGTTTTGGCACCTATTAACCCTTTCCTGTTTTTCAAAATATTGGACCCGTCCAAATTCAAAGGTTTTGCAGACAACAATTCAAAGTTGATTTTATCTGAAAAATAATCATTCTTTAGGGTAGAAAAATTATGGAAAAAGAATAATTTGCTTGTTACAAGCAATTTATTCATTTTCCAAAATGTTTTCTTAAGTATAAAATTATGGGACGTAAAAACCAGGGATTGAACTGGAAAGGGTTAGAGATACATGTATATTCAGGTAGAAACATTATACAGTAAAAACTCAGCCCAGAGCAGAAAAATGATTTTGCTCTAGTAAGGTCGAGCAATCTGCGAAGAATTAACAAGAGTCAATACTTGACACCTTGGTCTAAATAGCAAAATCAACAACAACGATCGCTATGTTATGAAAAAAATGCATGCAAAACCTTTACCAAAGCTTCCTGCTCGAGATGAAACAGATGATAAGAATAGCTGGGAGATCACTGGCTCCGCTCACTTACTTCGCTGGTCACACCCACTGACTATTAAACAATGTTATTTTGCAAAGTTTATGGTCATTAATATGTAACAGAATAGTAAAATGGTTAGTATACAACTAAAATGTCATACCTACAGCTTGAACTAACCCTTTCCTGCTTTGGAAAATTTTAGACCTGTCCAAATTCAAAGGTTTTGCAAAGGTGTTACAAGCAATTTCTTCTTTTTCTACAATGTTTTCTCAATTATAAAATCTCGGGACGCAAAAGCCAGGAAAGGATTAAAGCTGTGATTACAACAATTAAGTTGCCAAACCAACAAAATGCTTTATATAAATGTCAGCTAATGATGTTCAAAATTCATTTCCAGTCTAAATTTGGTTTGATTGGTTGATTGATACTTTGATAGACAGCTGCAAATGGTCGATCCTCCTTAATGCTCTTAACCCATTAGAAGACAGAAAAAAATTAGACTGGTCTAAATTTAAAGGAGATGCAGAGAATAATAATTAAAATCCTATCCAATTTCAGAATTTTTCAACTTTCTTGGTAGAAAACATTGTGGACAATGAAAAAATTGCTTGTTGTAAACAATTCCTTCATTTTGCACAATGATTTCCCAATTGTTCTTTTTTTTGAGGAGTTAGTCCATCAAAAGTACAATCAAAAATACTCCAATCATGTAAAAACAGTGGTGTGAAATTCTCATGCCCAATTTGTGCGTCATTGGGTTCTCTACTTGCAGACAAGTACATTTTTCAAGGCAAACTTGCCTGAGGACAGGAAATAATCAGGAAAAATCATGGAATGATACAAAATATATCTAAAAGATCATTGTAAAATATCATAATGTTTATAAATATGTGTTTCAATACCACTGCAAAAGTAGATGCTTATAGATACGTATTTCCATACTACTGCAAAAGGAACTTTCTCAAAAGTACCAAATGCATTGACCCTGATTAGAGCGCATTTATTACATAACCGATCTCTTTTGGTAGATTTTCTGAGTGTAGAGTGATCCATTAACTTTACTTAACCTTCAATTATGGCAATTTGACTGAGGTATAAATCCATTAGCAGATGGCAAAATTTAAGACCAGTCTAAATTGAAAGGAGTTGCAAACAACAAATCAAAAGTTATGAAAATGTTGGGTTTTTTTTTTACTTTTGGGATAGAAAACATTATGGATAATGAAGAAATTGCTTGTAACGAGCAATTTCTTCTTTTTCTACATTGTTTTCTAAAGCTTTTTTTCGTTTGGACATCTGAAAGCGTCATCAAGTGGGAATTGGTTAACAAATTATCATATAATCCAGCATTTTTAGGTTGCAGAAATAAAGCTATTCAGAACTTTATGAGAAAAGAAGAAAATTTTTGTGACAAGCAATTACTTCTTCAAACACATAATGTCCATTATCTTTTTTTTTTTCAAAACCAACTTTGTTTTGTCCTCTGCAGCTTCTTTCCATTTGGACAAGTCTATAATTTTGTCATTTAGAAATCCATTAAATGACATTATTTTAAAAAAGTTTATGATCAGCAACATAATATAAAGGCAAATTGTTGGATGGTAATCTTCAGCTGTAGTTACGACATTTAAGTTGTCAAACTAACAAAAATACTTCACATAGATGTGGTGCTCAAAGTTCACTTTCTGCCTAGATATATGATTTGAATGGTCAGTCAATTCTTTATTGATAGCAATCCTTCAATTCAAAGAAGTTGCTTTTTCACAAGATGGTTCACATTTGAAAATTAGAAATTATGTGCAATGCCATTTATATATACTATTGATAACAAAATTCATTATCTATCCTGCCATAGTTTTTAGTCAGAGACTGATTGATCCTTCATTCAACCCATTCCCACACAATCCCTCCTTTTTATACCCCTTAAGAATAAAGGCTTTGAAAAAACATAATGCAAAAAGAAGAAATTGCTTGTATCAAGCAATTTCTTCATTTTCTACAATCTTTTCTATCCCAAAAGACAAAAAAATCTAAAATTCTATCAACTTAGAATAATCGTCAGCAGCTTGTTGTTGTGTGGGAATGTGTTAAGAATGAAGAGAATATTTTTTGTTTTCATTGAAAAGCTAAATTACACTGTATGAATAAATGAAGAAAATTCATACATTAGTGAGATTTAGTTTTTAGGTTCATACCTCAATGAAAACAAAAAGATAGTCTCTTCATTTCTTAATAATTCAATATTTAGTTTCGTCTATCAAAATCAGGGGTTCTGATTGGTCGAAAAAAATTATTCATAACTCCATGCAGCTATTTTGTATGCATCCGCAAAAAATAGTCCCATACAAAAAGTATCAAAAGATGTAGGGTTTTGGCTTTTTTTTGCTTGATACTATTAAATTATAAGAAATGAAGAGAATAATTTTTGTTTTCATGGAGGTATGAACCGAAAAACCTAATCACACAATGTATGAATACGCTTCGTGTATTCATACAGCATGATTAGTTTTTTCGGTTCATACCTCCATGAAAACAAAAAATAATCTCTTCATCCCTTAATAATTTTAATGCCAGTAAGCAAAACAATGCAACTGTTTTACTAGATTTGAGTAAACTTTTTAGTATCTACTTTGTGTGAAGTCATACAAAATAGTTGCATGCTCAATGTCTGTTAATGGAAGTATAAAAAAATTAAAAAAATCAGCCAATCAAACCCCTTGAATCATGATATTTGAAACTTAAATTACAAAAGCTGAACATTTCTTTTCAGCCTATGGCCTAAAACATAACATCTTGCCACACTACCCCATTCCCACACAATTGTGCTTGTTGACGCCCAAGAAAAAAACTTTGGAAAACATTGTGGACAACCAAGAAATTGCTTGTACCAAGCAATTTCTTTGATGTCTACAAGGTTTTCTACCCTTCTAGAAAAAGATTTTCCAAATGCCACAAACTTGAAATAGTCATTCACAAATTCTTCTAATTTGGATCAGTCTAAAATTATATTTTATTGTAATATCTTAACAAGACAATTTGAACTGACTAAAATTGGAAGAGGTTGCAGACAACACAGTGTATTTAATCTGAAAAATAAGTGTTACTAGCAATATTTCCAGTTTACTTGGTTTTCTAAAAATATTTTTATCCAATGTATCAAAATATGGAATTATGTGGTAATTGACCTAAAATTCCCAGTTTGATGGCAATTTTTTTTTTTTTTTTTTACGTCTAACTTTGGTTATTTCAAGCTTTTTACCAAAGCCCTCAACTATTGAGATTACAAGTTTCTCTCTATTTCCAAACCCTAATTATGTTTCTCAGTGCTGTATTTCTTCAGCACTAAAAAAATGTGGGATTACATGTATGTGGGAATGGGTAATTCACTTTGAATTGCTTTCTGCAATTTGAATCCAGACCAGTCTAAAATTCTGTGTGTTAAATAGAGTTAAATTTGAACAAGGACAAATGAATTGTAAAGAAAAAGCCAAAATATGAGCTTGTCTGGCCTGTCCTTTCATTGCTGTTTACAATTATTTTTCTGTTTTGATGAGGGAGATACAGGTTCTGTTCTCTTTGCTTTCCTTGACTTGTCTCCACCTCTCCGTTGACCTTGAACTGGGACAAAGGGACTAATGATGCCACTGTCGTCACCATGGAAACTGTCCCCTCGGGAAGAATTTGTACCAATGGGATAGTCTAGAAATAGATTAAGATACAGTCAAAATACACTTAACAAAAGGGATGTTTTCTTCACAATGGGTCATGTGTTATGTTCATACAATATAATCTTATACAATCAATTGAGAATCATTGTAATTCCTTTCTTAAAAAATCTTAATAACTCTATTAAATGATAATTACATATACATGCACAGATCCGAAAAGGGGGGGCACCAAAAATATAATTGTTTTAAAATATACATCAGTTTTTGAGAAAATATTGTAACTACAGCTTTAATAAAATTGCAGTTACAGCATTTTGGTTGCCCACTGACTTCAAGCTTTACTGAATCTTATAACCATATATTTGCTGAAATTCTACTGACCCCCCCCCCTCCTTTTCTAGATCTGCCTTTGCATTCTTTGGTCATTTACAAAATGAAAACAGTTTGTTTGTTTGAATGGGGTTTTATGCCGCTTTCAACAATCTTTCAGTTATATCATGGCGGCTGGAGCACCTAACAATGGAATCCTGGTATTTCTCACACCAGTACTACCAATACATCCTTTCCTAGCCTCCAGCTGCTATCCCATATAGGTCTACAAAAAATGAAAACAGACACAATTGAAAAGAATCTGCTCAGATACTTAACAAGGACATATCAATTATTAAACCTGTATGCTGAGGTATATCATTTTTTGTCAGTCTCATTAGCTCAGTTTGTAGAGCACTCTACTTCAAATCTTCAGATAGTAGAATTCAAACCTCAAGATTGCAGAAATTATCCTAAGACTGACCAAACTAACAAACATATCACCTTTTGGGGGAGATTTTACACCAAGGCTCATGTGACAGTGCTAACCGTCTAGCACATTAACCCATTACCAAACAATGAAATTATAGACTGGTCCAAATTGAAAAAGTTGCAGACGACAATTTCAAAATGTTGAAGTGTTAAAATCATTGTCTCTTTGGGGAGAAAACAATGTTAAAAATGAAGAAATTTACTGGTTACAAGCAATTTCTTCATTTTCAAGATTGTTTTCAAGAACTATTTTCTTGAGGGGCATAAAGAGGAGGGATGTTGTGGGAATGGGTTTAAGAACCAATCAGGGCTCTCAGCAGTTTCATGCTGTATCCTTGCACTATTCCCTGTAACAACTAATCTTCTTTTAGAGGTGTCACTTATATGGGCATGTGCTATGGTAGCGACGATAAATAAATAGAAATACAGACATATTAGTTTTTCATATCTATAGCGACTATTGAAAGAACAATTAATGTACTGGTATACGTGTATTTAATAATATCAGAACAGTGACTGTTCTATCAAAGCTTGAAACAAATATTTGTTAAATGCACAATTATCCCTGAAAAAAAACAATAATCATATGTTCATTTTCCGCAAAAATTCAAACAGGCCTTATGTCAGAAATTAGTAAAATTTGAAATTTTACAATTGTAACTATTACAGTAAAAGTATATGTTCTCTATCTAGACATCTTGGGAATTTCAAATAATCAGTTGGCAATGAAATCTCAAAACTACAGCTTATTTGAGCTATATTTACAAAGTTTGAGTCATAAACAGACAAAATCTAGAATACAAAACAGCCATTAACCTTAGGCAATGTAAATTTTGATTTTGGCCCTTCGAGTAGGCAAGAGCAGGGCTTGTTTTTGACGCATAAACCTGAGCTTTTACAAACAAAAATCTGAAAATATTTAGACCCTTAGAAATGTTTATTCCTCAAATTTTCTGTGATACATCTTAACCCTTTCCCTTTTTTGTAAAATTTAGACTAGTCAAAATTGAGGAAGGTTGCAGAAGACTATGAAAACTGGACGCCATTTGAAATGAAACCATCCTATGTGGTAGAAAATATTATGGGAAAAGGAGAAATTGCTTGTTACAAGCAATTTCTTCTTTTTCCACAATAATTTCTTAAGTATAAAATCATAGGAACGTAAAATCCCGTGTTTGAACAGGAAAGGGTTAAAAGCAATTGAAGATTATGTAAATCAAATGCTAACTTTGTACCTATAGACAAGATTTGTAAATGTGAATCAATATGAATTATATAAGAAAATCTTATATTGAACCCATTTCAACACAGTGACGCTTTTTGACGCAGCTCAAGAAAAACAATTTGGAAAACATTGAGCAATTCCTTTATTTTCCCCAATGTTTTCTACCAAGAAAGTTGAAAAAATCTTAGATTTCATACGCTTTTAATTGTCGTCTGCAACACCTTTCATTTTGAACCAGTCTAAAATTTTGCTGTGTAGGAATGGGTTAATTCTTAAATTTTGTTAAATCTTGACCCCCTCAAAATCAGTTTTTACCCCTAGAATTTAGTGATCAAGGAGTCAATTAACCAATCGCTGGCCCCGCCCACTTACTTTTTATGCCCCTCCAATTGACCTCGACAGGAAGTTTTGCTTCGATTTTTACAGCATTATTTTGCAAAATTTATGGCCAGTAGCATGTAACAAAAAAGTAAAATGGTTGGTTGGGGACCTCAACGCTGTCACTACTGCTTGAATAAGCTGTAGTTACTACGTTTAAGACGCCAAACCAACAATAAAGGTAAAAAAAAATGGCACGGAGTTGATAAGTTCAGGTCCAGGCTGAATAAATTATTTGATTGGTCGGTTTATTTCTTGATTGACAGCCGTGATTTGTCAATTACTCCTCAGCTTCGAAGGCTAGCACAAGCTTAACCCAGACGGCAAAATTTTAGACTGGTCCAAATTGAAAGGAGTTGCAGACGACAATATAAAGTGTATGAAATTTTGGATTTTTTTTTATTTTAGGGGTAGAAAACATTCTGGATAATGAAGAAATTGCTTGTAACAAACAATTTTTCAGCATTTTCCACAATGTTTTCTAAAGCTTTTATTCTTAGGGGCGTCTAAAAGTGTCACTGAGTGGGAATGGGTTAAGGTAGCAATGTATTCCAAGGACAGAAATCTGTACTACAGTCCAGGTAAAGACATAAAGCAAAACCAGTCAAAACATACAACAGTAAGGTCGTAGGGAAGGAGGATCAGGAAGGAGGGTTCATTTACAAGGGACATAAATCAATCTGATATTGTTTTAGGGCATTGAAATTTTATCCCTTGACTCATTAAAACACAGTCTCTGTATTTGAGGCCCTTGAGAAATATAGATTAGAAAACTTGTAACAGGCAATTTCTCCTATTCTCACAATGATTTCTACCTTATTTTGAACTTACTTTCCAGTTTTAGCACTCTTTAAAATGTTGTCTGCTTAACTCCTTTCAGTTTGGACCAGTCTAAATTTTTGTTAGATGGTACATGTATTGTGTTTATCACCACAACATTGAACAAAATTAGAAATGTGTCACTGATATGGATGCACCACATATGGGTGCCCCACTTATTTGCTTGTCATATGACCTTCAATTGTGACCTTGAACTTGGAACTATCCAACAAAACTTTACGAACGACTCTTTTACTTTTTCAGTGGAACAACTGTACTAAACTACTTTGGAAGCTATCCAATAAAGTAGAAGATATGCTCCGGACAAAAAGTGGACACACACCCAAGCACACACACCCAAGCACACACCCATGCACACACAGAACGGGGTAACTCTGTATGCCCTTTGCCATTTACCCTTTCCTGTTTTTGGAAATTTTAGACTGGTCCAAATTGAAAGAGATTGCAGATGACAATGAAAACTGGATGCAATTTGAAATACAACCAATGTATGTGGTAGAAAATGTTATGGGAAAAGAAGAAATTGCTTGTTTCAAGCAATTTCTTCTTTTCCCACAATGTTTTCTCAAGCATAAAAATCACACAGTTGTAAAATCCCAGTTTGTACAGGAAAGGGTAAAATGACTGGGGCATAATCAAGACTGTCAAAATGTATTGTTATAGTCCATGATGACCTAGAATTAAATGCTGGGTCAAAATGTAAACAAACTTTCAGTAAGAATATTTACAAGGTGTATCTTAACCATTTACCACACAACATGAATTCAGACTGGTCCATATTGAGAAAAGCTGCAGGCAACAATTTGAAGTTGATGAAATTCTAAATTTCTTAGTCTTTAAGGATAGAAAACATTATATGATAATGAAGAATAATGTAACAAGCAATTCCTTTTTTTCCACAATGTTTTTCTAAGCCTTTTTTCTTTTGGGCGTAAAAAGGTGGGGTGTGTGGGAATGGGTTACAGAATGATAAGTTCTGACTGTTGTTCCATTTTTTTATCCTGTCACTAGATGAAAGAATTTCATACCAATCAAATTGAAGTTGCGGATAACAATAAATAGTTAATGAAATTTTGAAAAACCTATTTCCATTTGGAATATGAAACAATTTTGTTGGTTTTCCGAATGTTTTCTAAAGCTTTCTTCTCTTGTTTTCTCTGGTGGACACAAACAGTTCTAAGAGTGAAAGAAGAAATGAAAGGGGGTTTCAAACTCACCCTCACTGTATTCAGAGAACATTTTATTAACCAATGACCAGACGACAAAATTTA
Organism: Fragum fragum; assembly: GCA_946902895.1. Taxonomy (NCBI): domain Eukaryota; kingdom Metazoa; phylum Mollusca; class Bivalvia; order Cardiida; family Cardiidae; genus Fragum; species Fragum fragum. The sequence continues at coordinate 4,456,971 of OX336378.1, forward strand.
GACTAATCCAAAATGAAAGCAGTTGCAGACAATTAACAGTTTAACAAATTTCAGTTATTTGGTACAAGAAATTTCTTCATTTTACACAAAGTTTTCTCAATCCTGTTTATTGAGGGGCGTCAAAAAGTGTCATTATATGGGAACGGTTTAAACCATCATTTATGTATTGCCCTTTGAGTGTTCACTTAACCCATTACAAAACTACAAAATCATAGAGTAATCCAAATTGACAGATGTCACAGATGCCAATTTAAAATAATTTTTAGTTTTGTCTATCAAAAACAAGCGTTCTGATTGGTTGAGAAAAATTATTCATAACTCCATGAACACAATTTTGAGCGCGCAGCGATTTTGTATACTTCTGTAAAAAATAGTCCCATACCAAAAAGTATCAAAGTTCGTAAAGCTTTTAATTTTTTTGCTCGATGCTATTAAATTATAAGAAATGAAGAGAATATTTTTTGTTTTCATGGAGGTATGAACCAAAAAACCTAATCACACAATGTATGAATCCGCTTCACATATTCATACAGTGTGATTATGTTTTTCGGTTCATACCTCCACGAAAACAAAAAATATTGTCTTCATCTCTTAAATAAATTAAATTTTGTGAACCTTTGTCTTTCGGACAAAAAACATTGTGAATAAAAAAGGAATTGCTTATTATATGCAATTTCTTAGTTTTTCACAATATTTCTCAAAGAATTTTTCTTGAAAGGCATAAAAAGTGGAATTGCTTGGGAATGGGTCAACACACTATCGAATATTGCTGCAAAGACAGAGGGTAAAGGTGGGTAAAGCATAAAAGCATGCAGTGCAGTTTGCACCTTTCCATCAAAACAGCCACAAGAACACATCACACAACACTTCCAACACAAGGCCAGACCATGCTGCACAAGCCAAACCACACAGTGATAGACAGACAGACAGACAGGGATGTTTTTGTTAGTTACCTTCATACCCCTGGTTGAAGCATGATGATGCATGAAGTCGAGACAGACTTCCACGACGAATACTGCCCCGTACATTGGGGTCCCATTCCATCTCGGAGCAGACTGGTTAGTAATATGATAAATGAGTTATGCATTTGTGTTAATATAAAGCTAGAGCAAGTATTAACCAATGAGAGAATTTATATAATGAGTCATTTTAAAAAGAGATTAAAATGGAGCTTTGCCCAGTTTTCACCTTTTCTTGAATAACTAGTTAGATCAAAGTATTAACCAGAGGACCTCATGCTGTTTCCAAGGCTCAGCTGTTCAAGTGCTTGAAAGTGGGTAAAATTTGTAAGTTGAAAAAGGGCCATAATTGATTCAAATATGAATCTAGAAATACCCCCCTTGTTGGTATATGTTCTCTTTTGATATTGAAAGTATAATCCGCTTCTCAAGTGAGTATGTTCACTGGAGATATTATAAAATTTCTAAGTTTTCAGACGAAAATTCTAACAACAACCTGGCTATAGCAAGACCTCGGGTTTTTCCCGGAAGTAATTAACCCTTCCCCACACAACAAAATTTTAGACTAGTCCAAATTGAAAGGAGCTGCAGAGGAAAATTTCAAGTTGATGTAATTTTAATTTTTTTCGTCTTTTGGGGTAGAAAACATTGTGGATAATGAAGAAATTGCTTGGTACAAGCAATTTCTTCATTTTCCACAATATTTTCCAAAGCTCTTTAATTGCGGGGCGTAAAAAGGAGGGTTTGAGTTGGAATGGGTTAAGCTGAAATTAAAACTGAGGTTAGTGAACAAATGATAAGAGCAGTTATAGAGGTAGATGCGAATATTCAGATTAGAAAGGGATGAGATCTTAAATTCTAAAATGGACAATTTTTTATTTATGTTAAATGTTTAATATATTTTAGATGTATGCATATAGATTAATTCAATTAATCCATAACCAGACGAAAAAATTGATGGCTGGTCAAAATTGAAAGAAGTTGCAGACCACAGTTTTCAGTTAATGTAATTTTAACAATCTTCATCATTTTTGGACGAAAATGTTGTGAAAAATGAAGAAAAATAGTTATACATGTATATCAGCCTTAATTTGGAACAAAAGCATAACATCTGGATGCTGAAATTGGCTGCTTGTATTAGGGAAGAAATCTCAATCCTAAAACAGGCAAAATTCTTACAATCATGCATTTAGAATCATTTTCCTTGAACCCTAAGGTAATCATTTTTTTAAAAGAAAACAGTAGATTTAATCTGACTGATTTACTAACCTTCAGAAGGCAAAGAATTCGTCACTTGGTGAGCGGGCACTTTTCTTTCTGTACTTCCTTCATTTGATCTACGAGTATATGTGGGATCTATCGCAGTTGCAATGTTAAAATTAAAAGGATCACTGACTGCATAGTGGGAACTGTTATCTACACTTATGTTGTGTCCTTGACCTCTTGCTGGAGGACTGGAAGAGAAGATTTAACTCATTACCAGACTTAAATTTTAGACTGGTCCAAATTCAAAGGAGTTACAGAAGACATTTTAATGTGTATGAAATTTTGGATTTTTTCAACTTTCTGGAAAGAAAACATTGTGTTAAATGAAGAATTTGCTTGTTACAAGCAATTTCTTCATTTTACACAATATTTCCCCATATGTTTTTTGTGAGGCCAGGGGCATCCAAAAGCGTCTCTGTCTGGGAATGGGTTAATGGTTTTGCAAGTTTTTTTGTTGGGGATGTAAACAGAAGGATTGTGAGGTAATGATTAAATTAATTTAACCCATTACCTCACAATCCTTCTGGTTTACACCCACCCTCCCCACCCCACCCCCCAAACAAAATATCTTGGAATTTTTTTTATGGAAAATGATGAAACTGCTTATAACAAGAAATTTTTTCATTATTCACAATCTTTAATACCAAAAAAGACGGAGGTTTTTTTACATTCCATTAACTGTCAATTGTCATCTGCGACTCCTCAATTTGGACTAGGCTAAAATCTGTCGTCTTGTAATGGGTTAACAAGCATTCTGAAGTAAAGAATGACAAAACCAAGAACTCTACCAGCCATAACATTATTTTTTCCTTGAATCTATTCCAGCCTAAGGCAATTACTTATGGACACTAAGTCAGACCAAAACGTCTGTGGCCAAACGTGCTATATTTGGGGTTGGGATACAAAATTTTAGTGAAATATCCTGAAATTTCTTGAAAAATTATGGCTTGTCTGATTGAATTCAAATGAAAAAGATATATTTCACATTAAGTTATTAAGTTTTGTGTGTTTGTGTTTGTGTGTGTGGTTATCTAGTCTCCACTGACAAAATGAACCATTTCACAATCAAGGTTCAGGTATCAATTTGATTATCAAGTCTGCATAGACAAAATGATCCATGTCAAAATCGAGGCCTATGTGTAAATTGTATTATCTAGTCTGCAAAGACAAAATGAAACATGTCACAATCAAGACCCATGTGTCAATTCTATTATCTAGTTTGCACAGACAAAATGATACATGTCACAATCAAGGCCTATATGTCAAATATTATCAAGTCTGCATGTAAAGACATTTGATCTATTTAATACATGGACCGTGATAAGACAGCCATTTACATATGAGCTCAACTTTGGATAAGTCCTTTAGTTATCTGTCATTTACAATTTTGACATCAAGCTGAACCTGGAATTTTACTGATTGACATGTACATGCAGTCTGATCTTTGTCTACACTACTTGTTTGTCCCTTCAAGCCAGAGTGTTTTTTTTAAAAAGATTTATTTTCAAAAAAGAATTGTTGTACAACAGTTAGTGTCCGGAGCACTTTAACCCATTGCAACTCAATCCCTCCTTTTTACGCCCCTCAATAAAACAGTTTTAGAAAACATTGTGGAAAATGAAGAAATTGCTTGTAACAAGCAATTTCTTCATTATCCACAATGTTTTCTATCCCAAATGATGAAAAAAATTAAAATTCCATCAACTTCAAATTGTCGTCTGCAGCATCTTTCAATTTGGACCAGTCTAAAATTTTGTTGTGTGGGAATGGGTTAAGCAGGGTTCGCGCTGCCGATCGCCATTGTCGCCAAATGCGACAAAAATAAAATTCTGGCGCAAGTTTTTTTCATTTGGCGAAAGTTCGTGGCGTCAAAAAAAAGAAAAGAAAAGTTTTTGTTATAGATCTACATACTTTACATTGACTAATCTCCGGAAATTAAGTCCGAGGGCCAAGTGTGTCTAATTGCTCAAGGGCTTGTGTATCGGGTCAATTATCATCCAGTCTGACACAACACATCAGCAAATTTAATTACAGTTCTGATTGACAGCCAATCAGATGAATAAAATGTTCTCATTGGTCGGCGAGTCGTATTGATTTTTTGTTGTGGGCGTGACTTAGTATTACGGAGAAGCCGATGAAACTATCATATAATCAATCAGAAGACCTCAATTATCACGCATAAATAGGGGTTCTATAAGAAAAGAGTAATTAAACTGGCCGCCATTTGCCTTTTCCTGATGAATACAATTGCCGAATTCGGGCATATTTTCGTATATTTCTGCTGAAAGTTTCAGTCAGTTTCTAATCTCGGCACCGCTACCGTGATTCCTTGCTAAAACACTGAATCATCATTTATGGGTCATATTCTGATGAACTGTTGATAGAAACAGTGTTAGTTTGTCAAAATTTGACAGAAATTTCAAAAGTTATACTGTCCCAAAAGCAGACGAACCATTTCTTTTTTGTTCATTCGTACCCAAGAATGTTCAACCTTAAACAGATTTTCTTTTAAATTACGCAAGTCTACATTATTTTATTATTAAATCAAGCATATTTTACTAGGTTTATTACTATTTCCTTCTCTCTCTTTTTCTCATCAAACTCTCAATTTTCTAATCAAAGTAATGAAAGCACTGATTAAAGATGAGTAAAAATCAATGTAGGTGTATGATTTAGATAAATTCATTAAAGACAAAACAACAAACGAATTGCCATATTAAAAACCTGTTTATTATGCACATTATCTTTTTAACAGCATATAAGTTAAGAAAATAACAGTGCAGTTAAGAAATGCTCGAGCTTGGCCCCAACTCCTCAATTTGGCCCCAACTTTTTCCATTTGGCCCCAACTTTTTTAATTTGGCGAAAGTGATGGCGACAACTTTTTTCAAGCCAGAGCTAACCCTGGTTAAGCACTTTGATTTTAACACAATTTTGGAAAGTTTTATATTTAACATGACAATGGTAAAGACTAAACTACCTACCCTTGTGTGTAAGGGAATGCATCATCACTATGGTAACTACCAGGTGAGGGAGATTCGGGAAGATGATCACTTTCATCTGATCTTAATCGTCCACGTGGGGCTTGTGGTTGTGACGCTAACCATCGTTCGACATCAGGCATGGAATCAGAGGGAATTTGTGAAGGGTTTGTGTTTCTCGCATTATTTGCACGAAATCGTAAATCATTTTGCACTTTTTTCATATTCCTTGCATTTTGGTTACTTTCATGAGCACTATTCATTTGTTGTCTAGAATTATTTGAACCCATACTTTGTTGCGAGTTTTGTCTTGCACTAAGTCTTTGATCACCCGATGATTGAAGTCTTTGTTCAGCAGCGACCTGCACTGGCGTCATGTAATCTGATGAGGGATCGAAATTTGGGTCTTCATCCTCACCTTCTGGACCGTTTTCCATTGACAAAATAAAACTATTCCGTCTATATCTACGATGATCGTGATCATTTCTGGGTGGTAAGGCGGGAGGTCGTTGAGCCTGTTCCTGAAATAAGCTAGCAGACTTATACACCCCCACCAGCATTTTCACTCAAAGTTGACCTTTGGTCTACACAAGACACAAAAATAACCCATTCCAACACAACCCCCCCTTTTTACGTCCCTCAAGAAAAACGCTTTGGAAAATATTGTGGAAAATGAAGAAATTGCTTGTATCAAGCAATTTCTTCATTATCCACAATTTTTTCTATCCAAAAAGAAGAAAAAAATCAAAATTACATCAACTTGAAATTGTCGTCTGCAGCTTCTTTCAATTTGGACCAGTCTAAAATTTTGCTGTGTTGGAATGGGTTAAGGCCCTTTTCTTGGATATTTGGCAACAATTGTATAAAGTTTCATGGCTGTGGGTCAATTGGTTCTATTGTGAGAGCAAGGAATTGAAAAAGCCTACAGATGGACAGATAGACAGACATAATGAAACAGAAATACCCCCCTCTTTTACTTCATAGATAAAACCTTTTTCAGAAAGTATTAAAATCAAAGGGCCGCTTTAAGCACTCAAAGGTTCCAAATATCATTGTTGGTCATGCAAAATGTAACTGCAGCTTTATTCAAGCTGTAGTTACTACATTTTGCATGCACAGTGACAATATGTCATTTGTTAATTAATTCTAACTCTGGCTTAAAACTATAGTAGAAAATTTGGAGGTTTAGCAAGACAGAGGTCATGTTCAGTGTTCTTGTAAAGAAACATTGAATCAAAGGTCCACTACAAAGTGTATTGTCAAGACTCTAATCCTCTTTTTCCACAATTATTTTCTTTGCTCTTTTTTTATTGTGGCTTGTAAAGGAGCAGAATTGTGTGGAGATAAGTAACATGGCTCCAATATCAAATTTCGTTAAACTTTAGTACTATCAACCAATTGACCAATTGTTGGCCCCTCCCACTAAGTCTGTCGGCCACGCCCCTTGTCTCCGACAGGAAGTTCTGCTTCAATTTTTAACAGCGTTACTTTGCAAAATTTAAGGCCAGTAGCATGTAAAAAAAAAAAAGTAAAATAGTTGGTTGGTGACCTAAATGTTGTAACTACAGTTTGAATAAGCTGTAGTTACGACGTTTAAGTTGTCAAACCAACAATAAAGGTACACAAAATGGCGGCCAATGTTGGAGTTGATAAGTTTAAAAGTCCCTTTTCCTATGTTTTTCAATTGAATCTTGCAATCTTCAATAGGGTTCATCCTGATGATCACAAGATCATTCAGACCAACTTCCATCAAGACTGAGATGAAACTATGGCTGATAGAGTGGAAACGTAGAAATTGTTGACATTAAATCACAGACAACGCACAGGGGACATTTATGTTTCACAAAATCTAACCATGAGTATGTTGTACTCAGGTGAGCTAAAACAATAGTTTAAATTTCATCAACTTCAAAATGTGGTCTTAACTTTTTTGAATCTTTGAATTTGGGTCAGTCTAAAATTTTGATATGTCAATATCAAATGAGTGCCTGCATGACATTTCCAACCATTACACATGTGCGCCATGTAAAGACTCAGATCAGCCTGTGCATCTGCACAGTCTGATCAGAGTCTTCACCCTGCGATCTGTGGATAGATACTGACCTAAAGCTTCTTTAAACAATCAGCAAATATTCTATTTGCCCCGAATGGCTGTCCAGGGTGCTCAATGTGTGCGAGTCACACACATGAGAAATGGTTGGAAATGTCAAGCATAGGCTCAAATACTATTAATTGAACAGACAAACCTGTGCTTTCTTAGCCTCATCCTGTTGCTTTCTCTTTGCTAATGCTTTCTTAAGTCGTAACTTTTCTTGTTCCTGCATAATTTCAGCTAATCTTTTATCTTGTTCCTCAATCTCTTTTAACTTCATTCGGTCAACCTCAGCTTTTGATCTCTGAAAATATAACCAAATATAAATGCATTTGAAAAAACAATCTGAAATTAAATTTGATAATCAACTGCCCCAAAGCAACAGTTGGCCCTAAGGAAAGCTTGCCTAAGATGGAGCCAAGTTGACAACTGGCTATCTTAGAAAGAAGGAGTCATACAAAGCTCAATTCGAACTACAGGCTGAGTTGTTGTGAGTCAGAGAACGGATGACAGAGAGACAGACACCGTGAAAGGCAATATACCCTCCTCTACTTCGTATGTGTGTGGGGGGGGTGAGGGGGAGGGGTATTATAAAAAGGGACAGAGTATGTACAAAAATGAATTTGAGTTATTTTCCTTGATGGTCGTCAAAGAACATATTGCTCCTCTGATTCTTTACACATTTTGAGTCAAAATCAAATGTAAAAGCAGAGAGTGAATTTTTTTTCAGTTTCTGCAAATAGATGAGGCTGTCATGGCAACCACAATACAAGGGCTATAAAAATACCTAAACTGTCAGTAATTAATAAGGTAATGAATTAAAATCATTATGGGCTCTGATGCACAGAAGAGGGTTAAATTATTACTTTGTGCTCTTGTTCCTGTATAAGCTTGGCCAGTTCTTCATCCTGAATCTCCTGGAGCGCCTGTCTATGGGCAGGGTCTACGTTTTCCGGTAAATTATAGAAATCACTAAAATCTCCGTCATCTTCTATCTTACCATCTGTCGTAACCCTGTCGAAAATTCCAAATGGGAAATCTTTAACCCATTCCCACACAATCCCGCCTTTTTACGCCCCTCAAGAAAAAAGCTTTTGAAAACATAGTGGAAAATGAAGAAATTGCTTGCATCAAGCAATTTCTTCATTGTCCACAATGTTTTCTACCAAAGAAGACAAAAATTATCTAAATTCCATCCACTTGAAATTGTCGTCTGCAGCTTCTTTCAATTTGGACCAGTCTAAAATTTTGTTGTGTTGGAATGGGTTAAATCAGGATGATAAACTTTTAGACTAGTCCAAATAGGATGGAGAAGCAGGAGAGACATTAACTCATTACAAGAAAACAAAATTTTGGAAAGGTCCAATTAGAAAGGAGTTACACACCACAATTTCAAGTTGATGAAATTGTAGATTTTTTAAACTTACTTGGTAGAAAACATTGTAGAAAATGAAGGAAATGGTTCAAGCAATTTCTTTATTTTAAACAATATTTTCTCAGTTGTTTTTCTTAACCCATTCCCACTCAACAAAAATTTAGACTGGTCCAAATTGAGAGAAGCTGCAGATGACAATTTCAGGTTGTTGGAATTTTAAATTCCTTCATATTTTTGAATAGAAAAAATTTTGGATAATGAAGAAATTGCTTGATACAAGCAATTCCTTCATTTTCTAAAATGTTTTCAAAAGCTTTTTTCTTGAGGGGCGTCAAAAAGCATCACTGTTTGGGAATGGGTTAGGGGATGTCTGAAAATGTCAATACGTGGGAATGGGTTAAATATGATCAAACATTTGGATTTTATATTAGATAGAGTAAGAATGATAGGTTAGGAAATATTGTGGAAAAAATGCTGGTTATAAGCAGTTTCTTCTTTTTCCACACTATTTTCCTTGATTACTTCTCTTCAGTCTATTTAAATGAGGTATTTTGTGGTAATAGTTTACCCTTGTCCTTCGGAAAAGAATACTTTTTCAGAATTGGATCAAAATCACTGAAAGGTCCTGATGCGGATCAATTTGGTAATTCTTTTGAAAGTCAAAATTTGAAACAAATTTGGCTGAAAGCATCAAATATTTGATGTAGACCAAGATCATCCTCCATACATGGGCTATCCATCTATGTCTCCACCAAAAGCACAAATACATTGCAAATGAGCTGCTAATTACACACAAGCAATTGCCCATCAATTGTTGAGAGACAAATTACTATGTAAAATAAATTGACTTATACTAGTTACTTATACTAAAGACATACTAGTTATAAAGTTTTTCAAAGAAATATTCCATTCCCACTCAATTCCACTTTTGTAACGCCCTCAAGAATAGAGAGTTGAAAAGCATCAGAAATAATAAGAAACTACACATAACAAACAATTTCTTCTTTTCTCACAATGTTGTCTACCCTAAAAGATAAAGATTCTAACACCTTAACCCTTGTCATGCTAAACCCGGAATTTTCAGGTTTTGGAAGGAGGAGTAGACCAAGATCAGCCTGCACATAAGTGCAGTCTGATCTTGGTCTACAGCTCCTGCTTGTACTTTTCCTGCCAGAGTTGTTTATAAAGTTGCTGTTTTACTGGGTAGAGAACAGTAAGGATAATGAAGAAACTACTTTTGTAATTAGCAATTCCTTTTTATTTTCAGTGATGTTTTCTAAAGCATTTTTTCTCAACAGACAGAAAAAAGAGGGATTTAGCCAGAATTGATTAATACAAATAGCTGTGGATAACATTGTGAGAAGAGAAATTGATTGCACATGCAAGATTTATACTACATGTATGTAGTTTATACAGCTGCAGCCACATTGCAGTGGTAGTGCATAGGACTCCTAACCTCGGGATCGCTGGTTCGATTTCTAGCAGCATCAAAAACCCTTTCATTAATTTGTCTCCCACCAATGGCTTGTTGATTGTAAACCTACATGGGATGAGCAGGTGGGGGCTTGAAAAGGATGTTCTGATAGTACTGGTGTGAGAATTAACAGGATTTCACAGTTAGGTGCTCCAGATGCGGCAATATGACTGAAATACCATTAAAAGTGGTTTTAAACCCCATAGTTCACACCATATGGTACCAGTAATTATTTTTTAGTTGATTTTTGTATAAATCTTTGACTACTACAGTTGAAAACATTGGGGATAATGAAGATATTGCTTGTAACAACCAATTTCTTCATTTACCCCAGTGTTTTCCAAAGCATTTTCTTAAAGCACGTAAAAAGCCTGATTGCCCGGGAATGGGTTAAAATTGTTCTTGGCAGCAGTCTTAAATTTTGTTGTCTGGGAATGACGTAACCTATTCCCACACAATGACACTTTTTACGCCCATGAAGAAGACAATTAGGAAAGCATTTTGTAAAATGAAGAAATTGCTTGCAACAAGCAATTTCTTCATTTTACACTATGTTTTCTACCCAGAAAGTTGAAACATGAGAATCACCTACGGGTGCCAATGCTCGGCTGCAGATGCTGGATAATGCAAAAATTCTAAGTTGAAAAAGGGACATAACTCTTACAAAAACACTTTTAGAGTTTTCCCCTTGATAATCTAGATAGCTCTTGTGATGGTCAATACACATGCCAAGTTTCATGAGGATATCTTTAATAACAACAAAGATATGACCAAGGTTAAAGTTTGTCATGCCAATGCCAACATCAACGCACACGCCACCAAGGTGATGACAAACAGCCAAGCAAATAAAAATCTAAATTTTCATAAACTCTAAATTGTCATCTGCAAACCCCTTTCAATTTAGTCCAGTCTAAAATTTTTACTGTCTGGTAATGGGTTAAGATCATTTTATGCTGGATATTGGACAAAATGCATCTAGAGTTATCCCCCTTGATAGTATAGGTTGCTCTTTTGATAGTGAACAAGTGTGCAAGTTTCAAGTGAATGCTTTTAGTAGAACCAGAGATATTACAAAATGTCAAAGTTTTCGCACGACGACAATGACAATAACAAGGCTATAGCTATACCTCAGGTTTTCTCCCAAAACAGCCGAGCTAAAAAGGGGCATAATTCATTAAAATATGCATTTCCAGTTATTCACCCTTGTTGGTATACAATGTTCTATTAATAGTGAACATTATTTCTGAGTTACAAGTGAATGTGTTCAGTAATACCAGAGATATGTCAAAGTGTCAAAGTCTTAGCTAAAAATATATTCAAACTGATTGGATGCAGGGAAAAAAGTTTACAAAACAAGAGGGCCGTTGGCCTTGGGGCGCTCACCTGAGAAAAAGGCTCTTTTTCCTTCAACAGTCTAATTTCATGTTAAGGTTAGGATAATGAAACAAGTGGGCCACAATTACATATAAAGACTATGAACCTGGGGATCCAAAAGTCTAAATTACAAATTCCAAGGCTTTAGTGCTGATTTGAAAGAAGGAAAAAACTTTTTCCATGGGTTATAATTTCAGAAATAAGAAAGAAGACGGTGAACTGATGCTTCACGCCTATACCCCCCCCCCCTGGGTCCGCCCCTGGGGACCCGAGGATTATGATTTTAGCTATTTTGTAAGAGATCAATATACTGATGCTTCATGCAAAATATCAAAGCTCTACGCCTTCTGGGTCAGGAGGAGAAGATTCTTAAAGATTATTTTAAAATTTCACTTTTGTTGCCATGGCAACCAGAGTTTTTAATGGATTTCAATTCTTTTAGCTTTTTTTGAAGGGGACCACCTAAGAAACATTTCTGCCAAATTTGGTTCGAATTGGCAAAGTGGTTTGGGAGGAGATGTCATTTAAAAAATCGTTTTTTATTTCTATATTACCCCCCCCCCTTGGGGCTCCGCCCCTGGGGACCCGATGATCATGATCTTAGCTATTTTGAAAGAGGTCAATATACCGATGCTTCATGCAAAATATCAAGCCTCTACGCCTTCTGGGTCAGGAGGAGAAGATTTTTAAAGATTATTTTAAAATTTCACTTTTGTTGCCATGGGAACCAGAGTTTTTAACCGATTTCAATTCTTTTAGCTTTTTTTGAAGGGGACCACCTAAGGAACATTTCTGCCAAATTTGGTTCAAATTGGCCCAGTGGTTTAGGAGGAGGTGTCTTTTAAAGAAATTGTTGACGGACGACGCACGACGCAAGACGGACGGACGCTGGACAAAAGGGGATCACAATAGCTCACCTGAGCACTACGTGCTCAGGTGAGCTAACAAAAAGGCCGTTGGAACTGGTGGGCTCACCTGACATAAGGCTCTTTTTTTTTCAACAGTATAATTTCATGTTAAGGTAAGTGAGTCTGACCGTACTTTATAAACCTATAGGCTCTGTACCTGGGGATCCAAAAGTCTTAACCCATTCCCACTCAAGCCCTCCTTTTTACGCCCCTCAAGAAAAAAGCTTTGGAAATTATTGTGGAAAATGAAGAAATTGCTTGTATCAAGCAATTTCTTCATTATCCACAATGTTTTCTATCCAAAAAGGCAAAGAAAATTTAAATTCCACCAACTTGAAAATATCGTCTGTAGCTTCTTTCAATTTGGACCAGTCTAGAATTTTGTTGAGTTTGAATGGGTTAATAACAAATTCCAAGGCTTTAAGACTATTATGAAATATGGATAGTACTTTTTTCCTCCGTTCTGGATCCATGGGTAATAATTTAAGAAATAGGAGAAGAAATCAATGAACTGATGCTTCATGCTAAATATCAAGGCTGAAGAAAAACTGGGTCAGGAGGAGAAAGTTTTTAAAGATTAAACTTTCGCTACCATGGCAACAAGAGTTCTTCTACTGAATTTGTATGATTTAAGCTATTGTGAAAGAGTACCACTTAAGTAACATTTCTGCAAAATATATATATAACTCCTCCCCCCAGGGGCTCCCCCCTGGAAAATTGTCATGATTTTAGCAATTTTGAAAGAGGTCAATATACTGATGTTTCATGCAAAATATCAAGGCTCTACGCCTTCTAGGTCAGGTGAGGAAAATTATTCTAAAATATCACTTTTCTTGCCATGGCAACCAGAGTTTTCAAAGGATTTCAATCCTTTAAGCTATTTAAAAACAAGAGGACCAGAATGGCCCTAAATCGCTCATCTGACTAATTTTTGATGATTGAAAAAAAAGCTGAAAGAATACAGGCATGTTTGACCTTGAGCCGTGACATTGAGGTTATCTGAAAATTTCGTTCAAATGGAACATCTACTCACGATTGAGAATAATTGTGACATTTTATTTTCAGAAACCAAAAATGGTCCTCACAAATATGGACTAAGGCACATACACCAACTTGTCATAGTGATAACTTTGTCTTGCTAACTACAAGTAGGCTTGACAAAAAGAAAGTAATCATAATCTTAAAAATTGTCATGTTTGTTAAACACTGGAGCTCAGCTGTTGTTTGTCACTAGTTGCCCATCTCCTCCTAGCATTAATTTCCAAGAATTTCTTAAAACAAAGTGGTTAAGGAGGAGATGTTTACAAATTTTCTAAGTCAAATAAGCCTTTCCCTGCCACACCAATATCTCGGGGTCAATTAATATTTAGGAATTAGTTTTGAGAAGGGTCATCCAAGGAACATTCATGTCAAGTTTGGTTGAATTTGACCCAGTGGTTACTGAGGAGAAGATGCTACAGGATTTCTAAGTTGAAAAATGCCTCGCCCTAACACATCCATATTTGGGGATCAATCAAATTATCACAAACAAGTTTTGAAGAATGTCCCCAAGTAAGATTCATGCCAAGTTTGATTGAAATTGACTCACTTTTTTGGGAGGAAAAGCTGTTTAAAGATTTGAAAATCAAAATAAGCCCTGCCCTACCATGCCTATATTTGGGGGGTCAATCAAAATTTCACAAACAAGTTCTAATAAAGGACGCCCAAGGAAGATTCATGCCAAGTTCGGTTGAAATTGGCCAAGTGGTTACTGGGAAGGAGATGTTTAAAGATTTCAAAGTCAAAAACTGCCCAGCTCTGCCACGCCCATATTTGGGGATCAATCAAATTTTTGTGAACAACTTTTGAAAAGGGTCACCCAAGGGACATTTCTGCGAAGTTTGGTTGAAATCGGCCCAGTGGTTACTGAGGAGAAGATCTTTAAAAAAAATTGTTGAGAACTTCCGACGGACAACACACCACAGACAAAAGGTGATCACAAAAGCTCACCTTGAGCACATTGTTCTCAGGTGAGCTAAAATGGGGATCTCATAAGGAACACTTCTGCCAAATTTGGTTCAAATTGTCCTTATGATTTGGGAGGAAATGTTGTTGAATAATCTTTCTTTATTTCTATATAAACCCCACCCCCTTGGGGCTCCACCTGGGGGGACCTGAGGGTCATGATTTTAGCAATTTTCAAAGAGGTCAATAAACTGATGGTTCATGCAAAATATCAAGGCTCTAAGCCTTCTGGGTCAAGAGGAGGAGATTTTTAAAGATTTTTTAAAATTTCGCTTTTGTTGCCATGGCAACCAGAGTTTTCAACAGATTTCTATTCTTTTAGCTTTTATTTAAGGGAATCACCTTAGGATCATTTCTGTCAAATTCGGTAGGAAGTGGCCTAGTGGTTTGGGAAGAGATGTTGCTAGGGTGATGCACAAAGGACAGACCCAAACAAAAGGTGATCACAATAGCTCACTTGAGCATTCTTGTGCTCAGGTGAGCTAATAAGCAGTTATATTCTCCAAATTAAGAAATATAAAAGTGTTTGACAACATCTCTATTATGTATACTTTACATGTACATGTAGTATAAAAGCAACAAAGCAAAAACTATAGAAGGCAAAAAAAAAGAGAAGCCAAAAGGGGTGAAGTAAGAACAGCTACACAATAAATACTCCCTGAGAACAAGGTAACGGCCTCTGCATTCTTGCATTAAAAGAGATGCTCAGTACAATACCATATTACGGCCATAGACTGTATCAATCTCAATCTCAAAAATTGATAAAGTGACCTGAATAATTGTAGTTATCCCTTGGTGAAGCCGTAATGGAAGTCCAGAAATGTTATTCAAATAACTTTTCTAGATGGTAATGCCCCATGAATAATTCAAACTCCTAGGCCTAATTGTTTTTCTAGAAGAGATTTCTTTCTTGTTACTAAGTAAAATAGGGGTGTGTTCGGATGGAGCGAAAATGGGACGCCAAATGAGACCAAAAATGCAACTTTTATAAGAGGCATCCTGGTGTTGCTACATGAAAATATTTACCTTACCATTTGCAAAAGAAATACTTTGTTTCATGATTTCCATAAATATATTTGTTTCTATGAAAAATAGGCTAGCCCAAGCACAAACAATTAGATTGATTGATTGAATGGGGTTTAAACCACTTTTTACAGTATTTCAGTCATATCACAGCACCTGGAGGGGATTCCTGGTATGAAGCACTGATTGAAGGATAATGATTATTTTGAAAATTTAATTTATAAACAATTGTGGTTTAAAAGACACAACAGATGGTGAAGATCAAGATCAGACTGTGCATATGTGCAGTCTGATCTTTGTCTATACATGCTGCCAAAACAGAAATATTCCAGGTTCAGCATGACAGGGGTTAACCTTAAGTTGAGAAATAATATTGTAACTGCAGACATTGTTACAAAAAATCTAAGCAGAGAAGTGTTCTTTAGTGCAGGATTTCTTTTTACAGTTTTTAGCACAAAGCAGAACGATTTTAACCCTTTTACCAAAGTTAAATTTTATACAGGTGAAAATACAAAGAATTTTAAGCTGATGAAAACTATCAGTCAATTTGGGTGGAAAACAGAGGGGAATGAAGAAATTGCTTGTTTTCTTCATTCTACAAAATATTTTGTGCCCGAAAGGTTAAAAAATTTTAGGATTGTCAGCCGCAACTCCTTTCAATTTGGACCAGTCTAAAATTTTGCCATCTTGTAATGGATTAATTGTATTACTTAGAAAATGGTTAACCCTTTCCAGTACAATCACTGGTTTTTACTTCGCTGTGCTTTTATACTTGGGAAAATATTGTGGAAAAGAAGAAATTGCTTGTAACAAGCAATTTCTATTTTTCCCACAATATTTTCTACCCCACTGAATTATTATTTTTCAAATAAAAATCAACTTTAAATTGTTGTCTGCAAAGCCTTTGAATTTGGACCAGTCTAAAATTTTGTAAAACAGGAAAGGGTTAAAGAAAGTACTTCAGAGTTAGAATAAGTGTGCTGAGTACATGGAGTATGAGAGTGTGTTAGTAGACCACTACCTGTAATTATACCTCATGCCTGGTGCCCCGTTCTGTCTCATGTTCATCTCACTCATTTGGGCTTCTAGATCCTCCTGGCTCCCTGCAGTAAATGTATTAATTAGGATAATATTAAAACCCATTCTCACATAATCCAGCTTTTTTACACCCCACAAGAAACAACTTAGGGAAAACAAGGTTGAAAATGAAGAAATTGCTTTCTACCCATCTCACTCATTTGGGCTTCTAGATCTTCCTGACTCCCTGCAGTAAATATATTACTTAAGATAATATTAAAACCAATTCCCACACAATCTCGCTTTTTTACATCCTGCAAGAAACAGTTTAAGGAATGAAGATATTGCTTTCTACCCATCTCACTCATTTGGGCTTCTAGATCTTCCTGGCTCCTGCTGTAAATGTATTATGAGCACAAATAAAAGTATTGTACTGAAAAACCTTAGTAAGTTTTCTTAGAAACCTCTCGATTGTTCAATAGATTAATACTAATTTTGATGAGTAATTGATTGATTAATTGATTGAATGGGGTTTAATGCCACTTTTAATAGTATTTAAGTCATATCACAGAAGCTGGAGCACCTAAACATGGGTTTCATGTATTCATTACGCCAGTAATACCACTAAGTCCATTCTGAGCATCCAGCTGCTCATCATACTTAGGTTTACAATAATCAACTTATTGGTGGGAGACAAGTGTCAGAAAGTATATGTTCCGTGGTCAGGGATAGAACCCTGGACCTCATGATTAACCCTTGTCATGCTGAATATTCCAGTTTTAAAAGGAGGTATTGTCTATATCTCCTGTCTGTCCTTTTGAAACCAGAATTGTCTATGACATTAATCTTTCAAAGAAGCATTGACAACTAAACAGAAAGCACTACCAGTGCTTTCAGCCCTTTGATTTTTATACAATTCTGAAAAAGGATTTTATTCAGCCTGACAAGGGTTAAGAGTCTGATGTGCTACAAACTGTTCTAAGTAATTAATTAGTATATTATATTATACAATTTCATAGACAATATTATTTTGGGATCACCCTCCAAAAATATATCACTATGTAGGTGAGGGGGTTGAGACAGAAAATGGATATAAAATTCTTTAAAAAAACGTGTTTGTTATTTGTTGTATTGCCCTCCATTATAGGAATAATATTAACATAAACTCAAAGTAATAATTATTTGGAGTATTAAAACTTAAATAATACAGTGAAAATATTATTTTCTACTTTTTACCCTTTTCTCACAAACACTCCAAGAGATATATAATTCCACCTGAATTAACTCATTCACACCAATGATGCTTTTTGGTGCCCCTCATGAAAAACAATTTGGAAAACATAGTGTAACATTAAGAAATTGCTTGAACCAAGCAATTTCTTCATTTCACACAATGTTTTCAATCAAGAAAGTTGAAAAAAATAAAATTTTATAAACTATATATTGTCGTTTGTAATTCCTTTGAATTTGGACCAGTCAAACATTTGATGTCTGGTAAAGGGTTAATACCATTTTGATATTGTTCGTAAAATGTTGAAGAGGAAGGTCTCTAAAAATCAAATCCATTTAATAAAGACCCTTTCTGTATTACTTATGATATTAAACAAGGCTCTTATTTACCAACAATTCTTGATCAAAACTGGATGACTATTTATCATAAAGCTCCTTATTTCTTTGGATTCCAAATTCTTTAAAAATTTAAAACAAGAGGGTCATAATTGACCTAAATTACCCCCCTGAGTTGACTGTCATATCAACAGTCTGACCCATTTAACCCATTCCCACATGATGACGCTTTTAAACGCTCCTCAATGTGAAAGCTTTGAAAACATTGCAGAGAATGAAGAAATTGCTTGTTCCAAGCAAATTTCTTCATTTTCCACAATGTTTTCTACCTGGAAACATGAAAAATTCTAGAATTTCATTAACTTAAATTGTTGTCTGCAGCTCCTTCCAATTTAGACCAGTCTAAAATTTTATCGTGTGGGAATGGGTTAAAGGTCACAAGAGTAAAAAGTGTGGCTACTACAATGTCATTAAGGTTTATTTTTTTTTTTTTTTTTCATTTGACCTGGTAACCTAGTTTGTGACTCATTTCAAACGAGTTGATTTTATCAAAACACAAAAATTGAAAAATTTTTAGGTTTGTTTGAGCTAAGCATTTAGGAGGTCCACAATGTTTTCGGGGGGGGGGGGGGTGTTTCTGTTTACCCTAGTGACCTAGGTTTTTTACCCAGTGCAACCCAATATCAAACTCATCTGAGTTGTTATTAAGTCATAAATTCTTACCATTTCCTGTATGATTCAACTTAAATTGAGGTGTCCAAAAATTTCCTACATGACAAAATTTTAGAATGGTCCAAATTGAAAGGAGTTGCATAACGACAATTTAACCTTTTCTTGTTTTCCAAAATTTTAGACTGGTCCAATTTGAAAGAAGTTGCAGACGACAGTTAAAAGTTGGTGCAATTTTAAAAGTAATGGACCTACAGGTACGAGAATATTCTTCTTTTCCCAAATTGTTTTCCCAAGTGTTAAATCACAGGGACTAATTGATGATAACTGTGCAATGAATGAAAGGTATTACGCCATTCCCACACAAACCTAATTTTTACACCCTTACAGTAAAAAGTTAAGAACATTGTGGAAAATGAAGAATTTTCTTGTTGCAAGATAAATCTCTGGTCAAGTAATAGTTCCTCCAAAACTATGTTTATTTTCTGCAATAAAAAAGTACATGTCTTATGAAGTAAAGATAAACTTCATGCATATGTATGTATATGGCTTTACCAATCAGGGGCAGTAACTCTTATCTTAATAATCGAACAGGATTACCCCGACAATATGCGCATTTCATCTTTGTATTGAAGCTTTCCACAAAGTTTCATTGAAATCCTGCTAATGGTTTCCAAGAAATAGCGCAGAAACGAATATTACTCTGTATGTATATGGCTTCACCAATCAGGGGCAGTAACTCTAAATTAAATAGTCGAAGCGGGTAACTCCAATGATATGCGAATCTCCTCTTTGTAGTAAAGCTTTCCACAAAGTTTCATTGAAATCCAGCCAATGGTTTCAAAGAAATAGCGCAGAAACAAATATTACTCTGTATATATATATGGCTTCACCAATCAGGGGCAATAACTCTAAATGATTTCATCGGTGGAGGATAATAATTGGTTTGGCAACCTTGTGGGTAAATGCACTTTTCCATTCACATAATGTTTTTCCTCATAAAATATAAATATTCTATGGAAATTTTTCAACATTTTTGGCTCAAATACCTCTCATATGTATTGAGGCTTCATTTTCTCCATCTATTTTGGCTAAAATATTTCTTACATTAAGTCTGACTACATTACATCAAACATTCAGTCTTATTACATTACCTGTACAATCTACAAGGTCTGACTATATTATCTTTAACATTTAGTCTGACTACCTAACTTATAAAATATAGCCAGGTTTCATTATTTGCCACATTTAGTCTGGATATATTAACTCTTCCCATTTAGCTGAGTTACATTACCACTCTTGTTTAGCCTGGCAACATAACCACACACATTTATTCAGACTACATTATATCTAAAATCAACTTCAGCTACATTACCACTTTTTTTACATGACCCTGCATTTAGTCTGTTTACATAACCTCTAATAATTAGCATGGCTACCTTACCTCTTACAATTTGTTATCTTCCGATATGTGGCATTTTTCAAATACTGACCTGTCTGATTTGAGCATTCTGGGTAGTGTCATTCGTGACAACTCGGCCGATTCCGTCGAACTACATTCAAAATGTCAGCGTCCATGAAATGCACGCTTCGAATTCTCCATACCTCCTTTTGGAGCACAGGTATGACATGAATGCTTTTGCAATTTAAAATAATTATTTTTCTCATTAATTTAGGGTGACAGTTCAGTTTAATTTCTCCACAATTTTAGTTATTATTGCAATTATCCACTTGCTACTTTTTGGCGATATAATATGAAGTTATGCGTACAATGTAGTAATATTTATCCCAATCTGGATAAGTGATACGGTCCCGAAGACAGGTCAATCTTTGGAGAATATGACATGTGCAGACAACGCTAACAATTAACCTGGCTACCTTACCTCTAACATTTAGCCTGGCCTCTTCAGTCATCATCTGTTGTTTCTTCTCAATCTCCTCCTTCTCCCTTTTTAACTTCTTCATTTTCTTCTTTTCTAAATATCTCTCGTACTTCTGTTTCTCTTTTTCCTGAACTGCTTTAGCAAATTCCTTTAGAAAAGAAAATATCTTTTGAGAATGATATATTAATCTTTTCATATCTTTGTCAAATTTTTGTACTAGACAATTTACTGAATAAATATTACATGAAGTATCCTTCTCCCTGCATGTAAGAACAAACATTTTAAGTTCTTTATAAAATCATTGTTGTAAAAGCAAGATTGCTTGTAAAAGCTGAGATCCCTACCAAAAGGGGGCAGTTTCCCTGGAGAAATTGCTTCCACCCATTCCCATGCAATCCCACTTTTTAATGCATCTCAAGAAAAAAGGTTTGAAAACATTGTGGAAAATAAATTTCTTTGTTATCCTCAATGCCAAAATTTTCAGAAACATCCAAATCAAAATTGCTGCAGCTAAAAATTTCAATTGAATCTAAATGAAAAAGGAAGTCTTATAGGGTAGAAAACAATTTGAGAAAAGGAGGAATTGTTCTATTTCTGACTTTCTTCTCCCAAACAACTTTTCATTTGTTCCAGAAAAAGTGTAATGATAATAGGTTAATAATAGTCGTTGGGAATAAGAGTAAATACTAGTTACAAACATCAGGTATTTCTCTTGGCACAAATTTCTCAAAACTTGGTGACCAAGTGTAAGGAATAATATACTGATGATCTAGAGATCACAAGTTTGAGCCTTTGGTATCACCAGGGTGTGTTCATGGGAAGAAGATGTAACTAACTCCCACAAAATTCTCTACTTTTTAACACTCCTCAAGAAAAAAGCTCTAAAAAACAAGCAAATTTCTTCACTATCCGCAATATTATATACCAGCAAAGACAAAGATTTTTAATCAACTTAACCGTTTCCAGTACAAACCCAGGATTTTACGTTGCTGTGATTTTATATTTTAGAAAACATTGTGGCAAAAGCAGAAATTGCTTGTTACAAGCAATTTCTCCTTTTCCCAAAATATTTTCTACCACATAGGTTGGTTTCATTTCAAATTGCATCCAATTTTCATTGCCGTCTGCAACCTCTTCCAATTTGGACCAGTCTAAAATTTCAATAAACTGGAAAGGGTTAAAATTGTCTATGCAACCTCTTTAAATTTGGACCAGCCTTAAATTTTGTCCCACATAATCCCCCTTTTTTACACGACAAAGAAAAAACTTTGGAAAACATTGTTGAAAATGAAGAAATTGCTTGTCTCAAGCAATTTCATCATGATCCACAATGTTGCCTACAAAGTTAGACTTCAATTTTTTTTTAAGAACCATTGACTGTTGTCTGTAATTTCTTAGAATTTGGACTAGTTTAACTTTCTGCCATCTCATGATCTGGTAATTAGTTAAAATCCAGCTGTATGATGAGTTGTAGCTGGTTTAACCCTTTCCTGTTTTTCAAAAAGGTTGCGAGGAGGTAGCAGATGACAAAGAAAATCGGATTCAATTTGACATGAAATTTCTTCTTTTTCCATAATGTTTCTGAAGAATAAAATCACAGCAACATAAAATCCTTGGTTTGTATAGGAAAGGGTTAAGCTACTATGTCCCTCCCTCCCTCAAGGGACATGAGAATTAGGTGTTCAAGATTGACTTGATAACCTGAAAGCTTTTGTCCTTTTCAAAATAAAACAAATAATCATAAACCAAAATTATCCAAACTTGACAAGACAAGTAAAACCTGCAGATTTGTAGTGACTCATCTATCCTCTTACCATTCAATAATGCCTTTTTAGTGTAACACGAAGGAAAAAATTGTGGTAAAAGGAGAAATGGATTGTAACAAGCCATTCATCCTTTTCCTACAATGATTTTTTCCATTGTCAGTCATATTTCTGCATCTAGACCAGTCAAAAAATTTGCTTGGGAAAGAGTTAATGTGACAAATGAGGGAACAATCTGAATGTACAACTATTGTATAGGAGAATTACATCTATGTATGACAAGAACATGCAGGTTATTAAATTGACAATACAAAGGCAATTAAAATCTCATAAACCCTTAATTAATTACACCAAACAAATACAAATTAACAACAGAACAGGGGGTATACATTATTTGCAGTGGGATATGAAGAATGTATCAGTATTTTTTTTGTTGTTGTTTAAGGTTTTTATTGGTGTGTGTGTGTATGTGTGTGTAGGTTAGGTTAGGGATTTTTGGTTAATTTCTGCTAGTTTAATCTATGTGTCCATTACTTAACCCTTTCCTGGACAAACCCGGGATTTTACGTCACTGTGATTTTATACTTGAGAAAACATTGTGGAAAAAGTAGAAATTGCTTGTAACAAGCAATTTCTCCATTTTCCACAATATTTTCTACCTCATAGGATGGTCAGATTTCAAATTGCATGCATTTTTCATTGTCGTCTGAAACCTCTTTCAAATTGGACCAGTCTAAAATTTCATAAAACAGGAAAGGGTTAACCTATTACAACATGACAAAATTTTAGACTGATCCAAATTCACAGAATTTGATGATAACAATTTATAACTTCTTCATTTTCAACATCTTTTTCAAATTTTTCAAATTTTATTATTGAGGGGATTGGAAAAAGCGGGATTGAGTGGGAATGGGTTAAGCTGCCAACTATAATGCTGTTTATCCTTAACTCAATCTCAAATAATCCCTCTTTTTTTGCTCCTCTCAAGAAAAAACCTTTGGAAAACATTTTGAATAATAATGGAAATGCTAGTAAGAAGCACTTTCTCAAATGTCCACAATGTTTTCTAACCTATAAGACAAAGATTTTCGAAATTTTGTAAACTTATTACTGAAATCTGCAAATCTTTTCAATTTTGACCTGTCTAAAGAGAATTTGTCTGGGAATGAGTAAATGCCTAAGCAGAAGTGACATGTAATTGATTCTATATTAATATCATGGCAGATCACTGTAAAACCTAAAGATTTCAATAGAATGGACACATAATAGCTGTAAATCAGAACAAGAGTGGCATAGTCATAATATACTCTGCAAAATTAACTCATTCCCACATAAAAAAATTAGACTGCTCCAAATTGAGAGAAATTGCAGTTGACAATTTTAAGTCTATGAAATTTGAAAAATCTTTGTCTTGTGGGATAAAAAAAACAACAATGTAGATAATGAATAATTTGCTTGTAACAAGCAATTTCTTCATTTTCTACAAAGTTTTCCACAGCATTTTTCAAGAGGGGCGTTAAAAAGTGGGATTTTGTGGAAATGGATTAAGGTCCCTTTCTCTGCTAGTCTAGAATGGTGAAAGCCTGACAGTTAAAATGCACAAGGTCACTGATACACAGGAATATGCTGTAAAAATTTCATGCAAATAGAAGAGGAGTTACATTGCCATGAAGTTTTGCATTAAGCCCATTTTTTTCTTTGACACAGCCAAAAATGGCAAAACCACCACAATACGTACAAGGTCAGGTGACTTGGCACAATTTGAGAAAATTTCATTCTAATTCATCGATAAAAGTAGGAGATATGTTTATAAGATGTAGATGTTTGGACAGACTGATGGATGTCTGGATGAATGGAAAGACAGATGGAGATGAAACCAATTTACATCCACCTTTACATCCACCTTTGCAGAGATAAAAATGGATTGACCAATCAAATCATTCATTAAGATTGGAAAAGCTATGCTGACCTCCAAAATACAAAAAAATTTCACTGATGGGAAACTAAACATCAGAACTATGTTGTGTTAAGCTATTTTTACACCAATGATGTCATGAAAGAACGATTTGCCTTTTGTGGTCCATGAATTGACCAACCGCGGCTGTCAACCAAATAATCGTTCGACCAATCAAATCATTCATTCGTAACAAAAGAGAACTTTGAACTCCAATATTGGCTGCCATTTAAGTTAAGCGTTTTTGTTGGCTTGATGACTTGCGAGTCCTAACTCAGCTTATTCAAGCTGTAGTTACAACACTTATGACACCAACCAACCATTATATTTTTTTGTTACAAGCTACTGTCCATAAATATAGCAAAATAATGTTGTTTAAAATCAAAGTGGACCTTCCTGTTGGAGTCAATTGGCTGGGCAAACAGAGTAAGTGGGTGGGGCAATGATTGGTAAATTGCAATTTTGATGTAAAATTGAATAATTAAACTGATTTTGAACACTGAGGCTATAATATCATAAAAAAATAGAAGAGAAGGGCAAGAAGTGATAGTGCAGAGTGTTTAAGGCGTATTTATTGATAAATTGATTGGTGTTAAAAAAACAAGCAAACTGGCTTTGCATACATCAAACAAGGAATGTATCACAGAAACGGATGCCCGAGCTTCAGTGCTTGTCACATGTCCTTTAGTAATGCCCTTGAACTTCAGAGCATATTATGGAATTCTTTGAGTGAAACTAGTACTCATGAGAGGGACAAATGTGCAAGACATTTCAAAATCCATCGATCAATGCAGAAGATATGTTCTAAACAAGAAATGGGCAAACAAACATACCAACACATACACCCACCTACACAAGCACTTACACACAGAACGAATTAACTCTATATGCCAGGCATTAAAAGAATGATCTATCAAGACTTGCAATAAACCAGTGAAAAAAGTTAAAAGATACAGTAATGAAGTTAGTTCAGTCAAAGCATGCCAAACAAATGATTGCATGTGATTCCTCTTTCCTACCTCGTCATTTATTTCTACTGACAACTTTTTAGCCTGTAATTGTAGTTTCTCTTCTTCCATCAATTGTTTAGCAATCTTTTCATCAGCCTGAATCAAGAATTTGTTTCAGCAACAAAACTTACTAAACAGTATATAATTCCAAGGTCTTGATGAATAATTCATGAACTTATGTATTAATCAAATAGTTATTCAAAATAATATAAAGTTCTCATTCTCTTAACCCTTGTCACGCTGAATAAAAATTCTGTTTAGAAATGTACTCAATGCAAGCACTAGTTGCAGGTCAACATTTCATTTGAAATTTGATTTTACAAGTAATTTTGGCTTGAAAGGGACGAGCAGGAGGTGTAGACTAAGATCAGACTGCACAGGCTGATCTTTGGCTCTACCTCCTGCCCAAGCAGGAATATTCCGGGTTCAGCATGACAAGGGTTAAATGTGTGATCTTGTTATTTTTTCTTTTAAATTCAGATAATAAAATTGACAGCTCCTGGCTGACAATAAAAATATGATCAACAGTTACATGCAAGGTTTAACCAAAAATTTCTAAGTCTGAAAAAGGTTAAAACTCCTGTATAATAAATGTACATGAATTTGTAATGAATCTTTGCCTAGAAGATGACATGATGGTCACAAAAACATATGCAGAATTTCAAAGAAATAGCATTGGTAGAAAGAGAGTTATTAAAGATATATGACAGTTACATGTAAGGTTTAACCAAAAATTTCAAAGTCCAAAAAGGGTCAAAATTCAATTTAATTGAATGTCAGAGTATTGAACCTATGTCTACAGGCTAATTTTATTGTCACAAAAGCATGTGCAAATTTTAAGAGCAATAGCATTAAAAGAAACTGAGATATGACACTTACATGCAAGGTTTAACCAAAGCATTACGCTGACGCCAATGCCGACACCCTGGAGACCAGAACAGCCTCCCCATTCTTCGGATAGGGGAGCTACAAATGCTTCACATAAATCCTGTCCAAAGTTAGAGCTTAACCCTTCCCTGGTTTTTGAAATTTTAGACTGGTCTAAATTGAAAGAGGATGCAGACGACAATGAAAATTGGATGCAATTCCAAATAAAACCATCCTATGTGGTAGAAAATATTGTGGGAAAAGGAGAAGTTGCTTATTATAAGCAATTTCTCCTTTTTCCACAATGTTTTCTCAAGTATAAAATCACAGAGACGTAAAATCCCGGGTTTATCTAGGAAAGGGTTAAATTACATTTCTGGTCTAAATAAAGGCTATGATTGGTCTATCAATCTTTTGACTGACAGCAGCAATCCATCATTTCTCCTCCTTGTACAATGTTTGCTATCCTATGTTCCACTTCTTTTCTAATTCTGGCTCAACTTGAAATGTTGTCTGTGGCTTCTTTCAATTTGGACCAGTCTAAAATATTGTGACCTAGAAAAGGGTTTACTATTCAGGACAAAAGCTGTTATGTCATTGAATTTTTGGACATCATGCTATTATGTGAAATGATGTGTTTACTAAATGTTTGGCTTAAATTTCATAATTCATTCTGTTTTATTCATTAAAGAAATAGAAAAAATGTTCCTATTTATATGAAGGAATAATAAATTTCTTCACATATATAAATAACAAGAGCCGTAGCTTTTGTTTGTTCACTCATTGAAATATAAAGAGATCTGACGATAAAACAAACAAGAGCATCACATGCGGATGCCAACACTTGGCTGTTCCAGTGCTTAAAAGTGAGTAAAGCTTTTAAGTTGAAAAAGGGGCATAATTAATTCAAAAAAAGTTATCTCCCTTTCTAATTTTACCTTTTTCTTTTGATCGTGAGCCTATATCACAAGTTTCAAGAGAATGCATTCAATACTAGACGCCCTTGAGCACCTGATTTGCTCGACCGGCCTGATGAAGTGTTATCCAAGGATCAATACTTAGAGGCGCTTTAGCACCTGATTTGCTCCATGGCCTGATAAAGGTCATCGAAGGATCAATTCTATGAAATTTGGTTGAATTTTGCTCAGTACTTTCCAAAGTAAAAGTTTACGGATGGACAGACTCATGACAGACACAACGTCATGACATTAGCTCAGTTGCTTTCAGCCAGTAGAGCTAAAAACTCGAAATATTAAAGAATGATTTCAGACAACAATGACATGGACACAGAGGACATCAGGCTATAACAATACCTCTGTTTTTCTCGGCAAAAAGCCGAGATAAAATCTGATAGATTGCTCCTGTCAATCAAAGAATTCGATAGATTGTTCATATCATTTATTTAACCCTTTCCCGTTTTTGGAAATTTTAGACTAGTCCAAATTGAAAGAGTTTGCAGATGACAATGAAAACTGGATGCCATTTGAAATGAAACAATCCTATGTGGTAGAAAATATTGTGGAAAAAGGCGAAATTGCTTGTTACAAGCAATTTCTTCTTTTATTCACAATGTTTTCCGTAGTATAAAATCAAAGGATTGTAAAATCCCGTATTTGAATGGGAAAGGGTTAAATCAAAAGTGCAATTTTGCTCTCTTACATTTATCTAGGAGATTTTGGTTGGTAGGTTATTTCAATATTGTAATAATAGCTAATTTAAGCAGCAGTTTCACCATTTCACCCTTGTTGTGCTGAATAAATATCCCTCTCCAGAACTCCACGAAAATCAAAGGGCTGACAGTACAGGATACATTAAATTTAGGTTAACATTTTTATTTTGAAAAAAAATAATATCATGAAGAACTCTGGCCTAAAAGAGAAAGTAGATGGTGTAGACTAAGATCAGACTGCACATATGTTCAGACTGATCTTTTTCTATACTTCTTGCAAAAACTGACAAGGGTTAATTTACCAACCAATAATCTGAATTTTGTTTTATGCCCTAAACAACCATAAAGGACAGTTCTTCTCATATAATTTTGTTACAAAATATGCTAAGGGATGTAGGATAAAAGGAAAATAATTGGCTGATGACCTAAACATCATAATTACTGCTTGCCAAACCAACAAAAATTCCTTAATCCATTACCAGATGACATGAATTTAGACTCTTCCAAATTGAAAGATGTTGCAATCAACAATTTTAAAGTAATAAAATTGTAAGTTTTTCTGTCTTTTGAGGTAGAAAACATTGTGAAAAATGAAGAAATACTAGTTTCCAAAGCTTCTATTCTTGGAGGCATCAAAAAGTGTGATTGTGTGGGAATGGGTTTACATAAATTTTCGGTTTCAATTTTCACTTCTGATCAAATTGTTTGATTGACAGAGATGAATTATCAATCTTCCCCCAATTTTACCTCGTCTGTTAATTCCACAGCCATTCTGTGGGCTTCTATTTGTAGTTGCTCCTTTTCCAGCATTTGTTTTGCAATTCTTTCATCCTCTTCAGCCCTAAAAAAATTCATCTGAAGATTAAACCATTACCAAATGACCAAATTTTAGGCTGTCCAAAATTGAAAATAGTTGCAGTCAACAATTTTTAGTTGATTGAATTTCAGAAATACTTGTATTTTGGGTTACAAAATATTGTGGCTAATGAAGAAATTGCTTGTCACAATGTCTTCATTTTCAACCTTATTTTCCAAATCCTTTTCTTAAGAGGTGTAAAAATGCAGGATGCTTTCAGAATGGGTTAAATCAATGTAGATATTGGGCTCCACTAATGGGGACCTGAGGGTAGTGATTTTAGCAGTACTGAAAGAGCGCCAGTTTACTGATGTTTTATGCAAAATATCAAGGCTCCTTCTTTCTCAAGTATAGATCATTTTTAAGATTTTTTTTATTTTCACTTTTGTTGCCATGGCAACCAAAGTTTTCAACAGATTTTTAGAACTCTAACAACAACAAGATGTGTTTGTGAAAAACTATGCCCCCGAAACGGGAATTCTTTAGAAACCGGTAAAGGGTTAAAATTTTGACCTTGACCTTGATGAAATGACCTTCCCCAGTTGCGCCTTGTTGAGACCTATCTGCATACCAAATATTAGCACTGTAACTTAATCAGGGTTGAAGATATAGGAAAATGTTTAGTTGGAGGTTAAGTTTTGAAGACAGACAGACAGACAGACAGACAGACGGACACTGGTAAAACAATATGCCCCTGATCTTATCGATGCGGGGGCATAAAAATTTGTTGTCTGCAACTTCTGTCAATCCAGTCTAAAGTTCTCTTGTTTTAATGGCACATCTACTAATGATTGAGATAATGCAGATTTATACTTTGAAAACCATCCATAAAAAGGAGTCATTGCTTGCACATAACATTGACCTCTGTTAACCCATTCCCACACAGCAAAGTTTTAGACTGGTCCAAATTGAAAGAAGCTGCAGATGACAATTTCAAGTTGATGGAATTTTTATTTTTTTCTCATCTTTTTGGATAGAAAACATTGTGGATAATGAAGAAATTGCTTGATACAAGCAATTTCTTCATTTTCCACAATGTTTTCAAAAGCTTTTTTCTCGAGGGGCGTAAAAAGGAGGGATGAAATGGGAATGGGTTAAGTGAATGTCATCACACAAGTGGCCTAAAGAAATGCACTTGTCAGCAAGTAGAAAAGCCCATGTCAGAAAAGTCAGGCATAGGAATTTTACACCCTTCTCCCTTTTAAAAAGGATATGCATGTATAAGAAAGCTTGGAAAAAGATTCTTAGAATAGAAGAAAATGTTGGTTTCAAGTTTGATGTTAATTACATACTGAGCTCTAAGTGCTTGAAGCTGTTCAAATCTCTCGTTTTGTTGTTGCACTTCTTCATCATTTTGTGCAATCTTGGCTAACGGAAGGTCTTCTCTAACTGTCCGTCTGTTGAATCGGTTTAACCCATAGTGTCTATCAACTGTGAAAAGCAATCAGAATGGTAAGAACTATGGTTCAGATAGACTATACAGTGTTTTCTCTCAGAAGTCTAAAATATAAAATTTGTAAAACTAAAACTTTGTCATATGGAAATGAGTTAAACATGAATTTCTCTTATTTCTAATTTCATTTCAATAACTACAACATTCAATCCAAGCCACAAGCTCTGCATCCCTTGCAGTCAAACTACTTATTTGACACATTCAAATACCCATTCAACTGCAACAAATATATATTCAAAGACATTCATTGATTGTATAAAATTTAACCCATTCCTACACAGTGATGCTTTTTAAGGCCTGTTAACAAAAGAAATTTAGGAAAAATTGTGAAAATGGAGAAATTCTTTAAACATGTACTTTCTACATTTTCCACAGAAAGTTGAAAAATCTAAACTTTCATCAACTTTAAATCACTGTCTGCTACTTATTTCAATTTAGACCAGTCTGAAATTTTTCAGCCTGGTAATTGGTCAAATGTACTTTCAACATCATTTCAGTCATATTGCCTGGTATTTCTCCTACTACTACCTCATCATTCTATCTATTCCCCCAGCTATTTTCATGAGCCAAATGAAAAATTGCAACTTTCAATCAAAGAATAAATTGACTAATCACATTATTCATTTGAACCAAAAGTGAACTTTGAACTCTGACATTGGCAGCCATTCATGTGAAGCAACTTAACCCATTACCACACAAGAAAATTTAAGACTGGTCCAAAATGAAAGAAGTTGCAGAGGACAATTTAAACTTTATGAAATTTCAGATTTTTTGGTCTTTTTAGAAAGAGAACACTGTGGAAAATAAAGAAATTGCTCGTGAAAAGATGTGTAATAGCAGTATTGTGTGGAAATCAGAGGTCTGGATAAGAGGGGATAACAGAAGCCTAAAATCCCATTGGTTAACCCATTACTGGACAGCAAAATTTTAGACAGGTCCAAATTGAAAAGATACAGACCATAATCTAAAGTGTATGAAATTTAAGATTTTTCAACCTTTTTGGATAGAAAACATTGTGTAAAATGAAGAAATTGCTTGTTTCAAGCAATTTCTTCATTTTTCACAATGCTTTCCAAATTGCTTTTCTTGAGGGACGTCCAAAAGCGTCATTGTGTGGAAATGGGTTAAGCTTCAACATTAAAAGTCATTTGTACAGAAATCAGTGATGCTGGAATTTAATCAGTAGTTTTATCTTTCACAGGTATGTCCACATGCACTTAACCCATTACCAGACGAGAAATTTAAAGCTAGTCCAATTTGAAAGAAGTTGCAGACAATAATTTAAAGTCATTCTTATCTAAAAAAAATCAATCAGTAGACTAGGATAGAAAATATCATGTGAAAAAGAAGAAAATTCTTGTTTCCATCATGTTTTCTCAAGTATAAAACAACAGGGACATAAAAACCATGGGCTAAACAAGAAAGGGTTAAAAACTCAATCCAGATGTTGTGGCATTCCTGAGAGAGGAGGGCAAGGCTGAAACCCTCTGCTATCCAATTTTACAGCTTGAATGACTGGAACTATAATGTTTGTTTTTTTGAATGGGGTTTAACGCTGCTTCCAACAATCTTTCGCGGTAGCTGGAGCACCTAACAATGGATTCCTGGTATTTCTCATACCAGTACCGCTATTACATCCTTTCCTAGCCTCCAGCTGCTATCCCACATAGGTCTACGATTATCGACCCCTTGGTGGAAGACAAATAGTCGGAAAGGATGAGTGCCGCGGTCCTGGAACTATTTAATGTCTAACCCATGAACACACCCTGGAGACAGTCCAGCTTGAACCCATGACCTCCAATTCACTAGTCAATCACTATCACTACTTGCCCATCGAGGCAGTATGCAAGGAGCTCTATGATACTCCTCAACCTACCACCATGGAAATGGAAAGCATAAGGTTAACCCATTTCCATAAGATCAAAATTTTAGACTGGTTTAATTGAAAGGAGTTGAAGACCACAATTTAAGGTTTATTGAAACTTAGATTTCTTGTAGAAAATATTGTGAAACAAGATGTGTTTGTGAAACAGTGATTTTTATTGGGGTTTTTCTTTGTTTTATGGAAAAGGGTTTAAGTTTTGACTTTGTCCCGGGATCCCGAGGACCCCTGAAAATTGGAAGGGACCCCAGCAATCTCAGGCTAGGGATTCCGTCAGGATCCTTCAATATTTCACCAGTAAAATAATTCTTTATGTATCATCTAATGTTCCTGATTTTTTTGTTTGCTTGTTTTTGTAGAAAACATTGTTGATAATGAAGAAATTGCTTGTAACAAGCAATTTCTTCATTTTCCACAATGTTTTCCGAAGCCTTTTTCCAAGTTGGTTTTAGAAGGACAGGATTGCCTGTGAAAGAGTTAATGCATATCAAGGAAGGATCCCTGATTATCTGGATGAAACCCTGAAGTAGTAGGTGGGATTCCTTAGGATCCCACTGAAGCAAAGTTAGTGTCGACCCCTGTGTCATGCTGAATAAAATGCTCTCCAGAATTGCATTTAACCAATTCCCACACAGTGAAATTTTAGACCTGTCCAATTCATCAGAAGCTGCAGACAACAATTTCAATTTTATGGAATTTTAAATGTTGTTGTCTTTTTGGGTAGAAAACATTGTGGATAATAAGAAATTGCTTCATACATGCAATTTCTTCATTTTCCACAATGTTTTCCAAAGCTTTTTTCTTGAGGGGCGTAAAAAGGAGGGCCTGTGCTGGAATGGGTTAAAGATCAAATGGCTGTAAACACTGGAATCGCTAATTATTAGGCAATATTCATTTCAAAAATATATCTTTCAAATGGCTCTGGCTTAAAAGGGAGAAGCAGGTGGTGTAGATTAAGGTCAGACTGCACATATGTGCTAGCTGATCTTGGTCTTTACCTCCTGCCAAAACAGGAATATTCCTGGTTCACTATGGTAAGAGTTAAAGCTTATAGCTTTTGTTGCAAACTCATGAGGTTGAATAAACTTGACTTACTTTCTTCATTTTGCAGATGGTAAGCCATTGCTCCATCTTCGAAGACTGACCATTCTTTTCGAACTGAAAAAGAGAAATAACTTTGTTCAAATTTCTAGGTAGAAAATATTGTGGAAAATGGAGATATTTTGCTTGTAACAACCAATTTCTTCCTTTTCCACAATGTTTTCTGAAGCATTTTTCTTGAGGGGCGTCCAAAAGCATCAGTGTATGGGAATGGGTTAATACAATATACATTTAGATTTTATGGCATGCAGCAATTCCCCTGCCCTTCCCATTTTTTGAATTTCAGACTAGTCCAAATTGAAAGAGGTTTCAGACGACAATGAAAGTTGGATGCAATTTGAAATGAATGCATCCAGTATGGTAGAAAATAATGCGGGAAAAGAAGAAATTGCTTGTGACAAATTGAAAGAGGCTGAAGAACAAAATAAAACCTGGACGCAATTTGAAATCAAACCATCCCATGTGGTAGAAAATATTTTGGGAAAAGAAGAAATTGCTTGTCACAAGCAATTTCCTCTTTTTCCACAATGTTCTCTCAAATATTAGGATCTCACTGACATAAAATTCTGGGCTTGAACAGAAAAGGGTTAAATTCAGAATAGTCAATGACAAGATTTTGGGGTGATACAATTGAAAGAAGATTTAGTTGTTATTTCAAAGTGCTACTCAACTAAAAAACAATTGACATGTACAATTTACTGTAAAAGTACATAGTGCAAAAGAGAGAAATTGCTTGAAAAAAAACAGGCTCTTCTTAACGCATTCCCACTCAGTGATGCTTTTAAAGGCCCTCAAGAAAAAAAGCTTGGGAAAAAATTGTGGAAAATAAAGAAATTGCTTGTTACAAGCAATTTCTTCGTTATACACAATATTTTCTATCAAGAAAGTTGAAAAAAAAAACAAATTTAATAACTTTAAATTGTTGTCTGCAACATCTCTCAATTTAGATCAGTCTAAATTTTTATAGTGTGGGTACTAAAGGGTTAACCCTTCCCGTTTCTTGAAAATTTTAGACTAGTCCAAATTGAAAGAGGTTGCAGATGACAATGAAAACTGGATGCCATTTGAAAAATGAAACCAACCTATGTGGTAGAAAATATTGTGGAACAAGAGGCCCATGAGGGCCTGAGACGCTCTACTGGTTATCAAGTTTTCCGTTAAAGAAATCTGATATTTAAGGAAGTTAATTGCTCAAAGAAGAATGCATAAAGAAAAAAAAGGGGCTTTCCAAAAGAAAGTTACCTTATGACCCTACAATCATTCTGTGAATATTTCAACAGAATCTGACAATAATTGTGGACTTAATCACATAATCAGGATTGTTTTGAATGAAAATCAACAAGGCCCCTTTTCCTGTGTTTTCTGATTGATCAATTTCATTTCAAAAGGAACTTTCCTTACAACCCGACAATTGTCCTGTGAAATTTAAAAGACAACTTGATAATGATTGTGATCTTCATCACATACACAAGAATGTTTTGAATGATAATCTGTAAGGCCCCTTTTCCTGTGTTTCAAATGCCACAATTATTCCATGCATCTTTGAAGAGAATCCAATAAAACTGTTCACCTTATTGTGTTAACAAAGATATTAAATTCAAGTTCTCATAGGGCCCCTTTTCCCGTGATATTTTACTGTTGGTTTTATCGTTCTATGAAAGTTATAAGTGAATCCGATGAAATATTGGAAATTCATTATGTTTACTAGAATATTTAAAAAAAAAAAATCATATGTCCCCTTTTTACATGATACTTGATGGATTGTACCCAGTTCTGAAAAGAACCATCTATGTATTTGTACAATCATTCTGTGAAATTTTGAAGTGAATCCGGTGAAATCAAGGGACATCATTGTGTTAAACAGAATATTTAAGAGAGTTTTTCATAAGGCCCCTTTTTATGTGACCCTTGCTATAGTCAGATCCACTGTCAAAATCAACAAGTGGAATGATGGTACAATCAATCTGTTAATTTATTGTATTATTGAGTTTAAAGTGAAATCTTTATAGGGCCCCTTTTCTCATGATACTTTACAGAACAAACCAAATTTCAAAAAGAACAGTTCTAATGAAGGTAGAATCATTCTTTAAAAGAGAATCAATGAAAACAGTGGACTGAATTGAGTCAAGAATTTTTGTAACAAAATTTTCATTAGGCCCCTTTTTCCGTGAAACTTAACAAATCAGACCCAATGTACAAAGGAACAATCCTAATGATAGTTTGAAGAAAATGATAAAGATTGAGGCCTTTATTGTAATAATGATGTAATCAAATTTGTA
This sequence comes from Fragum fragum, assembly GCA_946902895.1. Classification (NCBI taxonomy): domain Eukaryota; kingdom Metazoa; phylum Mollusca; class Bivalvia; order Cardiida; family Cardiidae; genus Fragum; species Fragum fragum. The sequence continues at coordinate 4,492,396 of OX336378.1, forward strand.
ATAAAAATTTTATAAGGTCCCTTTTTTTGTGTCACTTAACCAATCAGACCTAATTTACAAAGAAACAATCCAAATTATGGTACAATCATTCTATTAAAGTTTGAAGAGATTCTGATAAAGACTGAGGGCATTGTTGTGTTTATGAGGATTTGGTAATAAATCTTCATACAGCCCCTTTCCTATGATACTAGACAGATCAGGCCCAATTTGGAAATAAACAATCCTTATGATGGTACAAACATTCTGTGAAAGTTTGAACAGAATCTGATGAAAACTGCAGACTTTATCTTGGTGTCAAATTTTTAAAATAAAATTTTCATAAGGCTCCTTTTCCTGCAATACTTGAAGGATCAGGTCTCATGTCAGCATCAACAATCGTGATTATTGTACAATGATTCTGTGAAGGTTTGAATAAAATCCAATGAAAGCTCTGGACTTGGTTACAAGGATTATAGATAAAATTCTCTAAAGGCCCCTTTTCCCATTATACTAGACAGATCACGCCTAATTTGAAAAGAAAGAATCCTCATAATGGAATAATCATTCTGTGAAAGTTTTAACAGAATATGATGAAAACTGTTGACTTTATTGTGGTACAATGATTTTAAAATTAAATTTCATAATGCTCCTTTTCCAGTGATACTTGACGGATCAGGTCTAATGCAAACATCAACAATCATGATTATTGTACAATTATTCTGAGAATGTTTGAAGAAAATACGATGAAAGCTCTGGACTTAGTAACAAGGATTTATAAATGAAATTTTCATAAGGCCCCTTTTCCTGTGCCTCTTGACAGTTCAAACCCTGTTATGAAAAGAATGATAGTTATGACCTTCCAATCATTCTGTGAAAGTTTCACAAAATCTGATCAAAGCTGTGGGCTTTATTGTGTTAACAGGGTTTTATTAATTGAATTTTCATATAGCCCCTTTTCCCATGTTACTTGATGGATCTGAACCAATTCTAAAGGGAACTCTTCTTAGAAAAGTATAATTATTCTGTTTGAGTATAAAGACAACCCAATCTCATCTGCGGACTTACAAGCATTAATTAAGATTTTTTAAATTGAATTTTCCTAAGGCCCCTTTTCCTTTGTTTCTCAATGGATCAGACCCAATTTGAAAGGAACAATCCTTATGATGGTACAATCATTATGTGAAAGTTTGAAGTCAATCAGGTGAAATTTAGGGCCATTATGTGTTAACTAAGATTTTTTTTATCAAATTTTCATAGGGCCCCTTTTTCAATGAAACTTGATGGATCAAACCTACTTCCGAAAGGAAAAATCAATTTATTGTAATAATCATTCTGGGAATGTTTGAAGAGAATTTGTTGAAAACTATGGACTCTATTGTGTTTATGAGGACTTTTTCAATCCAGTTTTTATCAGGCCCCTTTTTCCCGTGGTCCTTGACTGATCATACCAAATTTTGAAAGGAACAATTCTTATGATGGTACAATCATTCTGTGAAAGTTTGAAGTCAATCAGATGAAAACTGTGGACTCTAGAGTGTAAACAAAGATCTTTGAATTAAATTTTAATAAGGCCCCTTTTCCTATGTTTCTTGAGGAATCATATCCGATTCCAAAAGGTACAATCCTTATGATGGTACAATCATTCTGTGAAAGCTTGAAGAGAATCCGTTGAAAATTGTTGGCTCTAGATTATTAATGAGAATTTTTTATTAAACATTTCATAAGGCCCCTTTTTCCTGTGTTTCTTGAAGGATCATACCAAATTTCGAAAGAAATAATCCTTATGATAGTACAATCATTCTGTGAAAGTTTGAAGGGAATCCGATGAAAACTATTGACTCCAGAGTGTTAAAGAGTATTTCTTAAAAGATTTTTCGATTATTTTTTCATAAGGCCCCTTTTCCCGTGTTTCCTGATGGATCTGACCAAATTCCCAAAGGAACAATCCTTATGATGGTACAATCATTCTGTGAAAGTTTAAATACAATCTGATGAAAACTGTGGACTCTAATGTTTTAACAAGAATTTTTTAATTAAATTTTCATAAGGCCCCTTTTCCCCTGTATCATGACAGATCAGACCCATTTTCGAAAGGAACGATCCTTATGATTGTACAATCATTCTGAGAAAGTTTGAAGAGTATCCATGGAAAACTGTGGACTCTATTGTGTAAACAAGGATTTTTTATGGAGTTTTTAATTGAATTTTCATAAGGCCCCTTTTCCAATGTTTCTTGACGGATCATACCAAATTTCGAAAGGAACAATCCTTAAAACTGTGGACTCTATCGCGTAAACGAGGATTTTTAATTGAATTTTTAATGAATTTTCATAAGGCCCCTTTTCCTGTGTTTCTTGACGGATCATACCCATTTTCGAAAGGAACGATCCTTATGATTGTACAATCATTCTGAGAAAGTTTGAAGAGAATCTGATGAGAACTGTGGACTCTGTCCCGTAAATGAAGATTTTTTAATTAAATTTTCATAAGGCCCCTTTTCCCCTGTTTCTTGACGGATAATACCCATTTTCAAAAGGAACGATCCTTATGTTGGTACAATCATTCTGTGAAAGTTTGAAGAGAATCCAATGAAAACTGTGGTCTCTATTGTGTAAACGAAGATTTTTAATGGAATTTTTAATTAAATTTTCATAAGGCCCCTTTTCCCGTGTTTCCTGAGGGATCATACCCATTTTCAAAAGGAACCATCCTTATGATGGTACAATCATTCTGTGAAGGTTTGAAGAGAATCTGATGAAAACTGTGGACTCTATCGCGTAAACAAGGATTTTTAATTGAATTTTTAATGAATTTTCATAAGGCCCCTTTTCCTGTGTTTCTTGACAGATCATACCCATTTTCAAAAGGAACAATCCTTATGTTGATACAATCATTCTGTGAATGTTTGAAGAGAATCTGATGAGAACTGTGGACTCTATCGCGTAAACGAGGATTTTTAATTGAATTTTTAATTAAGTTTTAATTAGGCCCCTTTTCCCGTATTTCTTGACGGATCATACCCATTTTCAAAAAGAACTATCCTTATGATGGTACAATCATTCTGTGAAAGTTTGAAGAGAAGCCGATGAAAACTGTGGACTTTATCGCGTAAACGAAGATTTTTTAATTAAGTTTTAATTAGGTCCCTTTTCCCGTGTTTCTTGACGGATCTTACCCATTTTGGAAAGGAACAATCCTTATGATTGTACAATCATTCTGTGAAAGTTTGAAGAGAATCCGATGAAAACTGTGGACTTTATCGCGTAAACAAGGAAAAGTTTAACGGACGGACGCACGCACGCACGCCGGACGGGAAAAAGCCATCGCAATAGCTCTAGTGGCCTTCGGCCGGTAGAGCTAAATAGGAGAAATTGCTTGTTTGAAGCAATTACTTCTTTTTCCACAATATTTTCTTGAGAATGAATCACAGGAACGTAAAATCCCGTATTTGAACAGGAAAGGGTTAATGAAGTTTTCCCAAGTATAATTCCTTGTGTGTTAACCCATGCATTAACAAACAATCCCCTGTTTTGATTCAAAGATGAAAGATAACTGTAAACATCTTGAGGAAAGGAGATATTGCCTGTAAGAATAGGTGTTTGACCAACTAAACTCCATATCAGACAATAAGATTATAGACTGATCCAAATTGAAAGAGGTTGCAGACAACAATTTCAAGTGAGTAAACTTTCCAAATAAGTGCATTAAGGGTAATCAAACATTGTAACATAAGAAGTTACCTAAAATTGTGATTAACAGACAAAACAATATTGGACAGGTTCAAATTGAAAGATGCTGCAGATATCAAAGTTGAAGAAAATTAATTTCTTTAACCTTTTTAAGTTGAAAACATGTCGGAAGATGAAGAAATAGCTTGTACTAAGCAATTTCTTCATTTCCCACCATATTGTCTCAAGATGTTTTCTTGAATTGTGTTGAGAACCGCAGTTGTGAAGGTATGACTTAACAAGATAGTAATAAGTCTATGGGTGTAAACCATAGGACTCAAAAGTCACATTCTTTCATTTGTTTGGTCATTTGATATAGCTGTAAGCTACATGATTAGTCAACAAATTCAAAACAAAAGAAAACCACAGTTAAACATTACCTATTTATCATCACTTTACTCTATTACTAATTTCATTAAAATCAAAGGGTTGAGAGCACTGGAAGACAAGTATTTGTTATTTGGTCAATACATCTTTTGAAAATTAATTTCATGAAAAACTCTGGTTTAAAAAGAAAACGCAGGAGGTGTAGACTAAGATCAGACTGCACTTATGTGCAGGCTGATCTTGTCTACACCTTCTGCCAAAACCAGAATATTCCAGGCTCAGCATGACAAGGGTTAACCTAACTAAAAATATACTTGTTTACTAATACTTGTCGAAATGTTGTAACCTAAGCTTGAACAAAGCTTGCATTTACCCATTTAAGGGACGAAGAGAATATTTTTATTTTCATGGGGGTATGAACCGAAAAATCTAATCACACTGTATGAATACGTGAAGCGGATTCATACATAAGTTTCTGAAAATTTTATCCACTTACAATTGTTATCTGCAACTTCTTTGGACATGGACAAATTTAACATGTTTCTGTAATAGGTTAAAAAGTGTAAAATGATCTTTTACAAATTCTATGAAATTCTATGGTAGATCAGATTTTAATTTCGAGTATCAATACTGAAAGATCTGATATGACTCAACCTAACCAGACCCCATCCAACCGAAAGACTGACTGTCCATCTGATCTGATCTGAATTGATCTGACTGGCTTGCCTTGTCGAATCTGACTTGACTTGAATTGATGGATCAATTGACTGCATGACGTTTTCCATCCAGCTCAACAACTATGGACATATCCCAAATGACAAAATTTTAGACTGGTCCGATTTGAAAGAAGTTACAGACAAAAATTTAAATTGCATGGAAATTTAAATGAAAAAAAGTAGCTTTCAGGGAAGAAAACATTGTAGCACGAATTCTGGTTTGATTTGACTGAATGTATGCGGTTAAATGCTTCTAAAAATTTTACTCAACATTTAAAGGAAATGACTCTTTATAAAGCCCTTCAAATCATCACACGTTCATTTAACCACCTCCTTGACCTTATCGCTGCAATTTATTGTGTAAGGAACTTAAAAATTCCTTTACCCATTACCAGACAGCAAAATTTGAGTCTGGTCAAAATTGAAAAAGTTGCAGTTGTCATTTGAGAGCATGCAAAATAACTGTCAAACAGGGTAGAAAGCATTGTGAGACAAGGAGAAATTGTGTGTTAAACAAAAGGGTGTAATAGGGGTTGATTTGACAAACTTAATATAACAAGAGCTTCGCAGAGCGGCGCATATACGCCCGAAGGGGCTTGTCAGTAACCCTGCTTTGTCAGCTATGTTAGCTTGAATGATAGCTCATGCATTTTATCAATAGAAAGATCTTGTGACCTGAATAATATTGTATACACTTGAGAAACATGACAGCTTTCAAAACCATTGTTAAATGTAAAACCATTGCCATGAAAAATGTAGGATAAGATGTGCATACAAGACATTAAGTGTTTTTCGGTCAATTCAAGGGCAGATAATTCAAAATAACTCAAAAATGACTGGAAAGATTTGAATTTCGAAAGTCTTATGCACAATTAGATATCATAGGGAGTAACTGTGCAAAGTTTCAGCTCATTCCCATCGATAGTTAAGGAGGAGTTGCGCACACAAAAAATTGCTAGCAGATGGACAGACAGACAGACAGATGGACAGACAGACAGACAGACTAAAGTCATAGAGATACATTGTGGCCAGTTTCTGTTTAATTCTATGTAAATTGTAGGAGTTTTGTACAAAATTAAATGTATATTAAAGCTGTTCTGTTAAGTCAAGGGCAGATAATTCAGGAACAAGTTGACATTTCAAACAAATTCAAGTCCTAAGGACAAGTAGACATCACACAAAGTCATTGTAGCAAGTTTCACTTAATTCCCATTCAGAATGTAGGAGAAGTTGTGCTCACAAGAAATACAGTGATTTTCATTCAATACAAGGGCAGATAATTCAAGATAACTCAAGAATGACTGGAGTGATTCAAATTTAAAAGGTCTTATGCACAACTAGACATCAAAGGGAGTAATTGTGCCAAGTTTCAGCTCATTCCCATTGATAGTTTAGGAGGAGTTGTGCACACAATAAACAGTGATTTTCGTTCAATTCAAGGGCAGATAATTTAAGATAACTCAAGAATGACTGGAGCAGTTTGAATTTCAAAGGTCTTATGCACAGCTAGACATCATGGGGGATAATTATGCCAAGTTTAAGCTCATTCCCATTGATAAGTTAGGAGGAGTTGCGCACACATAAAATTGCTAAAGGATGGACAGACAGACAGATGAACGGACAACCGGGGCGATAACATAATACGACCCTTCGGGCGTACAAAAACTAGAGGTGCTTGAGCGCCTTTATCGCTCCACAGGCCTGATTGTACTGATTAAGCAAATGGTGTTTTCAGGAATTTGATATAAACCAAATCATACTCATCATGTGCTGCAAATAAATCTTGTCAGTGAAATCTTTTAATTTTTCAAACTTTTAGTTGTTTTACAAAAGTCAATTCATTTACAAAGTCAGATAAAAAAAGGTATTAACATTTCTTTTTTAAATAATTTCACTGTATACCATATATGGACACAAGCTATGACCATAAAAGCCATGTTTTCAACCAATCAAATTAAATGATGGAGTCAGAAAAAAGAGTCACCAGAGGACCATTTCAGTGAAATTTGGTTGAAAGTCATCAACTGGTTTCTATGAAAATGATTTTCAAAGCTTTCACACCCATTTAAGCCATGTTTTTCATCTGATTAAATTCTTTCAGGGATTGTTTGAGATCCATTCACTGGTTTCTGAGAAGAAGTTTATAAAAGGTTTCACCATATAAGGAAATTAGCCCTGCCCATTAAAGCCATGTCTATCATCGGATCAAAATTCTTTGAAGGAATCTGATAAACAGTCATCCAATGATCATTCCTGTAAAATTTGGTTGAAATCTATTGACTGGTTTCTGAGAAGAAGATTTATAAAGGTTTCACCATTTATGGAAATTACCCCCACCCATGTTTTTCATCCGACTAAAGTTTTTTGAAAGAATCTGATAAAGGGTCACCCAAGGATCACTTCTGTGAAATTTGGCTGCATTCTGTTCTGTACTTTCTGAGGAGATGATTTATAAAGTAAAAGTTTACAGACGGGCTGAACATGCATGACGGACGCCACCCCATGACAATAGCTCACTGGCTTTCAGCCAGGGGAGCTAGTAAGTCTAGTAAATGAAGCATTTAAGATATATAAATTTCAAAATACCAAAAATCAAATCTTTAGACTTGTTTGAACTGAAATAGGAAGTAGATGACAATTTGCATCTTTTCTATTGATTTTTGGATTAATTATTTGACCTATCTGAGTCAATAACCCCTTCACACACAATCCCGACTTTTATGCAATTCAAGAAAAGACTTGAGAAAAACAATATTCAAAAATGAATAAATTGCTTGGGTTTTTTTTATTTTCATCCATTTTTTGTAATCAGATAGACTGAGATAAACTGTACTCTAAATCATCTCAACTTGAAATTGTTATCTGTAACTTCTAACCAGTCTAAAATTTTGCCATATGGTAATGGGTTAACCCCTTCCCTCACAACAAAACTTATTAAAATTCAATCAACCTGAAATTGTTGTCTGCAACTTCTTTGACTTTTGACAAGTCTAAAATTTTGCCATGTGGCAATGGGTTAAATGATTGACATCTGCAGTCAGGGCTACCGAAATATCATAAGCTGAATTATTCCAGCCTATTCACACACACCCAGTTGTACATGTATTTTCATTTCATCATCCAACACCTTTAACCCATTCCGTGACAGAAAAATTCTTAGACTGGTCCAAATTGAAAGAATTTGCAGACAACAGTTTAAAGTTAGCAGAATTTAGAAAATCATTGCCTTCTAGGGTAGAAAACACAGTGGACATTGAAGAAATTATTTATCCAATATGTTTTCCAGAGTATTTTTCTTAAGGGTAGTCAAAAGGGTCACTGTGATGGAATAGGTTAATCCACATAAAGACAATGAAATTCTAGACAAGTCCAAATTGAGAGGTTGCAGACAAAAACCTCAAGTTTATGAGAGTTTGAAAATCATTGCATTTCTTTGTTGACAACTTCCTTTGAAATTATTTCTTCATTTTCCACAATGTTTCCTAAGCTTTTTTCTCAATTGGCTTAAAACAGGGGATTGCATGTGAAAGGAATAATACTTGATCATAATCAACAAACCAACATCCTCTTATAAAGTAGATTTAAATACATCCACACTTAATGGCGCTTTTGGACACCCCGAGAATAAATAGATTATCATGATTAGAAATTTAAAGGTTCAAGTCAGACTTTTCTTGTAAAGATTTAACCCATTCCCACACAGCAAAATTTTAGACTAGTCCAAATTAAAAAATATTGCAGACAACAATTTAAAGTTTATGCAATTTTTAATTTTTTAAACTTTCTGGGTAGAAAACATTGTGTCACAAGCAATTTCTTCATTTTACACAATGTTTTCTCAATTGCTTTTCCTGAGGGGTGTCCAAAAACATCACTGTGCCAGAATGGGTTATAGTAACCAATTCATTTGTATAACTTTCAACATAAAATTCACCATTAAAAACTGAAGGATCAAGAAACCTTATTTTTGACCCTTAAAATTTTCTAAGGGTCAACATAGTATATTTTCATATTTTTGATGGTTGAAACCCTGGTTTAATAGTCAAACACCCTATGGTGTATTTTATTTTACTCAAGTTTCTCATATTCCAGCAGTCTCCAGTTTTCGATTGGTTACATTTCTGCGCACTCGCAGTTAACATGTGTATTACAAACAATGTACGAATTGTAAGAAATCAATATTAATCAATGTCAATGTATGAAATATATCAAAGAAACACAAATTATCTGTTAAAACTCTTGCATTGCAAATTTATACTATTTTTCTCATTCCTCACAAATATATTTGGGTTCATGTTTTTTTTTTCTTTTTGCAAATGTTGTTGCCATGTACCGGTAGATGCTTTTTGAAATTTGGGTAGATAGATGGGAAATAACTCGAAATAAATTCTCAAGTCTGTTTCACTAATGCTGCTAGGGTGACACTGATCCTTTGAGGTGCTCGATTATGGGAGACTGAATTTGGATCTCAGTGACCTGTGTATGTTTACAAAAATAGTGTAATTTTTTTAAAAAATTTGTTACAAATCTGTTTTTTATTCGTACTGTAATAATCTAAAGGAATTTATATTATTTTAAGTTTAGTTCACAGACTCTAATTATCATTTTATAAGTGCACATGCAAAAGTTTATAGCTTAAGAAGATTGAATATGGGAATCTACAGGCTATTTATCAGTGATTAGCTGGACCAAAAAAAGGGAAAAGTAAATTGGCTATCCACAGATAAACTTGCTGACATTTCTGAATTAAATGAGTAGTTATTATAGCAAATCTAATTTGATAATACACTCTTTGGTCAGGGTAAAATTTTTCAATCATGTCATTGTTGCCCTTGCGTGACAGGACATTGGCAGACATGCAATTCGTCCTCGATTATGCGGGACAGTACCTGATTATGAAGTCTGTCCCGCATTCTTTAAAATTCCGGTAAAGGGAGTTAGTTAGGTATAGTTATGGTATAAGAGCCAAAAACGACATAATTATCGATTATTGGTTGCATCTACAACACCAATCACCAGTTTGACGAGGACTTTCACACATTTTCTGATATTAGACAATCAACGGTGACTCACCAGCGGTCCTTATCCGGCTTATAACTGACTCTAGTGGTAAATGTCGTCTGCAATTATCAGAACGCCATACCACTTTCTCTTATACAAAATGATGCTGCGATTATTTACCGTTAAACATATATCGGCCATTTTCGCACTCGCCAGATAACCTTACATCGGCAAATATAAGTTATTCTCTTTTTGGTTGTTGATCATTGTTCCACTTATACGTAGTCTTTTGAATATCAAAGTACTGTAATTATAGCTTAGTTCAGTTGTAGTTACGGTAATTCTTAGGTGCAGCATGATCATGTCTTTTGGATGCATCTTAGTCCTTATATACTTCTATTTTAGGTTATATTTTTAGAATTAATATAGCACAAGTAAGCATTTTGAACTGAGCTTAAAAAGTGTATTAAAAAAAAAACAACCTTATGACGTAAATACATGTTTGTCATTTTCTTATAGTTTTTCATTCACGCTAAGTTACGAAACTGATAGAATTCAAATAATCAGTGGAAATCTCAGAACGGTCAGATAATTGGTCTATAATAGCATTTAAATGAAAAAGACTGCTTTAAATTTATTGTTAGTTCTATTAATTAGATTGAACATTTAAGGAACAACGAAACAGAAAATCTTACTTCATGGATGGAAAATGAATCCAGGTTAGAGTTTCGAACAATAAATCGCAAATAGTCTACAATTGATAAATGACAGAGTTTTCTGCACAATTTCTTCTCTGGCAAAATAGTGCAACACATGGGCGACCCTTGCGAGTCTGTCGCTTTGATATACGTCACGCCCCTGCACTACCATATGGTAGAATGGACAGGCCTGACATTTTTTTGACATCAGCTGTGTTTTCAATCAATAGACACTTGTGTTGAAAGAAAACCTCTTACAGAGATCATTTTCTGTTAGAGCTAAAAACACATATCTTAAAAGAAGAACTTTGGATAAGTAGTTTATAAAAAAGTAAGTTACAACTATAAATAAATACACTTAAGCCCTTTAAATTTTTCTTTTCAATCCATGAGGTGAAGTGCTGAAATAGAAAAACTTGTTATTTGTGAGCATGCGTATATGTAAGTGCGCGTGTGTATGGGACTTTTTGTTGTTTGTTGTTATTTTACAGGGTACTCAGGAAGAAAGATGGGGCGGGGAGGGGGGGGGGAAGGATTGGTTGGGGGGAAGTTGCCACCCGAAAAAATGCGTAAATCGAGGAAATTTTTATTCCAATGTCCCAAAATTGATTGAAAAAATTATGGCATGTCTATGGCATGTCTGACATTGGTGCGGCGGCAAATATTCTTTCCGACAATTGTCTCTCACCAATGGGTGGATAATCGTAAACCTAAGTGGGATAGCAGCTGGAGGCTAGGAAAGGATGTAGTGGTAGTACTGGTGTGAGAAATACCAGGAATCTACTGTTAGGTGCTCCAGCCGCCGCGATATGACTGAAATACTGTTAAAAGCGGCGTTAAACCCCATTCAATCAATCAAACTGACATTGGTAAAAATTGACAGATGCCAATATTTGTTTTAATTATTTTAGTAAGCCTGTTACCTTGTTGAACTTTTCCTCGCTGTGGGAGCGTGTTTTTCTTATTTTCCGTTCCTCCCCCTTCTGCCATTTTTTTACCATAAAACCAATCATGCAGGAAAGAGGGTAAAAAACATCGAAATTTCTAAAATATTTTGAAAAACCCCATGAATCAGCCGGAAGTAAACTTATGCAGAGTTACGTTCCCTGTAAAATAATCAGTCCCAGGGAAAATAAAGGAAATGGTGTAATATCATCTATGGTGTATTGGAACTGCCTTCATTTGCAAGATAATTTATGCCAATGGTGGATATCTCGTAGTTTCCAATTCATGTTATGTTTTATCGTGATTCTTTTACTGTTGAGGTAACATACATCAACTAGTCACAACTCATAAGTTAGGCCTACTAGATTATTATAAGGAAAAAGGTCGGATATCGTGTTAATTCTTGTGAAAAACTTTGTTAAATACTAGTTTACCCATAACCATATGGCAAAAAGTTTTGACTAGTCCAAGTTGAAAGAACTTGCTGACGACAACTTAAACTTTATGAAATTTTGGATTTTTGTTGTTGTTGTTTTGGGGTGTTGTTGGTTGGTGTGTGTGTGGGGGGGGGTGTTTGTTTGTTTGGGTTTTTTTTTTGTTGTTGTTGTTGTTTGTTTGTTTTGGGGTTTTGTGTGTGTGTGTGTTTGTTTTTGAAGAAAACATTGTGGATACTGTAGAAATTGCTTGTAACATTTAATTTCTTCAATTTCACATTTTCCAAAGATTTTTTTCTTTGTGGCGTCTAAAAGCGTCGTCGTCAAGTTAGCCAAGAAAAATCAAAATGCTAGAACTGCAGTCATGAATTATATAATTTAACGCTAAATTGAAGTAATGGCGGTACAACTCAAAACCGTCGTATTGCTTGACCCGTATCGGACAAACTCGGCCATTCCCGTAACTTTTGGACAAGATTCGTAGAATCGAACGAGGAGTTCCGATTGGCTGAACCCCACTGTTTGACGGTCACACTAAAAGAAGCCCTATGAGATTTAACGCCAGACAGATGCCGCTCTATAGAATTAGCACTCGGCCCATGAGTATTTGGGCAATATTGTTCATTCAGTTTAAAGTTAGTTTTGGAGCAGTTTTGTTGTTTGTTTTGTTTTGTTTTTGTTCTTTTCAAGGGGTATGAGTGTAATATTTGAGATGGATTTCGTTTATTATGAATGTTATTGAAATTTCTAATCTCAGCTAATTGTCCGGAAGTACTTGACAAAACGCCCTATCTTTTAAAGGATCTTCAAACAAATTCGCGAGCAAATCACCAGTAAGTCAAGTATTGTTAGAGCTAGAGTTTACGGGTACAATTGACCAATCGCTGGCCCCGCCCACTTACTTCGTTAGCCCCGCCTATTGACCGTGACGACAGGAGGTCTCGCTTCGATTCTTACAGGCGTTATTTTGAAAATGATTATAGCCAGTAACATGTTACAAAAATGTAAAATTGTTGTTAGGCGACATAAACGTCGTTACTACAGCTAGAGGGGGTCGAGGGGGCGGGTGCTGATGAACCTTTCTTGGCTCTGGAGCCTAATGTTTGGTAATATTAGGAAAATGAACAACCAATTGGTAAGTTTGTTACCCCTTACGGAAATCCTGGATCAGCCAATGACCTACAAACCCAACTAACACACACTTTTGATAGGCACCAGCTAGTATGGCGCGGCGAGGCAACTGATGGCTGGGAGCATAAACCGTTGACATAAAAATAAATAAGGAATTATGTCACACGAAACTTTGTAATGGATTCGAGCCGCGTAGCAGTATTTGGATACGTCACGAGTCCAAAGATCGAGTGACTGAAATATCAAATTTTCCTACGCAATCCAATGCAAGGTTTTGTATCACTACTACATCATAGTATTCCATTCATTATACTCCAACGAATTTTGGCTGTAAGAGATAAAAAGAATCTAAATACACCCCCTTTGCAAAACCACGCGATAGTGATGTTCTTTTCGGCGTGACATCATTTTAACGTGAAACTATGATGACGTCATCTTACTATGTCGTATCAGTACAGTACCTATACGTTACGGATTTATTTATTTATTTATCTATTTATTTTTCTTTCGAGTCCGATTACGTGTGCAAATAATGTATCTTAGCAGAAAAGCAATTCGGGAAGTATATGTAGGGAATATAATGTTACAATAGAGCATAGGCAACAGTTTGTATTTGCTTTGAGCTGTGGAGGAATTTTGATATTTCACTAGCGAATATCGATAAAACATATATATTTTTATCAATTTTTTTGTTCTTGGGGGTATGAATAATCTTTTTCTGTCAAACAGAGCGCTTGTTTTTGATAGACGAAACTAAAAAATAAATTATTAGAATTTGGAAAGTTAAGATCTTTTTCTTCAATACAGAGACTTTCAACTTTTCAAGTCGAAAGGACGTATAATTAAATAAGACACGTGAACATTTCAATAATAAAGAAAGTTGCTCCAGAGCGACTTAAGCGGGTCGCTGTGGACACACCCCTACTATTGACCTCCGATATTGCAGTTTATTATCCTCCAACGTTTCGGCAAAGGGGAAAAAGTAATGGTCTCCGTCCGTCATTCCGTCTTTCCGCCCTTCCTTGTCCGGAGCATATCTCTGAAAGTATAATTGCTATCAACTTGAAACTTCATAGGTCGATAGATCTCACTGAGGAGAAGTGCAGTGCACAAGAACCACAACTCTTGCTTACATAATTTTGGAGTTATTGTCCTTTGTTGTTTTAAAGACTAAGATTTTGTACGGGGCATATCAAGAGCTATTAACTTGAAACTTCATAGGTGGGTAGATCTCGTTGTGGAGAAGTGCATTGCACAAGAATCACAACTCCTGCTTGCATAATTTTGGAGTTATTGCCCTTTGTTGTTTTAAAGACTAAGATTTTATCCTGAGCATATCTTTGAAAGTATAATAGCTATTATCAAACTCATTGAGAAGAAATGCAGTGCACAAGAAGACTAAATCTAACTGGCTTCAGTTTACTATCAAGCTTTTACGGCGGGGGATGGCCATGTCAAACATGGCTCTCGTTTAATGAGGTATTAAACGGCATTTTTTTGTGGATTATATGGTCAGGGACCTTAAATAAAATGCAAACCGATGATTGTCTAAGTACACGATGTAACTACGGCTTGAATAAGGTGTAGTTACTGCATTTAAGTCCAAAAAACACACACAAATTATAAACACGGATGTTGGATTTTAAATTTGAGCCTGTGCGTGGCATTTCCAACAATTTCGCATGCGCGTAACTCGCACACATTGAGCACCCTGGGGAGCCATTTGGGGCAATTAGAATATTCGCTGATTGTTTGAAGAAGCTTTGGGTCAGTATCTATCTACAGAGTGCAGAGTGAAGACTCTGATCAGACTGTGCAGATGCAAAGGCTGATACGAGTCTTTACTTGGCGCACATGTGTAATTGTTGGAAATGTCACGCATGAGCTCATTTTACTTCCGATACCAAGAACGATTCGCCATGATTGGTCGATCCATTTTTGATTGACAACCGCAAGCTGTCAACGATAGAGTATTGAAACCGATGAACGGCACGCTAAAACCAAGACACAGAATACATTTACATGTAGTTTGTAAACATTGTACATCAAACCTTTAGTTTGTTGGATCGATCCTCGGACTTATCCACCAGTCAAGCTTATTGTAGTTCGGGTGCGACGAAAAGTGGCGTAACTTTAAACAGGGGATATTAACCCTTTCCCGTCTTGCAAAATTTTAGACTTGTCCAAATTTGAAGAGGTTGCAGATGACATTGAAAATGGATGCATTTCGACATGAATACGTCTCAAGTGGCAGAAAATATATTGTGAAAAACGGAGAAATTGCTTGTTACAAGCAATTTCTTCTGTTTCCACGATATTTTCTCAAGTATAAAATCACAGGGACGTAAAAACCAGGGATTGACAGGAAATGGTTAAAGTACCAAATCTTTCACCGATTGTTGACCCTTGGACTACCACAAGCCTATTCAAGCAGACGTCCAGTGGTTGCGTTAATCATGCATGCATCACGTGCACATGCCAAGAAAAGTAAGTACCAAAAGTCCACTTTAAGAAACCGCAGCAAAAAGATCCTATCTAGCTATTTGTCCGTTAACATCTCATTAAAAGTCGGCAGCGAATAGCTAGATGCTCCCTCAAAATAATGGATTCAATTTTAATTACCTGCAGGCTCATAAAGGGGCCGTTAACCCAAGTCTGGTTCTAAGTCAGGTATGTAGCACTTCCGACTGAGATGATTTTTCTACCATAACCCGTCTCAATCCAGATCTAGCGCGATGAATATTATTATAACAATATTTGCCTTATTCATGTATTATTACTATTATTATTATTTTATTTTTATTATCGATGTGGTCTGTCACTAAGCTCAAATAAAAACTATGATAGAGACGGACAGACAGAGATTAGAACTGAGACAAGTTTATTATCAGGCTGCGCTAATTACGAACCTAATTGACCTTTGCTGAATATGATATCTTTTTAATATTTCTTTCATATGGCTTTCGGGTGTTCCTTTTGATTCTGATCACCCTGTACATTCTGTGTCGTACCAAGGGCAGCGAAGGTTCTTCTTATCTAGAGAAAAGTTGGTCTCGATATCCCTCAACTCGTAAGGATGATAACCAACCGACAATATTTTTATTGACCGTTTTATTGACCTGAACATAGAAAATTCATTTACAGTTACTTTCTTCGGGAAATTTCTGGTTGGGTGTGACTAATATGGAAATAGTCGAACTATTTTCTTTTGACGAGTATACCTAAAAGAAACAAGATGTGTTTGTGAAACACTATGCCCCCGAAACAGGAATTTTTAAGAAACGGGTAAAGGGTTAAAATTTGACCTTGACAAAGATGAAATGACCTTCCCCAGTTGCGCCTTGTTGAGACCTAACTACATACCAAATATTAGCATTGTTACTTAATCAGGGTTGAAGTTATAGGAAAATATTTAGTTGGCAGGTTAAGTTTTGCAGACAGACAGACAGACGGACAGACAGACAGACATACAAACGGACACCGGTAAAACAATATGCCCCCGATCTTATCGATGCGGGGGTATAAAAACATTTCCCCCTTTTTAATACGATTCAATTATTTATGGGTGGGTTAATGAGAAATAGCCAGAAAACAGAGTTTTGTGATAACTGAACATAAAAATTTCATTTACAGATATTTTCTTCGGAAAATTCTGGTTCGAAGTGACTGGTATGAAAATAGCCGAAATATTTTCTTTTAACGAGGATACTTTAAAGAAAAACATTTCCCCCCTTTTTTTTTTTCATTTATTCTTAATACGATTCAATAAACAAAGGTAAGTTAATGAGAAATAGCCAGAAAACAGAGTTTGGTCTATCGCATAAATCAGTTTTTGAGAAAATGCATATGGTTTTCGCAATGTTGGTCATAGAGGATATGTGCTTGCTACAATCCTTCATCATCATTTCTATGTATTGACTAATCCCAAAATAAAAGCAAACCTGCTTATAAATCCTATGTTGTCACTTCCATTTGATAAATCACTTAAGATTGTAAGACAAAGTATTGTAATATTGTAATTGTCGTTTTATCTTATTTTATTACGCTTTGTTATCTATTACATGTTATTGTACTATTTGTACAGTTGTTAGTCAGCAGATCAATTCTAAAGTGTTTAGAACGCAATTTCGTCCTATAGAAAGCAAAGGTGGATGGCAAGTCATGATATTGAACACTTAAATCCGATTTGCCATGACTACCCAAATGCGCCATCTGTGACGACACGACTAAAAAGATTGCTATTTACTTTATTTTATACATCTATTACATGTTCAAACAGAGGTAATTTTTGTAGAACTTATGGAAAGAAAGCAACAAAAGAAACATGTTACTCTTCACTATCCAAGTTATTCGTTCCCACGAGAGAGAGAGAGAGAGAGAGAGAGAGAGAGAGTGAGAGAGAGAGTGTGTGTGTGTTTTTAGCATTTATTTAAGTGGTATGTAGTGTTTCTATTAAGAATGTATAATTCAATGACAAATATCTTGATTTTTCTGTTAAGACAGATATACAGATAGACAGACTTAAAAGGTTAGTATCTTAGAGAAAACGAGAAAATTTAGTTTAGCGATCAAGGAATGTTACCATAGAAACTCATCTTGGACTGGCACTTTGCACTGATATACACAAAAATAATGACCATTAATTACCAATTTTCCTGGCAGCTGGAAGTTGGAGCATTCACAGAGAATGACTGGGGTTTGGGGATATAGTGGAACCTACAGAAAATGTGTTTGGCTTTCAAGCTCTTATTTCAGTCATGAACGAGTATGACAAATATTGCGAGTAAATGTAACATCCATGAATATAGCACTTCAAACTATAACCATCCGGGGTGCCGTTCTTTTACTAAATAGCTCTCATGATGAGGGGACATATGATAAATCAGAGATAAAGAAGACAACCACCAGCCTTCATAGTTCGCTCAGTCTGATCAGATCGTAAAATTTCGCAACTATTTTTTTCCGTGACGATTCACACATCTCTATATTTTCAAATAATGTTGTCCAAATGTAAAATAAGTTCGTGTAGAAAACAACAACAGCAACAACAATTAAAGAAAACACGACGAAAGTTAAAAGTTTTGACCCCGGCCAGTCTGCGCAATGTGACCATACACGCCGTAAGTCCTTTAGATCCGCCGCCGGCCAATTCATGTTGGCTTTTTGAAGACTAAACTGGATAAACTCGCAAAAAGTTTCCATCGCATTAAGAGGTACTCTTGGGAGTGCGCAGGCTTGCTAGGATAGAGACTTTTCCCTATCACCTAATTACAATTGTGGAATGGTTATTCTACCTTGATATACACTCAGTTCTGAAATACCACCTATGTGATTGGTTTGTGCTGGGTTCGATCTATTTCCTAACCATCTGTATGTCTGTCTCTCTGTCTCTGTCTCAGAGCAGCTGTGGTTACGATGTTAATTTGGCTGAAGAGGATATATGCTAATTACGATGTTAAGTTGGTCAAAGAACATACATGCTAGTTAAAATGTAGATCAAACAGACTCACAGAAAGACAGGCGGAAAAAGTTATGATTTTGCATGGTTAGGAAAAATGTGTAAATATCTCTATTGGTTTGGTAATCAAAGAATGTTACCATAGAGCCCCGTTACCATGGAAACACCTCTAAGACTGTCCCATTGCAATGGTATACGCTAAAATAATGAGTGTCTGACCATTGAATACCCATTTTCTAGGCAGCTGGAAGTTGGGCAATGTACATTGAGAATCAAACCGAGCAAAATTTGAGAAATATGTTTCGTTTTCACGCTCTTATATACGTGAACGAGTATGACATTAATTACTTCCTATCATAACCATCCTTTAAGTATAAAGTTCAAGTACTTTTTAGACAAGGGTTCGGCCCGAACATTTAATGTTTATTTGCCATTCGGTAGATTTCATGTTATATTCTAAAAACTTTGAATTCAATTATTAAACTTTTTGATACTTTTTTTTTATCAAATATTAGGATAAGAATTAAAAATATGAAGCATTTTCCAAATTATTCCGTTCGAGCCAAAATGTCACCGGGGCTTTAAAGATTGAGGGACGGAAAATAAATCAAGGATAAGAAGGACAACTTTATTTCTAAGATAAAACTTACACTGCTTCAAAAATTTCCCGCTGCATCTATGATCGAACCACAACAAAGTTTTGGTCGCCCTCCAACGATTGATATTATAAGTTTATTTCTTTGCTTTTTTCTATATCAGCCTGTCTACCCCTCTCTTTCCCTCTCTCTATCTCTGATTTGCAAGTGAGCTTCCCTACGATTGTTCAAAGCTATATTGAGCCCGATGCAAACACATACGCTCAGCCTGCTCTCTCTTGCACCATATCCTCTTCTTTTGTGACCAAATCCATAGGACAGTGGTGGCGCGTATGACTCCTAGTCCAGGGGGCCCGGGTTCGATCCCTGTCGAATATCCTTTCCGACATTAGTCTCGCACTAACGGCTGGATGATCGTAAACCTAACTGGATGAGCAGCTGGAGGCTCGAAAAGGATGTAGTATTAGTACTGGTGTGATAAAAATACCAGGAATCTATGGTTAGGTGCTTCAGCCGCCTCGATATGACTGAAATACTATCAAAAAATGGCGTTAAACCCGATCCGCCCAACAACACAACAATTTTAATAATTTTCTTTAGGGCATTTCATCTCTCATGGCCGATATCTATCACTAAATACTTTAATTTTTAGTTTCGTCTATCAAAAACGAGCGTTTTGATTGGTCGAAAAATATTATTCAGAACTCCATGAGCAAACTTTTGATCACGCAGTGATTTTGTATGCTTCCGTCCAAAATAGTCCCATACAACAAGAGGACCATGATGGTCCTAAATCGCTCACCTGAGGCATCTGCAAAATACAGTACTTTTTTGTATAAAAAAGACACAACTTGAGCAAAATAAATAAAACAAATATAAGATTTTGGCTTTGTACAAAACAATCCAGTAATGCTTTAAAATGAAAATGAATGCCTTTGGCTTCATACTTTAATCGATTATCAAACTATTCCAGAATTTGTCACCCTCAGGGAAAAAGGTTTAAAAAAGCATTGTGAGAAAGCAAGCAATTTCTCCATTTCTATTTAAGAAGAATCCTTTCAATGCGATTATGCAATTTTCAATCCCATGGAGCAGAGACATTTTTTATCCTAAGAGCATATTTTCCTGTAACATAGTACAAAATTATTTAGTCAAGCTACATGCCAAATATGAATGCCCTTCATCTTATATTTCAGAAGGAGAAGACTTTGAAGTTGCTCTAATTGGGTGTTTTCCAAAATTTTTGACCTCTGGGGCAGTGCCATGTTTTATCCCAGGGCTAAGATTTTAGCTAACATAGTAGAGAACCATCTGGTTATGCTATAAATCAAATATGAATGCCTTAGACTTTGTAGATTGTGAGGAAAAGACTGTTGAACATGGTCTAATTGAGAATTTTTACAAATTTTGGACACCTAGGGAAGGGGTGTTTTTTAACCTACAGGCATAATTTAATCAAAATTGATAGATAACAGCCAGGCTATGCTACACTCAAAATATAAATGCCCTCCGCCTTTTAAATGAAGAATTTTTTCAACATACTCAAATTTTGCGTTTTTCTAAATTTTTGGACCTCTAGTCAGGGCCGTTTTTGACCCTCGGATGAAAACTTTTTGTGATATAGTACAAAACCATCTAGTTATGCTACATACCAAATATGAATATCCTAGACCTTATAGTTAAAGAGGAGAAGCCTTTTGAAATTGCTCTTATTAAGAATTTTTCCAAACTTCGGACCTTAGGGGCGGGCCATTTTTGACCCCAGAGATTAAATGTTTAAAAACTTGGTAAAGAACCATATGATTCAGCTCTTACAAAATATAAAGGCCTTTTGCCTTGTAGTCTATGAAAAAAAACAACATCAAAGATTTACTAAAATTTCCAATTTTCATATGCCGCGGTTACAAGAGTTTTTGACGGAATTAAATTCTTTTAACAACTTTTGAAGAGCTTCACCCAATGAACATCCCTGCAAAGTTTCAGCTTGATTGGCTTACTAGTTTAGGAGGGGAAGATTTTTAAAGATATTTAAAGAATTACTAAAGAATCCCATTTTCACATGCCGCAGCAACCAGAGTTTTTGACGGAATTAAATTCTTTAAACAACTTTTGAAGAACTTCACACAAGGAACATCCCTGCAAAGTTTCAGCTTGGTTGGCCTACTGGTTTAGGAGGAGAAGATTTTTAAAGAAATTGTGGACGGACGGACAGACGGACAGACGAACGACGGACAACGACAGATCCCAATAGCTCACCTCGCACTTTGTGCTCAGGTGAGCTAAAAAGGTATCATAATTTGTCAAGCTTTTGTTGGTTTTTTTTTCGCTCGATGCTATTAAATTAAAAGAAATGAAGAGAATATTTTTGTTTTCACGGAGGTATGAACCGAAAAACTTAATCACACTATGTATGAATCCGCTTCGCGTATTCACACAGTGTGATTAGCGGTTCATACTTCTATGAAAACAAAAATGTTCTCTTCATCTCTTAAATGATTGGACGATTACATTACAGAACTACAGCCGGGAATTGTTTTAAAAAGTTGTGTATGTGTGTGTGTGTGTGTTTTTTTTGTTTGTTTTTTTTTTCAATGCAAATGATTTTAGTCTGAGATTAAAATAAGAACCCTAAATGAACGACTTTTGCTAAGTAACATGCATTAGAACTATCTCTGCACTCTGTGCATACAAAACCAGATGTTTTAGACATTAGAATTTAATGATCTTACAAACATGCATCACTATCAAAATGACAGTCGTATTTGAGTTACCATGGGAACTAACTATGCTGTCCGAAATAATTAGGTCCCTTCTCTTTCTCAATGTTGAACATCTTCATATGTCCGCCTGTCTTAGTCGATCTATCGGGATGATTATTCTTACATGATATATTCTTAGTACCAGGAGGGTCGTAAGGTGACGGACCGCGTCTGTCAATCAAAAATGGATTACCAATGAAATCGTCCAATTATGCCGGGAGGGAACTTTGCATTTTTTTTTTTTTTTTTTTTTGGTTTGACTACCTAAACGTCTTAACTACAGTACATTCAACCTGCAGATACGACATTTAGATCGTCATCCAAGGGATCGCCTGTTCATAATTCATGTCCAAGACAACATATTTTACAAAGTAACGCACTTAAAATAACCTTTCTTTCATTATTGCTACGATTTAAATTATATGTAGGCCTTACATGTGCACACACTATTATTCTTTAGATATTATCTCTCTGTTTTGTCTGATTTTTTTCAATTCGCTCATCTACCAAACTGCGAAGACAATCAAACAAAAATGATTTTAGTTAAAAGTAAGGTGATTTAGAATCACAATTATGAAGAAGGTATAGTTAATCATGTTTCACTAGAAAGAAGCATTGACTAGGCATCAAAAATTAAAAATGATATCATACATATATAGCTTGTCAATGAACTATATCTAGACCTTGGAACCTTCCACAAGCCAATCATAGTTGTTTCTTTATCAAAATTGAATGTATATCAAGGTAGAATGTCCTTTCTATGACAGAAATATTGAAAAGAGAAAAGTCTACACTATGGTCTGCGTACCCAGAGTAGTAGGTCAGAAAACGATCGAAACCTTTTGCTCTTCCGAGATGATCCGATTTGTGATCCGCCAAACTGACATATCGGGACTTCAAGCTTTAAAAATCGTTCATGGTCACCCTGCGCGGGCTTTCCGGTATCAAAAATTATAATTTTTACCGAGTTTTTCCACCTACCTGACTCTGGTTTCAATTTGGATTGCATTTCCTCTTTCACGTGCGCAAAACCAAACTTTTTTCTACTTATTAGTATTATCTTTATTTTCAAAATAGAATAAATAAAATAAAGTGTCAAGTGTTCAGTTGCCCCGTGGATATGGAGAAATATGATTCGTTCAGGAAAAAAAGATACAAGATGTGAGTTGCTAAATGTTCTGATCTGATCAGACTGCGCAAAATATAAAGGTTGACGGTGGTTGAATCTTTGTTTCTTTTTTCAGTTTCTAGGTTGATCGATAATCCTATCTCTATTCAAGTTTTGGATCTCAGAGCTTATGCATCTCATTTCACCTCTAATGTGTTCTTTTCTTTATGAACAAGTAGTTACTTTTTGTCAGAGTGAATATGATATTATCAGTATGCGACCAAAATGTAGTAAACATAGGTTGAATAAAGCTGTATTTACGATATTTTGGTTGCACAACTACGATATTTGATACACTTCTGAACAGATTCAATAAGAACCACTCTTTCTATAAAATAAACAAAGACCAAAGACTATGAACTACGATTTATATTCTTACGGGGCACCAGTTAATTAGCAACTCTCACTTCTCTAATTCCTTCTGGGACTCATTTAAAACATCCTTTAAACTAAAGCCACTATTTACACAGAACTTCGAATTGTCAAATATCCAGCCGAGTTTTCAAATACAAACACTAATTAATTTACAATCCATTCAATATAGATAAATATTTTACATTTTTATTTATTCATTTTCCTCATGAATTTCAGACGATATGTTTTATTATTATTATTATTATTTCACATTGGTTCAAAATCGGTGATAAAGCCATTGGCATTTTTTCAGATAGAATTAAACTCGTTTTTATTTAACAGTCATTCCATATCCATTTGGTGGGCTAATGAAACCACGTAACTACAGGTAAGCAGAAATTGGATAAGATTTAAACCTATTTATTTTACATCGATTGGGAAACAAGCTTTTCAAGCCTCGATTCTCCTTCCTGGAGAACATACCAGTACCCGCACCATTTATGTAGGCCAATGACTAACTCAGTATCGCTAGATGCTCAAAGGAATCGAACTCTGGATCTTTTGATCGTGAAGCCAATGCTCTACATCTTAACCACGCGTTAAAATTCGCTGTAGTTAAAACGTTTCGGAGGCTCATAGACCGTTGGTTTAACTAAATAGTTCCTTTTCTGATCATGTTTATGTTTTATCATTAGTCCGAGTTTGAAAAAAGTATGTTAAGTAATGTCGGCATACATATTCCAATCACTAGCTAAAAGAATTCAGATTAAAAAAACAAACAAACATAAAATGTGATTTGTGATGTCGTTAATTATTTTGTGAAACAGTCAGAGTTCTGCGAGACTTAAGTCACTCCCACACAATCCCGCCTTTTTTACACACATGAAGAATTATATCAAGGAAAAATTGTGAAAATGGAGAACTTGCTGTAATCAGGCGATTTCTCCTTCCTTCACAATGTTCTTACGGTGTTTAGCCCTTTCTTTTCAGCTCCAAAGCAAATTGTATTTATATCTGCTACTTCTTTCAATTTCTATCAGTTCTATTTGTC
Source organism: Fragum fragum (assembly GCA_946902895.1). Classification (NCBI taxonomy): domain Eukaryota; kingdom Metazoa; phylum Mollusca; class Bivalvia; order Cardiida; family Cardiidae; genus Fragum; species Fragum fragum. The sequence goes on from OX336378.1 coordinate 4,516,741, forward strand.
GTCTGGTAATAGGTTAACCCGGGTCAATTACAGAAGAATGAAAACGGAATCATCCACCGAATAAAACTACATACAGACGGCATATTTCTATCCCTTTAACGAAGTGGTCGTCTACTGACCGTTAATTAAAAATTAATTTGTGTCTGGTTTATTTCACACTGACTGGCTGCTGCAAGAAAGGTGTATCGATAACGCTTAGTCCGTTAGCCAATGCAATCTTAAAGTGGAGGAGATTTCTTGGCATGAGTTATTCACGCAGGTATCATGGTGGGCGTTTTTAACGCAGGCATTGTGGCGGCATTGCTCACGCAAGCATTATAGTGGCGTTACTCACATAGGCATAATATTGGTGTTACTTACGCAGGCACCAAGTACCGTTACTCGAGCAGGCATTATGATGGCGTTACTCACGAAGACATTATGATGGCGTTACATACCCAATTATCAAGTGCCGTTTCTTACGTAGGCATCATGCTGGCGTTACTCACTTAGGCATTAATGGTGTTTAGGGGCAGGTATCAGGTGCCATTACTCGCACAGGCATTATAGGTGCGTTACTCACAATTAAATCATGGTAGCTCAACTTATGCAGGCACCAAGTAAATTTACTCACGGAAGCATCGTGTTAGCGTTACTCACTCAGGTATCAAGGTAGCGTTACTCAACCGGGAATCACGTAGGCGTTTCTCACTCAGGTATCAAGGTAGACATTGTACGGCGGTATTTTGTTTGTTTTGGTTTTGCAAAATTGAAGGTCAGTCATTTGTAAAAAAAAGTAAAGTGGTTGTTTTGCTACTTAAACACCGCAACTACAGCTTGAATAAGCTTAAGTTATGACGTTTAAGTCGCAAAACCAACACAAGTGCTTAACAGAAATGTCTACCAATATATTTAAGGTCTACTTCCTGTCTTAATAAATCATTTGATAGGCCTGTGGGTTTTTTTTATTGAAAGTTGCGATCTTTATTTACAAAATACATGGTAATTTATTGAGCATGTTTTTCATGTTTATTTCACAAACAATAAGCGTGTTTCGATTAATATCGAATTTTGAAGTATCGTGTCCCGTTTATGTCAGAATGGTTTTCCTGCCACGACAAACGAATAAGACATAGACCCCACGTGCATCACATGGTCGGGAGCGTCAACTCTTATCACGATGTCAGTTGATTCGGAGGGGTCTGTACAGACGGTTGAATCTGGAAAAGTCAATGATAGACGAGCGGCTAGTTACGCTTTATTAACTCCGACAGCCAAAATGACGGAAATACTGAATCATTAGTTTTCTGTACGTGGTCGGAGACGTACCACAGAGAGAAAAAAATCAATTGGGAAGAAAATCGTTATTTGGAAACCTAAACGTCGTGACTATAACTTGAATAAGATGTAGATATAACGTTTTCGATCGCCCATCTACGGAGTTTGCTTGAAATACGAAATCCGATGTATTGTTTGAGAAGCTTAACTGAATTAATTAAAGAAATCATGTTTATCGTAACAACAGATAAGATAAGCTATAATTACCACGTTTGGATCGGCCACCGATGAAGTCCGCAATAAAATCTAGGCTTTGGACAAAAGCAGTGAATTGATTGATCGATCGATTTCTTTTGCGTAAATTTTGCCAGAATTCTTAGTGACCCTTTAAAAGCAATCCCTTCTATTACCCGAAATGCTTATTCTCTGTAAGCTGGATTTTCTCTGTTAATACACAGTTTTGTCGTTTGTAACTTCTTTGTCGGAATTTCGATCAGTCCACATTAATGTTGTCCGTTATATGGTTAACTATATCCCACATGATCATGCTTTTTAGGCCTCCAAGGTAAAAAGGTTTTTACGAAAACCATCGTAGAAAATGAAGAAATTGCTTGTTACTATCCACAATGTTTTATACTCCCAAGGAAAAGGGTTCACGAACTAAAAATTGTCACCTCTAACATCTTTGAATTTAAACCAGTCCAAAATTTGGTCGTCTGGTTATGAGTTAACCCCTTCCCACATAAATGATGCTTTTTGACGCCCCAAAGGCAAATAGCATTAGAAAACATTGTGGAAAATGAAGAAATTGCTTATTACAAGCAATTTCTTCATCTTCCACACTGTTTTCTACAACAATAGACTAACGTTTCTAAAATTCTATAAAGTCAAAATTGTTTTCTGCAACTTCTTTCAATTTGAACCAGTCTAAATTTTTGTCATCTAGTAATGAGTTAAACAAGCTACATAAAAATAGCCTGGCCTCTCAAAAGATGGCCATGTTATCTTAGCTAGGATTTTAACATTAGTAAAAGCAACTTAATGTACAATCACAACGTACATCATTTCTTGTAAAATGAATATGTATCTGCATATTTTGTCGCCTAGAATTGGCTACTACCAAAGTGACGTAACTGCATTTTGAATGAGATGTAGTCACGATATTTTGGAGTAACCGACCGACGATTGTATCATAACGTTTAAGAAGAAACATCCCTTACTAGATCCCGATTCAACATGGCCGAGCGTGTAATTGACACCTGATGTGACGTCATTAATTGTAAACACACTCCCACAGTTGTCGTCACGGAAACAGATTTGCATCACAAATCTCCAGCGATTCGGAAAGTGTACGATCACGTGACCTTTAGGATAATCCCACCAAAATACGCCTTTCAGACATCCATGTGGAACGTTGATTGTCGTCAAGTTCACGATTTCATTGGTAAATCTAAAATTTGGAAAGGAGTAAAATTTAATGGATCTACTCTAAATCGGGTGTTCTTAAAGCGATCTTTATTTCCGCGATTACTCACAAACGACAAACCCCGCAAAAATAAATGAATAAAAAAAACATCGCATAGTTACGTACGATAAAAAAAGAACAAAGTAAATTATGTCGGAAATATATGAATTCGCCAATAGCCCTTCTAAGATTAGCATCGAAGGCACGAAAATCAACGGACGCAAAAATAACCCGAATTGCAGAGGATTAAACATTATTATTTGTTTATCGAAGTGTCCTTTGAATATGTTGTGGGCTGGTTTATAAGGAAAATCAATATTCAGCTTCTTCTTTCTTAGTAAAGTCTTCATTTCGACCTTCTTATCCAGTAGTGTAAATTAGTTTTTATATTATTATCATACACGTTCACTTCGGACACATTTTCAGTGAAAAAAAGTTTTAAATGTTAGGTTTCCGCGAAGAAGACATAGGGAATGTTACAACAATGTCTTTTTCTATTTATTGTTATCGTGTTCGAGAACCGTGTGTAGTTATTTTTTATTGGATGAGACCTTCGGTCTCATTCAATAAAATATACGTAAACACGATTCCAGAACACGATAACAACAAATAGAAAAACACACTATTCCTTTGATTATATACTTTTTAATACATGACATTAAAAAATCCTCTTAAATGATTAAGAAATAACCAACTTTCCGAAAAAACTCTAACGTCAATACACAAAAAGTAGTCCGTGTTTATCGGTACTCGACGAATACGGTTTTTTGGTACACGCCGAATACGGATTTGTTTTGTCGAGTAGTATTAGATAGCCAGATTTAAATTCATATAATTAATAGGTATATAATAAATGCGAATATTGACGGATATCTTGCCCCGCCCACTGAGCTCTGACAGGACCTTCGACGTTTTAGTAGCAAAACCAACAAAAATACTCCAGGAAAATGTCATCCAACGTTGTAAGTTCACTTTCGATCTAAATCAATAATTTGACTGGTCTATCCATTTTTTGACAGTGATTGACAGCGATCCGTCAAAATAATGTGTGTTGTATATAGATATACAACGCACATTATTTTGACGGATCGCTGCTAAAATTTTGCGTCATTGACAAGGGTTCGTACATCAACTTTCAAGCTTGAAAGTCGATGTACGAACCCTTGTCAATGACGCAAAATTTTTGCAAAATTTAAAATTCAAGCCTCTGTTACAGACAGTCTGGACTCGATTTACGGACCCCTATGGCTTTAACGTTCTTAATGATAAGTGGGTGAATATTTCCTTCGCTTACAGTTTTTCTTTTTTGACGAATTTCCTACGGCCAATTTGAACAACCAGGTTCAACTATCGTTTCCGTTTCTGACAAGATTCCTTCGGCCATTCTGTACAACGCAATTCAACTATCGAGTCAACTCTGTAACGGTTTAAACCTTTCCTGTTAATTCCTGGTTTTACGCCCATGTGATTATATAATTGAGAAAATGCTGTAGAAAGAAGAAATTGTTTGTAACAAGCAATTTCTCCTTTTTCCAAAATATTTTCTACCCTACTGAATGGTTATTTTTCAAATTAATTCTGTTCTAAATTTTCGTCTACAAATCTTTTGAATTTGGAACGATGTAAAATATTATTAAACATATTTTGGTTAATTACAAACAATGGATAAGAAGTGAGTTTCGCTCACGACATGATCTTTACATGTTAAATTAGGACATTTTAAAACTTAAAATTTATTCTTAATCTACAGCAACAAGAAGTATGCGTTACATCTATTAATTGAAAAAAGGACTAACAAAAAGTGAAAATTAGTAACGTGTTATAAATATCTAAGATTTATTGCAAAACAAAAAATAGTGCAGCCTTCAATGGTACCATGCAGTCTATCAACATATAAAACAGTCCAGTCCAAAATTGAAATTACACACACCTGTTAAGGTACCGAGGCTCCAAGTCACACGCGCCAGTCTGAAACACTAGACCTTGGGTTACACGTCCAATCACAAACACCAAGAATAGGCTTACGATCTTAAACATTCTGACCGCGTCTTCAAAATCAAATGTGTTTATGAAAATCCTCGGTTTGAAATTATATAAAAAAAAAGAGTATTTTGCCTTATCTATTTGTTGTTAACCTGTGAATCACGTCTTTTAGTTCGAACTCGGTACATGTATGCTTTTAAGATAAAAAGGCGGAATCAGTTCTACTCCTTTTAACCCATATTCCAACACAACAAAATCATAGACTTGTCCAAATTGAAATGAGCCGCAGACGACAATTTTTAGCTCACCTGTGCACGAGGTGAAAAAGTGAGCTATTGTGATCACCTTTTGTCCGGCGTTCGTCCGTCGTGCGTCGTCCGTCAACAAAATTTGGCAGAAATGTTCCTTGGTGGTCCCCATTCAAATAGCGAAAAGGATTGAAATCCGCTAAAAACTCTGTTTGCCATGGCAACTAAAGCCAAATTATAAAATAATCTTTAAAAATCTTCACCTCTTGACCCAGAAGGCGTAAAGCCTTGATATTTTGCATGAAGCATCAGTATATTGACCTCTTTCAAAATAGCTAAAATAGTGACCCTCGGGTCCCCAGAGGGTGGAGCCCCATGGGCTGGGGTTAACGTAGAAATAAAGAACGATTTTTAAACGCCATCTCCTCCCAAAACACTGGGCCAATTTAAGCAACCAATTACAATTATGGCAGAAATGTTCCTTAGGTTGTCTCCATTCAAAGTAGTTAAGATATCCGTTAAAAACTCTGGTTGCCATGGCAACTTAAGTGAATTTTAAACATCTTTAAAGGTCTTCTCCTCCTTGCCCAGAAGGCGTAGAATAAAGTATGGCCCACTTGTATCGTAATCCTAACCTTAACATTAAAGACTGTTGAAAGAAAAAGAGCCTATATCTCAAGTGAGCGCCCGAGGGCAAACGGCCCTCTTGTTTTTGTCTTTTTGATAGAATACCTGGTGGATATTGAAGAAAGTGCTTGTATCAAACAATTTCTTCATTTTCACAATGTTTTCCACAGTTTGTTTCCTTAGGGGCGTAAAACGAAGGATTTGTAGGAATCGGTTAACCCATTCCCACACAAGCCCTCCTTTTTATGCCCCTCAAGAACAGAGCTTTGAAAAACATTGTGGAAAATGAAGAAATTGCTTGTATCTAGCAATTTCTTCATTTTCCACAATGTTTTCTATCCAAAACAATGGAAAAATTTAAAATTCCATCAATTTGTAATTATCACTGCAGCTTCTTTAAATTTGGACCAGTCTAAAAATTTGTTGTGTGGGAATGTGTTAAAAAGGGTGGTCCAATTGTTAACCAATTACCAAACGACATAATTTTCAAATTGCCCAAAATGACAGGAGCTACTGACATATTGTTAACCCTTGTCATGCTGTATGAAATCCCTTACAGAATTGCATTAAAATCAAAGGACTGAGAGCAGTGATAGAACGTGTTCAATAACCAATTTTTCCTTTGAAAATCAATTTCATAGTTACTCTGGCAGGAAAAGTACAAGCAGGAGGTGAAGACCAAGATCAGACTGCACTTATGTGCAGGCTGATCTTTGTCTTTACCTCCTGCTCACACCGGAATATTCCGGGTTCAGCATGATAAGGGTTAAGTTGATGCATTTGTGGGTAAAAAAAACCATCGTGCGAAATGAAGACATTTCTTATAACAGGCAATTTCTTCATTTTCCACAATGTCTTCTGAGAGGCTTCAGAAAACTTATGGTAATGGGTTAAACGCCGGACAATTATTCCGTTGTTCGAAACCCCGAGGCCGCGGCCACAATGCGTAGAACTCCCAATCATAAGGTCACGGGTTCGATCTCCCGATCTCCGGTCGCGGAGAATATTCTTTCCGACAAATGTCTCCCACCAACGGATGGATAATCGTAAAACTAAGTGAAATGAGCGCTGGAGTCCCGGGAAGGATGTACTAGTAATACTGGTGAGAGAAATACCGAGAACCAATGCATGGTTAGGTTGTCAAACCACCGCTATACTACTGAGATACTGTGAAAAGTGGCGTTAAACCCCATTCAATCAGTTGAACCCTGGCGCGAAAGGATTTCTCAAAGATATATGTACTTGCCGTCTATCCGCGTGTATAGGTGCGTTTACCCATTACCACATAATTCCGTATTTAGCTGCGCTAGAGAGATTTAGAGTACTGAAAGTTCTGTAAGCTAGCAAATCATGGTAATCTTCTTTGTCAAAGTTTATCATGATAAATAAACGAAGTTAAAGTAATCCAAGAGATATACACATTACAACACGACAAAATCTTAGACGTGTTAAGATTGAAAGAAGCTGCAGACGACAAAGTTGGTGGAATTTAGAAAATTTTGCCTTGTATTTGTTACAAGCAAATTCTCCTTTGCCCATGATGTTTTCCATGGCTCTTTTCTTGAGATGCGTAAAAAGACTCTGACCAGACTCATTTTTAACACGATATGCTCAAGTGAGCTAAAAATAAATAGAAGATAAACTTGCAGGCAGAGTTTGCAATATTTCTACAATACATAAGAACTACTTTTTATGACGTAGGCATTCAGTGGATTAAGTGGTAAGACTCCAGTGGCAGTTTGCACTCATTGAACTATGAGATGAACTCAAAATTTTGTCCGTTAACTTAAGCTATCAAAGCTGACGCTTTGCTAGCTAAAATGCTAGAAAAGAAAAATATTGCTTTTTTGCAGAGTCACGAGAAAAAAATATTTAAAAATGTCAACGCTGGCCATTTGGAAATTTGAAAATAGGGATTAGGACGACAAAAATGAATAACTACTAGTTGAAATTGCTAATTGAGCCAACGTACGAAGAAAAGGGGATATATTTGTTTCGCCATGTCTGTCTGTCCATCCGTCCGTAGACTTTTTCGTTTCCGTGCTCTAACTCAAGAACCAATAGACCTTCAACCTGGAAACTCAGTACAGTTGGTGCCAAACGAAGCGTCCAAATGTTTGGATCATGTAGGTCAAAGGATTGAACTTTGATTAAAAACCGTTTTTGTTTTCTCATTAGCCGTTTGACCTTGGACCTTGAAACTTTATACACATTCTGTTCATGGCCCAAGGAATTGCCTTGCTATTTTGGAATAACGAAGTTCAAAGATCAACTGTTTTACTTGAATTACAAAGCGCCTATGGTTGTAATAGTCCGCTTTTCGACAACTCTAGTTAAATGAGCAACCGCCTAAAACCACGGCATTCGGTTGTCGGCACCATATGACCTCGTTTGCACATGACCCAAACAAAGTGTCAAGGGAAACAACCAGCGTCATGATTTATATCACATTTAGTTGTTAGCACAAAAACTACTGTAAGTGTCTAAATTTATAATAACTCTTACGACAGTGTTGAGCCGATATTTCGATTATCGAAAATCGGCTTGCAAATACAACTCCTAATGACGTCACGATAACTTTGTTTGAGTGAATTAAAACTAAATGCGTGATTCTAACAGTGATACGCTTCACGCGAATGTCCAAATACTCATTGTAACTATCGACGTAATCTAAAAATAGATTAAAAGCCTACGTAGGCAATTAGGGAAATACCCGAGTTTACTTCTGATTTTCACAAAATTACCATTTAGAAAAGTGTAATCAAATTATATATGAGAGGAAATAAAATAATGAAAGTCTATCTCACGAAAAAACATCCTTACCTCCCTGTAAACAGAGAGAGAGAGAGGGGGGGGAGGGTAATTGTGTGTGCATGCTTTGTTGTTTGTAGCTTTTTGTTTTTGTTTGGTTGCTTAGATGTTCATATGTTGAATATATTAATTAGAAGGTCATGTTGAAAATACGCTTTGCGCTTAAGTTTGTCTTAACATGTTACTTTCTCTAAATGAATATATTATCATTATTATTAAATTACACGAACAGGCTTTCTTTTATGCCTACACGACTTAAGGTGGCCCAAACGGTACACCATATATGTGGCCTAGAACTTAGTGACCAGGAAGCATAGATAATTATTTAGTGAATAACCTTCAGATTAATTAAGAATAAATTATAAAAACATTTCTTTATTCTATATTTATTTTTATTTACATATATTTTTTTATTCGCTTTATTTCTGATATTCGACTGTGTATAGCATTGCACCCATATAATACTGGGTTTCTGGTGCGTCGATTCTTAAACGAATATTTTCGGCGTTGTTCGTCTGTGTACAGGACTTTGTTTCTGCAAGAAAAAAAAGACACGGTCAATTTTGGTTAAAGGACAACCCCAGTTTGCAAATTACCTGAGAAAACAAATATAAGATTGGTCTAAATTCAAAGAGGTAGCAGACGACTATTCAAAGTGTGTTCAACTTAAAAAATATAGTATTACATAGGATATAAAAAAATGTGAAAAGGTTAGAAATTGCTTGTCTCTAGAACCTTATTTTTTTAACACTATGTTATTGCGATGGCAAGTAAATATTCATTTGACAAATTAAACCATTCATTTTGACCAGAAGTGAGTTTTAAACTCCGACATTGGCCGCCATTTTTGGTAATTTTTCTGGCGGTGGGTTGGGGTGGCGACATAAACTTCGTTTTATAAGAAATGATGTATTCATAAAGTGTGATTAGTTTTTTTTTTTGTTTTTTTTTTATTTTATTTTTCGTTTCATACCTCCACGAAAAACAAAAAAAAAAAAAACCAACACATTCTCTTCATCTCTAACGAGATTAATTTTGTAAAACATATGGTCTTGGACATGGCAAAACGTTTTATGGTGGACTAAACGTCTTAACTATTGCTTGGAAAAAACTGTAGTTACGGCGTTTAGGTCGCCAAACCACGAAATAGTTTGTAATAAATAAAAGTAGCCCGCAGATGAACGAACGCAAAAATGATACGCAAAATACATGGCGACTATATGCTCTCCCGGAATTTCTTTCTGAGCCAAATATTTTTTCAATGTCCACAATGATTTCAAAGGCCCTTTTCTTTAGACGCGTAAAAAGGAGGGATTATGTGGAAATAAATCAATTCAGGTATGAACCTAAAAACCAAATCACACTAATGTATAAATCCGCTTCGCATATGCATAGAGTGCGATTAAGTTTTGAGGTTCTTACCGCAATGAAAATAAAAATATTCCATCCATTTATTAACCCATTCCCACACAATCACGCCTTTAACGCCCCATAAGAAAAAATGATTTTGAAAACATTGTTGAATATGAAGAAATTGCTTGTTACAAGTATTTTCTTCATTGTCCACAATGTTTTCTTCCCCCAAAGACAGTTCATCAATTTGAAATTGTTATCTGCGACTTCTCTAGCTTTGCACCAGTCTAAAATGTTCAAGTTTAGGAATGGATTAATAATGAAAATGATTTTCAAAAAAAAGTACTTGAGTCTCTCTCAAAATGAGGTAGGACATATTTGTTAGGTCCAGTCAAATCGACGATAGTAAACACATTCCCGCCCAAGTCGTCACTAAAACAAATCTTGACACCAGTCTGTTTCACGTTGGTAAAATGGACGAACACGTGACCACTAGGGTAGTCCCAGTAAAAAGTGCCATTGCGACAGCCACTCGACATCTCGAGGTGCGTTGAGGCGTTTTTGGGTGGTATTCCACTGAAAAGATAATCAAAGACTAACATGTGCCACATTAACCCCTTAGCACACAACACAATTTAAGACTGGTCCGAATTCAAAGAAGCTGCAGTCAACGATTTTGAGACGATGGAATTTAATATTAAGTATTTATTTATTTATTTCGTCTTTTGGGTGGAAAACACTGTGGATAATTAAGAAATTGTTTGATACACACAATTTCTTCATTTTCCATAGTTTAGACCGGTCCGCAACATAATTTTAGACTGGTCCAAATTCAAAGAAGTTGCAGTCAACGATTTTGAGACGATGGAATTTATTATTAAGTATTTATTTATTTCGTCTTATGAATTGAAAACATTGTGGATAATGAAGAAATTGCTTGATACACACAATTTCTTCATTATCCATAGTTTAGACCGGTCCTCAACACAATTTTAGACTGGTCCAAATTCAAAAAAATTGCAGTCAACGATTTTGAGACGATGGAATTTATTATTTATTTATCTATTTCGTCCTTTTGATAGAAAAGATTGTGGATAATGAAGAGATTGTTTGATACAAGCAATTTCTTTATTTTCAACAAAGTTTTCCAAAGCTTTTTTCTTGAGGGGTGTAAAACGACCTGTCAATCAAATAGTCAGTCGACCAATGAAATCATTCAATGAGACTGGAAGTTCAGTTTGAACTCCAACATTAGCCTTTCAACAAGCTGTTTTTACGACGTTTAGGTCGCCAACCAATTATTCTACATTTTTGTTACATGCTACTGGCCATAAATGTTTTCAAATAACGCCGTTTGAAATCGAAGCGGGCAGTCTAACCCAGTTATAGTGTTCAGCACAATAGCTGGTACCAACTGTGGCCTTGAACACCAAAGCTGTGTTCGGTTGCACATAGCATGTACTGTTGGATCAAACTATGGTGTTGAAAAGTTGGTACCAACTATGGTGCTGACCGAACTATGGTGTTTAAAAAGTTGGTACCAACTATAGTGTTGAACACCATAGTTGGGTTCGTCTTCACATGGCATATACTGCAAGACCCAACTACGGTGTTGAACATTAAAGTTGGGTTCGACTGCACATAGCTCGTACAGTTTGGTCTAACTATATGCTGTTGAAAAAGTTAGAAAATTGTACCGACTATGGTCGTGAAAAGTTGGTACCAACTATGGTGTTGACCCAACTATGGTGTTGAAAAAGTTGGTAACAACTATAGTGTCGAACACAATATTTGGGAATTGGGTCCAACGAGCGTGGTTTTAGGTTTCATACATTCAATTAATAATGTCCCTTCTTATACAGGTTACTCGTTATTCAAGGCGTTTTACTCCGAAACTGTCTGTAAATATCGGAAAAAAGAAATGTTTTTTTTTTTTTACTACAAACTTATAATCTAATCGTTTCTCTGAATGAAGAAAGTAATAAAAAAAGACTTACCTCATTGGAAAGTTCGGATACAGGTAACACGGACCATTGTTCATAAAAAATCCCGTGGAAACGTGGATTATTAAAAACGCGGTGTACACTGCAAGAACAGACATCTTTATTTGTACGTTTTACTCAAGCGAATTAAATTAATTTGTGAACCCTGACACGAAGTCTTATCTTTACAGAGCATAACGTCGTTTGGCGAGCAAAATGCCCTAACTACAGCTTTATTAAAGCTGCAGTTAAGACGTTTTGCTTGTCAACGACGATAACTCTCGTTGTCAACCAGTACCACGTAAAACAGGTAGAGTAAAGATGTAGACAGGATGTTTATGCCTCTTAAATCGACGATAAGTATAACATCGTGACGAAATTACTGTCCCGAATACGCGTATTTGATTAATCAAAGCAAAATATTTGATTCGCTTTTCTGAAAAATCTTCCTAAAAGACAAAGAAAACCATGTTTTTTTGTTGTTGTTGTTTTTTTCAAATTTTTGAATAAACTATCTTTCTGGTTCATAAAATCGTAAAAATAAATGAAAATGTCTTTGAAATTCACAATGTTTTGACTAATTTTGTATATCAACCCATTACCAGACGATACAATTTTAGACTGAATCAAATAAAAAACAATTTTAGTTCAAGATTTTTTTTAAAATGATGTTTACATTCTAGATTACGAAGAAATTGTAGTACAAGATAGTAGTACAAGAGCTTTTGAGCCTTGAAGTGAGATATCCAACAATAAAAAATGTGCCTTTAATAAAAACTCAGATTAAACTGTGCTTCCGCACAAACTGATCTGAGTCTTCACTACGTGTTATACAGATAGAAACTGACCCAAAAGTAGTTTCGACGATCAGTGAATATTCTAAATTCTAAGAGAGGCTGCCAGGGCTGTCCAGTACCTGCGCTTCTCGCACGTGTGAAGTGGTTGGAAATGTCACGTGCCCGTGATTCACGCACATGTGAAATGGCTGGAAATATCACGTGCCTGCGCTTCACGCACAAGTGAAATGGGTGGAAACGTAACGTGCCTGCGCTTCACGCACATATGAAATGGTTTGAAATATCACGTGCCTGCGCTTTTCGCACGTGTGAAGTGGTTGGAAATATCACGTGCCTGCGCTTCACGCACATGTGAAATGGTTTGAAATGCCACGTGCCTATGCTTCACGCACATGTGAAATGGTTGGAAATGTCAGGTGCTTGCGCTTCACGCACATGTGAAATGGCTGAAAATATCAAGTGCCCGCGCTTCACGCACATGTGAAATGGCTAGAAATGTCATGTGCTTGCGCTTCACGCACATGTGAAATTGCTGGAAATGTCAGGTGCTTGCGCTTCACGCACATGTGAAATGGCTGGAAATATCAAGTGCCTGCGCTTCATGCACAAGTGAAATTGCTGGAAATGTCATGTGCTTGCGCTATATGGCGGTGATTTACTTTTAAATGGAAATGTGTCATTCCTATACATCGGAAACTATCGCATAAATGCGTAACCTTTTAATTCAGTATCTTAATCAGAAATGTTAGAACTGAATATACGTGGGATGGTAAATTCTTCCTTATAACCTCAAGGAATGTAATGTTTGGTGAAACCGAAATTATACGATTACGACGTCACCGGTAATTGGTCAACCATCATCTACAGGGACATGGTGAATTTTTTAGAATCTTCTCTCTCTCTCTTATTTTGGAATCCATCAATGCAGAAGATACGCCCCAGACACGAGTTGAACACACACTCTCACACACGTACTTAGATAAATGGGAAACTACATGTCTTTATAGATCGCAAATATCAAAAGAAATTGACAAATCGCTGGCCCCACCCACTTACACCGTTGGCCCCGCCCATTGAGTCCGACGGGAAGTTTCGCTTCGATTTTTTCTGGCGATGTTTTGAAAAAAATATATATATTCAGTAGCACGTAATGAAAAAATAAAATGTTTTGTCACATAAACGTCGTAACTACAGCTTGAAAAAGCTGTGGTTACGACGTTTAGGTCGCCAAACCAACAAAAATATTTCACAAAAATGGCCGCAAATGTTTGTGATCAAAGCTTAATTTCGGGCTGAATTAATGATTCAACTGGTCAAATGATTCCTTGATTGACAGGCACGATTGTAGCGGAATGTATAGACTACAGATTTGGCCTGAAAGATTGTCACACGATTGTTTTTTTTTTTGTGTGTTTGTTTCTTTGTAAAATCAGGCGCCTCCGAGGGACTTCAATCGATTCATTGGCTATCATTCTAACCCATCATGCTGAGCCAGAATATTCCTGGTTCAACAGGAGGTAGCGACAAAGATCGACCAGCACAAAAGTGTCGTCTGATATCAGTCTACATCGCATGTTTGTCCCTTTCAATTGACTGGTTGATTGAATGGGGTTTAAAGCCTTCTTTAACAGTATTTCAGTCATATCGCGCGGCTGGAGCACCTAACAATGGATTCTCACATCAGTACTACCACTACATCCTTTCCTAGCCTTCAGCTGCTATCCCACGTAGGTTTACGAATATCCAACCATTGATGAGAGATTGTACCTTTCAAACGAGAGTTGTTTTCAGAATGTATTCCAGAAAAATGCTGGTCCACAGCTATTTGATTTTAATGCAATTCTGAAAAGGTATCAATTTAGCTTGACAAGTATTAACGACTTACGTTGAGGGTCATCCGGTTATAGCACTTGCATACAATTGAAATTCTAGGTCTTATGGATTGTCTCAAAAATATTTTAATCATTTTATTTTTTTTTATCTCGGTAGAACAGGGTGTGTTCCTCAACTCTATTATATACTCACCAAAGAGATACCAATGCAAAATTCAGTCAGGTTGACACAGTGCTTTAGGAGTCGCAGATGATTATTTAACCCTTTTCTGTTTTGCAAAATTTAGACATGTCTAAATTCAAAGATTTTGCAGACGAAAGTGGATATAATTTGAAAATAACCATTCAATAAGGTAGAAAATATTGTAGAAAAAGAGGAAATTGCTTGTTACAAGCATTTCCTTCTTTTTCTACAATGTTTTATCCATTATAAAATCATAGGGACGTAAAAACCAGGGATTGTACAGGAAAGGGTTAAGAAATAGTGATCAAACAGTGAAACAGACGGCAGACCGATGATAGACAAAGAGTGACCACAACAGCAGTTTCCAGGGTTAATTGCAACACTCTTCTAAGTGTATATACAATGCATACACACTTAGAACAGTGATGATTTGTTTGTTTGAATGGGGTTTTACGCTTTCAACAATCTTTCAGTCATATCGCTGCGGCTGGAGCACCTAACAAAGGAAACCTGGTAATTCTCACACCGGTACTACCATAACATCCTTTCCAAGCCTCCAGCTGCTATCCCACATAGGTCTACGATTATCGACCCATTGAAGAGAGACAAATAGTCGGAAAGGATGAGTGCCGCCGTCGGGGATCGGACCCGGGACCTCTAGATTGACAGTCCGACGCGCTACCAACTGCGCTATGACGGCGGCAGAGCAGTAAAGAATATAATCTTCATACTGTTGATAAGTTTGATATATGAGGAATATTATTTTGTAATTTGTATGTTTTTTTTTCGATGGGGTTTAACGCCGTTTAACAATTTTTCAGTCAAATCCCTGCGACTGGAGCAACTTACAATGGATTCCTTTTATATCTTGCACCAGCACTACCATTACACCATTCATAGCATTCAGTTGCTATCCCACTTAGGTTTACAATTATCCACCTACTGGTGAGAGACAACTGTCGGAAAGGATAATTACCGCAGCCGGGGATCGAGCCCATGACATCCCATGATTGAAGATTTGGAGTCTGATGCGCTATGTGGTTGTGATACAAAAAGTTTAATTGTGTTAGAGCTGTGTAGGAAAATTCTGATATTTCACAAGACAAGAGGTCGAGTGAAATATCAAAATTTCCTACATGGCGAGAATGAAATACAAGATTTTGCATCACTGCTACATCACTGCTACATCATAACATTCAATTTCTTGCACTTGAATTTTGACTATAAAAAGGTGAGAGTTGTCTTATCCCACTACCTGAAAGCAAAAGTTTTAGACTGGTCCCTAATTGAGAGGAGTTGGAGGAGACAACAATTTCAAGTTTATATAATTTTAGATTTTTTAACCCTTTCCTATTTTTTGAAATTTTAGACTGGTCCAAATTGAAAGAGGTTGCAGACGACAATGAAAATTAAATGAAATTTGAAAGGAAACCATCCCATGTGGTAGAAAATATTGTGGGTAAAGGAGAAATTGCTTGCTAGTAGCAATTTCTTCTTTTGCCACAATGTTTTCTCAAGAATAGAATTTGTTTGTTTGGTTGAATTGGGTTTTACGCCACTTTCAACAATCTTTCAGTTATACCGCGGCGGCTGGAGCACCTAATAATGGAATCCTGGTATTTCTCAAACCAGTACTACCATTATATCCTTTCCGAGCCTCCAGCTGCTATCTCACATAGCGACCCATTGGTGAGAGACAAATAGTCTGAAAGAATGAGTGCCGCCGTCGGGGACTGAACCCGGGACCTCTAGATTGACAGTCCGACGCGCTACCAACTGCGCTATGACGGCGGCTCTTAAACAAAAAATCACAGTGACACAAAATATCGGGATTGTTAAGGAAAGGATAAATCTTTCTGGTTAGAAAACAGTGGAAAATGAAGAAATTGCTTGTATCAAGCAATTTCTTCATTTTACACAATGTTTTACAGATTGCTTTTTCTTGATGGGTGTAAAAAGCGTCATTGTGTGGGAATGTCTCAAATAATTCTTTGTTTGACGTCACTTTATCAGGAAAACGTTATTATCAACTCCAACAATACCATTCTATGTCTTATACTGATATTTTTCTAATGAGTATGATTTTGTTCATGTGAAATTAATTTATTTTACAAGGAAAACTGGTAAATATCTTATAAATAGGGCTTCAAGCATTGATCATTTTGAGGAGTTTTAAAACATAATAATTTTCCCCATTTCTTTTTTCTATTAGTTGACAATATATTTTTTAACCAACTACCAGACGGCAGAATTTTAGACTGTTCCAAATTCAAAGGAGCTGCTGATGCCACTTTCAAGCTTATGAAATTTGGATTTTATTCCCCTTTTGGGTAGAAAACATTTTGTATAATGAAGAAATTGATTGCTTCTAACAAGCAATCTGTTCATTTTTCCCAATGTTTTCTGAAGCTTTTTTTCGTCTATAGGCGTCATTGTGTGATTAAAGAAGTTGGATCATGGATTTTATTGTCAATCCTATCCATAACAATGCTGACTTCAATGTTTTTCCATCACAAATCCACATTTTTGCCACGTGGTTATGCTTCCCATAAAATAACAGCTACACTGCTATAAGATGAATGGCAGGGAAATTGCAACAAAAAACAACAAATATCTCCAGCCAAGTTCTTCCTCCCTTTTATTGTCACAACAACTCCACAACAAGTGTAATAACAAAGGGCTTTAATAAAGTAAAAAAAGGGCTACAAATTGAGTGTCTACGTCAAAATTGAACAATATTCAATGTAGATAATACTCTCAAAATTGACCCTAATGTTAATGGCACAGACTCTAAAAATTTATTCATTGTTTATTTCAAGGAAATACAACTAATCCATCAAACTATCACGATCTTTAGTTACACATGATGCACCAACATATCTGAGATTCTGCAGTCATTTTGCCTCTTAATATCATAACTATTAAATGTACAAAGGTTATGATGGTTTTGTAGTAAACATACCCCTTTCAAGAACTGAGATTAAAAGGACAAAAAATATGCTCATGAGTTTATGTTTCTAGATAAATATAATGAAATAAAAGGTGTTTGAGCAGCTAGTAGGAATCAAAACATTTTTTAATATGTATATACCAGCCCTAGTAGAAAATTGAACCATGTTTTATCTGAAAATTGTATATCATCAGTAAACATCAGAAGTGAAAAATCTGTATGCACCAATCTTTCCAATTACAAGTTTCATTAAAGATTTCATAATAAGGGTTCTGATTGGCTTAGACAACTGTCTATGCCAATCAAGGCCCTTGCCATGATATCAAAGACAAAAAGTTTATTTAGACAGGTTAGTGATTAGGGAACCTGGTAATTGAAGCTATTTGTAATCTGTAGTTATGACATTTTTAAGCTAGCTGGTGAAATTGGAAATAATTAAATAAGAGCTAAGTAAGGTGGATAAATACATGTACATGTAATAATTTCTTCCATAATAAACTCTTTTTTTCCAACTGCCAATCGCCATTACAAGTAGCCTTATCTTGTAGAATGACTCATTAAATAACATCATCCTACTGTCCTATAAGCTTACAAAATTGCGTAATTAGTCTGTTTTTTAGGTCCAAAATGAGGTATAAAGGCAAAACAAATGTTGTTTAGGTTAGAAAAAGAATCTGTATTCAATTTTATTTGAGACATTCTGATCTTCACCTCAAACAGAATATTAAAGATACTGAGCTTGTTGATGCTTTCTTATTGACTCTTCTATTCAAGGCTAGATCAGCCCATTACCACACAAGCCTGCTTTTTGACGCCACTCAAAAAGAGGATCGAGAGAAAAAAATGTGAAAAATGTAGAAATTGCTTG
Organism: Fragum fragum; assembly: GCA_946902895.1. NCBI lineage: Eukaryota > Metazoa > Mollusca > Bivalvia > Cardiida > Cardiidae > Fragum > Fragum fragum. The sequence continues at coordinate 4,535,098 of OX336378.1, forward strand.
TAACAAGCAATTTCTGCATTTTCCACATTGTTTTCCACCCATTAAGTCAGAGTTATTTGAAATAATATCCACTTGAAATTCTCGTCTACAACTTTTTTTTAACTTGGATCAGTCTTAAAATTTGTCATTTTGTAATGGGTTAAGTTAAGCTTGTCTCAAGGAAAAATCTCCCAACAGATCTTAAATATCTTATTGATTGATTGATTGAATGGGGGTTAACCACTTTTATTGATTGATTGATTGGATGGGGTTTAACGCCTCTTTTAACAGTATTTCAATCATATCAGGACAGCTGGAGCACCCTACCATGGATTCCTGGTATTTCTCACACCAGTACTACCATTACATCCTTTCCAATCCTCCAGCTGCTTACCCCTATAAGGTTTACAATCAAGCTACTCCTAAATATCTTAGCACTTACAGATTTAAAAGAAAAACAAAGGATAAATAGCACTTAATTGCAGTAACATTCACATCTCACATCAAAACAAAAATTCAATTTTTATTTGAACAATACAAAAAATAATAGTAATTTGTCATTATAACTATTTAGAAAGTGTCTCATACAATGTGATACAGCCATACAGTCCTATGATTTTCAAGTTCTAATTTTTAGCTTGTTAACCGAGCTTGCCATAAGGTAATCTGAAGTTTTCCCCAGCGTACTTGGCATTTGCTCCGAGCTCTTCTTCAATACGTAGGAGTTGATTATATTTGGCTAATCTCTCAGATCTGCATGGGGCACCAGTCTTAATCTGTAAATGTAAAAGCACAAAAAATGCACATTTTGATTGGTCAGCGCAAAACAGTTGTAAACATAAAGGCAGTTACAACTCTTTTGAACTGAACCATCAATTTATTGACTTCTTTATCAAGCCATACTCGACAGCAAGTGATGGCCAGGGGTCGACACTAACAGTGTCCTGAGATCCCGAGGATTCCGTCAGGATCCTTCAATATTTCACCAGTGCAATAGATCTTAATGTATCCTGACTTTTTGTTTGCTTGTTTTTGTAGAAAACATTGTGGATAATGATGAAATTGCTTGTAACAAGCAATTTCTTCATTTTTCACAATGTTTTCCAAAGCTTTTTTTCAGGTTGGGCTTAGAAGGACAGAAATGCAAGTGAATAAGTTAATGAATACCAAGGAGGGATCCCTGATTATCTGGAGGAAACCCTGATGTAATAAGTAGGTATTCCTGTGGGATTCCATTGAAACATAGTTAGTGTCAACCCCTGATGGCTAGTGAAGAATTCCAAGTCATAGGGGGTATAATTATTACAAAAATGCTTTAAGAACTATTCCCCTTGATTGCATAACTTGTCCTTGCCTCTCTCATTAGAGTTAAAGCACTCTCCCTAGTGACCTACTTTTTTTACACCCTCCTATTTAGAGTTAACCCGTTACCAAAGTACAAAATTTTAGACAGGTCCAAATTGAAAGAATTTGAAAACAACAATTTAAAGTGATTTTTTAGATTTTTCAAAAATGTTGGTAGAAAAATTGTGTAAAACTAAGAATTTGCTTGTCTCAAGCAATTTCTTCATTTCATTCAGCATTTCCCCAATGGTTTTTCTTGTGGGGCATCAAAAGGCATAATTGTGTAGAAATGGATTAAAGCAATCACCCTTACCTGACCGGTACAAAGTCCGACAACCAAGTCAGCAATAAATGTATCTTCAGTCTCACCACTCCTGTGGGATACCATCACACCCCATCCTGCATCTTTAGATAACCTCCAGCTGAAATTGTTTTAGACAAATTGGTTGGTTTGTAATTCTATCAATATACGGAGTTGTCCCGAAAATTGCACTTTATTTATCATCCTTGACTAGACTGGGTAACAAGTAATTCATTCATTATACACAATGATTTCTAGCTAGAAAGTTAAAAATTCCAACTTCATTCAATTTGGACAAATTTCACTGTTTGGTATTGGGATAATGGGTTTAGGGGTGAGTCTTTAGCTATTGTAATTCCACATATAAATATAAACAGTATCCTTAGATAACAACAAACTAAGTAAAATGTATGTGTTTAGTGCAAACCCGCTGAATATCTGCCAATTTTCTGAATTGCTACTTTACTATTTGAGCTCGGCCCTAGTACCAAGAACAACAGGGCCAAGATGACCCTAGATCGCTCACCTGAGTTAAGTATGTCTTATTTGTACGAGAATAGAAATACAGAAGGCTTGTAAACTTTGTAAATATTGATCAAGTTGTCATTGAGGCCCCTTTACCCAAATTTTCAGATAGAACTTTCTCATTTACAATAAGGTTCATCCTTATGACCTACCAACCATTCAAACTAGTTTAAGAATGATTTTGCCAAGTTGTGGTCCCAAGAGTGTAACCACAGAATTTGCCATTCAGGCTCCTTTTCCCGTCTTTTCAAAAGAGCCTTTCAATTTTTTGACAGGATTCATCCTTATGACTTAACTATTATTCCAACCAAATTTCATCAAGACTGAGATAAAACTGTGGTCTCTAGTGTAGACACTAAAATTGCTGATGTTGCACGGTTGATGACAGACATTCAAGTATCAAAAGCTTACCATGAGCATGTTGTGCTCAAGTGAGCTATAAAGGTCTTACCCTAAGAAATTAACATGTGAAATGAGGGAGCCTTAACCCAAACCCACACAACAAAATTTTAGACTGGCCCGAATTGAAAGGAGTTGCCGACAACAATTAAAAGTTTATAAAATATTAGGTTTTTCAACTCTCTGGTTAGAAAACATTGTGTAAAATGAAGAAGTTACTTGATACAAGCAATTTCTTCATTTTTCACAATGTTTTTTCAATTGTTTCTCTTGAGGGGCATCAAAAAGTGTCACTGTGAGGGGATGGGTTAACACACAAAGCAGCAAAAGAACATATCCAATGTAAAAGGTTTTTGAAAGACTCGTTCAATTTTTTGCAGACAAACAAAGTTGTTAAATCTTTTTTGCAGACAAAGAGACAATTGAATTTTTTATTTCTTTCTGACAGAGTTGCGCATTTTTTTGTTTGTTTGTTTATTCTTTTCACAGTTGTTGAATCTGTCATGGGTCATGGACAACATGTGTATAGAGTTTCATGGTCCTAGGTCAAATCAATTATAAGTTAGAGCACCAAAACGGTTTTCAAAAAACACCCAATTGTGACCTTGAGCTTTGACCTATGTGACTAAAAAACAACTATACATCTTTTCTAAGTAATTTGAGCCAAAATGTATTTCTCAATGAGACTCTTTTCCCATGATATTGGACAGAATGTAGGGATCTTCCTCACAACCATGCATCTATTTTCAGTAATTTGCGCCAAAATTGTGATTTCTAGAGAGATAACAAGGTAGTCGTCTATGTGTCTTTTTTTCCCTAGACCATATTAAAATTTTCAGCAAAATTATAAAGATTGAGCCAAAATTGTGACCTGTGGAGTAGTAATAAAGATATTGTCAATATGGCCCCTTTTCTCTTGATATTGGTCAGAATGTCACCATATTCAATAGGGTTCTAACTCATGACTTTTCAACCATTTTCAGCAATTTAGAAAAATTGTGACCTCTAGAGCAGTAACAAAGTTTTGTCAATAAGGCCCCTTTTCCCTTGATATTTGTCAGAATGTCACCACTTTCAATAGGGATCTTCCTCACAAACTTAAAATCATTTTCAGCAAGTTTTAGAAAGATTGAGCCAAAATAGTAACCTCTAGAGTGTCTAAAAGGAAATTGTCAATAAGGCCCCTTTTCTCTTGATATTTGTCAAAATGACACATTACATTGTATTCATAAAGATTTTTTCTCTTGACTGTTACAAACTATTTCGTTACAATGTTTTTTGTAGCTTTTTTTCCTGGGGGCGTCTAAAAGCGTCATCGAGTAGGAAAGGGCTAAAGAAGATTAGGCATAAATAGTGAATGCTATAGTGCTAGCAAAAACGTCTTTAAGACACCTGCTTTCCAACAGGACATTCCCATTTTTCAATAGAATTCATCCTTGTGACCTACCAAACGTTCTGACCAAGTTTAAAGAATGATTAGCCATAATTTTGGCCCCTGTAATGTTAACATGGAAATTGTCATTAAGATCCCTTTTCCCATGTTTTCCAATTGAATATTCCCATTTTCAATAAGGTACATCCTTGTGACCAGACAAACTTTCTGACCAAGCTTCATGACAATTGGGCCAAAATTATGGCCCCTAAAGTGCTCACAAGGAAATCTTTGAAAACACACAACAGACAAAGGACGTTCAAAGTACAAAAGCTAACCTTGAGCACAATGTGCAGGTGAGCTAAAAATAAGATAAATGCCTGTACCAAGAGCTACAGACAGAGGTTGTAATTCTTATTTAAGACTTAACTATTTCACCGATACTACCATAAACCCAAAATTGTAGCTAACCATTTGAATCGTCTCACCAAGACAATTCAAATAAGCACCCACAACATGGGGTTTTGTTGAGTAATAAGGATTTAGAATGCTGTTAGCCCCTCTTATCTAGACATCTGCTACTTACGCATCAATAGACTCTGTTACACTGCCGATCTGGTTGACCTTCAACAGAAGAGCGTTACAGGCTTTTTTCGCGATAGCGTCCTTTACTCTTTTGGGATTGGTCACCAATAAATCGTCTCTGAAAGATATAATAAAACTTGTTTAAGTGACCACCCAAGAAATGGACAAAATGTGATCTCTCTAAAAAATTCCCAAGCAATCCAGTTTTTTTGAACCCTCAAGAAAAATGTTTTGGAAAACATTGTAGACATTATGAAGAAATTTGCTTGAAACAAAACAATTTCAACAATGTCCCCATGTCCCCAATAATCATACCCCAAAATGCAACAAATTTTTCAAATTCACTACCTTGAAATTATAAATTATTGTCGTCTGCAATAACTTTGAAGTTAGACTAGTATAAAATTTTGTTATGTGATTAACAATCTAAGGGCAACTTGGTGAAAGAGTACAGTTTCAAAATCCATTTAATCCATTATTTCAACCTATAACCAGGAGTCATATTTTCAGACGAGTAAAAATAGAAAGAAGTTGCAGACGACATTTCAAATTGTTTTTGATTTAAGAAATTAGTACAAAACCCTTGCAAAAAATATTGTGATAAAAAGAGGGTTGCTTGCTAAAAGCATTTTCATTTTCCGTCAGTTTCCCAAAATGCAAATTTCAAAAAGGACTAAACATGAGGGATCATGTGGTACTGGGTGAAGAACTGTTTCTTTAATGCTTTCAGGTGGATTATCGAGAAATAACGGTAGATTATCATTTGATAAACTCACCGCCTATGCAGTGAAATTATCAAAAACTTATGCCTTGCTTTCGTTCATTTCACCCTATCTGACATTATCTAAGCAGAGCCAAATAAGTGAAGTCATCATAAGCATTGCATAGCAGTCACGTGCAAAATGACGAGCTTTAAGAAAATTTGTCAAATAATTTTCGCATTTTGTCTAATTTTTGCATTAAAGAAATAGAACAATCATTTGTTTTTCGAGTAAGATCGATTGATGTTTCATTGAGTGAACAACAAAAGCTATATTTTCACGAGTGGCGAAGCCACTCGTGAAAATAAAGCTTTTGTTGTTCACTCAATGAAATATAAATCGATCTTACACTGAAACAAACGATTATCCTCTATATCTAACCCTAAATCTAATGAATACTCAAACATAGGTTGCATTTGTTTTTCTAGCCCTTGCAATGGACTTATATTTTATTTCAATAATGATGGTAGCTTTACTCATTACCTGACATAATTTTGGACAGGATTGAATTGAACGAAGTTGCAGATGACAATTCCAAATGAAAAATTTAATCGAAAAATATGAATCACAAAGAGTTCAAAACCTTGTGAGCTAGAGGTGCTTGAGCACCTATATCCCCCCACAGGCATGAATTTACTGATTAAGCAAATTTTTCATGAATTCAATATTAACTATAAGGAAAATAAATCTGAATCACTGAAATCTTTGAAATAGTTCTAGAAAATTATTTTTTACTTTTTACAAAAGTCAAGCCAAGTTATGTAAAATTCAAATACTAGGTCAGATGAACAGGCGTTAACAAAATTTTAAAAAATTCACTGTAAACCATATATGGACATAAGCCACCACCAAACTATCCATGTTTCTCAACCAATCAAATCATATGAAGAAATCTGACAAACAGTCATTTGAGGACCATTCCTGTGAAATTTGGTTGAAATCCATCAACAGGTTTCTGAGAAATTTTCAAAGTTTTCACTATATACCATATATGGAAATTAGGCCTGCCCATTACAGACATGTTTTTCATCCAATCAGAACTCTTTGAAGGAATCTGATAAAAATCACCTAAGGATCATTTCTGTGAAACTTGGTTGAAACCCATCCACTAGGTTCTTAGAAGATGATTTTCAAAGCTTTTACCATATATGGAAATTTAAGCCCTGCCACTTAAAGCCAAATTTTAATACAATTAAAATGTTTTGAAGGAATCTGATAAAGATAACTCAAAGAAATTCTTTGAAGGAATCTGATAGAGGGTCACCCAACGATCATTCCTGTAAAATTTTGTTAAATCTGTTCAGTACTTCTTAGAAGAAATTTTTTAAAAGGAAAAGTTTACAGACGGACGGAAGACTGGGTGGACAACACGACATGACAATAGCCCTCTGGCTCTCAGCCAGTGGAGCTAAAATAGAAATTGCTTGAAACAAGCTATTTCTCTTTTATTAAAAATTGTTATCTAAATATAATACCTTGAGGGTTTCAAAAGTTAATGGGGTGAAAGGTCATCTTTAAACAATTCCCAAACAAGAAAATTTTAGACAAATCTTAATTGAAAGAAGTCGCAGACCATAATTTTCAGTTGATGATATAACATTTCCTTAATTTTTTTTTTGGTATTTTGAGATTGAAAAAAATTGCTTGTCCACACTGTTTTCCAAAGCTTTTTTCTTGAAGGGCATCAAAAAGTGTCATTGTGTTAACCCATTTCCACACAATGACGCGTCTAAACATCCCTCAATATGAAAGGTTTTGCAGACGAAAACTGAAAGCTAATAAAATTTGATAAATAATCATTCAGTAGGGTAGAAAATATTGTGAGGTCCTTTGAATTTGGACAGGTCTAAAATTCTGCAAAACAGGAAAGTGTTAATGGATCAAAACAGGTCAAACCTGGAACTTGAAAAATGTTCTCTAAAAGCAGCTGCACAGACTTGGGTAAGCTGCTTTCCTTTCTAATGACCTAACCCTTTCCCGCTTTTTGAAATTTTAGACTTGTCTAAGATTCAGTCTATTTAGACTGATTTTGTGATCTATAAGTGTATAAAGTTTCAAGATCCTAGCACTTATGGTTTTGGGGATATGCTCTGGACAAAAATGTAAAGGTATAAATAACAAAGGGCATAAACTCAAGAAATAGGCAAGCTAGAGTTATGGTTCTTGAACATGGCACTTCTCCGAATTGTAATCTATAAGTGTATAAAGTTTCAAGTTCCTAGCACTTATGGTTTAGGAGAAATGCTGCGGTCAAAAATGTAAAAATAAATACAACAAAGGGCAATAACTAAAAAAATAGGCAGGCTACAGTTATGGTTCTTAAACATGACACATCGCCATAATGTGATCTATAAGTGTATAAATTTTCAAGTTCCTAGCACTTATGGTTTAGGAGATATGCTCCAGACAAAAGTGTGACAGACGGACAGACAGACAGATGGATGGACAGAATCTAACAAACTTATAGTCACCCAGCCGGTAGCGGGTGAGGGACAAAAACTAGAGGAGCTTGAGCACCTGTACCGATCCAAAGGCATGAATGCACCAATTAAGCAAATTTTTTCATGAATTGAATATAAGGAAAATAAATCTAAGTCACTGAAATCTTTGAAATAGTTCTAGAGAAGCATTTTAAGCTTTTCGTTGTTTTTACAAAGTCAAGTTATGCATAATTCATTTACTTCCAGGTCAGATGAAAAGATATTGACAAAATTCATTAATTTCACTAAATACCATATATAGACATATCTTGACAGATCTGATCCAATTCTGAAAGGAACAATCCTTATGATGGTACAATTATTCTGAGAAAGTTTGAAGGGAATCCGATGATAACTGTTGACTCAATTGTTAACGAGGAAAAGTTTAACGGATGGACGACGGATGGACGCACGGATGCCAAACGGGAAAAAGCCAGCACAATAGCTCTAGTGGCCTTCGGCCAGTAGAGCTCAAAATTAAATTTCAATCAATTTGAAATTGTTGACTACATTTTTTTTTATTTAGACCAGTCTAAAATGTTGTTGTGTGGGAATAGGTAAAGTAGTTTTAACCAAAGGGCCATACAGCTTAGAGAAATAAATAGAATGTAACAAAAATGCCACATGCACAGCTTTTCTTGATACTTAGTGCTTGTATGAAATTTGGATGAAATCCAGCCAGTAATTTTGGAGAAAATAGCTACAGACCGGCTAATGGACTTGGCAACCAACTGACCTACTACAGGCAAGCTGACCCCAAGGCCCCTTATAAAAATCCTAGAACATATGGGGGGGGAATACTATATAAACTAATTACCCTACAACCTGGGTTTCTACTTCTGCAGTAAATTTTGAATAAGCAGCCCAGTCATCCTGATCAAATGGATCCTCAATTGATACAATAGGGTAATCGTGGACAAAACCTTTATATATGTCACTTAATGCATCAGAGCTGATCTGAAAAATAAAGTTAAAACATACCTTGTCAACCTATTACCACAGGACAAAATTTTAGACTGGTCCATTTCAAGTTGCAGACAAGCATTTTTAAAGTTGAAAGAATTTTGGATATCTTTTTTTTTTGGGGGGGGGGTGTTAAAAAGCAATGTGGAACAAGGTGGCAAATTGCCCGTAACACTGCTGGTTGTTTACTGGGGAAGGGGAATAAAATTAAGTCTAATTTCAAGAAAGAGTAACAATTCATAATGATTTCTTATGGTTCTGGTGTTTTTTCTTGTTATCCTGAGGTTATGAAAATCATAGGCTGTTGCACTATAAGAGATTTGAAAAAAAAGATATGTTCCTTGATGATATCTATCCATCTATAAAGTTTCATGATGAAAGCTGTCATACTTTCAGAGATATGCTCTAGGCAAAATCTAGTATAAAAAACAACAAAGGGGAATAACTAAAAAAATAGGAAAGAAGAGTTACGGTTCTTGTACCCTGCACTTCCCCTTGATGATATCTATCCAACCATATTGTGTTATGATCATAGCTATTACACTTTCAGAGACATGCTCCGGACAAAATCAAAATATGAAAAAACAACAAAGGGGAATAACTAAAAAAAGATAAGCTAGGTAGACGTACAGTTCTTGTGCAATGAACTCTTCATGATGACATCTATCCACCCATAAAGTTTCATGGTAAGAGCTATTATACTTTTAGAGATATCTTCCGAACGAAATCCAATTACAAACAAGATCCAAGTATAAACAAGAGGACCATGATGGTCCTAAATCGCTCCCCTGAGTATGATGGTTCATGGCTTTATGATATAAACAAAATGGCAAAGCCCTCTGTCTAATTATTTTGGAGAAGATGTTTACAGATTTCTCTTTTAATCCTAGGTATATTGATGACTCTACCATATAGCACTAATTTCCTGAACATGGTAATGCTTTGAAGTATAGACATCAATACATACCAAGTATAAAAGCTCTAGGCCTAATGGTTTAGGAGAAGAAGGTTTTCAAAGATATCATTATTTATTCCTAACTAAAATTAGGGATTGCACAGAAAAGGGCTAATTTTTTTAAGTAATTTGGTAGAGAGTCAATGGCTGATGATATGTACCAAATATCAAAGCTCTAGGCTTTATGGTTTGGGAGAAGAAGATTTTCAAAGATTTCCTTCTTAATTCCTTTGTAAAATCAGGAAACGCCTAGAAAAGGGCTAATTTTTGATGTACGTCACGATTCTGTGATCCCAGGGGGTGGAACGGACTGACACGTCATTCTCGTGAGCAGTTTTTCCATCAACAGATGCTCGTGTTGAGAGAAAATCGACATGACTGTGTTAAATTAACAGAACTTTGGATAACCAGCTTACGAAAATGAAAAAGTATATCTTTACTATAATTAAATCGGCGGTACTCTGTAAATCCGGAAATTTTAATAATGTAATTTATTTGTCTGTCTAATTTTACACCTAATTAGAATTTCGTGGACTTCCGTACATTGCCGGAATTGCAATTTATACTCAGCCGAATTTTCTAAAACAAAATGAAAGTAGGATCTGTCATTTGTTTTCATCTATCTTCCACTTGTTGAAGATAATAATCACCGTTTTACATGCGGGAAAGGTGAAAAAAAAAGCGGGGGTATTCGTTTTTGCGGCGGGGTTGGGGGGGTGGGGTGTGTGTGTCGTTTTTGCCGGGTGGGGGGCAAAGTCCCGGACAGATTTAGATTTCCAAATTTCCGGAGCCCTGATATGGTTTGGGAGAAGAAGATTTTTAAAGTTTTCCTTCTTTAATTCTATGTGACATCAGGGATCAATAAGAAAAAGGGCTAATTTTCAGAATAGGGTAATTCTTTGAAGTATTTTGGTTGAGGGTTAATAGATGATGATTTGTATCAAATATCAAAGCTCTAGGCCTTATGGTTTGGGAGAAGAAGATTTCAAAAGATTTCCTTCTTTATTTCTTTGTAAAATCAGGGATCATTAAGAAACGGGCTAATTTTCAGAATACAGTAATTCTTTGAAGTATTTTGGTTGAGGGTTAATAGATGATGATTTGTACCAAATATCAAAGCTCTAGGCCTTATGGTTTGGGAGCAGAAGATTTTTAAAGATTTCCTTCTTTATTTCTATGTAAAATCAGGGATCATAAGGAAAAGGGCTAATTTTCAGAATACGGTAATTCTTTGAAGTATTTTGATGGAGGGTCAATAGATGATGATTTGTACCAAATATCAAAGCTCTAGGCCTTATGGTTTGGGACAAGAAGATTTTTAAAGGTTACCTTCTTTATTTCTAAGTAAAATCAGGGATCACAAAGAAAAGGGCTAATTTTCAGAATTTTGTAATTCTTTGAAGTATTTTGGTAGAGGGTCAATAGATGATGATGTATACCAAATATCAAAGCTCTAGGCCTTATTGTTTGGGACAAGAAGATTTTTAAAGGTTACCTTCTTTATTTCTATGTTGGGACAAGAAGATTTTTAAAGGTTACCTTCTTTATTTCTTTGTAAAATCAGGAATCACAAAGAAAAGGGCTAATTTTCAGAATATGGTAATTCTTTGAAGTATTTAGGTAGAGGGTCAATAGATGATGATGTATACCAAATATCAAAGCTCTAGGCCTTACCATTTGGGAGGAGAAGATTTTTTAAGTTTTTTCACTCCGTTGCCATGGCAACCAGAGTTCTTCATGGATTTCAATTCTTTGAAGTATTTTGAAAAAGCATGACCTAAGGATCATTTCTGTGAAGATTTGTTGAAATTACAAGGTTAGTTTAGGAGGAGAAGATTTTTTTGTAATTGTGAATGGACGGACAGACAGACAGACGGACGGACGGACCAGGGACGATGACCGATCACAATAGCTCCCCCAGAGCACTTCCTGCTCAGGGGAGCTAAAAAAACAAAGGTAAATAACTTAACAAGAGGACCATGATGGTCCTTAATTGCTCCCCTGAGTATGATGGTTCATGGCTTTATGATATATACAAAATAGAAAAGCCCTCTGTCTAATTATTTTGGAGAAGATGTTTACAGATTTCTCTTTTAATCCTAGGTATATTGATGATCCCACCATATAGCACTAATTTCTTGAATATGGTAATGCTTTGAAGTATAGACATCAATACATACCAAGTATAAAAGCTCTAGGCCTAATGGTTTAGGAGAAGAAGGTTTTCAAAGATATCATTATTTATTCCTAACTAAAATTAGGGATTGCACAGAAAAGGGCTAATTTTTTTAAGTAATTTGGTAGAGAGTCAATGGCTGATGATATGTACCAAATATCAAACAAAGCTCTAGGCTGTATGGTTTTTGAGAAGAAGATTTTCAAAGATTTCCTTCTTTTATTCTATGTCAAATCAGGGATCATTAAGAAAAGCGCTGATTTTCAGAGTACAGTAATTCTTTGAAGTATTTTGGTAGAGGGTCAATAGATGATAAATACCAAAAATCAAAGCTCTAGGCCTCATGGTTTGGGAGAAGAAGATTTTTAAAGATTTACTTCCTTATTTCTATGTAAAATCATGGATCACAAAGAAAAGGACTAATTTTCAGAATATGAAGTATTTTGGTAGAGGGTCAAAAGATGATGATGTATACCAAACAGGGCTCCGGAAATCCGATAAATTGCCGGTCTGGACCGAATATTGAATTGCCAGACCGATTGGAATCCCCAAAAATTATACCAAAATCGGTCCGAAATTTTAACCAAATTTCATGTTAAAATATTGATAAACTCGCCCACCATCTATTAAAATCTTCTTGAAACCGAAATAACACAAGGGTTTCACACGTTACCTGCAGATTAAGAGATAAACAAAAGTGCCAAAAATCGATTATTGGTTTACCCGCCAGCCAGTCTAATACCCATCCGCACGTGGACCTAATTTGCAGTTTCACGCCTGACCGAACTTCGAGTTTTGTAAACTATTTGCAATAGAGAATAGGTTCGACTTACCACATGTTCGAAGAAATGGACATCTAATACTGCGTCGATTTAAATTGCCATTACTCGTGAAACTATTATTTTTTTTTTTACTATAACATTGGATGCGTATATAAATCGAAACATGAACAGGTTTCAGTTGCCGTTCGTTCAAAGTGGGAATAGCTCAGCACAACGCTTTTATGAAATTAATTAATCAAAAGTAAGCGCGTGAGACCGGGTTGGAAATTTATATAAAAAAAAAACGTCGTTTATAGTTTTTCATTCACGCTAAGAAACATAGCCGATAGAATTAAAAAAATAATTGGAAATCAGCAGAATACAGATAACTTAAATATAAATGAAATGACAGTTCCGTCAATAAAATCAAATTTTACTTCAGGGTTGGAAAACGTCCGAATAAATAATCGGTAGTCAACTACAATAAATAAATGACCGAGATTTGTGAACAAATTCCAATCTAGGAAAATTGTGCAACACGTGGGCGACCCACTCGAGTTTGTCTCGTCGGTCTTTTTGATGTACGTCACGATTCTGTGATCCCAGGGGGTGGAACGGACTGACACGTCATTCTCGTGAGCTGTTTTTCCATCAACAGACGCTCGTGTTGAGAGAAAATCGACATGACTGTGTTAAATTAACAGAACTTTGGATAACCAGCTTACGAAAATGAAAAAGTATATCTTTACTATAATTAAATCGGCGGTACTCTGTAAATCCGGAAATTTTAATAATGTAATTTATTTGTCTGTCTAATTTTACACCTAATTAGAATTTCGTGGACTTCCGTACATTGCCGGAATTGCAATTTATACTCAGCCGAATTTTCTAAAACAAAATGAAAGTAGGATCTGTCATTTGTTTTCATCTATCTTCCACTTGTTGAAGATAATAATCACCGTTTTACATGCGGGAAAGGTGAAAAAAAAAGCAGAGGTATTCGTTTTTGCGGCGGGGTTGGGGGGGTGGGGTGTGTGTGTCGTTTTTGCCGGGTGGGTGGCAAAGTCCCGGACAGATTTAGATTTCCAAATTTCCGGAGCCCTGATATGGTTTGGGAGAAGAAGATTTTTAAAGTTTTCCTTCTTTAATTCTATGTGACATCAGGGATCAATAAGAAAAAGGGCTAATTTTCAGAATAGGGAAATTCTTTGAAGTATTTTGGTTGAGGGTTAATAGATGATGATTTGTATCAAATATCAAAGCTCTAGGCCTTATGGTTTGGGAGAAGAAGATTTCAAAAGATTTCCTTCTTTATTTCTATGTAAAATCAGGGATCATTAAGAAACGGGCTAATTTTCAGAATACAGTAATTCTTTGAAGTATTTTGGTTGAGGGTTAATAGATGATGATTTGTACCAAATATCAAAGCTCTAGGCCTTATGGTTTGGGAGAAGAAGATTTTTAAAGATTTCCTTCTTTATTTCTATGTAAAATCAGGGATCATAAGGAAAAGGGCTAATTTTCAGAATACGGTAATTCTTTGAAGTATTTTGGTAGAGGGTCAATAGATGATGATTTGTACCAAATATCAAAGCTCTAGGCCTTATGGTTTGGGACAAGAAGATTTTTAAAGGTTACCTTCTTTATTTCTAAGTAAAATCAGGGATCACAAAGAAAAGGGCTAATTTTCAGAATTTTGTAATTCTTTGAAGTATTTTGGTAGAGGGTCAATAGATGATGATGTATACCAAATATCAAAGCTCTAGGCCTTATTGTTTGGGACAAGAAGATTTTTAAAGGTTACCTTCTTTATTTCTATGTTGGGACAAGAAGATTTTTAAAGGTTACCTTCTTTATTTCTTTGTAAAATCAGGAATCACAAAGAAAAGGGCTAATTTTCAGAATATGGTAATTCTTTGAAGTATTTAGGTAGAGGGTCAATAGATGATGATGTATACCAAATATCAAAGCTCTAGGCCTTACCATTTGGGAGGAGAAGATTTTTTAAGTTTTTTCACTCCGTTGCCATGGCAACCAGAGTTCTTCATGGATTTCAATTCTTTGAAGTATTTTGAAAAAGCATGACCTAAGGATCATTTCTGTGAAGATTTGTTGAAATTACAAGGTTAGTTTAGGAGGAGAAGATTTTTTTGTAATTGTGAATGGACGGACAGACAGACAGACGGACGGACGGACCAGGGACGATGACCGATCACAATAGCTCCCCCAGAGCACTTCCTGCTCAGGGGAGCTAAAAAAACAAAGGTAAATAACTTAACAAGAGGACCATGATGGTCCTTAATTGCTCCCCTGAGTATGATGGTTCATGGCTTTATGATATATACAAAATAGAAAAGCCCTCTGTCTAATTATTTTGGAGAAGATGTTTACAGATTTCTCTTTTAATCCTAGGTATATTGATGATCCCACCATATAGCACTAATTTCTTGAATATGGTAATGCTTTGAAGTATAGACATCAATACATACCAAGTATAAAAGCTCTAGGCCTAATGGTTTAGGAGAAGAAGGTTTTCAAAGATATCATTATTTATTCCTAACTAAAATTAGGGATTGCACAGAAAAGGGCTAATTTTTTTAAGTAATTTGGTAGAGAGTCAATGGCTGATGATATGTACCAAATATCAAACAAAGCTCTAGGCTGTATGGTTTTTGAGAAGATTTTCAAAGATTTCCTTCTTTTATTCTATGTCAAATCAGGGATCATTAAGAAAAGCGCTGATTTTCAGAGTACAGTAATTCTTTGAAGTATTTTGGTAGAGGGTCAATAGATGATAAATACCAAAAATCAAAGCTCTAGGCCTCATGGTTTGGGAGAAGAAGATTTTTAAAGATTTACTTCCTTATTTCTATGTAAAATCATGGATCACAAAGAAAAGGACTAATTTTCAGAATATGAAGTATTTTGGTAGAGGGTCAAAAGATGATGATGTATACCAAACAGGGCTCCGGAAATCCGATAAATTGCTGGTCTGGACCGAATATTGAATTGCCAGACCGATTGGAATCCCCAAAAATTATACCAAAATCGGTCCGAAATTTTAACCAAATTTCATGTTAAAATATTGATAAACTCGCCCACCATCTATTAAAATCTTCTTGAAACCGAAATAACACAAGGGTTTCACACGTTACCTGCAGATTAAGAGATAAACAAAAGTGCCAAAAATCGATTATTGGTTTACCCGCCAGCCAGTCTAATACCCATCCGCACGTGGACCTAATTTGCAGTTTCACGCCTGACCGAACTTCGAGTTTTGTAAACTATTTGCAATAGAGAATAGGTTCGACTTACCACATGTTCGAAGAAATGGACATCTAATACTGCGTCGATTTAAATTGCCATTACTCGTGAAACTATTATTTTTTTTTTTACTATAACATGGGATGCGTATATAAATCGAAACATGAACAGGTTTCAGTTGCCGTTCGTTCAAAGTGGGAATAGCTCAGCACAACGCTTTTATGAAATTAATTAATCAAAAGTAAGCGCGTGAGACCGGGTTGGAAATTTATATAAAAAAAAAAACGTCGTTTATAGTTTTTCATTCACGCTAAGAAACATAGCCGATAGAATTAAAAAAATAATTGGAAATCAGCAGAATACAGATAACTTAAATATAAATGAAATGACAGTTCCGTCAATAAAATCAAATTTTACTTCAGGGTTGGAAAACGTCCGAATAAATAATCGGTAGTCAACTACAATAAATAAATGACCGAGATTTGTGAACAAATTCCAATCTAGGAAAATTGTGCAACACATGGGCGACCCACTCGAGTTTGTCTCGTCGGTCTTTTTGATGTACGTCACGATTCTGTGATCCCAGGGGGTGGAACGGACTGACACGTCATTCTCGTGAGCTGTTTTTCCATCAACAGACGCTCGTGTTGAGAGAAAATCGACATGACTGTGTTAAATTAACAGAACTTTGGATAACCAGCTTACGAAAATGAAAAAGTATATCTTTACTATAATTAAATCGGCGGTACTCTGTAAATCCGGAAATTTTAATAATGTAATTTATTTGTCTGTCTAATTTTACACCTAATTAGAATTTCGTGGACTTCCGTACATTGCCGGAATTGCAATTTATACTCAGCCGAATTTTCTAAAACAAAATGAAAGTAGGATCTGTCATTTGTTTTCATCTATCTTCCACTTGTTGAAGATAATAATCACCGTTTTACATGCGGGAAAGGTGAAAAAAAAAGCGGAGGTATTCGTTTTTGCGGCGGGGTTGGGGGGGTGGGGTGTGTGTGTCGTTTTTGCCGGGTGGGGGGCAAAGTCCCGGACAGATTTAGATTTCCAAATTTCCGGAGCCCTGATATGGTTTGGGAGAAGAAGATTTTTAAAGTTTTCCTTCTTTAATTCTATGTGACATCAGGGATCAATAAGAAAAAGGGCTAATTTTCAGAATAGGGTAATTCTTTGAAGTATTTTGGTTGAGGGTTAATAGATGATGATTTGTATCAAATATCAAAGCTCTAGGCCTTATGGTTTGGGAGAAGAAGATTTCAAAAGATTTCCTTCTTTATTTCTATGTAAAATCAGGGATCATTAAGAAACGGGCTAATTTTCAGAATACAGTAATTCTTTGAAGTATTTTGGTTGAGGGTTAATAGATGATGATTTGTACCAAATATCAAAGCTCTAGGCCTTATGGTTTGGGAGAAGAAGATTTTTAAAGATTTCCTTCTTTATTTCTATGTAAAATCAGGGATCATAAGGAAAAGGGCTAATTTTCAGAATACGGTAATTCTTTGAAGTATTTTGGTAGAGGGTCAATAGATGATGATTTGTACCAAATATCAAAGCTCTAGGCCTTATGGTTTGGGACAAGAAGATTTTTAAAGGTTACCTTCTTTATTTCTAAGTAAAATCAGGGATCACAAAGAAAAGGGCTAATTTTCAGAATTTTGTAATTCTTTGAAGTATTTTGGTAGAGGGTCAATAGATGATGATGTATACCAAATATCAAAGCTCTAGGCCTTATTGTTTGGGACAAGAAGATTTTTAAAGGTTACCTTCTTTATTTCTATGTTGGGACAAGAAGATTTTTAAAGGTTACCTTCTTTATTTCTTTGTAAAATCAGGAATCACAAAGAAAAGGGCTAATTTTCAGAATATGGTAATTCTTTGAAGTATTTAGGTAGAGGGTCAATAGATGATGATGTATACCAAATATCAAAGCTCTAGGCCTTACCGTTTGGGAGGAGAAGATTTTTTAAGTTTTTTCACTCCGTTGCCATGACAACCAGAGTTCTTCATGGATTTCAATTCTTTGAAGTATTTTGAAAAAGCATGACCTAAGGATCATTTCTGTGAAGTTTTGTTGAAATTACATGGTTAGTTTAGGAGGAGAAGATTTTTTTGTAATTGTGAATGGACGGACAGACAGACAGACGGACGGATGGACGACGGATGATGACCGATCACAAAAGCTCCCCCAGAGCACTTCCTGCTCAGGGGAGCTAAAAAAACAAGAGGGCCAGAATGGCCCTAAAATCGCTCACCTGACTAATGCAAGATGATTCAAAATTGAAATTGGCCCAATGGTTACTGAGGAGAAGATGTTTAAAGATTTCAAAGTCAAAAACTGCCCTACCCTTCCAAGCCCTTATTTGGTCATCAATCAAAATTCTAGAACAACTTTTGAAAAGGGTCACTCAAGGAACATTCATACCAAATTTGGTTGAAATTGGCCCAATAGTTACTGAGGAGAAGATGTTTAAAGATTTCAAAGTCAAAAACTGCCACGCCCATATTTGGGCGTGAAACCAAATTCTGCAAACAACTTTTGAAAAGGGTCACCCAAAGAACATTCATGCCAAGTTTGGTTGAAATTGATCCAATGCTTACTGAGGAGAAGATGTTTAAAGATTTCAAAGTCAAAAAAGTGCCTGACCCTGCCACGCCCATATTTGGGCATTAATCAAAATTCCAGGAACAACTTTTGAAAAGGGTCATCAAAGGAACATTCATGCCAAGTTTGGTAGAAATTGACCCAACTGTTATTGAGGAGAAGATGTTTAAAGATTTCAAAGTTAAAAAAACTGCCACGCCCATATTTGGGAATAAATCAAAATTCTGCGAACAACTTTTGAAAAGGGTCACCCAAGGAACATTCATACCAAATTTGGTTGTAATTGGCTCAATAGTTACTGAGGAGAAGATGTTTAAAGATTTCAAAGTCAAAAACTGCCAAGCCCATATTTGGGCGTAAAACGAAATTCTGTGAACAACTTTTGAAATGGGTCACCCAAGGAACATTCATACCAAGTTTGGTTGAAATTGGCCCAATGGTTACTGAGGAGAAGATGTTTAAAGATTTCAAAGTCAAAAACTGCCCTACCCTTCCAAGCCCTTATTTGGTCATCAATCAAAATTCTAGAACAACTTTTGAAAAGGGTCACTCAAGGAACATTCATACCAAATTTGGTTGAAATTGGCCCAATAGTTACTGAGGAGAAGATGTTTAAAGATTTCAAAGTCAAAAACTGCCACGCCCATATTTGGGCGTGAAACCAAATTCTGCAAACAACTTTTGAAAAGGGTCATCCAAAGAACATTCATGCCAAGTTTGGTTGAAATTGATCCAATGCTTACTGAGGAGAAGATGTTTAAAGATTTCAAAGTCAAAAAAGTGCCTGACCCTGCCACGCCCATATTTGGGCATTAATCAAAATTCCAGGAACAACTTTTGAAAAGGGTCATCAAAGGAACATTCATGCCAAGTTTGGTAGAAATTGACCCAACTGTTATTGAGGAGAAGATGTTTAAAGATTTCAAAGTTAAAAAAACTGCCACGCCCATATTTGGGAATAAATCAAAATTCTGCGAACAACTTTTGAAAAGGGTCACCCAAGGAACATTCATACCAAATTTGGTTGTAATTGGCTCAATGGTTACTGAGGAGAAGATGTTTAAAGATTTCAAAGTCAAAAACTGCCACGCCCATATTTGGGCGTGAAACGAAATTCTGCAAACAACCTTTGAAAAGGGTCACCCAAGGAACATTCATACCAAGTTTGGTTGAAATTGGCCCAATGGTTCCTGAGGTGAAGATGTTTAAAGATTTCAAAGTCAAAAACTGCCACGCCCGGCCATGCCCATATTTGGGCATAAATCAAAATTCCACGAACAACTTTTGAAAAGGGTGACCCAAGGAACATTCATACCAAATTTGGTTGAAATTGGCCCAATGGTTACTGAGGAGAAGATGTTTAAAGATTTCTAAGTTAAAAACTGCCACGCCCTGCCACGCCCATATTTGGGGGTCAATCAAAAATCCGCGAACAACTTTTGAGAAGGGTCACCCAAGGAACATTCCTACCAAGTTTGGTTGAATTCCGCCCAGTGGTTACTGAGGAGAAGATGTTTAAAGAATTGTTGACGACTTCCGACTTCCGACGCACGACGCACAAAAGGTGATACCAAAAGCTCACCTTGAGCACGTTGTGCTCAGGTGAGCTAAAAAAGGTAAATAACTTAACATGAGGACCATGATGGTCCTTAATTGCTCCCCTGAGTATGATGGTTCATGGCTTTATGATATATACAAAATAGAAAAGCCCTCTGTCTAATTATTTTGGAGAAGATGTTTACAGATTTCTCTTTTAATCCTAGGTATATTGATGATCCCACCATATAGCACTAATTTCTTGAATATGGTAATGCTTTGAAGTATAGACATCAATACATACCAAGTATAAAAGCTCTAGGCCTAATGGTTTAGGAGAAGAAGGTTTTCAAAGATATCATTATTTATTCCTAACTAAAATTAGGGATTGCACAGAAAAGGGCTAATTTTTTTAAGTAATTTGGTAGAGAGTCAATGGCTGATATGTACCAAATATCAAAGCTCTAGGCTTTATGGTTTCTGAGAAGAAGATTTTCAAAGATTTCCTTCTTTTATTCTATGTCAAATCAGGGATCATTAAGAAAAGCGCTGATTTTCAGAGTACAGTAATTCTTTGAAGTATTTTGGTAGAGGGTCAATAGATGATAAATACCAACAAGAGGGCCGTTGGCCCTGGGGCGCTCACCTGAGATAAAGGCTCTTTTTCTTTCAACAGTCTTATTTCATGTTAAGGCTGGGATTATGAAACAAGTTGGCCACAATTTCATATAAAGACTATGAACCTGGGGATCAAAAAGTCTAACTTTCAAATTCCAAGGCTTAAGTGCTGATTTGAAAGAAGGAAAGAACTTTTTCCATGAGTTATAATTTCAGAAATAAGAAAGAAGTCTGTTAACTGATGCTTCATGCCTATACCCCCCCCCCCCCCCTGGGGCTCTGCCCCTAGGGACCCGAGGATCATGATTTTAGCAATTTTAAAAGAGGTCAATATACTGATGCTTCATGCAAAATATCAAGGCTCTACGCCTTCTGGGTCAGGAGGAGAAGATTTTTTTAAAATTTCACTTTTGTTGCCATGGCAACCAGAGTTTTTAAAGGATATCAATTCTTTTAGCTATTTTTAAAGGGGACCACCTAAGGAATATTTCTGCCAAATTTGGTTCAAATCGGCCAAGTGGTTTGGGAGATGTCATTTAAAAAATCGTTCTTTATTTCTATATAAACCCCACCCCCCTGGGGCTCCGCCCCTGGGGACCCGAGGATCATGATTTTAGCTATTTTGAAAGAGGTCAATATACTGATGCTTCATGCAAAATATCAAGGCTGTACGCCTTCTGGGTCAGGAGAAGAAGATTTTTAAAGATTTTTTTAAAATTTCACTTTTGTTGCCATGACAACCAGAGTTTTTAACAGATTTCAATTCTTTTAGCTATTTTTAAAGGGGACCACCTAAGGAACATTTCTGCCAAATTTGGTTCAAATCGGCCCAGTGGTTTGGGAGGAGATGTCATTTAAAAAATCGTTCTTTATTTCTATATAAACCCCACCCCCCTGGGGCTCCGCCCCTGGGGACCCGAGGATCATGATTTTAGCTATTTTGAAAGAGGTCAATATACTGATGCTTCATGCAAAATATCAAGGCTGTACGCCTTCTGGGTCAGGAGAAGAAGATTTTTTAAGATTTTTTTAAAATTTCACTTTTGTTGCCATGGCAACCAGAGTTTTTTACGGATTTCAATTCTTTGAGCTATTTTTGAAGGGGACCACCTAAGGAACATTTCTGCCAAATTTGGTTCAAATTGGCCCAGTGGTTTGGGAGGAGATGTTGTTTAAAGAAATTGTTGACGGACGACGCACGACGCACGACACACGACGCACGACGGACGACGGACGGACGCCGGACAAAAGGGGATCACAATAGCTCACTTGAGCACTACGTGCTCAGGTGAGCTAAAAATCAAAGCTCTAGGCCTTATGGTTTGGGAGAAGAAGATTTTTAAAGATTTACTTCCTTATTTCTATGTAAAATCAGGGATCACAAAGAAAAGGACTAATTTTCAGAATATGGTAATTCTTTGAAGTATTTTGGAAGAGGGTCAATAGAGGATGTTATATACCAAATATCAAAGCTCTAGGCCTTACCGTTTCGGAGTTGAAGATTTTTTAAGTATTTCACTCAGTTGCCATGGCAACCAGAGTTCTTCATTGATTTCAATTCTTTGAAGTATTTTGAAAGGGCATGACCTGAGGATCATTTCTGTGAAGTTTTGTTGAAATTCCATGGTTAGTCTAGGGGGAGAAGATTTTTTTGTAATTGTAAACGGACAGACGGACGGACAGACGGACGGACGGACAGACGGACAGACGGACGGACGGACGACGGACAACGACCGATCACAAAAGCTCACCTCACACTTTGTGCTCAGGTGAGCTAAAAAAAAGTGCATAACACATTTCAAATCAGAATATGCTCAAAACAGAAAATAAGAACAAGATAAGGTAAAACAAGATGTGTTTGTGAAACACAATGCTTCTGCAAAAGGACTTAACTTTTGGTCTTGGTATGTGACCTTGACCTTATAACATGACCTTGACATGGGGAGATGCATATTATGGAGATGAATCATCATGCCAAATATAAGCATTGTATCTTGAATAGGCTGGTAAAGTTTTTGGTTAAGTTTTGCAGACAGACAGGCAGACAGGAAGACAGACGGAAAAACTGAATGACAGACAGACAGACAGGCGGACAGACAGACAACGGTAAAACAATATGCCCATGTTACCAATGAAAAGAGCGTAGAAACCTTAAATTTTTTGTCTTGAGTTTTTTTACATTTGTTAAATAAAGTAGATATCTAGAATCGAAGGATTTTATTGAAAAACAATTTTTTTTTGATACCCCCTCTTTTTGTTTTGTGGAAAAATCACTTTTCATCACCAAGATTTTATATTCAATGAATTTTGGACACCGGTAACTGACATGAATAAAATCCACCATTATTCTCACTGCCTGAATGTGCCCAACAATAGATTTATAGGATAAACATAAAGTGCCACAGAAATGATTGACTCTTCTGAAGAGAAAGAGTTCGATATCAAAAAGTTCCTATAATTCGGGCAGTTCACAAGGGCTTGCAACCACTCAATCAGCCGAGATACAAATAAAGCAAGCATGTCATCTATCTATACACGCTTGATTTAAGATCAAGGGGCTTAAGGCCTTCCAATCAGCAGTAGTATAATTGATTAACTGTCTCCTCAGGGTTAGCTCTGGCTTGAAAAAGTTGTCGCCATCACTTTCGCCAAATTAAAAAAGTTGGGGCCAACTGGACTGAAGTTGGGGCCAAATTGAGACGGGGTTGGTGCCAAACACGAACATTTCTTAACTGCACTATTAATTTCTTAACTTATATGTTGTTAAAGAGATAATATACATTTTAAAAAGTTTTTTTACATGGCCATTCATTTGAAACTGTCTTGAATGAATGTAGCTAAGTCATACACCAGAATTGATTTTTACTCATCATTAATCAGTGCTTTAAGTACTTTGACTAGAAAATCAAGACTATGACGAGAAAAAAGATAAAAGGAAATTGTAATAAAGTTTGTAAATTATGCTTGATTTAATAATAAAATAATTTAGACTTCTGTAATTTAAAAAATAATCGGTTCAAGCTTGAACATTCTTGGGTACGAATGAACCAGAAAAGGAATGGTTCTTCTGCGTTTGGGACAGTAGAACTTTATGTCAAATTTTGACAAACTAATACTGTTCCTATCAACAGTTCATCATAATATCTTTCTTATTACCCATAAATGCTGATACAGTAATTCTTTGAAGTATTTTGGTAGAGGGCCAATAGGTGATGATATGTACTAAATATCAAAGCTCTAGGCCTTATGGCTTGGGAGGAGAAGATTTTGTAATAATTGTTTGCGGACAGACAGACAGACAGACGCCGGAAGATTACCAATCATAAAAGCTCACCTTGAGCACGTTGTGCTCAGGTGAGCTAAAAACTTGCACATGAATTATATTTTTGTCTGGCGACAATGGTGACTGACAGCACAAACCGTGCCCCTGATTTGATAGCCTCTTGGCAAAATGCGATTATCACCTATCATAACGAGGCTACTTACCGTATTTTCCAGCTGACTTCCACTTCGCTTTGATCAGCAACTTGGACGAAGTTTTATGAAACCAGACAACTTCTTCGCCTCAGTCGCCAACTCTGCAGAGCCCTGGCTATAAATTTTGCAAAATATTGCTGTTTAAAATAAAAGAAAAACTTCATGTTGGAGTCAATGGGCCGAGCCAATGGCATAAGTGGGTGGGACCAGCAATTGGTGAATTTTTTCCAATCACTCCTAGATTTATAGAAAGCTTACCCAATCCGCCTTCTTAGATTCTGGATTTTTGAAGTCAAGGTCATAAAGCCCTTCCTTGTAGAACTCAGAAGCAGCAATGTCCATTCCGATCTTGATCTTCCCTGTGTATCCAGCCTTTTCAATAGCCTCTTTCACTAGTTCTAAACCCTCATTATTTGCTTGAATGCTGGGAGCAAAGCCACCTTCATCACCAACATTACAAGCTAAAATAGAAAGAAATTCTCATGATGATAATCAAGGATTCCAGGGCCTGTATTTGACAACCAGTATAAATGACGGATCACCATTATCAATACAAGAGGCCCAAGAGGGCCTGTATCGCTCTACTGGCTTTAACATCTCAAGATTTGAAGTCTGTAATTTCAGAACAATGCTTGTAGATGCTGGTTAAAGGCTAATCACAATAGATCATATGATGAAGTGATCAGGTGAGCTAAGAAAGGGTGTATATCATAAAACAAGATGTGTTTTTAAATCACAAATGCCAAGTTTTGACCTTGACAGATGACTTTGATCTGATCACATTACTTTGATATTTGCACATGCGTAAACACCAGATCATACCAAATATAAGCTCAGAGGGATTTGTATTCTAACAAAAGTTTTTCTCAAATATACAAAGTATCTTTCGCAATCAAAGATGGGTGTCCATGATATATCAATAGCATTATGATACAAATGTCTGTACTTTGAATGCCATGATGTTCCAATTTTATTTTCATTTGTTGTAGTATTCTTTTGTCTGAATTCAATTTCTTTTACAATGCAAGAAGAACGGTTGAAATTGGTACATTGATTTGGCAGAAGATGTTTGAAGAAAAAGTTTACACACGGTTGGACAGACGCATGAACTGAAGAAACACGCACGACAGACGTCATGACAATAGCACTCTCACACTTATTTAACTCAAAATTGTTAAATATATTTCTCCTATAACCTGAAAATTTTGGTTTTATTTTGTCTGAATTCCAACAAATTATAGCAGACTTATTTTAGCTACAATGTTTTTCATAACTTATTGTAAGTACATCAAAATGATTTTGTTAGGTATTTGGAATATACAAATCTGTAAGGGAAGTAATGAGAAATAATTCTATACCTTCAAAAGATGCATCTATCTCCCTTTGATCAATGTTCTATTAAATGTACCTATTCAGATATTCCTACACATGTAAACTTACACAATATTTACATCTGCATTTACATGTTAAATTAATATTTCTACAAAATAATGAACTCTGACTGAAAACAGCATTTTGAAGATATTTTGAGGTCTCTTTACAACTATTTTGTGATGATTTACTGGGTCTGACCGAAATTCTACCAAAATATTTAATTACCCCTAACCCCCATACTCAATACCAACAATACTAACATTTAGGTGATTGCAACAGCTAAAGTATTCTAAACACATTTTCAGGAGCAATTTAAGTAAAGGGTCATCCATTGAACATTCATACCAAGATTCATTGAAAATAATCCAATTGATAGTAAGGAGAAGATTTTATAAGTTTTCAAAGTGAAAATTGGTCACGCATTGCCACACCAATATTTCAAAGCACCATGAACAATTTGAGTAAGGGTTCACCTAAGGAATAAACATACCATGTTTTATTGAAATTTGGTAGAATGAGTTGGAAAAAGAATATTTTAGATTTTAGAGTAAAAAAAAGCCCCGCCCTGTCATACCCAAATTTGGGGTGCAATCAAAATTCCATGAACAAGTAAAGGGTCACCCAAGGAACATTCATGCCAAGTATTGTTGAGATTGTTGAAAAAGTTTGGGAGGCGAAGATTTTTAAAGATTTTAAAGTGAAAATAAGCCCATTCCTGCCACACCAATATTTGGGGGTCAAACAAAATTTTCTTGAACAATTTAAGTTGCGGGTCACTAAAGGACATTCATGCCAAGTATTGCTGAGATTGGTGAAATGGTTTGGGAGGTGAAGATTTTTAAAGATTTTAAAGTGAAAATAAGCCCCACCCTGCCACGCCCATAGTTGGTGATCAAACAAAATTTCTTGAACAATTTAAGTTGCGAGTCACTCAAGGAACATTCACGCCAAGTTTGAAAAAAATCGGCCAAATGGTTTAAGAGGTGAAGATTTTTAAAGATTTTAAAGTGAAAATAAGCCCCACCCTGCCACACCAATATTTGGGGATCAAACAAAATTTCTTGAACAATTTAAGTTGCACGTCACTCAAGGAACATCCATGCCAAGTTTAAAAAAAATTGGCCAAATGGTTTGAGAGGAGATGATTTTTAAAGATTTTAAAGTGAAAATAAGCCCCACACTGCCACGCCCATATTTGTGGGTCAAACAAAATTTCTTGAACAATTTAAGTAGAGGGTCACTCAAGGAACATCCATGCCAAGTTTGGTTGAGATTGGTCAAATGACTTGGGAGGAGATGATTTTTAAAGATTTTAAAATGAAAATATGCCACGCCCTGCCTTGCCCATATTTGGGGAGGGGGGGGGGAAATCAAAATTGAAGGGGGTGGCCCAAGGAACATTCCTCGAGGTTTCATTAAAATCCGCCCATTGGTTTAGGAGAAGATGTTAAAAGAAATGTTTACGCATGGACAGACTACGCATGCCGGACAACGCCATGACAAAATAGCCCCTGGCCAGTGGAGCTAAAAACTAGAGGCACTTAAGAAATGTGGTTGAAAACCATCTTACAGTTTGTAAGAATAAGATTTTAAAATTTCACTATATACCATATATGGAGATGAGCCCCCCATTAAAGTCATAATACAACCTACCAAATAAACAAACAAAGTTAAACTTCCTTTTAGTGTTTGACCTTGAACTTGAAGCTATCCAAAAAATTCTTTCTAATGATGGAGAATAATTGTACCAAATTATTTTGTAATTCATCCATAATAGTAGGAGAAAAGCTCCAGACAAGCACAATTTTAGTGTTTGACCTTGAGCTGTGACCTTGACATTAGAACTATCCCAAAAATTCTTTCAAATGGCACATCTACTCATGATGGAGAATAATTATGCCAAGACATTTTGGAATCCATCCAAAAATGTCTTTAATAATTGTCCGGACTAAGTCTGACGGACGCACTAACGCACCTACACCTTCTTGACACAGTGACAACTATGTCTTGCTCACCACAAGCAGACTCAACAAAAATCATGTTTTGTCTATTATCTGCATGATAAAAATAGATTTTTGGGTTTTTTCATGTTAACTCTTTCGGTTTTACAAAATTTTAGACCCACCCAATTTCAAAGGATTTACAGACGAAAATTTAAAGTGGATTTAATTTGAGAAATAACAATCCCCTAGGATAGAAATGACTGTGGTAAAAGAAGAAACTGCTTTTTCAAGCAATTTCTTCTTTTTCGACAATGTTTTCTCAAATATAAAAATCACAGGGACGTAAAAACCAGAGATAAAACAGGAAAGGGTCAAGGGATTGCTGGTCACAGCCACTTAATTCTGACATGGCAATTTGATCGAGATATCAAACAACCTTAGAATGATGATTTTTGGTCCAGAACATAAGACAAAAGCATATCCTTCATAGGAAAACTAAATACTGTAACTATGGTATATTCAAGATGTACAAAACAAAAGTTTCAAGTGACGAAAACCACCAAAAACTTGAGACAAATGTTGTTGGTCACCATTCACTTTACTGAATTTCACATTTTTTCTGTTGTCAACATTTACAGTGACCTTAAAAATACTTTAAATTAATCGTGTATCAATATCTCAAGTGACCCAATTTAGAACTCATCCAAAATTGTATCATGATAAACATTTTGACAAATTCTTAAGTTGATTGATCACAAATTTTGGCTTCTACAATGTATAGTTTTTCTATGAATTGACCTTGTGACCTAGTTTTACCCTAAATTACCAATTTTGGAACTGGTCCAAGGTTTCATCAAGACAAACATTCTGACTTACTTTCTGGGTGATTAAGTATGAATAATTATTACCTTTAGATTATCTATAAGGGTTTTTTCCAAGAATTGACCTCGTTACCTAGTTTTATTTCTGAACTGACCCAATTTCCAGGTTATCCAAGATTTCACCGAGACAAACATTCTGACACATTTTCAGGATTACTGAGCAAAAAATTGTTGCCTCTTAATTGTCTTTATCAAACAGAAATTTTTAGACTGGTCCAAATTGAAAAGAGTTGCAATTTTAAGTTTATAAAATTTTAAAAATCTTTGTATGTAGAAAACATTGTGGATAATGAAGAAATTGCTTGATAGAACAAATTTCTTCAGTACCCACAATATTTTTCCAAATCTTTTCTTGATGAGCGAAAAAGGAGGGATTGTGTGGGAATGGGTTAATATAAATGTTGATGACAGACGACAGACATCACATAATCACAAAAGCTCATCTAGAGTAAATTGTGCTCAGATAACCCTAAAATCAATAATTGAATTACTTCTAGAAAATTTAGGCTAGCCACTAGCCTTGTATCACAGGCATGTGGTTTTACCAAAGCATGTAAACCGAAGTGCCCAGACAGCACAGGGACATGAAGACTTACAATCAGGGGTCAACACTAACAGTGTCCCGGGATCCTAAGCAGAGCTGAATCTAGGTTTTGTCAAAAGTGGGCCAACTCCCCCATCACATTTCAAAATATGGGCCAATGTGTTTCAGGATTGAGCCACATGTGGAAATTACTTTTTTTCATAAAATTTAAAGGTCTGACTACCCTAAAAAGAAAGGCACACAAAACACAAGTGTAAAAAGAAGGAACTTTTGGAAACACATTTTTTTCAATTGTTCTTTCATTTTCTAAGATAAGTTATCAAGGTGAGCAATTTTAAAAGATCTGGTAGAGCTTTAAATACGGTCCGATCCTACCGCTAGATATAACCTTTGATATACAGGCTGCTGTATTTACTATTGCAAATCAAGAGAGAATGAAATGAGAATTGTGGATCACCATGGCATCACTCTATGTATCTTATGCGACCAAAATAAAGTAAGTACAGCTTCAGTGAAGTTGTACTCACAAGGACTCGACCTGCCTTCGACAATAATCAGATGTTGTTAAAAATTGATGTTTTGACGACACATTTTTAAAAGAGATATGTATAAATAAATGAAAATTCCGAAAGAGAAAATCAAAATTCCCCAAAAGATTATCAAACTCTTTGTGTATCATTCCAATTTTTCGACACTAATCCATTCACTAGACATAGACCTCAGAATATTATCTAGTTTTCTTACCTGCTTCTTATTCATTTATTATCTGACAACTATCTTTGTTAGGTTATGATGGAAAATGCTAAATCACACCAGTACTACCACTAAATCCTTTCCTAGCCTCCAGCTGCTATCCCACTTAGGTTTACAATTATCCACCCATTGGTGGGAGACAAATGTCAAAAAGAATATGTGCCGCCGCCAGGGATCGAACCCATGACATCCCATGATTGAGGATTAGGAGTCTAACGCGCTACCTTATTATCTAGAGGAAACCCTGAAGTGATAGGTAGGGATTCCTGTGGGACCCCACTGAAGCAAAGTTAGTGTCGACCCTGACACTTTAATTTTACATTGGCTTATAAATTTCTTCATGAAATAAACACACCTGCCTAGAAAGTCCGAAATGAGATCTAAAACAAGAATGGCGTTGAATCTCAGGGTTTTATTTTAATACTAACTCAACAAACAAGAGCGCTCACCTGTGTTGATGACAACAAAAACCTAGGTGAACTAATTTTGGCTCGGTGTGACCATTATTAAATCTTGTCTTGAAATCAAGAGAAAACATTCTTACAAAGGTTCATGATATCTGCACCAGAAAAAATAGCATGTAAATAAAAAAGAAGTTTTCTTAAGATCACACCTAATTACCTAGTTTTTGGCCCAATATAACAATTGACAGATATTTATATGGAGACAAACCCTCTGAACCTATCAAGTCAGTTTAGTCAAAATTGAAAGAGGTTGCAAAAAATGAAAATTGGATACAATTTGATATAAAACTATCCTATGAAGTAGAAAACATTGTGGGAAAAGAAGAAACTGCTTGTAACAAGCAATTTCTTCTTTTTCCACAATGTTTTCCAATATTTAAATTCACGACGTAAAATCAAGGATTTATACAGGAAAGGGTTAAGCAAAAGAATGTGGCCTCTGGAGTGTAAACAAGGTATATCCAAGATTTTACCAAGTGACCTAATTTTTTACACCATGTGACCCTAAGTCAAACTTGGCCAACATATCATGGACACAAAAATTCTGACCAAATATCAATCAATTGAGCCCAAAATGGTGCACAAATGTTCTGACCTAATATAGAATTATCTATAAAGCCTAATGGGTGCCTTATATAGTGCACACAAGACTGTTTGTTTGGGGGTTTTTTTATAACATTTGACCTATTGACCTAGTTTTAGACCCCATATCAAATATCAAATTTGACTTATTCAGCTGACATATATTCTGACCAAATATCATTTGATTTAAGGGTAAAATAAGCTCTCTTGAGTGCACACAGGCCTTTTTCCAAGATTTGGTCCAGTGACCTAATTTTTGACCCCCTATGACCCAATATAACACTGGACTGAGATATTATCAGGACAAAAATTATGACCACATATCAAACTATTTGAGCCTTAATTGTGACCTCTAGAGTGCACACAACGTTTTTCTAAGATTTGACCTTATGACCTAGTTTTTTACCCCAAACTTGACCTAGATATTATGCAGACAAATATTCTGACCAAATATCAATTGATTTGAGGCAAAAAAGTGCCTTAGATTGCACACAATGATATTTCCAAGATTTGACCTAATGACCTAGTTTTTGACCCAACAAGACCCAATGTAATACTTGACCAAGATACTTGGCAGATAAAATATCTAACTATTTGAGGCAAAAATTTGACCTCTAGAGTGCACACAAGGTTTTCTAAGATTTGACCTAGTTTTTGACCTACCGTGACCTATTATTTGACTTGTCCAAAGTCTCATGGAGACAAACATTCTGACCAAGTTTCATGACATTTGATCTAACATTGTAGCCTCTAGAGTGCTCACAAGGTGTTGATAAACAACTGACATGGATGATGGAGGTCGGACACAGCTAGATCACAAAAGCACAACTTGAGGTCTTCATGCTCTGATGAGCTAAAAGATAACATAAATATAAAACTTTTTTGTGGCAAATCATTTGTAAAACTTACCATCCTGTCCATATTTCTTCTTAATTACACTCTTCAAATGGTGGTATGTTTCTGTACCCATCTTCATGGCCTCAGTGAAAGATTTTGCTCCTGCAATTTTGAATATTTAATCTTTGATTAATTGATGGATCGCTGGCCTGCCTACTGACTCCGCTGGCCTCACCAACTGACTCTGACTTGAATTCTAAATATCATTTTGCAATATCAATGGCCTGAAACATAACCTAAAACAAGGTGCCAAATTGTCACAAGATAAATAATTCAAAATAGTTCTAAAACGACTAGAGTTATTTGAATTTTAAAAGTCTTATGCACAACTAGACATCACAATGATACATTGTAGCAAGTTTAACCCATTCCCACTCAATCCCTCCTTTTTACGCCCCTAAACAAAAAAGCTTTGGAAAACATTGTGAAAAATGAAGAAATTGCTTGGATCAAGCAGTTGCTTGGATCAAGCAATTTCTTCATTATCCACAATGTTTTCTATCCGAAAAGACGAAAAAATTTAAAATTCCGTCAACTTGAAATTGTCGTCTGCAGCTCCTTTCAATTTGGACCGGTCTAAAATTCCACTGTGTTGGAATGGGTTAAGTTCGTTCCCATTGATAGAGTAGGATGAGTTGTGTACACATGAAATATAGTGATTATTTTCAATTCAAGGGCAGACAATTCAAGAATGACTAAGGGGATTCAAATTTCAAAGGTCTTAAGCACAACTAGACATAATAGAGAATCATTGTGTTACATTTCAGTTCTTTGCTATTGATACTGTAGGAAGAGTTGCCCACACAAATAATTGCTAACAGAAAGACTGACAGACTGATGGATGAAGGGCGCCTGGGGCCATTTTAATATTGACCTTAGGGCGTATAAAAAAGACAGAAAACCAAATCCAAGATAAGGAGTAACTCCCCTTACCAACTGGAAGAATCAACTCTGTAAATTATTAATATCTTAGACAAGATGGTAAATAGAGAGAAAACCTAATCCAAGATATGGAGTAACTCCCCTTACCAACTGGAAGAATCAACTCTGTAAATTATTAATATCTTAGACAAGATGGTAAATAGAGAGAAAACCTAATCCAAGATATGGAGTAACTCCCCTTACAAACTGGAAGAATCAACTCTGTACTTTATAAAAATTTTAAGTAAAATGATAAAAAGGGAGAAGACCTAATGAAATATTAGCAGTGACATCCCTTACCAATAGGAAGAATCATAAACTCCTGCATAGCTAGTTTGTTTCCAGCGTGACTGCCTCCATTGATTACGTTAAATGCTGGAACCGGCAAAATGACTTCACTGTTTCCGGCAAGATCGGCGATATGTCTGTACAATGGAACCTTCTTCTTGGCAGCACCAGCCTTGCACACAGCAAGGGAAACTCCAAGAATAGCATTTGCACCAAGTTTAGCTGTTGAAATAAGAATATCAAAGGACTGAAGGTCCTAAAAATTGCCATATTTTGAATGTTTAGATCACGCAAAATGTGTTGAAGAAATACAAATCCTCAGACCTGGATAACATCTTTCTTAAAACCTGTAAACAGACAGACAATTTTAAGACTGGTCAAAATTGAAAGAAGTCGAAACAAATATTCTATTTGTTTAATGGGAAAATATGTGTCTTACAGGGTAGAGAACACTGTGAGAAAACTATAAATTGCTTGTAACAAGTAATTTCTCCTTTTCTAAAAGTGTTTTCCGTAAGTATTTTACCTAAAGGCATACAAAAGCGGGATTTTGTGGGAAAAGGTTAAGTGTTGAGTAATTTCAGTTATTTGACATTTAAAAATTAAAGTACTACCGCAGTAATAATTATCTTTGAGTTTTCTAATAACTTATTTTGCAGCATGAGTTTTGTATGCAGATTCCTGTACCTCAAATGAAGTCACAAAATTCCAAATATAAATGACTTCAGAGTTACCATATTTGATTTCAGAATTTATACTTCCATTTTTAGATTGGAAATTTTAGACTTGTCTGAATCGAAAGGAGTTGAAGATGACAATTTGCAGTTTATTTTTCAACTTTCTGGATAACAACATTGTGGAAATGAAGAAATTGCTTTATTTTACACATTTGCTTCCCATACATGATACTGTTTTCTGAAGGGGCCTCAAAAAGCGTCAATGTGTGCAAATGGGCTAAATGGGCTTAACCTATTCCAACTCAATCCCTCCTTTTTACACCTCTCAAGAAAAAAGCTTTGGAAAACATTGTGAAAAAATGAAGAAATTGCTTGTATCAATTTCTTCATTATCCACAATGTTTTGTATCCAAAATAACGGAAAAATTCAAATTTCATCAACTTGAAGTTGTCATCTGCAGCTTCTTACAATTTGGACCAGTCTAATATTTTGCTGTGTTGGAATGGGTTAATAGCCCATTGTAAGGTTTGATTGACAGGTTGAAAAACTTAAAAGTAAGAATGTCAAATTAAGTACAAGCATTGCATTTCATCATACCCATTCCCACTCAATTCTTTTTTTTTAAGCATCAAAAAAAAAGCTTTTAAAAACATTGTGGCCAATGAAGAAATTGCTAGTAACAAGCAATTTCTTTAATGACCATGTTTTCTAGCCTACAAGACAAAGATTTTCTAGATTCCAGCAACTTGTCGCCTGCAACATCTTTCAATTTGAACCAGTCCAAGATTATGCCGTGTTGTAATAGGTTAAAGGGTCAATTTTAAGTTGTTAAAAGCAATTTCTTCATTTTCAACAATGTTTTTAACCTAAATGGCAATGATTTTTTAAATTCCACCAACTTAGGATTGTTTCCAGCAACTGCTTTCAATTTAAACCAGTCTAAAATTGTGTTGTCTGGTAATGGGTCCACAACTTCCCTTGATAATAATACCAAGAGCAGTAACCAATAAGACAAAACCCTAAATTCTGCCACTTTCTACCAATTTCTAACATCCTTGCATCTCCATGATCTATTTTTCAAACTGCAATGAGGAATACTTTTTCTAAGCATATGAAGACATGAATTATGCAATTCCAGTTTACTGCAAATAACTAAACGGCGTACTGAGAATTACAACAATATTCTTTAGAAATTGGGTGTTAATTGGTCCATACATGTATACATACACAAAAACCTTGAAGTCTCAGAAACTCATAATAAACTTTTAACACTTTTACACTGTTCACCCTACTAAGACGATTGTAAAAAATCTGCCTATGAAGAATAGCGGTTTAAAAAAAAAATAACCTATTCCAACACAACAAAGTTTTAGACTGGTCCAAATTGAAAGAAGTTGCAGACAACAAATTTCCAAGACAAAATTAAAAGATCGTTTATTTTTTGCTGAAGAAAACATCATGGAAAATGAAGAAATTGCTTGATACAAGCATTTCTTCATTTTCTACAATATTTTTCTAAGCTAATTTTGGTGGGGAGTAAAAAGGATATGTTTGTGTTGGAATTGGTTGAATAAATGTTGCTATTTGACCCATTCCCACACTATCATGTTTTTTATACCCCTTAATAAAAAAGCTTTAAAAAACATAGAAAATGAAGAATATTGCAGGAAATGAGGAAACTGCTTGTTTCTAGCTATTTCTTCATTATCCACAATGTTTTCCGTCCTAGAAGACAAAGACTTTTAAATTTTCATCAACTTAAAATTGTGGTCTACAACCTTTTTGAATAAGGACTAGACTGGATTTCGTCTTACTGTAATGAGTTAACCCATTACCAGACAACAAAATTTTAGATTTGTCCAAATTGAAAGGAGTTGTGAACTACAATACAAAGTTAATGAAATTTCAGATTATTTCAACTTTTTGAGAAGAAAAGTGTAAAATTCTTCATCTTACACAATGATTTCCCATTTTTTTTAATTGAGGGGCATCAAAATGCGTTATTCTCTGGGAATGGGTTGACCCATTTTGTCCCATGGGTCATAATTTCTATTAATAAAGTACAAAATCATCCAGTAATGCTGCATAGCAAATATGAATTCCCTGGGCCTTATATTCTAGGAGATGATGGTTTCTGAACTTGCTCCAATTGAGCATTTTTAATTTGAATTTTGTTTGAATGGGGTTTACGCCGCTTTCAACAATCTTTCAGTTATATCGCGGCGGCTGGAGCACCTAACAATGGAATCCTGGTATTTCTCACACCAGTACTACCATTACAACCTTTCCTAGCCTCCAGCTGCTATCCCACATAGGTCTACGATTATCAACCCATTGGTGAGAGACAAATAGTCGGAAAGGATGAGTGCCGCAGTCGGGATTGAGCATTTTTAAACTCTGCCCCTCTGGATAGGGACCATTTTTGATAAACCCCCATGGGTTATCAATTTTTAGAAGTCGGCAGACACCCTGATGTTAATGATATATATGAACTATCAATACATACCGGTAACAAGTTAAACTTATGAGGGAGATATCTGCACATGATATAGATGAGGATTTTTCAAAATTTTGGACCCATTGGGCAAGGATGATTTTGGACCAAGGGGCATAGAGCCAACAAACATCTTTTGGTTATGCTACATTCCAAATCTGAATGCTCAAGGTCTTATAGTAAAGAAGAAAAAAATCATAGAGCGAAATTCCCAATTTTGAACCCATAGTGCAGGAATGTTTTTGACCCCTCGAAATTTCTTTTTAATAACATACCACAAAACTGTCTAGTAATGTTACAAAACAAAGATGAATGCCCCAAGAAGACTTTCAAACTTACTATAATTGAGCCTTTTACAAACTCTGGATCTCAAGGGCGGGGCCATTTTTTACCCAAGGGGTATTATTTTCTTAGATTTTGGTAGAGAACCATTATGGTTATACTTTATATGAAATAAAAATGCCCTTGGCTTTGTAATTTCTGGGAAAAAATGAACAATATTTCACCAGTACAATAGATCTTAATTTATCAGCTAATGCTTCTGACTTTTTTGTTTGCTTGATTTTGTAGAATACATGGATAATGAAGAAATTGCATGTAACAAGCCATGGTAACCAGAGTTTTACACAGAATTAAAGTCTTTTAACAACTTTTGTAATATATGAACCTCATTCAGTAAACATGCCTGCCAAGTTTCAGCATGATCAAGTTAATGGTTCAACTACGAAAAAGTAAAATGCTTGGTTGGTGACCTAATTTAAAACTTGAATAAACTGTAATTACGACATCTAAGTTGCCACCCAACAAAATAACAATATGATTGACTCTTTAATTGACAGCCGTGATCCGTCAATTTAACCTTTTCCCGTTCAAATATGTGATTTTTATGTTCCTGTGATCTTATACTTGAGAAAACATTGTGGAAAAAGAAGAAATTGCTTGTAACAAGCAATTTCTCCTTTTCCACAATATTTTCTACCACATAGGATGGGTTCATTTCAAAAAGCATCTATTTGTCATCGTCGTCTGCAACCTCTTTCAATTTGGACCAGTCTAAACTTTCCCAAAACAGCATTCAGCAGACTTAGGGTTGAATGCTTACATTTGTTTTCTGTTCCATCAAGTTTCAATAGGAAATCATCAACAGCTTTCTGATCAGATTCATCTAACACCTAAAATAGAAGAACCTAAAGTTTATCCAAATGTCTCTTGTGTTTGTAACCCTATAGAATTCATTTCTCAGACAGGGCAAAAGGAGGAACTGCTTCAACTTATTACAGCATGCCAAAATCTTTGACAGGTCTTTTTATAAATATTTTTCTATGAATCGCATAGTAAGTTCAACTTTGCCAGGGGTCGACACTAACAGTGTCCCGGGATCCCAAGTATCCCTGAAAATTGGAAGGGACCCCAGCAGTCTCAGGCTAGGGATTCTGTTAGGATCCTTCAATATTTCACCAGTACAATAGATCTTAATGTATCAACTAATGATCTGACTTTTTTGTTTGCTTGTTTTTGTAGAAAACATTGTGGATAATGAAGAAATTGCTTGAAACAAGCAATTTCTTCATTTTCCACAATGATTTCCGAGGCTTTTTTTAAAAGTTGGGCTTAGAAGGGCAGGATTGAGTGTGAATGAGTAAATGTATATCAAGGAGGGATTGCTGATTATCTGGAAGAAACCCTGAAGTAATAGGTATGGATTCCTTGGGATCCTACTGAAACAAGGTTAAGGTTGACCCCTTTTTGCATGAATGTCTGTGTAAAATTTAAGAAACGTGTCTGAATGTGTTTTGTGGTTTCTACCTTACTATATATCTAAGAGCTTGTATTCGACTCATAAACCAGGATCTTATTCTCAAAAGTCTGGTATTGTTCCGTTTTGACCCAAACAAATTTTTCAGTGGGTCAGTTTTACACATCATATTTTCATTGAAGCCAATTATGCAACATTGAAAATCATTCAATTTGACCTTTTCTGTCTCATCTATTAACCCATTCCAACTCAATCCCTCCTTTTTACGCCTCTGAAGAAAAGCTTTGGAAAACATTGTGGAAAATGAAGAAATTGCTTGTATCAAGCAATTTCTTCATTATCCTCAATGTTTTCTATCCAAAATAGTGAAAAAATTTAAAATTCTATCAACTTGAAATTGTCATCTGCATCTTCTTTCAATTTTGACCGGTCTAAAATTTTGTCAAGTGGGAATGGGTTAACGGTCTACAACATTTTATACTGGTCCTATTTGAAACCAATTACAGGTATAGACAACAATTCATAGTTATTTAAATTAAGATATTTACACCTTTCTGGATAGAAAACATTGTGTAAAATGAAGAAATTGCTTGTTACAAGCAATTCCTTCATTTTCCACAATGTTTTCCAAATTATTTTTCTTGAGGGGCGTCAAAAAGCATCATTGTGTGGGAATGCGTAAACCCTTGTTATGCTGAATAAAAAAACTTTTTCAAAATTGCATTAAAATCAAAGAGATCAAAGCATTGAAAGGCCCTGACTGTTGGTCCATATTCCTTTTGTTAACAATTTCCTCTCCAACCCCTAATTTTTACATCCCTGTGATTTTATAATCGAGAAAACATTGTAAAGAAGAAATTTCCTATAACAAGTAATTTCTTCCTTTTCCCAATATTTTCTACCCAGTAGATTGGTTACTTTTCACATCTCATCACTTTTAGTTGTTGTCTGAAACTTCTTTCAAGTAAGGCTCTTCTAAAATTTTGAAAAATATGAAAGGGTTAAATCAATTTTGCAAATAACCTGGCTTAACCAATGACCCGACCAAAAAATCTTAGACTGGTTCAAATTTAAAGGAGTTGCAGAGATGACAATTTGAAGTCTTTGAAGTTGTAGATTTTTTCCCTATCCTGAGTAGAAAGCAATGTGAGAAAGAAGGAATTGCTTGTTATTAGCAATTTATTCATTTCCACAACATTTTTCAAGTTGTTTTTCTTGCGTCAAAAAAATCGTCATTGTGTGGGATTGAGTTAAAATGCTACTGATTGTTTATACTAGAATCAGACAAAATGTATGTAAATCTCTAGATTATTTCATTTTGATTGCTCTTGGCACTGAATTTATAAAGATGAGTTACTTACTGCTTTTACAAGTGCCTCAGCAATTACATTGTTGACATTACTCACAGCATTTAATACACCTGAAAAATGAAATTCATGATTGAAAATACTGGACAATAGAATGATAATTAATCCCTTACAGAAGTGCTTTAAAATCAAAGGTCTGAAATTCTTAGTTAAGCAATTACCAGATGGAAAACTTTTAGACTGGTCCGAATTGAAAGGAGTTGTAGACGACAATTTAAAGTCTATGAAATTGTAGATTTTTTCAACTTTCTTGATAGAAAACAATGTCTGGTTGCAATTTGTCCATTTTCAAACATGTTTTCCCTATTTTTTTTTCTTGAGGGGCACCCATAAGCGTCACTGTGTGTGAATGGGTTAATATTATGTTGTTTGAAAAATAATTTCATTGACTTCTCTTGCTTGAAGGAGATAACAAGTGGTGTTAACTTTGATCAAATTGCATATATATGCAGGCTGATCTTTGTCTTTATCTCCTGCCAGCAGGGCCCTCACTGGGCTGATTTCTCTTTTTGCCATCACGTTCGCCTAATTGAAAACAAGAGGCCCATGAGGGCCTGAGACGCTCTACTGGTTATCAAGTTTTCCGTTAAAAAAATCTGATATTTAAGGAAGTTAATTGCTCAAAGAAGAATGCATAAAGAAAAAAAAAGGGGCTTTATCCCCTTTATCATTTTAAGCAACAATCCTCAAGGCCCCTTTTCCCATGTTTCATGACGGATCCACTCCATTTCCTAAAGAAAGTTACCTTATGACCCTACAATCATTCTGTGAATATTTCATCAGAATCTGACAATAATTATGGACTTAATCACATAAACAGGATTGTTTTGAATGAAAATCAATAAGGCCCCTTTTCCTGTGTTTTCTGATGGATCAATTTCATTCCAAAAGGAACTTTCCTTACAACCCGACAATTGTCCTGTGAAATTTAAAAGACAACTTGATAATGATTGTGATCTTCATCACATACACAAGAATGTTTTGAATGATAATCTGTAAGGCCCCTTTTCCTGTGTTTCAAATGCCACAATTATTCCATGCATCTTTGAAGAGAATCCAATAAAACTGTTGACTTTATTGTGTTAACAAAGATATTAAATTCAAGTTCTCATAGGGCCCCTTTTCCTGTGATATTTTACTGTTGGTTTTATCATTCTATGAAAGTTAAAAGTGAATCCGATGAAATATTGGAAATTCATTATGTTTACTAGAATATTTAAAAAAAAAAAAAAATCATATGGCCCCTTTTTACATGATACTTGATGGATTGTACCCAGTTCTGAAAAGAACCATCTAAGTATTTGTACAATCATTCTGTGACAGGGTTCATACAGACAAGGCCAAGTAAAATTCAAGGACTTTTCAAGGACTTTTCAAAGACAAATCTTACCATTTTCAAGGACTAATTATTGAGTAATACAAAAGTGCCAAAGATCGATAATTAGTTTACCCGCCGGCCAATCAAGTGCCAATCCGCATGTGACCCTAATTTACACGTTCTAAGTCTTATCAAAATGGACATCTAATACTGCGCCAATTCAAATTGTCGTTACTCGTGAAACAAATTTCTTTTACTATAATATGGGATGTGTATATAAATCGAGACATGAACAGACTTCAGGTGCCGTTCGATTAAAGTCGGAATACTTCAGCACAGCGCTATATGAAATTATTTGTCACAAGTTAGCACATTAGACTGGATTTGAAATTTGTAGAAAAAAAAAGTCACCTCGTTAATATATGTTTTATAGTTTTCATTCACGATAAGACACGTAGCCGATATAATTCAAACCATAAGTGGAAATCCGCAGAATGCAGATAATTTGAATATAAACGAAAACAACTTCATAATATCACTAGTTCTGTCAATAAAGTTAAAGAAACAACGAATCATGAAATCTTACTTCAGGGTTGGAAAACGTCCGAATAATAAATCGGAAATCAACTACAATTGATAAATGACCGAGATTTGTGCAGAAATTCTACTCTGGAAAAATAGTGCAACACGTGGGCGACCCACTCGAGTTTGTCTTGCCGGTCTTTTTGATGTACGTCACGACCCTGCGATCCCATAGAGTAGAATGGACTGACCCTATATTTTTGTGACGTCAGCTGTGTTTTCCATCAACAAAGGCTCGTGTTGAGAGAAAATCGCTATGACTGTGTTAGATATACAGAGCTTTGGATAACTAGCTCATGAAAAAGTACACCATTACTAAAATTAAATCGGCGGGGGAGGTGGCATTGTCCCGGACCGATTTAAATTTTCAAATTTTCGGAGCCCTGGATAGGAAGGATCTAGGATGGTTACTTTCTTCATAATTGGGTTTTATTTTTCGTAAGAACCGGGGCGTATTGGGGGAAAAAGATGTTCGTGTTTTCTGTCAATTCTATGTGATTCATGTACATTTCTACTTTTTCGGACACGCTGCGTAGTGCGGCCACCATTTCGCAAGGGAATCAACTCAAATTCCGATTCGCGCCATATACATTCGGCCTGTACCTACATTATGGCGAATTTGCTGATCTTTTCTTTTTTATTCAGACGTGCCAAAATTCTTCTTAAATGCTCACTTTTGATTTTGAAACCCAGATCTAACTGCCTGGAATACCTGAATAAGTGAAATTCAAGTGCTTTTCAAGGCCAATGGCTATTTTTCAAGTGCTTTTCAAGGCAAATTTAGTTTTCAAGGGCTTTTCAAGACAGCCCTTCATTTTCAAGTACTTTTCAAGCCTGTGCGAACCCTGTGTGAAATCCGGTGAAAATTTTTTTTTCATAATGCCCCTTTTTATGTGACCCTTGCTATAGTCAGATCCACTGTCAAAATCAACAATTGGAATGATGGTACAATCAATCTGTTTAATCTGTGGAATTTATTGTGTTAATGAGTTTATTATAGTGAAATATTCATAGGGCCCCTTTTCTCATGATACTTTACAGAACAAACTAAATTTCAAAAGGAACAATTCTAATGAAGGTAGAATCATT
The DNA here is from genome assembly GCA_946902895.1 of Fragum fragum. Lineage (NCBI taxonomy): Eukaryota > Metazoa > Mollusca > Bivalvia > Cardiida > Cardiidae > Fragum > Fragum fragum. The sequence goes on from OX336378.1 coordinate 4,577,148, forward strand.
CTTTAAAAGTTAAAGAGAATAAATGAAAACAGTGGACTGAATTGTGTCAAGAATTTTTGTTACTAAATTTTCATAAGGCCCCTTTTTCTGTGAAACTTAACAAATCAGACCCAATGTACGAAGGAACAATCCTAATGATAGTTTGAAGAAAATGATAAAGACTGAGGACTTAATTGTAATAATGATGTTTTGTAATAAAATTTTTATAAGGTCCCTTTTCTTGTGTCACTTAACCAATCAGACCTAATTTACAAATGAACAAACCAAATGATGGTACAATCATTCTATTAAAGTTCTAAGAGATTCTGATAAAGACTGGGGGCATTGTTGTGTTTTTGAGGATTTGGTAATACTTTTTCATACAGCCCCTATTCCTATGATACTAGACAGATCAGGCCCAATTTGGAAAGAAACAATCCTTATGATGGTACAATCATTCTGTGAAAGTTTTAAGTCAATCAGATGAAAACTGCAGACTTTATCTTGGTGTAAATTTTTAAAATAAAATTTTCATAAGGCTCCTTTTCCTGTGATACTTGAAGGATCAGGTCTCATGTCAGCATCATCAATCATGATTATTGTACAATGATTCTGTGAAGGTTTGAATAAAATCCAATGAAAGCTCTGGACTTGGTTACAAGGATTATAGATAAAATTCTCTAGAGGCCCCTTTTCCCATGATACTAGACAGATCACGCCTAATTTGAAAAGAAAGAATCCTTATGATGGAATAATCATTCTGTGAAAGTTTTAACAGAATCTGATGAAAACTGTTGACTTTATTGTGGTACAATGATTTTAAAATTAAATTTCATAATGCTCCTTTTCCTGTGATACTTGACGGATCAGGTCTAATGCAAACATCAACAATCATTATTATTGTACAATTATTCTGTGAATGTTTGAATAAAATCCGATGAAAGCTCTCGACTTGGTAACAAGAATTTATAAATGAAATTTTCATAAGGCCCCTTTTCCTGTGCTTCTTGACAGTTCAAACCCTGTTATGAAAAGAATGATAGTTATGACCTTCCAATCATTTTGTGAAAGTTTCAACAAAATCTGATCAAAGCTGTGGGCTTTATTGTGTTAACAGGGTTTTATTAATTGAATTTTCATATAGCCCCTTTTCCCATCTTACTTGATGGATCTGAACCAATTCCAAAGGGAACTCTTCTTACAAAAGTATAATTATTCTGTTTGAGTATAAAGACAACCCCATCTCATCTGTGGACTTACAAGCATTAAATAAGATTTTTTTAATTGAATTTTCCTAAGGCCCCTTTTCCTATGTTTCTCAATGGATCAGACCCAATTTGAAAGGAACAATCCTTATGATGGTACAATCATTATGTGAAAGTTTGAAGTCAATCAGGTGAAATCTAGGGCCATTACATGTTAACTAAGATTTTTTTTATTAAATTTTCATAGGGCCCCTTTTCCCATGAAACTTGATGGATCAAACCTACTTCCGAAAGGAACAATCTATTTAATGTAATAATCATTCTGGGAATGTTTGAAGAGAATTTGTTGAAAACTATGGACTCTATTGTGTTTTCGAGGACTTTTTCAATCCAGTTTTAATCTGGCCCTTTTTTCCCGTTGTCCTTGACTGATCATACCAAATTTTGAAAGGAACAATTCTTATGATGGTACAATCATTCTGTGAAAGTTTTAAGTCAATCAGATGAAAACTGATGACTCTAGAATGTTAACAAAGATCTTTGAATTAAATTTTAATAAGGCCCCTTTTCCTATGTTTCTTGAGGAATCATATCCGATTCCAAAAGGTACAATCCTTATGATGGTACAATCATTCTGTGAAAGTTTGAAGAGAATCCGTTGTAAATTGTTGGCTCTAGATTATTAATGAGAATTTTTTATTAAACATTTCATAAGGCCCCTTTTTCCTGTGTTTCTTGAAGGATCATACCAAATTTCAAAAGGAATAATCCTTATGATAGTACAATCATTCTGTGAAAGGTTGAAGGGAATCCGATGAAAACAATTGACTCCAGAGTGTTAACAAGAATTTTTTAATTAAATTTTCATAAGGCCAATTTTCCCCTGTTTCATGACAGATCAGACCAGGGCTCCGGAAATTTGGAAATCTAAATCGGTCCGGGACTTTGCCCCCCCCCCCTCCTGCCGGCAAAAACGCCCCCCCCTCCTTCTGCCGGCACCCCCCCGCCGCAAAAACGAATACCCCCGCTTTTTTCACCTTTCCCGTACGTAAAAGGGTTCATCATTCATTCATTATTTGCCTTCTTTTTTTTTAATGTTCCGAAAATTATTATTTTCAACGATGAAAACAATTGACAGATCCTACTTTCATTTTGTTTTTGAAAATTCGGCCAAGTATAAATTGCAATTCCGGCAATGTACGGCAGTCCACGAAATTCTAATATGTTGTAAAATTAGATAGAAAAATAAATCACATTATTAAAATTTCCGGGTTTTACAGAGAACCACCGATTCAATTATAGTAAAGATATACTTTTTCATTTTCATAAGCTAGTTATCCAAAGTTCTGTTAATTAAACACAGTCATATCGATTTTCTCTCAACACGAGCGTCTGTTGATGGAAAAACACAGCTGACGTCACAAAAATGTCGGGTCAGTCCATTCTACCCCATGGGATCACAGAGTCGTGACGTACATCAAAAAGACCGACGAGACAAACTCCAGTGGGTCGCCCGCATGTTGCACATTTTTCCTAGAGTGGAATTTGTTCACAAATCTCGGTCATTCATTTATTGTAGTTGATTTCCGATTTATTATTCGGACGTTTTCCACCCCTGAAGTAAAACTTAATTTTATTGACGGAACTGTCGTTTTCGTTTATATTTTAGTTATCTGTATTCTGCGGATTTCCAATTATTGTTTGTATTCTATCAGCTATGTTTCTTACCGTGAATGAAAAATTTTAAAACATATATTAACGACGTGATTTTTTTTCTTAATTTCAAACCCAAGCTTGCGCGCTAATTTGTGATAAATTAATTTCATAAAAGCGTTGTGCTGAGCTATTCCGACTTTTAACGAACGGCTAGACTGGTACTACTGTCGACTTTAATTAGGTCTAACGAACGGCAACTGAGCGTGTTCGTGTCTCGATTTATATATGCATCCCATATTATATTAAAAAAAATGTTTCACGAGTAACGGCAATTTAAATTGACGCAGTTTTCTTCGAACGCGTGGTAAGTCAAACCTATTCTGTATTGCAAGTAGTTTACAAAACTCGATACCCGAAGTTCGGTCAAGCGTGAAACTGCAAATTAGGGCCACGTGTGGATGGGCATTTGATTGGCCGGCAGGTAAACCAATTATCGATTTTTGGTACTTTTGTTTATCTCTTAATCTGCAGGTAACGTGTGAAACCCTTGAATTATTTTGGTTTCAAGTGGATTTTGATAGATGGTGGGCGAGTTTATCAATATTTTAACGTGAATTTGATGAAAATTTGGGACTGATTTTGGTGTTATTTTGGGGGATTCCAATCGGTCTGGCAATTCAAAATTCGGTCCAGACAGGCAATTTATCGGATTTCCGGAGCCCTGGATCAGACCCATTTTCGGAAGGAACGATCCTTATTATTGTACAATCATTCTGAGAAAATTTGAAGAGAATGCGAAGAAAACTCGGGACTCTATCGTGTAAACGAGGATTTTTAATGGAATTTTTAATGGAATTTTCATAAGGCCCCTTTTCCCGTGTTTCTTGACGAATCATACCCATTTTCGGAAGGAATGATCCTGATGTTAGTACAATCATTCTGTGAAAGTTTGAAGAGAATCTGATGAGAACTGTGGACTCTATCGCATAAACGAGGATTTTTTAATTAAATTTTCATAAGGCCCCTTTTCCCGTGTTTCTTGACGGATCATACCCATTTTCGAAAGGAACGATCCTTATGATTGTACAATCATTCTGTGAAAGTTTGAAGAGAATCCGATGAAAACTGTGGACTTTACACGTAAACAAGGATTTTTAATTGAATTTTTAATTAAATTTTCATAAGGCCCCTTTTCCCGTGTTTCTTGACGGATCATACCCATTTTCGAAAGGAACGATCCTTATGTTGGTACAATCATTCTGTGAAAGTTTGAAGAGAATCTGATGAGAACTGTGGACTCTATCGCGTAAACGAGGATTTTTTAATTAAATTTTCATAAGGCCCCTATTCCCGTGTTTCTTGACGGATCATACCCATTTTCGAAAGGAACGATCCTTATGATGGTACAATCATTCTGAGAAAGTTTGAAGAGAATCCGATGAAAACTGTGGACTTTATCACGTAAACGAGGATTTTTTAATTAAGTTTTAATTAGGCCCCTTTTCCCGTGTTTCTTGACGGATCTGACCCAATTTCGAAAGGAATGATCCTTATGATGGTACAATCATTCTGTGAAAGTTTGAAGAGAATCCGATGAAAACTGCGGACTTTATCGCGTAAACGAGGAGAAGTTTAATGGACGGAGGGACGCACCCACGCACGGACGCCGGACAGGAAAAAGCCATCGCTATAGCTCTAGTGGCCTTCGGCCAGTAGAGCTAAAAACCATTAACACATTAACAGACAACAAAATTTCAGACTGGTCCTAATTGAAAGGAGCTGCAGACAACAATTTCAAGTTGATTTTTACAACTTTCTGGATAAAAAACAATGTTGTAAGTGAAGAAATTGCTTATTGCAAGCAATTTCTTCATTTTACGCAATGTTTTCCCAAATACTTTTGCTGAGGGGCATCAAAAAGCATCATTGTGTGGAAATGGGTTAAATGATAACTGAATCCCTCTATTGGCTTTTAGATCCAGACAACGAAACACTAAATCAAAATTTAACCCATTCCCATACAATCACGATCCAACTGAAGCAAAGATAGTGTCAGCCCTTATTCATTATGTAAAAACTCAGATATCTCACTTTTTCCATGATAATCCTTGGTCTTGTCTCTCATCTCTAAAGCTTCATAGATACCAGTGGATGCACCACTTGGTACAGCAGCCCTGAACATGCCTGAAAACATTCCAAGGATTATCCCATTAAGAGACAGTAAAAATTTCAGACTGTTCCAAATTGAAAGATACTGCAGACAACAATGAATATTGGATGAACTTTGAAATGAAACCATCCTAGGTGGTGAAAAATATTGTTGGAAAAGAAGAATTTTTCCACAAGGTTTTCTCAAGTATAGAATCACAGTGATGTAAAATCCTTGGTTTGTAAAGGAAAAGGTTTAATCATCCTAGGACTTTTTTTAGAATGATCCTAGTTGACCAACTGCAGCTGTCAATCTAAGAACAAATTGACCAATCAATTCTTTCGTTTAGACAAGAAGTGAGCTTAGAACTCCGACACTGGACGTCATGCATGTGAAGCATTTTTGTTGGTTTGGTGACTTTGACGTTGTAACAACATTTGATATCGGCGTTCAAAGTTCACTTCTGATCTAAATGTATTATTTGATTGGTTGATTGGTTCTTTTATTGACAGATCTGATTTGTTGATTGGTCATTGTATGTTTATAATGAGACATTCACTTCCTACGCAAAAAAGGTGAATAATCAAAATGAAAATTAAGTTCATTTCTGTATAAAATCATTGGAAATAAAGCATTTTTACATACCAGTACTATGTTTTTTTTGAAAATAGAAATTTGACTGTTCAAAATAATAATTGCTCTACAATACATTAAAAAAAAAAAAAACTTGTGCATAATACAAAGTATGGAAGTATTTCTCGTACAAATAGAATGTTTTCTTAGTTTCAGAAAGAAAATGCAAACAGAGGTGAAATGTGAAGTTATACACCTGTAAGCTGAGTTCAATCTAGCTATAAACTATAGAGGACCCAATAGTCTCATGACAAAGATATCATTCTTTATTCCTATCTAAAATGAGTGATCACACAGAAAAGAGCTAATTTTCAGAATATGGTAATTCTTTGAAGTACATGTATTTTGTTAAAGGGTCAATAGCTGAGAATATCTACCAAATATCAAATCTCTAGGCCTATTTCTTTGGGAGATGATGAAGTTTCCTTCATTATTCCTTTGTAAAATCAGGGACCCGAAGAAAAAGGGCTAATTTTCAAAATACAGCATTTTTTTAAGTATTTTGGTAGAGGGTCAATAGCTCTAGGCCTTATGGTTTTGGAAAAGAAGATTATCAAAGATTTCATTCTTAATTCCTTTGAAAAAACAGGGATTGCACAGAAAAGGGCTAATTTTCAGATTTCGGTAGAGGGTCAATAGCTGATGATACTTATATATCAAGGCTCTATGCCTATTTCTTTGGGAGAAGACGACTTTAAAAGATTTCCTTCTTTATGCCTTTGCATAATCAGGGATCCTAAGAAAAGGGCTAATTTTCAGAATATGGTAATTCTTTGAAGTATTTTGGTAGAGGTTCAAAAGATGATAATATGCACAAAATATCAAAGATCTAGGCCTTATTGTTTGGGAGAAGAAGATTTTCAAAGATATCCTTCTTTATTCCCCTAATCAGGGATTGCACGAGGGGCTAATTTTTAGAATACTGTAATTCTTTTAAAAGTAGTTTGGTAGAAGGTCAATAGCTGATGATACATACCAAATATCAAAGCTCTAGGCCTATTTCTTTGGGAGGAGACAACTTTAAAAGCTTTCATTCCTTATTCCTTTGTAAAATCAGGAATTTGCACAGAAAAGGGCTAATTTTAAAATACAGTTATCCTTTGAAGTATTTGGGTAGAGGGTCAATAGCTGATGATACATACCAAATTTCAAAGCTCTAGGCCTATTTCTTTGGGAGAAGACGACTTTAAAAGATTTCCTTCTTTATTCCTTTGTAAAATCAGGGATCACACAGAAAAGTGCTAATTTTCAGAATACAGTTATTCTTTGAAGTATTTGGGTAGAGGGTCCAAAAAAGATGATATGTACCAAATATCAAAGCACTAGGCCTTATGGTTTGGGAGAAGATTTCCTACTTTATTTCTTTGTGAAATCAGGGGTCGCACAGAAAAGGGCTAATTTTTAGAATACTTTTATTCTTTGAAGTATTTTGGTAGACGGTCATTAGATGATGATATGTACCAAATATCAAAGCTCTAGGCCTTATGGTTTAGGAGATGAAGATTTTCGAAGATTTACTTTGTTAAATCAGGAATTGCACAGAAAATGGTTAATTTTTAGAGTACAGTAATTCTTTGAAGTCTTTTTGTAGAGGGTCAATAGTTGATGGTATGTACTAAATATCAAAGCTCTAGGCCTAATGGTTTAGGAGGAGAATATTTTTTAATAATTGTTTGGACACACGGACGCCAGACAATTACCAATCACAATTAGCTCACATTGAGCATATTGTGCTCAGGTGAGCTAAAAAATGAATGCCTTTTGCTTTATAGTTTAATCTATTACCAAACTATCCCAGAATTTGTCACCCTCAGGGAAAATAGGCTTACAAAGCATTGTGAGAAAGGGAGTGACAAGCGATTTCTCCATTTCTCACAGTGTTTCCTACCTAATTCTTTTTATTTAGATTTCAATCGAACTCTAATTACTGTCATCAACTTCAATGGGTGTAATTTTAGCAACCTTGGTAGAGAACAATCTGGATGTACTATAAATCAAATATGAATGCATTACAACTTATACATTAGGAGAGGAAGATATTTAACATGCTCTTATTGAGCGTTTTTATAACTTTGGATGCCTTGGGAAGGGCCATGTTTGTCCAAAGGATATAAACATGGTAGATAACAATAATGTTATTCTATGTTTTTAATGTAAAAGCTCTAGGACCTATATTTAACCCTGTTTTATGAAATTTTAGACTGGTCCAATTTGAAAGAGGTTGCAGACGACAATGAAAAATGTATGCAATTTGAAATCTGACCATCCTATATGGTAGAAAATATTGTGGGAAAAGGAGAAATTGCTTGGTGCAAGCAATTTCTCCTTTTTCCACAATATTTTCTCAAGTATAAAATCACAGTGACGCAAAATCCCTTTGTGCTCAGGTGAGCTAAAAATGCTTAAAATGGAGACAATGAACAGAAAGCAAATATTTGAAACATACAAACTTGTATGAATATGCTTAAACCAGACAAAGATTCTGAAGTCTTTTTTTATTGAAGTTTACATGTATACCTAAATCTGTTGTGACATCAACCTCTACTGTGGGATTCCCACGACTGTCAAATATTTGACGTGCCTTAACTGTCTTCACTGGCATCTTTGCTATAGACAAAAAAGATAAAAAGAATGTTAATAATAATAAGCAAACATTTATATCACTAATCGCTGGCAGGTCCCAGTTCTGTAGAGAGGTTTATACTTACCAAATCAGAGTTGGTTTTTTTTATATTATCAACAAATTTTATTGAAAACCCTACAAAAGTGAAATAATATGTCTACAGAGAGGGTTAAAAAAAAGGACAGTTTCTCCAAAATGCAGTTGGAATGATAAGCTAAAAGCACAAATCTTTAACCCTGGTCTGCCTGCTCAATATGACCAAGGTCATTTTTTTTTCAAGGAGGTCCTTTTATGCTTAGCAGATTACAATAGTCGATGACCTTGAAGTTAATCACAGCAAGGTTGACATCATGACAATATAATTTGACTATTTATTTTAAGTAATTTTTCCATTATTTATGCAAAATACCAATTATGTTATTCAGTCCATAAAAATTTCTATCCTTCTTTACCTCCACGTTTTGACCAACAAACATATGCCCTGGTTTAGTGTGCAACCTGAAAACAGTCAATTCAAAATATGTGAAGTGATATACCTATTCTGTGTAAATTCCGAATTACTTCAATGATTGGACACCGTTAGTATAATTGCAGAAGTAAGAAATGTCAAGGCTAACTGAAAAGATCCAAGGTCATCCTACAAAACGAATTGTCATTACAATTTACGTTGAAATTAGCTGGCAAAATGTTAAACAAAATGCTGCAAAAGTCTGGTAGGTATTACTTTCATTTAAGCGACTCGTAGAAATTTTCTTATATATCTAACTTAACCTATCAAATTAAAATAATCTTACCGGTATTTCCCTGTTTGTTTGACGGTTCTTCAAACGACCTTGACCTTGCACTGATCTGTGTTGTAGGACGATTGTTTAAATCTGTTCAAAGACAATGAGGAATAATTTTTCTATCGAATAAAAAGAATAACCATGCTACTGTCGTTCTGTGAATTGAATGATGGATGGATGGATGGATAGAGGGTGGATTGACAAACGGACGAACAACGAGTGTTTTTCTAAGTTAATTAATAATGAATATGTTGGCTATGGCATTAATTTGATTAATCGATTTATGACACGTCGTAACAGGCATAAACTATTATCAAATTCCCTTAGAATAAAGCGGACATATAAGTTCTTGAAGTGAAATCCATTTAAAGAAATATGTTGGAAGCAATGTCTTCTTTTCCATAATTATTTTCTGTTGTATGCTTATTATATATAAAAAAAGTGCACCAGTTTGAGCTGAAATGGAAATGATTTACATACCATATTTCGACGGACAGACGGACCTTAGATCAGTAGTCAGATAGACAGACAAACGAAGCTTGTTGTGGAAAAACATAACGTTGGACACTCGTAAAACAATATGTACCCTGTCATTAAATCAGATAATCAGTATGATGCAAACTCCGTAAAGGTATTTGCCTTATGCTTTTTGTTTTTTATTTTATCTATTTATTTATTTTTGCAATATGTATTACTTAAAGCCTGAGAATTATTGTAGCTCTTGGCGAATGATAAAAGAATTGTCTGAATTAGTTAATTTTAGGACAAAAGCTTGTTTACCGGTCTATTATTTCCGGATTTCTCTTAAAGATATTCAGAATCAGTGCTCGATCAGTAAATTTTGATTTCATTGTCACGGTAAATAAAAGGATATGAACCAACGTTATCATATCGGATTGTCCATTACTATAACATAGCTTGTATAGGGAATAATTATGAAAGAGTGTGACATGAGTTTTCCGCCTCAAGTAACCCTATTGAGATTACTTCTTGGGTCTATGTAAGTGGCTTCAAATATGGCCAAAAGGGGATAATCGACCGGGTATGCCTTTTATACCATTATTGTGTATAATTTGAATGGTTTAGACTGATTTTGATGTAATAATAAAAAATAATGTTAACTGGTCCCACCATTAAATCGATCTTCATTATCAGTGAAATTAATGTCTCCTTACAATCAATCTTTTTTCCCCTGCATTTGTGCGTATTTGTGATTTATTCGTATTGGACGGCTTATACATGTATATAGATTGCTAAATTACCATATATGTATTTCAATCTAAATAAAATATGATAAGTAATCCCAACAGAGTTTAACTGTTTTGATGCCAAGCCCTGCCAAATCAGCAGGTAATGCGCTCTGCTCTTAATTCTGTTGTAGTGAGTTCGAATCCCAGCTCGGACAGCTTTCCGACATTTTACAAAGGCATCTCGACATACGTTATATGTCTTTCACCAATGGGCGAATGATAAGTAGTACGCCTGCGTGAGGAGAGACGCTGGTGGCTCGGATCGAATGCTGTGGTAAAACTGTAATTAGAAACGACAGCGAGCCATGGTTTGGTGCACCAGCCATTATAATACTACAATATAACTGACAAACTGTTTAAGGTAGCGTTAGACTCCGTAAAACCAATCAAAAACATTAAAACTTTTGGAATCATATACATTTTACATATCTTTTATGACAATGCTTCATGAGATTGTGAATGCAATATTTCAAATAAGCTTTTGCCATTCTACAGACGGTGCTATAGCAAGAAAAAAATAAAAAGGAAGGGAAGAATAAACCTATTGTTCGAATCCTGGACAGAACTACATGTATAATATGCAAAATTGTGTGAAATACAATGTATCATAATAACCTGATTATGGTCCGTAAGCTACAGAACCGAAAGTGACATTGAACAGAAAGAGATGGACTTCCTTTTGAATGGTCGTTTTTATCCCACCATATTTACAAGGTTATCAGGGCAAACCGAGATTAATTTTGAATGCTTTGATAAAAACAATATATTTAGTGTAATTGACGAAATTTCATAAAGTGCAAGTATCCAATGTAGAAAAACAAATCTGAAAATGGGTCGTTTTAGCTAAAAACATGGATTTTTCATGGCAACAAAGCAACGGAGAAAAAACCATTTTCACCTATTCTGAAACCAACGGTGACTTTGGGTGTCTGCATCTTTTGTGAAACTGCTTTCAGGGAATTATTTATGAAAAACCAAATCTTTTCAGTTAACACCCTTCAATTTACTGCCAGCTGAAGTTTGTTGGTCGATTTTCGCCTGCTTTCTGACAACACGTGGAAAAACATGGGTCCAGCTTCAATGGTAAATTATACATTTGATTATTCCCTGGATTACAGGAATATTTTATTGAGAAATAAGTTGTTGAAATAACTGCTTCTTGGTTGCCATGGTTCGGTAAAAAGAAAAGGAAAAAAATACATTTGGGATTGAAGTATGATTTGTATACAAAAGAAGAAAAGTTCGTCCTCAACCACTTTTATGAAATTGATTGTGACGAGTAATTCGTTCATTTTACACGTTGTTTTCCCAATCGTTTTTCTCGAAGGACGCCTAAAAGACCTCATTGTGTGAACAACTAACGTCTATCTTATTTTGTATTTAAGGTCTAAATATATTTTTCAACATAAAGAAGTGAATTAAATTAGCGTCATATCGGTAGAATGGGGTTTAACGCCACTTTTAACCGTATTTCAGTTATATCGCGGCGGCTGAAGCATCTAACAATGGATTCCTGGTATTTCTCACACCAGTACTACCACTACATCCTTTCCTAGCTTACGGCTGCGATCCCACTTAGGTTTACGATTATCTACCCATTGGTGAGAGACAAATGTCGGAAAGAATATGTGCCGCCGCCGGGGATCGAACCAAAGACATCTCATGATTGAAGATTAGGTGTCTGATGCCCTACCATCTGCGCTACTGTAAACCAATTGTTGTACAGGTGAAGCCCTTGTTTCTCGACCACTATAACCGAGTTGGTATAGAATATTGTAGGATTGTTTCGGGTGCATATGCTGTCCAATCTGGAGGAGACGTCGGACGAAGACATGAAAAGCGGCTTTAGCTACTGTCAATAGATGACAGAAGTCAAGGACCTTATACAAAATTTGAATAATAGAATAGATAAATTAGAGAAGGATAGGGCCAATACAAGGCAACAGCAGGGGTTTCAGAGAGGGAGAGGATCCAGAGGAGTAAACAGAGTATTTAGAGGCAAAAGAGGGGGAGAGGAAGAGGTAATTATCTCAAAGACCTATAGGTGGCAAACAATTTCAACCAATCTGCTGGACATGTTATCAAAAAGAGCATGTGACAAAACATGCCCAAACCCGTGACTTAAACAAACCAATGAAAAAAAGTCCTATTGCCCAAACCACAAGACATCGTCTAGGTACACAAATTACCACAATTTAATTGTTTACCCCTTCTGCATCTCACACTTTCAGAAGTTAATGTTAGAAAAGAAGAAACCGCACGTTGCAAAGCAACCTTTCCCTTATTGAGAATTGTTTTTATATAATTTGCGTTCTTTTAAATCAAGTAACTTTTACAAATGGCGTATGCCATCTCCATCAATTCCCTCGAGGAAGCTCCAATGTAGTTACCTAGCACTAGATAGTCTATATAAGACATTAGACAATAGGGTGATGCATGATTCACGATCCGACTTCTTTTTTACATACAATTTTGTGGAAAAAAGAAATGGAATGAGCTCTCCATCCCTCTTTAATAATTTTGGAAGATTTAGTTGTTTTGAAAGTCCTCTCGAAATATTTTACTATAACTTCAACTTAACCCCTCCAACTCCAAATTAAACATCTGCTTACGTGCCTGGATTATCAGCCATATATAAATGTCAATTCGGTACCAGTAAATTATTTTTTTTTTCAGCATATTATCTCATTTTATGCCGCTCTGAACGTTGTATAAATTTCATCAAGATTGTGACAAATGGCAAATTGTATCTTAACGAATTAATCTTTTCTGTGTACTAGTAGCGCCATCGAACTATGTTGACTGGCGAGTATCGGAGAGAAGCGCAGATGGGAAAGGTTCACCAGTCTACGAACAATGTCGACAGAGGTACTAGCCTATCTTTTCTTAATCGGACGGTAATAATTCCACATGTTTAATTGATTCGTACAGTAATTTAGACATGCCCATGTCGGATTCTGAAGGAGTTGTCAAAATCTTGTTTCACCAAATATATTCCTACTTTTGACGTTTTTAGATTTTCACCATATATATGAGATGATATGATCATGTAAAAAACAACATTTACCCAAATTATTCGCTATGAAGTACTCTCTGGATTTCAAAGAGTGTCTGAAAGACTCGCCGAAATTTAGGTACAGATGCTTTTAATTTGCTTTTCAATTATTTTCTGAGAATTTCTCATAGTTTTCAGTTTAAGTTTAAACGTTTCTTGCAAAATTTGTCCACTAAGTAGTCAAAATCCATCTCCTTAGGGTCTAAACAAAAAGGAAGCGGCAACTCTTGGTAACAATTTTGTTTAGTATTTACTTTTCAGCCATCATATAGGACTAATTCCTCGTACTTTCAAACTAGATTCTATGCAACATTGTTAATGTGCATTTGGTTGTTGAAATAAGTATACAGCGAATCTGCTAGGAATATGCCTTTGTAATATGCAAACTGCCTTGATGGCCGAGTGGTTTGGGTGCTTGACTCGTGATCTGAAGGTCACGAGTTCGAGCCCCAACGTCACCGGGGTGTGTTCATGTCAAGACACTTAAAAGCCAGCCCCAGTCTACCCACCTGTAAAAGTGGGTAGCAGTGGGATTCAGCCACTGCCTCTCTTTCAGGGATGTGAAAACATCTGGATTGTGTCACCTGCCAGTAATACCCAAAAGGGGAGTTAGGCAGTATAAATAGATAGATAAATAGACTACCTTTTTCACTATTTTCGGGTTAAGAGTGAATCACTATTCTAACTACAAATCAAAGTGCCTTAGATAAATAGTTTAAAACTGATGTTAGAATAGTTTAGCACAACAAAATCTGAAATTCATTTATATCAAAGTAGGTCATAAAGTTCAGTTAATTCTATTTTGAACAAATTGTGTTGAACCGTTTTTTCCCCACTCCACAAAGCTTGTTTTAATTTTGACCAATTGAGTAGGAAAACAAAGCTTGGTAACCCGTCCTTTTACTCGAAGGTTTTGTAACTGGAAAACAACCGGATACCAGCCCAATCAAAAGAGCATGACCTCTTGTATAATTATGGGATTAGAGCCATTGATGTTTACGCACAAATTTTGTTTTCACTTAGTGAATCTTTGTATGTTTGGTAGAATGAATTTATGATTATCAAACTTGGGAAATTTTTGCAGAGTGGGGAAAATTTCTAGCTACAGTTGGGAAAAAAGAGGCTTTTGGCAATTGCGAAGTCACCCAAGATCAGCCTCAATTCAAGAAAGGAAAAAAGTCCTGTAATGTTACAAGCAAATCCTCTTTTTCTGCAATGGTTTCCTAACTGTAGAAACAGGGACCGAAAATCCAGGATATGAACAGGAAAGGGTTAAGACCACCTTACTAAAATTTATTATCGTATTGAATTGAAATCTGGCTCATCAAAATTTGCCAACAAAAATAACTATGCATGGGTAAGCCTCATTTTCGATTTTACAGAGGTAAATTCCTTACAGGCCAAGTTTTACGCATATGGACCATTAACCTATTTCCAAAAGCTAAATTTTTAGACTAGTTCAAAATTTAAAAGGTTGCAGACCAAAACCAAAATATGTTCAAATTTTAGAATGGGGCAATATGTGGTAGAAAATATTGTGAGAAAAGAAAAATTGCTGATCCGTTAAATGAACTTGAAACATAAAAACGTTTACCATAATCTTTAACCTTGCTTATCAGGGCTCTGCAGACTCCCAGAATTTGGGGAGAAGTCACTTCTCACTAGTCTGAGAAATGGGAGAAGTTTTTCAAAATAGGGAGAAGTGGGGAGACTTTCAGGAGAAGTGGAACGTGTTAAGAATTAAGTTTTTGCGCATATTCCTAATTTCTATCACAAAATGAAATAGCTTTACAACCAAGTAGTTGCATTTTATATTATGTATTATGCAATAAACATAGAAAATACTGCTTATCCTTTCAGTCCTCAAAAAAGATCCTATTCCTGTGAACAAATACCTTTGTATTTTTCTTTTTTTAGGTTTGAGAATTCAAAAAGTCAACTAATAAAAAAAATGCAAATAGTGTATAGGCAGTCTGAATGAAATGAGTAGTGTTCCTATTTGAAGCAGAAAATGAGAAAAAGATTTTATTGTAATAACATGTATTTAATCAAACCATTACCAGAAGAGAAAATTCAGACTGGTACAAATTGAAAGAAGCTAAATAAGACATTTCACAGTGAGCTTAAATAAGAAAGAAGGTGCCAAAGAGAGTAGAAACATGTGGGGAAAGGATAAATTGCTTGCTGCAATCATTTCAATCTTTTTCCACAGTTTCCCATAAAACTATTTCAAGATGTCAAAATGGGGGATTGTGTGGTAATGAGTTAAAGTCTGTCCACTTTACCTGATAACATATAAATGGATAAAAATTGTTATTAATGGGTCAAAAAAGGTCCTCTGTGATTAAGTCAGTGATAGTATGTGAAGGGTAAGGGTTACTGCTGAGTACACAAAACCAGACTCTGTACATGCAGAGGTTTAAAGTTAACACAGGATAATTTGCTCCATTTTATAGGATTACATGTTATTTAAAGGAATTATTACCAACACAAGAAAGTGAAATTTAGTTTTTGGATAGAATGTATCATAACAAGAATCTCAGGAAAAGATCGTAGCAGCCTTTAAATTGTTAGCCATATCTTCACTTGATACAATTAAAGCAGATAATTCAAATTAAATGATTCGAATGAAAAATGAATTTAATCAACGTAGATTTTTCGGCAGAATTATTTTTCATCAAGATTTCAAATTTTAAACAGAATTTTGACTTCTGGTAAATGACACAGCATCCGTAAATGTCGGCCATTATTCTCATTATGTGAAAGTAAGCAACAAATCTCGTAGACTGATGATAACCTAATTTACAGAAATAATTAAAATTTAAGAAGGGAAAGGATTTTAAATAAAGATTTCTGGTGCTGATAGTATACAAAGCATTGCGGAAACCTATCGGCGTAGGTGTGAATGAAGCAAGCATGTTGACTATAAGCTGCCAGAACATATCCCTCTTTCTGATGATCTGCTGGCCTCGCGACTATCGATACATGCTTGAATTACGATCAAAGGGCTTCCGATCAACAGTTGTATAATTGCACACTGTCACCTACTTTTATAGCCACTAGGCCAGATTAGGTTATCACCTATCGTATCCAGGCGACTTACCGAAAATTCCAGGCGACTTCGACTTCGCTTTGATCAGCAAATCAGGCGAAGTTTTATGAAACCAGGCGACTTTTTCGCCTGAGTCGCCCACTCTGCAGAGCCCTGCTTATATTTTATGAATGATTATACCTATGGCTTCATATATGCACTCATCTGGTGATAGGCTTTCACCTGTGAACAAGATTTTTGAGCATATGACCTTGACCTACTTGAAAAACTTTAACAAAAATGCTTTAACCAAAGAATTTAGTATTGCTTATATTGATTTTCTGAATGCTTACACCTAATGCTGTTATACCTCTTGTATACACTGACCAGGTGATATGCTTTGACCAAGACCTTTGTCCTTGACCTTTGATGTACTGTTAAAAACTTTAACCCAACCTTTTAACTTGCTTATATTTTCTTAATGCTTAATATACCAAGGCTCTATACTTTAATCAGATGAAAGGCTTTTTTTGTTATTCCCTCTTCTATAATATAATTCGGGTACAATATACCGGAAAGTAGTTTTGCGAAAAGCAGAGGTCATTTGTAAAATAATCTAGGGTTTAATCCTTTAAAAGCATAAGTAGGTTGTAAATCTACTTTTTGTCGAGCCCACTTCAGGGTTTTCCTTTGACTTTCAAAACAGGGGTCATTTTGCCACATTATGACCCCTATCAAATAAGATAAAGAAGGCTGTCTAGATATTTTGGGGGTTATTTCTGAAAAATGGGGGTCCAAATTCAAAGAAGGAGAGGGTCAGGGAAAACCCTGCCACTTGCTGTGAGCGAAACATAGTTGTAACTATGACAAGAAGGTATATGTGTGTTAGGGTGTTAGCCTGTTCAATAGTTTGTTTGTACAATAACTCCTACATTAATGGATGGATTTCAAAATAATTTGGCACGATTATTCCCCATCATGAGTAGAAGTGCAATTTGAAAGAATTTTTGGGATAGCTTTTAGTTCAAGGTCACAGCTCAAGATCAAACACTAAAATTGTGCTTGTCCAGAGCATTTCTCCTACAATTATGGATGGATTTCAAAATAAACTGGCATACTTATTCCCCACGATGAGTAGATGTGCTATTCCCCACGATGAGTAGATGTGCCATTTGAAAGAATTTTTTTGATAGCTTCTAGTTCAAGGTCAAAGCTCGAGGTCAAATGATATAATTGTGCTTGTCTGGAGCATGATACTTACAAAACTTTGCAGGCTCGACAAAATTTGTCCTGGGACAAATTATATGCCCAGGGCTCTGCAGACTCCCAGAATTTGGGGAGAAGTCACTTCTCACTAGTCTGAGAATTGGGAGAAGTTTTTCAAAATGGGGAGAAGTGGTGAGACTTTCAGGAGAAGTGGATCGCGTTAAAAATTAAGTTTTTGCGCGTATTTCTCATTTCTATCTGAAAATAAAATAGCTTTACAACCAAGTAGTTGCATTTATATTATGTATCATGCAATAAACATAGAAAATACTGCCTATCCTTTCAGTCCTCAATAAAGATCTTATTCCTGTGAACAAATACTTTTGTATTTTTCTTTTTTTAGGTTTGAGAATTCAAGAGTTTGATTCTGAATTTATTTTTCTTTAATATTTCATAATAGATTCATATATGATAAAAAAAGTCAACTAATAAAAAAATGCAAATAGTGTATATGCAGTTTGAATGAAATGAGTAGTGTTTCTATTTGAAGCAGAAAATGAGAAAGATTTTATTGTAACAACATGTATTTAATCAAACTATTACCAGAAGAAAAAATTCAGACTGGTACAAATTGAAAGAAGCTAAATAAGACATTTTACAGTGAGTTTAAATAAGAAAGAAGGTGCCAAAGAGGGTAGAAACATGTGGGGAAAGGATAAATTGCTTGCTGCAAACATTTCCTCCTTTTTCCACAGTTTCCCATAAAAACATTTCAAGATGTCAAAATGGAGGATTGTTTGGTAATGAGTTAAAGTCTGTGCACTTTACCTGGTAACATATAAATGGATAAAAATTGTCATTAATTGGTCAAAAAAGGTCCTCTGTGATTAAGTCAGTTATTGTGTGTAAAGGGTAAGGGTTACTGCTCAGTACACAAAACCAGACTCTGTACATGCAGAGGTTTAAAGTTAACACAGGATAATTTGCTCCATTTTATAGGATTACATGTTATTTAAAGGAATTATTACCAACACAAGTAAGTGAAATTTAGTTTTTGGATAGAATGTATCATAACAAGAATCTCGGGAAAAGATCGTAGCAGCCTTTAAATTGTTTGCCATAATTTTCTTCACTTGTTAAAATTAAAGCAGATAACTCAAATTGAAGGATTCTAATGAAAAATGAAATTACTCCACGTAGATTTTTGGCAGAATTATTTTTCATCAAGATTTCATTATTTTTTTTTTAAAAAAATGACTTCTGGTAAATGACACGGCGTCCGTAAATGTCGGCCATTATTCTCATTATTTGAAAGTAAGCAACAAATTTCGTAGACTGATGATAACTTAATTTACAGAAATAATTAAAAATTAAGAAGGGAAAGGATTTTAAATAAAGATTTCTAGTGCCGAGAGTATACACAGCATTGCCGAAACCAATCAGCGTAGGTGTGAATGAAGCAAGCATGTTGACTATAAGCTGCCAGAACATACCCCTATTTCTGATAATCTGCTGGCCCCGCGACTACAGTATCGATACACACTTGTATTACGATCAAAGGGCTTCCGATCGACAGTTGTATACTTGCACACTGTCCCCTGCTTTTATGGCCACTGGGCTAGATTTGGTTATCACCTATCGTATCCAGGCGACTTCCCGAAAATTCCAGGCGACTTCGACTTCGCTTTGATCAGCAAATCATGCGAAGTTTTATGAAACCAGGCGACTTTTTCGCCTGAGTCGCCCACTCTGCAGAGCCCTGATGCCAAGACAGTTGCAATGAATATAGGGACTTCACATGGTCCATATAAACATTGGAACAGCTCATTCAGTTTGAATTCACTCAAACCAAAGTGCAGTTTCAACAACCTAATGTTGTGATTTAAAGATATAAGGTGGATTTCTGCTGAACCTTTCCTAGATAATCACAAAATGCCGCTTTTAGCCTGTAAGATTACAGTTAACCCTTTCATGCTGTATAAATAACCTTTCTGAATTGAAGTAAAATCAAAGGGCTGAAAGCACTGATAGAACTTGGTGTTCAAAAATCAATATTTCTTTTGGAAATCAGCTTCATTTTCAACTCTGGCAGGTTAAATACAAGCAGGAGGTGTAGACTAAGATCAGACTGCACTCATGTGCAGACTGCACTCATGTGCAGGCTGATCTTGGTCTATACCTCCTGCCAAAACCGGAATATTACGGGTTCAGCATGACAAGGGTTAAGATAATATCATGTTTATGCACTGTACTCTAATCAGGAGATAGGATTTCATATATGACCAAGGCTAGCTGCGATATCGTAGCCCTCTTTCTTATAATCTGATGGATATAATCCTTGCCAGTAGATTATCAGAAAAAGGGCTACAATATCACAGCTAGACCATGGTCCTTGATACTGTGACCTTAATCCCAACCAATTCTATTTACTAATTTTTCCATGACTTAAACACTATTCATAACCAAATTTTCCTTCTCCACAATGTTTTCCAAAGCTTTCATACTGAGGGGTGTTTAAAAGCGTCATTGTTTGGGAATGGGTTAAGGTTTGTTTCTACATTTCGCCTTCATTGTGTATGTTTCGTCTTATTGGATCCTTCATAGTTTTCTTCAGCAAATCCAGTTGTTGAGTTTTGTTGCTGGTTGAGTTTTGTTGCTGTTTGAATACCAATAATAATCTAAACCCTTGACATGCTGATCCTGGAATATTCCTGATTTGACCATGGATTTGGCAGATGTATAGACTTAAGATCTAACTGGACTGATGTTCAGCCTGATGTTAGCCTACACTGCCTGCTTGCTCTTGTAGTGTTGAGAAAAATCTTTGAACACAATATCAATGAAATCATGTTGATTTTAAAATATAATGAAAGAGGATGAATATTCAAGGGTTAAAACCCCAAAAATATTCATGTACTGAGGGAAAAAAGTTAAGCAATTTCGTACGTTACAGCCAATTTCTCCGGTGTCTAGCTTTGGATTCAAACCATATTTTCACACATTGATCTTTTATGTGTTAGCCACAGTATTTTATAAAAATCAGATGATTTCAAGGTCAAACGTGTTTGTTGTACAGCGTCAAACATGGTAGGGGTAGGGAAGTAAAAGTAACACAAAGATTTAATATCTTGTGTGTCCACCGTTTGCGCCAATAATAGCATCACAGTGTCTTCTCATGCTGGAAATGAGCCTACGATTAATGGCCATAGGGATACGACCCCATTTCTGACGCAGAACATGTTCCAGGTCTCTAACGATAGTAACATCATTCCTGTCTCTTACTCTCCTATCCAGATGGTCCCAAAAGTGTTCGATTGGAGACAGATCCGGTGATTTGGCTGGCCAATCCAACACATCAACATTATTAGTCTGTAATAGGTCCAACTCGTGCCGAGCAACATGTGAGCGGGCATTATCTCGCTGAAAAATGGTAGCAAGCCCTTGACACAAGAATGGCAATACCATTGGCTGGACAATTTAGGTGCAGTATCGAACGGTATTTAAGTTTCCCTGAATAGCTACCAAGTCAGTCTTGCCATTGTATGATATACCACCCCAGACCATGACGCTGCCGCCTCCAAAACAGTCATGTTGAATGACGTTGGTGGGATCCATCCTTCTGCCATCACGCCTCCAAACACGTACACTGCCATCCACAAACATCAAATTAAAACGGGATTCGTCTGTGAATAGGACCTGATTCCACATTCGTCTTGGCCATCGACGGTGTACCCTTGTCCAATTCAATCTAGCATGTCTAATTCAATCTAGCATGTCTGTGTGCACGTGTCAAAGGAATGCCAAGGTAAGGTCGATGTGCGCGTAAACGTGCCGAACGAAGTCTGTTTCTTACAGTACGAGCACAGACCCGTGTCCCCGTTTCATTTCCGACCAAACCAGCTATATGAGTTCTATTGAGGAAGCAATTACACTGTGAACATGTCACGTTGTAATTGTCCTCATGATGGGTAGTCTTACGTGGCCTGCCTGAACGTGGCCTGTCTTTGACAGTGCCTAATTGACGACACTTTGTTCTAAGTCTTGAAATGGAACTTTGGCTCACGCCAAAATGTTGAGCCACCTCTTTTACCATCATACTACCAGCCAGCATACCGATGGCTACGTTCCGTTGGTCTAAAGTAAAGCCCTGGGCGACGTCCCATTTGAATTCTTTTAAATGTTTTAATGAGTTACCTTGTTATTGATGCTAACCAATAAACTGGGATACATATAGTGGATATAGGCTTCACGTACACGTGGAAACATTGGCAGAACGTGTTTCAGCAAAATTGCATCAGACAGCCTTTAGAAGTGAGGAAAACATGCTCTTAATGCATAATTAGTTAGTTAGCTTTTAAAAATTGCAAACGAGACTGATTTTATAAGGTTTATACATTTACGTTGAAAAAAAATGTAGGTCGAAAAAAAATTGCTGAATTTTTTTCCCTTAGTATATTAATCAATGAAAGCTTGAAAGAAATCTTTGTAAGTTGAATTTACTTTCAGGTTGTCTCTGGAAAATGCAGAGGCTGATGTTGAACAACTTGAGGCAAAACTTGAGCGAGTGAGTAAAATCTTAATGTTGTTTTTTTCTCTCTAACCAAGGGCGACATCCAATTGAGAGCCATTACACATATAACCCGCAAAAGAAATAACACTTTGGAAAACATTTTGGGAAAAGAAGAAATTGCTTGTAACAAGCAATTTCTTCGTTTCTCACAATGATTTCAACTACATAGGGCCCTTATTTTTTAGCTCATCTGAGCACGTAGTGCTCAAGTGAGCTATTGTGATCCCCTTTTGTCTGGTGTCCATTCGTTGTGCGTCATCCGTCAACAATTGCTTTAAAAACCAGAAGTAAATCCTCCCCGCAGTGGAAATTTGTTGTTGTTGTTTTTCTTTCAAAGCATCTAGCGGATACAGACATTTTAGTCATCTGGCGCTTTGCGTGAAAAGGTCTATTGAAATCCGTTGAAAACTCTGGTTGCCATAATAACAAAACTGAAATTTTAATAAAATCTTTAAAAAGTATCTCCTCCTGACCTAGAAGACATAGACCCTTGATATTTTGAATGAAGCATCAGTGCATTGTCCTCTTTCAGAATTGCTAAATTCATCACCCTCAGGTCCCCAGAGGCAGAGGGGTGGGGGGGATATAGAAATAAACAAGGATTTTTAAATCCACATCAAAATAAGGGATAATTTAATAATGTATTAGACTATAAAGCCATAGGCAGGCATTCATATTTATTGTTTAGCTTTAATCAATAGTGTTTTTCTATACCCAAAATCTAATATTTGTTTTATATATTTGACTCAAGCTGTGTCTTTTTTTAGCTCTTCTGAGCATATAGTGCTCAAGTGAGCTATTGTGATCCCCTTTTGTCCGGCGTCCGTCCAGTATCCGTCGTACGTCATGCGTCGTCTGTCAACAATTTCTTTAAACGACATCTCCTCTCAAACCACTTGGCCAACTTGAACCAAATTTGGCAGAAATGTTCCTTAGGTGGTCCCCTTCATAAATAGCTTAAAAGCTTGGGGGGGTATAAAAGAAATAAAGAACGATTTTTTGAAAGGCATCTCCTCCCAAACCACTGGCCTGATTCGAACCAAATTTGGCAGAAATGTTCCTAAGGTGGTCCTCTTCATAAATAGCTTAAAAAAAAATTGAATTCCATTAAAAACTCTGGTTGCCATGGCAACAAAAGTGAAATTTTGAAATAATCTTTAAAAATCTTCTCATCCTGACCCAGAAGGCGTAGAGCCTTGATATTTTGCATGAAGCATCAGTATGTTGACCTCTTTCAAAATAGCTAAAATTATGATCCTCTGTTCCCCAGGAGCGGAGCCCTGGGAGGCGGGGGTTATATAGAAACAAAGAACGATTTTTTAAATGACATCTCCTCCCAAACCACTGGGTTGATTTGAACCAAATTTGGCAGAAATGTTCCTTAGGTGGTCCTCTTCATAAATAGCTAAAGAAATTGAAATCAGTTAAAAACTCTTATTGCCATGGCAACAAAAACGAAATTTTAAAATAATCTTTAAAAATCTTCTCCTCCTGACCCAGAAGGCGTAGAGCCTTGATATTTTGCATGAAGCATCAGTATATTGACCTCTTTCAAAAATTTCTAAAATTATGATCCTCGGTTCCCCAGGAGCGGAGCCCTGGGGGGGGGGGTTATAAAAGAAATAAAGAACAATTTTTTTGAATGGCATCTCCTCCCAAACCACTGGGCTGATTTGAACCAAATTTGGCAGAAATGTTCCTTAGGTGGTCCTCTTCATAAATAGCAAAAAAAAAAAAAAAAAAAAATTGAAATCCATTAAAAACTCTGGTTGCCATGGCAACAAAAGTGAAATTTTAAAATAATCTTTAAAAATCTTCTCCTCCTGACCCAGAAGGCGTAGAGCCTTGATATTTTGCATGAAGCATCAGTATATTGATTCCTTTTCAAAATAGCTAAAATAATGATCTTGGTTCCACAGGGGCAGAGCCCGGGGGGGGGATATATAGAAATAAAGAACGATTTTTTAAATGACATCTCCTCTCAAACCACTGGGCTGATTTGAACCAAATTTTGCAGAAATGTTCCTTAGGTGGTCCCCCTTGAAATTAGCTAAAAGAATTGAAATCCATATAAATCTCTGGTTGCCATGTTAACAAAAGTGAAATTTCAAAATAATCTTTAAGAATCTTCTCCTCCTGACCCAGAAGGTGTAGAGCCTTGTTATTTTGCATGAAGCATCAGTATATTGATTTCTTTCAAAATAGCTAAAATCATGATCCTTGGGTCTACAGGGGCGGAGCCAGGGGGGTGGGAGTATAGGCATGAAGCATCAGTTCACAGACTTCTTTCTTATTTCTGAAATTATAACCCACGGAAAAAGTTTTTTCCTTCTTTCAAACTAGCACTAAAGCCTTGGAATTTGTAATTTAGACTTTTGGATCCCCAGGTTCATAGTCTTTATATGTAATTGTGGCCCACTTGTTTCATAATCCTAACCTTAACATGAAATTAGACTGTTGAAAGAAAAAGAGCATTTATCTCAGGTGAGCACCCCAGGGCCAACGGCCCTCTTGTTAATTTAAACCAACATAGTTCTGTTGTCTGCAACCTCTTTGAATTTGGACTAGTCTAAAATTTTGTCGTGTGGGGATGGATTGATAGGAATCGGTGAGAATATCAAGTATTGCTTCATATTTAATTTTGTTTCTTTTTAGCCTACTTGAGCACAAAGTGCGAGGTTAGCCATTGTGATTGGTCATTGTCTGTTGTCAGTCTGTCTGTCTACCCCTCCCCAATTTCTTTAAGAATCTTCTACTCCAATACCAGTAGTCCAGTCAAGCTGAAAATTTGCAGGGATTTCCCTTGGGTGAAGCTCTACAAAAGTTGTTTAAAAAATCATTCTGTGTAAAACTCTGGTTACCGCGACATTTGCAAATGGAAAATTTTAGTAAATCTTTAAAAAGCTCCTTCCCCAAAACCAATTAGCCAATTAACCGGAAACTCTGTAGGGATGTTCCTTTGGTGAATCTCTACAGAAGTTGTTAACCCATTCCCACACAGTGTCCATTTTGAATACCCCTCATGAAAAACAATTGGGAAAACTTATGTCAAGTGAAGAAATTGCTTATAACAAGCAATATCTTCATTCTACACAATGTTTTCTCCCCAGAAGGTTGAAAGAATCCAAATTTGCATCAACTATAAATTGTCTTCTGCAACTCCTTTCAATTTGGACCAGTCTAAGATTTTAATGGTAATGGGTTAAAAGAATTTCATTCCATGAAAAACTCTGGTTCCACCAAATAGAATAGAATGTATAATAACGCAGTATATTGTGTATACAGAAACAAACGCCTGTAATGAATGAAAGGGAATGCATCATGGAAAGGTCATTAACCCGTTTTGTTTTGGGCAACCAGCAAAATAACCAAAACTACGGAAATATTGCAGTAATGATAATTTGGTTCTCTAACAAGTTTTCAAAAATTATACCCCTGGGGTACAAATAGCAACGCCTAGAGGTCCGAAGTTTGGATTTATTGATTGATTGAATGAACGGGGTTTAACATCACTTTTAACAATATTTCAGTCATATTGCAGCGGGTGGAGCACCTAACAATGGATTCCTGGTATTTCTTACACCAGTACTACCACTACATCCTTTCCTAGCCTACAGCTGCTATCCCACTTAGGATTTTGATTACCGAAGCAGTGCTCTCAATAAGGACTAATTTCAGGAATTTTTAAAATTCCAAGTTTCTTTTTCAGGAAGTTTTCACGAAGTCAAGGAATTAATTTTTTCCCCCTCGACAATACCCCCCCCCCAAAAAAAAAAAAAAAAAAAAAAAAAAATGAAAAAAGATACATAAAGCTTACAGTACATTGTTTTCCATCCTTTACTAATAGTCCCTAAATTTCATGTCCCATTGAGTTGAACTAGAGAAAACAATGTGGTAAAAGAAGTGTTTCTTGAGAAATTTGTCTCTTATATAAATTTCTCCTTTTCCCACAATATTCCCGCCCCTTGAACACTTTTATTTTCCAAATTAGGGTGGATAAATTTGGTAATTTGCAAATCTCTCAGTATTTAAAATTTTTTGATTACTGGAATATCAGAAAACAGTCTGTTTGAAACGTTTTGGGTACGAAAAAATCGAGACTGGATTATTCCGAGACTGTCTCCGGTCACATAATAGATATCTAAGTACATATGCCATGGATAATACTTACATAAATAAAAGTTACAGTACAAAAGGAAATGAAACTTATAGCAGAGTTGCATCTTTTAAGAAATTCCCTGTTTTGTTTCTGCTAGTTGATGCTTACAGACAACACGTGTGACGTCATCAAAATCGGACTGAACTCTAGCAAGATCAATTTACGTAAATTCCACCGAACGGCTTTCATGGGCCTGATTGATTTTTGCACAGCATACTATTAATCCAGTGACTTCCAAAAGAAATGGTCCAAGATGCTGCAACGGCTCGGTTACCGAACCTACTATAATTGTGTACGCACTATGTAAATTTTCATCTACATCGATTGTCATGGAGACTTTTAGATAAACTCCTTATGGATTCAATTTTACCCGAGGGTATGGCCAGAATATACATTCTTTTCTTTGTCAAATCCTTTATATTGTAACTTCAGAACATGTCCGTATCATGAAATCGGGACGTTTTCCTAGAATCTCGAACTTTAATTTACGTCTGGGTCTGATTTTCTGGACGTTTTTTCTGATTTTCTGGACGTAATATATGTCGACGTCAGCTTATTGAGAGTGCTGCTGAAGTTTGGAAAAAAGCTTAATGAGAGCAAGTTCAAAAGACTTTGCCTCATAAACTACAAGGCCTAGGACATTCATTTATATTTTTAGGTATTCTGATCATCTACTGTCCGGCGTCTGTTGTGTTCCATGTGTCAACATTTTTATAACGAAATCTTCTCCCAAACCGCTGGGACAATTTCAACCAATTTTGGCAGAAATGTTCCTTGGGTGGTGCCCTTTAAAAATTGCTAAAAGAATTTAAATCCGTTGAAAACTCTGGTTGCCATAATAACAAAACTGAAATTTTAATAAAATATTTAAAAAGTATCTCCTCCTGACCCAGAAGACATAGACCCTTGATATTTTGCATGAAGCATCAGTGCATTGTCCTCTTTCAGAATTGCTAAATTCATCACCCTCAGGTCCCCAGAGGCAGCAGGGGGAGGTATATAGAAATAAACAAGGATTTTTAAATCGACATCAAAATGAGGGCTAATTTACTAATGAATTAGATTATAAAGCCATAGGCATTTATATTTATTGTATAGCTTTACTCAATAGTTTTTTTTCCATACCCAAAATCTAATATTTGTTTAATATATACTCAAGCTGTGTCTTTTTTTATACAATAAGTATGGTAATTTGCAAATGCCTCAGGTGAGCACTGTAAATTAAGCATGGTCCTCTTGTGTTTTTTTATTAACTTAATGGGGAAACAACTTCATGTTATATGAAGGTATTGATTGTTGCAAGCAATTTCTTCATTTTAAATGGTGTTTTCAATTTTTAGCTCACCTGAGCACTTCTGGATGAGCTATTGTGATCTGTCATCGTCCGTCATCCGTCTGTCTGTCTTTCCATCCATCTGTTCACAATTACAAAAAAATCTTCTCCTCTTAAACTAACCATGGAATTTCAACAAAACTTCACATAAATGATCCTTAGGTCATGCTCTTTCAAAATTCTTCAAAGAATCGAAATCTATGAAGAACTCTGGTTGCCATGGCAAAGGAGTGAAAAAACTTAAAAGATCTTCTCCTCCCAAGCCAGATGGCCTAGAGCTTTGATATTTGGTACAAATCATCATTTGACCCTTTACCAAAATACTTCAAAGAATTACTGTATTCTGAAAATTAGCCCTTTTCTGTGTGATCCCTGATTTTACATAGAAATAAAGAAGGAAACATAAGAAATTTTCTTCTCCCAAACCATAAGGTCTAAAGCTTTGATATTGTGTATGAATTATCATCTATTATCCCTCTACCAAAATATGTCTTTGTATTAACCCTTGTCATGCTGTATAAATTACCTTACTGAATTGCTGTCAAATCAAAGGACTGAAAGCACTAATAGAACTTGTTGTTCAAAAATCAATATTTCTTTTAGAAATCAACCTCATAAACAACTCGGGAAGGAAAAGTATGAGCAGGAGGTTTAGACTAAGATCAGCCTGCACAAACGTGCAGTCTGATCTTAGTCTACACCTCCTGCGAAAACCGGAATATTCCGGGTTCAGCATGACAAGGGTTAATAACTGTATTCCAAAAATTAGCCCTTTTCTATGTGATCCCTGAATTTACATAAAAGTACAGAAGAAAAACTTTAAAAATCTTCTTCTCCCAACCATAAGGCCTAGAGCTAAGATATTTTGTACAAATCATCATCTATTGACCCTTTACCAAAATACTTCAAAGAATTACCGTATTCTGAAAATTAGCCCTTTTCTGTGCGATCCCTGATTTTACATCGAAATAAGAAGGAAAACTTTAAAAATCTTCTTCTCCCAAACCATAAGGCCAAGGGCTTTAATATTTAGTGTGTAATAATACCTACTGACCCTGTACTACAATACTTCATAGAATTACTGCATTCTAAAAATAAGCCCTTTTTTTGTGCAATCCCTGAAAGGAGTTATGAAGGATATCATACAAAATGTTCTCTTTCTAAACCTTCAGGCCTAGAGCTGTGATATTTTGTATGTATTGATGCCTATTGACCCTCTACTTAGGTACTAGAATTACTGTTCTCTTGAAATTACCACACCATGTTTGGATCTTCACTATACCGAGGATTAAAGGAGAAAATCTTTAGAAAATCTTCTTCTCCAAAATGATAAGGTGTAGGGCTTTCATATTTTGTATGGTCTGTTTGATGTTCTTCACGACTCTGTGACCTCACGGGGTAGATTGGACTTGCCCGACATTTTTGTGTCGTCAGCTGTGTTTTTCCATCAACAGACACTAGTGTTGAGAGAAAATGACATGATTGTGTTAAATTAACCCTTGTCATGCTGAACCCGGAATATTCCGGTTTTGGCAGGAGGTGTAGACTAAGATCAGCCTGCACATAAGTGCAGTCTGATCTTCGTCTACACCCCTGCTTGTACTTTTTCTGTCAGAGTGGTTTTAGGAAATTGATTTCTAAAAGAAGTATTGATTTTTGAACATAGACTTCTGACAGTGCTTTCAGCCCTTTGATTTTACAACAATTCAGTAAGGTAATATATATAGCACGACAAGGGTTAACAGAACTTTGGATAACTAGCTTATGAAAATGAAAAAGTATATATTTACTATAATTAAATCGGCGTTTCTTTGTAAAACCCAGAAATTTTGATAATATAATTTATTTGTCTATCTAATTTTACAAAATATTGGAATTTTGTGGACTGCTGTACATTGCCGGAATTGCAATTTATACTCAGCCGAATTTTCAAAAACAAAATGAAAGTAGGATCTGTCAGTTGTTTTCATCTATCTTCCTCTCCTTGAAGATTATAATCATCCTCGGAACATTTGAAAAAGAAGGCAACTACTGAATGAATGATGAACCCCTTTTCGTACGGGAAAGGTGAAAAAAGGCGGGGGTATTCGTTTTTTGTCGGTGGGGGTGGGTGGGTGGGGTCGTGTTTGCCGGGGGGGGGGGGGGGGAAATGTCCCGGACAGATTTAGATTTCCAAATTTCCGGAGCCCTGCTCAGGGGAGTGATACAGGACCATCATGATTCTCTTGTTTTTTCTTGAGAGGTGTCAAAAATGCCATTGTGTCGGAATGTATTAACTACATATTTGTTCCAGTTGAAGATAAGAAATTACTTTTATCAAGTAAAGACTTTAAAAATCTCATGAACTGAAAATTGTCGTCTGCAACATCTTTGAATTTGGACCAGTCTAAAATTTTGTAGTCTTGTAATGAGTTAGGGTGATAATGTTCTGGCTGATGTCCATCAAGGGTCAACAATTTCTTAAACCCATTTCCACTCAAAGAAAATTTAGACCAGTCAAAATGGAAAGAAGTTGCAGAGGATACTTCTTTTTAACTTTCTAGATAGAAAATATTATGTAAAATGAAGAAATTGCTTGGTGCAAGCAATTTCCTTATTGTACAAAATGTTTTCCTGTTTTTCTTAAGGGGTGTCAAAAAGCGTTAATGTTTGCGAATGTTTAAACTACATACTTATTCCAGTTGTAGAAAAAATGTTTTAGTTGCCAGCAAATAATTGTGTGTTCAACATGAGCTATACTCCAAAACAATGAAGTTTTAGGGATCAAAACTGATTGCAACTGATTGCCAAAAAACAGAAAGAGTGAATAATAAGTAGAGATTTCATAGTTTATGTGCCTACATAGATTGACTTGTTTACTCCATTACGATGAAGTTTTAGGGGTCATCAATGATTGCAAAGGGGCCAAAACAACAGAAAGAGGGAATAATAAGTAGATAATTCATAGTTTATGTGCCTACATACATTGACTTGTTTACTCCATAACAATGAAGTTTTAGGGGTCATCAATGATTGCAAAGGGGCCAAAACAACAGAAAGAGTGAATAATAAGTAGATAATTCATAGTTAATGTGCATACATAGATTGACTTGTTTACTCCATTATGATGAAGTTTTAGGGATCATCAATGATTGCAAAGGGGCCAAAAAATCAGAAAGAGAGAATAATAAGTAGAGAATTCATAGTTTATGTGCATACATAGATTGACTTGTTAACTCCTAAACAATGAAGTTTTAGGGGTCATCACTGATTGTAAAGGGGCCAAAAAATCAGAAAGAGTGAATAATAAGTACATGTATAGAATTCACGGTTTATATGCTTACAGACATTTTCTTGTTTACTCCATAACAATGAAGTTTTAGGGGTCATCACTGATTGCAAAAGGGCCAAAACAACAGAAAAAGTGAATAATAAATAGAGAATTCATAGTTTATGTGCCTGCAGGCATTTTCTTGATTACTTCAAAACAAAGAAGTTTTGGGGGTCATCACTGTTTGTAAAGGGGCCAAAACAACAGAAAGAGTGAATAATAAGTATGTGTATAGAATTCTCGTTTTGTATGCTTCCAGACATTTTCTTGTTTACCCCATAACAATGAAGTTTTAGGGGACATCCCTGATTGCAAAGGGGCCAAAACAACAGAAAAAGTGAATAATAAATAGAGAATTCATAGTTTATGTGCCTACAGACAATTTCTTGTTTACTCCATAACATGAAAGTTTTAGGGGTCAAAACTGATTGCAAAGGGGCCAAAATAACAGAAAAAGAGGATAATAAGGGCCTGCATAGAATTCATGGTCATTGAGCCTACAGTCATTTTCTTGTTTACTCCATAACAATGAAGTTTTAGAGATCAAAACTAATTGCAAATGGGCTAAGACAACAGAAAGAGTGAATAATAAGTAGAGAATTCATAGTTCATGTGCCTACACAGATTGACTTGTTTACTCCATTACAATGAAGTTTTAGGGGTCATCACTGATTGCAAAGGGGCCAGAACAACAGAAAAAGTGAATAATAAGTACATGTATAGAATTCACTTTTATATGCCTACAGACATTTTCTTGTTTACTCCACAAAAATGAAGTTTTAGGGGTCAAAACTGATTGCAAAGGGGCCAAAAATCATTAATTTATGTGTCTACATAGATTGACTTTTTTACTCCATAACAGTGAAGTTTTAGGGGTCATCACTGATTGCAAATGGACCAAAATAACAGAAAAAGTGAATAATAAGTAGAGAATTCATGGTTTATATGCCTACAGACATTTTCTTGTTTACTCCATAACAGTAAAGTTTTAGGGGTCATCACTGATTGCAAAGGGGCCAAAACAACAGAAAGAGTGAATAATAAGTACTTGTATAGAATTCACGGTTTACATGCCTACAGACATTTTCTTGTTTACTCCATTACAATGAAGGTTTAGGGGTCATCACTGATTGCAAATGGGCCTAAACAACAGAAAGAGTGAACTTCCACTTGCTTTCTGTTTGCCCTCAAGAAGAAAAAATCTACTCAAATGAGAAATATTTGGTATTTCATGGGCTTTGTGTATAGAACAAATTATAATGGTTTCAGGGGAGGTTATTTGCCATGATATGCAAAGTCAGAAAGTCAAGTGACTATTTGGAGTTATGTATAGACAAGGGTGACCCTTTTAGGGTTGAGGATCCTTTTCTCTGAGTGGATAGGCTTTGTCTATGAGCCAGGAACATTACATTTGGTGGCAGCGGTGGGATGATGACAACTGCTAGACCGGAGTTGTCTTACCAACGGATCTCCCAGGCCAAGACTGGTGACGAGTCTTCTCGGAGGGGAGAGTAATGTAATGGTTTAAGGGGAGGAGTTTTGTTGTGATATGCTGATTAAGGAACCTTCAGAAAGTCAAGTGACTATTTGGAGTTATACATAGACAAGGTCAACCAATTTAGGATTGAGGATCCTTTTCTGAGTCGATAGGCTTTGTCTATGAGCTCTGAACGTTACAAAATCCCCTACCAATGTTGAAAATATGGGGGATCTTAGAGAATATGGGGATCAAATCCTCCTGCTTAGAAAAAACACTGAAAAAACACTCAGAAAACTGCTTGTTACAAGCAATTGCTTCATTGTCAAAATGTTTTTGATCCCTGAAATAAAAATAATACTAAAAAACCATCAACTTGAAATTGTTGTATGCAAAAATCTTTGAATTCTGACCAATCTAAAATTTTGAATTCTGACCAACCTAAAATTTTGTCATTTGATAATGGGTTAACATTACTTAAGGTACATTGTTTAAAAATAGAGGGATCAAAATAACCTTTGATTACAAAAATTTCTCCCAAGGGGAATTAACCTCATCACATATTAGGGTTTCATAAAGTGAGATGAGGTTTTCAGATTCATAGCTCCATGAAGAAAACAAAACAAAACAAAACAAAAAACTTTCTTGAATGACCTTGATTTAACTTAACCCATTCCCACTCAGTGACACTTTTGGACACCCCCGAGAAAAAAAGCTTTAGAAAACACATTGTGGAAAATAGAGAAATTGCTTGTTACAAGCAATTTCTTCATTTTCCACAATGTTTTCTACCCAGAAAGCAGATAAAAATAAAAAAAATCAAACTTTGAATTTTTGTCTGCAACTCCTTTCAGTTTGGACCAGTCTAAAATTTTGTTGTCTGGTAATTGATTAAATACTTTTCTCCAGCTACTTGCTCTGATAGTAAGTGACAGGAAGGGTTTAACCTGTTACCCTGTCACAAACATATATTTAAATCATATATTTTGCCATATGCATATGAAAAAATAGGTGAAAGAATGTGTGTGTGTGTGTATTTCTGTTTATATATCGTCGCTATTGTAGTACATGCCGATATGAGCGACAACTCCAGAAAACGGTTAGTTGTTATGGGGGATAGTGCAAGGATACAGGACGAAACTGCTGAGAGCTCCGCCTGGCTCTTTGACATGCTCAGTGGATAGCACTGTCACACAGGGCCTTGGTTTAATGTCTCATCTAAAAGACAGTTAGTTTGTTAAGTGATATGGTTAGCCCAGGGCTCGAACCCGTGATATTGAGGTTTGAAGTCAAGTGCTCTACCAACTGAGCTAATTGGGCTAACTTGATAGAATGAAAAAAAAAAAACTCAACTCAGGAACGTACAGAGCTCTTATGTAAAGGGTATGAAATACCTGGAACTCTGTTTACAGCTGACTGAAATTCTGAAATACAGGTTGTCTGTTGCAGATCAATACAATGTTATGGGTATTTGAATGGTTTATTTCAACGTTGAAATAAGGCTGCAATTCCTGTATTGTGGGTACTTAGTAAAATCACCTGAATGAGACAGATCTGGTAAATACTCAAACTTATTGTTTAAATAAGAGATATTGATTTTTCAAACATTGTAATTCTCTCATATCAAGATCTTTTAGATCATCAATGGGTATTTGTTTTGATTGGAGGAATTTACTCATCAAAGAGATTAATAAAATATGTTAATCCATGACTGATGTATATTGTTGTTTGATTCTAAAATTATCCAGCTTCTAGCCTTTCTTATATGTAATATCTTAACCCTTTCCTGCACAATCCTTTGTTTTCATTTCCCTGTCATTTCATATTTAAGAAATCATTGTGGGAAAAGAAGAAATTGCTTTTAACTTGCAATTTCTTTTTTTAGCTCACCTGAGCACGAAGTGCTCTGGGTAAGCTATTGTGATTGGTCATCCTTCGGCGTCCTGCAGTCCATCCATCAATCTGTCTGTTGGTCTGTTCACAATTACAAAAAAATCTTCTCCTCCTAAACTAACCATGGAATACCAACCAAACTTCACAGAAATGTTACTTAAGTCATGCTCTTTCAAAATACATCAGGGAATTGGAATCCATGAGGAACTTTGGTTGCCATGGCAACCGAGTGAAAAAACTTAAATCTTCTTCTCCCATACCAAAGGCCTAGAGCTTTCATATTTGGTATAAAGCATCATCTATTGACCCTCTACCAAAACACTACAAAGATTTACTGTACTCTGAAAATTAGCCCTTTTCTGTGCGATCCCTGATTTTACATAGAAATAAAGAAGGAAATCTTTAAAAATCTTCTTCCCCCAAACAATAAGGCCTAGAGCTTTCATATTTGGTATAAATCATCATCTATTAACCCTCTACCAAAATACTTCAAATAATTACTGTACTCTGGTACTCTGGAAATTAGCACTTTTTTTGGTGATCCCTGATTTAACATAGAAATAAAGAAGGAAATCTTTAAAAATCTTCTTCCCCCAAACTATAAGGCCTAGAGCTTTCATATTTGGTATAAATCATCATCTATTAACCCTCTACCAAAATACTTCAAATAATTACTGTACTCTGGTACTCTGGAAATTAGCACTTTTTTGGTGATCCCTGATTTAACATAGAAATAAAGAAGGAAATCTTTAA
Source organism: Fragum fragum (assembly GCA_946902895.1). Classification (NCBI taxonomy): domain Eukaryota; kingdom Metazoa; phylum Mollusca; class Bivalvia; order Cardiida; family Cardiidae; genus Fragum; species Fragum fragum. The sequence goes on from OX336378.1 coordinate 4,612,215, forward strand.
AAATCTTCTTCCCCCAAACTATAAGGCCTAGAGCTTTCATATTTGGTATAAATCATCATCTATTAACCCTCTACCAAAATACTTCAAATAATTACTGTACTCTGGTACTCTGGAAATTAGCACTTTTTTTGGTGATCCCTGATTTAACATAGAAATAAAGAAGGAAATCTTTCAAGATCTTCTTCTCCCAAAACATAAGGCCTATGCTTTCATATATAGTGTAAGTCACCATCTATTGACCCATCCACCAAAAGACCTCAAAGAATTACTTTACTCTGAAAATTAGCCCTTTTCTGTGTGATCCCTGATTTTACATTATAAAGAAGGAAATCTTTAAAAATCTTCTTCTCCTAAACCATTAGACCTAGAGCCCTCTTCCTAAACCATTTTGCGTAGAGCATTGATATTTGGTTTGTTTCAATACCTATTGACCCTTTACCAAAATACGCTGCTGTCATATTGCAGTCAGTAACGCATTAGACTCCCAATCTTCAAATGTCATGGGTTCAATCCCTGGCGGCAGCACATAATCTTTCTGACATTTTCTCTCATCAATGGATAGTTAATCGTATGTCTAAGAGGGATAGCAGCTGGAGGCTAGGAAAGGATGTAGTGGTGGTACTGAAACACTATTAAAAGTGGCGTTAAATCCCATTCAATTAATCAATCTACCAATATAGTTGAAAGAATTACCGTACTTTGGAAATTAGCCCTTTATTGTGGAGAAAATCTTTTCAGAATTGATTGATGTAGGGCTATATTATTATGTATATATCATAAATCCTTGAGCTATCATACTCAGGGGAGCGATATAGGACCATCATAGACCTCTTGTTCCCATAATATTTTCTAACCTGTAGGATTGTTACTTTTCAAATTACACTCACTTTTAACCCTTTCCTGTTTTATGAAATTTAAGACTGGTCCAATTTGAAAGAGGTTGCAGATGACAATGTAAAATGCATGCAATTTGAAATCTGACCATCCTATGTGGTAGAAAATATTGTGGAAAAGGAGAAATTGCTTGTGACAAGCAATTTCTCCTTTTTCCACAATGTTTTCTCAAGTATAAAACCACAGGGATGTAAAATCCAGGATTTGTCCAGGAAAGGGTTAATTGATGTCTGCAACTTCTTTCAAATTTGACCAGTCTAAAATTTTGAAAATAGGAAAGGGTTAAACGCTTTTGAATGTGCAGGTCTGTTATTGTTGACCCATCCCAACACATTATCAGGCTTTTTCAGGCCCTCCAAGAAAAATAACAACATTTGGAAAACATTTCAGGAACTAGAAACTAGAAATTGCTTGTAACAAATAATGTTTCTGCCCTAGAAGACAAATATTTTTAAAGTGTCTCCAACTAAAATTGCAAACTTAACCCTTGTCATGCTGAAACCGGAATATTCCGGTTTTGGCAGGAGGTGTAGACCCAGATCTGCCTTTTCCTGCAAGTGTTACCGTATTTATTCGAACAATCGCCTGGGCGATTATTAGAATAGTGACAATCAGCAAAGTTGGGGTGGGCGATTATTAGAGTTTTTGGTACGGAGGTAGGCGATTAGAGAGGTGTGTGGTATGAAAGATGACCGGGGAATACAAAATAGTACGAAAATCATAATGACATTTTATTTAGGATGTATTTACGACTCTTTAAAAGCCAACGGTCGATTTAGTTCTTTTTATCATCGGAAATAAAACAGCCAAAAGTTGGAAAATCCCGCAACACTGCATCATAGTCACAATGAATTTTAAAATGTCTAATAATTTGACTCTCGCAACATCGCGTATCATCGTTATTTCTGTATGTGTAGGACAATAAAGATGTACCTGTTTAAGTATAATCCCTTTTTGAAAGACCTGAAAAAATCAACGTAAAGCTAGTTTCGATAACGTTAGACTTGTACCCTTATCATCTTAGCCCCGGTTTTGTTTAAGGCATTAATCATAACGGAAACAAAAATCAAGGGTGAGTCCATTACGACGAATTAGTTATAGTAGGATAATGTGTAATAATCTTAATGCATGAGTAAGCTTGCCAGGTGTTCAACTCAACAATGTAGAGACGCGTTGGTCACCAAGGAGATATGGCCGCTTGGGAACTTTCCCGACCCATTTCATTTCTTTCATTATTGAAAATAGCAATCTCGTTTCAATTAAAGAAAATTACGATAATAAGTGTTTTGTTGTGGATATTTCAATCATATACTTATTTTCTAGCGTTTCACTGAACATAACCGGATATTTAAACGTATAAGCGTTGAAAAATTTTATATACATCCTCTCCACCGTAAAGATCTTTCTTTCCTATTTCAAACTTTTGTGTCTTTCCTTTATCCCGTATCTCCTTATCCTAACTGATCGGATTAAATGATCTCTTGGCTCATTACTGAGGTAAGAATTGTCAAGACCAGAAATAAGTTAATGCTTGAAAATGATTTCATTGTTATTGGTAGTTCTTGGTAGTTTTTACCTAAAAACGTAGAATCTTTGGATTCAGCCATTTAATTTGATAATAAACATGCAATAAACATTAAACTTTTTTCAATATTGATAAGTTTTTTTTTCAATTTAAAATAACATTCCATCTAAGAATTTCACGACCGCAGACACCGAGACAATTGGAGCCTCATAACTAAGTTTAAAATCACTCCTATGTCCAGATGATACGGAAATAGATTGTTTTAGTTTTTTTAGATCAAGTGACAAACTCCATTTTTTTTTTCCGTTCACAGCCAGTCTTTAACTGACCTTGGCAAGTTGAAACAACTAAGTAAAATGACATATCAAAAGTAAAATCTAGGCAGTTCAAGTTGAATAATGGATAATTATGGAGTCGCGGCGATGATCTCTTTACGTTTTTATAGGAATACATTACTTACCTTACAGATTCAAATCAAATATTATTTCATTTCATTCAAATAGGCCAATTAATCATCACTTGATTTTCGATCGTAGAATGGGGGTGGGCGTTTATTAGAATCACCTATAGTTACTGAAAATCGGCGAAAAAGGGCCGCATTTTATGCAGTATTTTAGGGGATGGGAGTTAATTAGAATATGGGCGATTATTAGAATAAATATGTTTATGAAATTGATTTTTAGGTCACCTGACCGAATGGTCATGGTGACCTATTGCAATCATCGTTTGTCCGTCGTCGTGCGTCGTCCGTCGTGCGTCGTCGTTAACTTTTAAACATTTTCATCTTCTTCTCAAGAACTACTGGGCGGATTTCAACCAAACTTGGTAGAAAGCATCATTGGGGGATGCCAATTCAAGTTTGTGAAAATAGGGGATCTGGGGGTCAAAGGGGCCCAAATAGGGGCCAAAAAGGGGTAATTTTTGGTACTATTTTAAAAATCTTCTTCTAATAAACCGTTAATGCCAGAGCTTAAATATTTTGTGTGCATGACAACTAGGACAGGTATATTATAAATTGTGAAATTCATGTCTCTGGGGTCATGTATGGGGCCACACCCAGAGGTCAGAGTTCATCATGTTAAAAAATTCACATTTTCATCTTCTTCTGATGAAGTACAAAGCCAATTTCAAACTAACTTGGTGAAAGCATCATTTGGTAATTGTTATTCAGATTTGTGAAAATAAAAAGGCTGTGGGGTCAGGGGGCCCTAAAATGGGGACCAAAAGGGGGTATTTTTGGTAACTTTTAAACATTTTCATCTTCTTCTCAAGAACTACTGGGCGGATTTCAACCAAACTTGGTAGAAAGCATCATTGGGGGATGCCAATTCAAGTTTGTGAAAATAGGGGATCTGGGGGTCAAAGGGGCCCAAATAGGGGGCAAAAAGGGGTAATTTTTGGTACTTCTTTAAAAATCGTCTTCTAATAAACTGTTAATGCCAGGGCTTAAATTTTCTGTGTGCATGACAACTAGGACAGGTATATTATAAATTGTGAAATTCATGTCTCTGGGGTCATGTATGGGGCCACACCCAGAGGTCAAAGTTCATCATGTTAAAAAATTCACATTTTCACCTTCTTCTGATGAAGTACTAAGCCAATTTCAAACTAACTTGGTGAAAAGCATCATTGGGTACTGATTATACAGATTTGTGAAAATTAAAAGGCTGGAGGTCAGGGGTGCCTAAAATGGGGACCAAAAGGGGGTCATTTTTGGTAACTTTTAAACATTTTCATCTTCTTCTCAAGAACTACTGAGGGGATTTCAACCAAACCTTTTTCTAATTCTTTCAAACAAAATCACTTGTCTTGGTGGTCTTTTACTCAGGTGACCGTTAAGGCCCACTGGGCCTCTTGTTACAAGAAATTTTGGTTGTGAACCACAAGTTCTATCAGTACTTTCAGTCCTTTGATTTTACAGCAATTCACTTAGGTTATTTATACAGTATGACAAGGGTTAACTTATTTCTGCTTCCAGGTTGTCAAGCTATGTACTACCATGGTGGAAACAGGAAAGGCATTTAATAATGCTAGCAGGTGAGTGGCCTAGTAATATAAATTTGGAGATTTAGACTTAATAATTACCCCAGGAGTTCATTCATCAACTTTGAAAAAGTCTTAGTTTAACCTTAAACATATAATTTACTAAAGGAATTAATTTGTTACTTCAAAAAGATCTTAGTTTAACATCGAAAAAGTCATTAAGGAAAATGGCTTGTTGAACATTGGAAAAAATCAATAAGGAAAATGTCTGATTTCGAAAAACAAATTGACAGATTTTCAAGCCTAAAACAAAGGGAGATTACTTCTGGTCATTCCAACAGGTTAGTTTGTCTGAGATTCTAGCATAGTTTTTACGGTTCTTTAACCCTTGTCATGCTTAAACTAGATTATTCTTGAATTGGCAGGAGGTTTAAACAAAGATCAGCCTGCACATATGACTGAGCAGACTGGTCTTAGTCTAAACCACCTGCTTTTTCTTTTCAAGCAAGAATTATTTTCAAATGAAATATTGACCTGCAACTAGTACTTCCAGTAATTTCAGTCCTTTGAAATTCAGTGTGATTCTAAACAGGATGTTTATCAGCATGACAAGTGTTAAAACCCCCCAAAACCCTCAAAAAACCTCTTGCCTTATTTAACAATTGAAATCCTATTCTCTAGCTAAGATCAGGCTAGATCCAGTGAAATGATCTTGATTGGAAAATTGTCTCATTAGAAAGCTGATATATTTTTACTTCCAGTGGATTCATCATGGGTGTGAAAGACTTGGCGGGATATTTCAGAGAAGATGACATTGTTTCTGTAAGTACAGATATATCCATGGGTTAACCCTTTAACCAATAACCACACAATGACGCTTTTTGACGCCCCTCATGAAAAAAAAACCTTTGGAAAACATTGTGGAAAAAGAAGAAATTGCTTGTAACAAGCAATTTCTTCATTTTCACTATTTTTTTTGCTACAAAATATATAGATTTTTAAAATTCCATCACATTAAATAGTTGTGTCCAACTTCTTTTAATTTGGACCAGCTCTATTTTTTTTGTGTGGTAATGGGTTAATAGACAACAAGATTAAAGACTGATCTAATCAAAAGGAAGTTGTAGATGATAGTAAATGTGTTTTTTTTTCAGACTGGAAAAAAATTTTGAAAAGGAGGAAAATGTGCTTGCAACTGCAATGAATTTTATACTGTTGTTCATTTTTGCATGTCAAACAAAGTATTTTGTTTCTAATTGTCTTATGCTGGAGTTCTTCAACCCATTCCCACACATTCCGAATTTTTTACAGCTTTTAAGCAAAAAACCTTGGAAAACATTGTGGATAATGAAGAAATAGCTTGTTACAAGCAATTTCTTCATCATCCTCAATGTTTAGTACCCTAATTGATTAAGAATTTTAAAATTTCATCAACTTGGAAAAAAAACGTATTCTGAAGTTTCTTTCAATTTGGACCACGCAAATATATTTTTTATCTTGGGTGACTTCTCAAACCATCTCCCAAGAAATTGAAAAAAAAAGTATTTCATCCTTTTCTAGTATGTGGTCTAGCTTATGGTTAATGAGATTTTTGGTTGAGAAAATCATGAAATTGACAGAGGCAAATATTTCAAAATTGAATGAGCAAGTTTGAATTTTAATAAAAAATGTGAATGAAGTGAACAATATTTAATTACCTCCCTATAAAGAAGTGTTTATACTTTATATGAATAGAATGGTTCATTGAATTGTATAAATTAGATATTTCCGAAACAATGCAGCCAATGAAATGGCTTGTCTAGCTTGTTGTAAGTGAGATTCCCACTAGGTCTCAGTTAAGAACATGATGGAATTGACGAAGTGAATGATTTTGGAATAGTTTCTGAATTGAATGAGCAAGCTCGGCTTTGAATGAATAGAACAGTATGTAATTCCCTACCTTTGTAGAAGTGTTTATACTTCATAGGAATTGATTTGTTTATTAGCTCGGCTGTTTTCGGAGAAAACCCGAGGTTTTGCTATAGTCTTGGTGTCGTTGTTGTCGTCGTTGTGCGAAAACTTTGACATTTTGTGATATCTCTTGTTCTACTAAAGACATTCACTTGAAACTTGGCCCACTTGTTCACTATCAAAACAGCAACCTATACTATCAAGGGGGATATCTCTACATGCATTTTGTCCACTTTCCACTTAGGCACCCGTAAGCAGTGCTCTTGTTAAATTGTACTAATCAGATATGTCAAAATCAAGACAGCCAATGAAAAAGCAGAATGTTTTGTTGGTTGTTTACCCTTGTCATACTGAATAAAATCCTCTACAAACATGCATTGAAATAAAAGGACTGAGAGTACTGTACTAGAAGCCCTCATTGAAGATCAATATTCCTTTTGGAAATAAATTTTTAAACAACTTAAAAAGGAAAAACAGGAGGTGTAGACCAAGATCAGACTGCACTCATGTGCAGGCTGATTTTTGTCCACACCTACTGCCGAAATAGTAATATTTGGGGTTCAGCATGATGAGGGTTAATAAAGCTTTGGATTGTTTAGAACTATCTAAGTAAACTATTTGAATGCTATGAAAATGTGTTGGATGAGCCTCAGTTTCATGATTTCCTTTACTGTATTGAAACCATTACCAAAACAACAAAATCATCGACTGCTCTGAATTGAAAGAAGTAGCAGACACGAATTTAAGGTTTATAAGATTTGAATTTTTTTATCTTTTTGAGCAGAAAACATTGTGGAAAATGAAGACATTTTTGTTCCAAAATATTTTCCGTAATGGTTTTCTTTAGGGACGTCAAAAAGCGCCATTGTGTGGGTTGAATTGTAGCTTTATTTGCTGTATATGTCAGGTAATTTTTCACAATGCAAGCTTTTACTCCTTGCTTATAAATTCTTCACAACAAGATGTTTATTAATTTAGCAAGGCTCTTTTCCTAGAAAACCCGAGATATATCTATAGCCAGGTCAATGTCATTGTCCACATCTTGGTCTGCTCTATTATCATCCGAAAACTTTTATATTTGTAATATCTCTGGTGTTACATAACCCTTGTCATGCTGAACCTGGAATATTTGGCAGGAGGTGTAGACCAAGATCAGACTGCACTTAAGTAGTCTGATCTTGGTCTACCTCTCCTGGTTGTACTTTTCCTGCCAGAATTTTTGATAAAATTGATTTCTAAAAGAAATATTGAATTTTGAATAAGTTCTATCAGTGCTTTCAGCCCTTTTATTTTACATCAATTCAGTAAAGTTATTTATACAGCATAACAAGGGTTTACACATTCAGTTGAAACTTTTAAGATAAGTTCACTATCAAAATAGCAATCTATATCAACAAGTAATAACTCTAGCAAATTTTTGAAGAAATTATGCCCCTTTGTGGACTTTGACATTTTACAGAAATTTCACCAACTATAAAGCACTAGAACATTATTGGCATACGCATGCAGAACTCTTGGTTTAGTACGCTTATAATGCTGAATATCACAACTAAAGCCATTTTGATTTCCATTTCCGTAAAGTTAAAAAATAGTGAAAATTGTAATTTAGTTTTACACTAGTAGTTTTGTTATGCCTCCCTTCCAAAAAGGTTGAGGACATATTGTTTATCCTGTCTGTCTGTCTGTCTTTCAGTTTGTGTGACTTAAACCTGTTAACTACTGAATGTTTTACTGTAACATCAAAACTGTTTAAGCCACAATGCTCATATTTGGCTTTAAAGTTTCCCTCATTGATACACATCTTTAAATGCCAAGGTCATCTGATGAGGTCAATGTCTCTGATCAAGGTCAAACTTGAAAAGAAATTGTTATATGGACAGCATGTGTGTTCCAATCAACACGTCTTGTTTCTCTTCATAAAATTTTTGTGTCAACTTAATAGTACTATAATGTTTCTCTAGGCAAATAGCAGTGTGGCAGTAAGTAAGGGCATGATATATTTTATTCAAACTTTAATTTTTGTTGAACCATCTTTTTAAACCCTGTTTTATCCACCTTTTATGTCATAGTAACCATACCAGTATCAATCTTTTATAGGTATATATATCGTTAATAAAGAAAAAAATGATCCAACATATTTGTCTAACAATGTTAACCCTTGTCATGCTGAACCCGGAATATTCCGGTTTTAGCAGGAGGTATAGACAAAGATCAGCCTGCACATAAGTGCAGTCTGATCTTAGTCTACACCTCCTGCCTGTCCTTTTCAAACGAGAGTTGTTTATGGAATTAATCTTTAGAAGAAGTAGTACTAATTGAACAATAAGTACTACTAGTGCTTTCAGCCCTTTGAATTTAAAGCAATTCTGAAAAAGATCTTATTCAGCATGCCAAGGTTTAATATGTAATCATTGAAGTTAACTCATTACCACCAAACCACAAAATTTTGGACTGGTCCTATTTGAAAGAAAGTGCAGACAACAATTTCAAGTTAATGATAGGCTTAGACTTTTCAGTCTTTCTAGGTAGAAAAGACTGTTGGAATGAAGAAATTGCTTGTAATCAGCAATTTCTTCATTGTTCACATTTTCTACCAAGACAGTTGCAAAAAAATAAAAAAATTCATAAACTTTCCACAGTGTTTTCTAAGGGGTTTTGCTTGAGGAGGATAAAAAGATTTTTTGGTAGGAATTTTTAACGCTTTAACTCATTCCCACACAATGACACTTTTTGACGCCCCTAGAGAATCACAATTTGGAAAATATTTTGTATAATGAAGAAATTGCTTGCAACAAGCAATTTCTTCATTGTTTACATTTCTACCAAGACAGTTAAAAAATCTAAAATTTAATAAATTTTAAATTGTCGTCTGCAACGTCTTTCAATTTGGATCAGTGTACAATGTTGTCATCTTGGAATGGGTTAATGATAGCTATGTCAGAGAAAAAGGGGGCTTCTTATAATGTTTCTTAATATTGCTAACTCCTAAATATTCACATACTATTATAATGTGACCTTTTGCATACTAAATGAATTTTGTGATATTCTATTACATTGCTGAATTAAAGAAGCTTAACCCAATACCACACGACAATATTTTAATCTTGCCTAAATTCAAAGTTGCAGACGATGATATTTAGTTGATAGAATTTCAGAAGTATTTGTCTTTTGGGGTAGTAAATATTGTGGATAATCAAGAAATTGCTTGTAACTAGCAATTTCTTCATTTTCCACAATGTTTTCCATAGCTTTTATTCTTGAGTGGTATCAAAAAGCATCATTGTGTGGGAAATGGGTTATTGGAAAGATCTTGTTAAGCCTTGTTATGCTGAATAAAATCTTTTTTCAGGAATGCACTAAAATCAAAGCACTGGTTGTACTTGTTTTTGATGGTCATTACTTCCTTGGAAAATTATTTTCATCAACAATTCTAGTTTGAAAAGGACAGGCTGAAGGTAAAGACTAAGATCAGACTGCACTTATGTGCATGCTGTTCTTTATCTAAACCTCCTGCCAAAATGGGGATATTCCTGGTTCAGCATGACAAGGGTTTTTAACTTAACTCCTGCTTCTTTTGTGAATTAAGTGAAAAATGATGAAATTTTCATGAATGTTTGTTATCATGTGACCTGTTGTGTTTTATGTTACATTTTTTTGTCATGGAAAAACGGGGCTTAGTAAGAAATTTCTAATAAGTTAATTTCTCATTTTCCACAATGTTTTCAAACAGTTTATATTGAGGGGGCGTCTTAAAGCGTCACTTTGAAGTAATTGTTTAAGAAAAAGGCCTTAAAAACATGGTTGAAAACAAAGAAATTGCTTATAACAAGCAATTTCATCATTATCCACAATGTTTTCTACCAAAACAACTAAGATTAGATTTAAATTCCATCGACTAAGAATTGTGGTTGGCAACTCTTTTCAGTTTAGACCAGTCTAAAATTTTATCATCTGGTAATGGGTAAATCTATTAGATGACAATGTTTCAGACTGGTCCAGTCAGAAAGCGGTTGTAGATGCTTATTTTGAATTGATGAAATTTATTCCTGCATGAGTTGTTCATGTTTTGAAATAGTTTTTGAGATTTTTTCTTTGTTTGATGTAGGTATGAATTCATTGGTAACCGGACAATAGCCCCTCCGGACAATATCCCCTTCTATGTTTTTTGACAAGGCGGACATTAGCCCCTTCTTAAATTTAACAGGGCGGACATTAGCCCCTTCGTCATTCTGACAGGGCGGACAAAATCCCCTTCCTAATATAAACAGGGCGGACATTATCCCCTTCATCGTTTTACTACTGCGGACAAAAGCCCCTTTCTAAAATATATCACGAATGTAAATGTATAGGACATGCTGCATCTCATACTAACACCATGTATAAAAAAATAAGCTCACATAGAAAGGGTGGTAATATAGCTAACATTCAGCATATTCTATCTTGTTAAGTCGACGAGGGTCTGGAAGAACAACGTATTACCAGAATACTTCAAATAATAAAAAGTTGAAGTTGGCACAAGGTTCATTTTAAAGAAAAATGGTGGTAAAGAGGGAAAAGCGGTTCTTTGCCTTTACCATGACTTTTATTAGAATACAAATTTTATGGAGTCGCTCGCAGGGAAATATGCAAGGTATTTAATTAAAAATTGGGCATCAGTTTATTATTTAACACAAAAAGGAGTAAAATTAATATTAATCTTATGAATTATGGATTATAGTTCGTTTCGTTACTTAAGTCCGAAGAAACTTAGTACAGTTTTACGAAGGGGATAGTGTCCGCCTATCGAGGGGATAATGTCCGCCCTGTTTATATTAGGAAGGGGATTTGGTCCGCCCGGTCAGAATTACGAAGGGGCTAATGTCCGCCCTGTTAAATTTAGGAAGGGGATAATGTCCGCCTTGTCAAAAAGCATAGAAGGGGATATTGTCCGGAGGGGCTATTGTCCTAGATTCGAATTCATTAATAACCCATTCCCACAAAATCCTGCTCTTTTAAACCCCCAAAGTACAGTCAAAACTGTGTTAGCGGTCACCTGAGAATAGCGGCCAATCTGTGTATAACGGTCATCCCAGGTCCGCCCGTGCAATTTGCTCTTTAAAATTACTGTGAATATCGGTAATCTGTCATATGTGGCCAGCGGTCACCCTTAATTGTCAAATTTGCACTTCATGTATATCCCTTTAAACGGTCACGCGACCTGACTAACTGCTGACAGGTGTCGTGTAAAAAAATCAATAATGTGTCTGGCTAATCTTGTGCATAAACTTTTCAACATGTGAGATAAACATGAACATGCCACTTAAAGGTGTACTCTATCAACATGTGTTTGGTTGAATGCAACAACTACCGAGTTATGTTGATTGTAATTAATCAAATTTGATGGATTTGATCTGAATTCTAATTACGTATCCAGTTATTAAGTTTACCACACAGCAAAATTTTAGACTGGTCCAAATTCAAAGAAGTTGTAGTTGTTTTAACTTAATAATAATCGTCCTTTGCGGTAGAAATATTATGGATAATGCTACTTCTTCATTTCCGACAATGTTTTCCAAAGCTTTTTTAGGGGCATAAAAAGCGGGATCGCGTTGGAATGGGTGCGGGTCTGGATCCGAATATTCTTTCCAAGGGGTTCATAGACATTGTATACCGTATTTAGGAAACATACGGTCGTAATAGCTAGAGTATCTAAAATATATTTTTCGGCTAACTTTCGAAGACAGAACGTCGGTCTCAATCATAAGTCGTTCGACGTTTTATCATGCAACGAATTATCGTACATCGTCTGAAATGCGCCGTAAATGTTTAACTCTAAACGAACATGTCAATGTTCTTCAGTTTCTTGATCGCGGTCGGTCGTCGCTTCGGAGTTTGGGTTGTGCAAAAAAAAAAATGGTAATACTTTATTAAGAATACATGTTTACTATTTTTTGTTAAATAAAACAATTGTCTTTCTTTATTTTGTACATTTGATGTGGCCATTCTGATAAGGAGGCGCATCATTTTACCATGACTACCTTATGTCAACGGGGTTGTAACCCCCCACCCAAAAAAAATTGATCTGTGTTAAGCAGCCAACTGTCGTATGTGGCCAGTTTTGATCTGTCCCTTGGCTGGCTGCATACAAAAGGTTCGACTGTAAAAGCATTTGAAAACAAGTTACAAAATAAAGAAACTGCTTCCAACAAGCAATTTCTTCATTGATTTCTAAACTGTTTTCTACCTAGAAAAACAAATATTTTTTAAAATTTCATCAACTTGAAATTGTCGTCTACTTTAAGTTTGGACCAGTCTGACATTTTGTCATCTTGTAATCGGTTTATGTTGTTCCCTTCATTATCACGATTTTGTTTTATTCAATTTAGTTTTTACACCGCATGCTCAGATTCAATCTAACCGTTTACAGGGGTGGCAGATGACATCACAAAGTCAGTACAGTTGAAGAAATAACCATCCCATATGATAGAAAATATTGTTGAAAAAGAGGAAATCGCTTGTTACAATGGCTACACATCATATTTGATGTCTAATGTTCTTAATTTTTGTCGAGAGTATAATCCAAAAAGGATGTAACATAAAATCATGAAACTTCATTGGTGGCCAGATATAAATATCATAATGGGGTTTTAGCCAGTTTGGAAAAGGAGAAATCACCTGTTACAAGCTACTTCTCCTTTTTCACCAAGACCTTCCTACGCTATTCTTTTAACCCATTCCCACTCAATGATGCTTTTAGACGCCTGTAAGAGAAAAGGCAGGAAGAAAGGTTTGCAGCTTTAACCCATGACCAGACGGCATATTTTAGACTGGTCCAAACAGAAAGGAGTTGCAGACGACAATTTCAAGTTGATGATTTTTTAAAAATCTTTGTATTTGGGGGTAGAAAACTTGTGGATAATGAAGAAACAACTTGTAACAAGCAATTTTTTCATTATCCACAATATTTTTCAAGGCTTTAAAAGTGTGTCTAAAAATGTCATTGGGAATGGGAAATTAAATGGTTAATTAAAGAGTACAATACAATGCACTGAGCTAATGCAATAAATATTTAAATTGATTTACTGCATTATTCTGATCCCTTAACCCTTTTCTTTCTAGTAAAATCCCTAATCTTTATGTGCCTGTGATATTATAATTGAGAAATCACTGTGGAAAAAGAAGAATTTGCTTGTAAGAAGAAAATAATTCTTTTCCTACAATATTTTCTATCATATAGATTGGTTTCTTTTGAATTGTTTTTTTTAAGGTTAAACTACTGACCATTAAAAATCACAAAATAATTTTTTCAAGTGTTTCCTTACAGCTATAAAATCATTCTATAATTCAATACAGAGTAAAATCCCATATTTAGAAATCATTTTACTAGTAGTTTAAGATTCTGTATGTCAGTATTTTCTTTACTACGATATCGTAACCCTCTTTCTGATAATCTGCAGGCGAGGGCTATGACTCCCTCCTTCTTTGCACTTTGTTGCAAGTCCTAGTATTGAAAGTTTTGTGATAAGCGACTCTACAGAACTCCTTACATACTTTAATATTATGGACAAATTCTATCAAAATAATAAGAATATTAACAGTCATTTAATACATGTACCAGTTTCTTTTCAGTTCATCAAATATTTCCCAAGTTTGGCGGCCATGACATTTGGTTTGTCATGTGATCTATTGTTACGTTACATTGTTTACTATTGTCATGCGGTCAAAATAGGTGTTCATAATAAATCATAGTATCCTTTTTTACCCACCATTGATAAAATTTTATCTTCAAAGATACTGATTCGTCAATATCTTTATTTTTTCTATCAAAAGCAGTTAACTCTTCAATTTCTTTCATACAAATTTTTTATTATTTTCTATCTTCCAAAAAAGTACTGTCTTCCAAATATAATGGCCTAAATATTCATTTGCAATTGTTTTTGGCGGGAAGCTGGAGATTTCATGAGATCTAGCTGTCAAAAAGCAAAAATGGCTGACATTTGATTCAAAATGGATGAAAATCTTGGAGTTTCCAATGGTGTAGCAAATAGAGACTTAAATGTACAAAATATCCGACTTTTTGCAGATTTACATTTATTTAGACTGATAGATAAGTGGTTCAGGTCCATTTTTGTATTAAACTTGTGTTTGTACTATTTACACAACTTCCAATAATCAACCTCAAAGTGCCCGGAGTGATTCACCCCGGGCGCTTCAACAAAGAGCAAAGAAGGGGCGTGTCGTAGCCCTCGTCAGCAGATTATCAGAAAGAGGGCTATGATATTGCAGCTAGTATATACCATCCAGTGATGTATACATGCATTATTAAAGATTCTGATTGGCTGAGACTCATGACTTGGCCTCTCAGAGCCTTTGTGAAGATATTCAAAGACAAAATTTTTATTTAGACTTGATGGACCTTAGTCTTTCCTTGCACTGAGAAATAATAATCTTTACTATTTTTCAGACCTGTTTGACCAAGTTCTGTCAATCCATGAGTGAGATGTTAAAATTCTATAATGTAAGTACTTTTTAACTCTTGTCATGCTGAGTCCCAAATATTCCTGTTTTTAGCGGGAGGAAAAGACAAATATCAGCCTGCACATAATATGCTGTCTGATTTAAGTCTACTCTGCCTTTTTGTCCCTTTCAAGTCATAGATGTTTAAAAGATATATTTTAGAAAACAAATACAGTATTTCACCTAATAAACGGCCCACTATACTAAATGCTCATGGGGAGCTCTTATTTCATACCCATTTTCCTAAATTCTGCCAGTCTATCGAGTCTGATGAAGAGGTATTTTGACCCATTCCTACTTTTGACGCTTTTAGACGCCCCCAAGAACAAAAGCTTTGGAAAACATTGCGGAAAATGAAGGAATTGCTTGTGACAAGCAATTTCTTCATTATCCACAATTTTTTTCTACCCAAAAAGAAAAAAATCCAAACTTTCATTACTTTTGAATTGTTGTTTGCAACACCTTTCAATTTGGACTGGTCTAAAATTTTGCCGTCTGGTAATGGGTTAAGCTCCGCTGATCCTGATAGTGATAGACACTTATGATTAGACATAGTTAAATTGATAATGAGATTTTGAATTGTCTAGAATAGTTTTGATGCATTTAAATGAAACTGGATAGCTTAAAATCTGTCACCACTGTAACTTTGTATGTGTGTGTGAGTTGTGTCGTGTTTCCTTAAAGAACAATACTTTTCCGGGGTGGGGTGGTGGTGTTATCATGGATAGATTGTGTATTATGATATAAGCATACAACTGTCACTTCGTCTTTTGGATGAAATTTAAGATATGAATTCTGTATGATATTACACCAACACATTTTTCCTAGTTTTTTGATCGCTCTAGGGTCAAGTCACAGTTCAAGGTCACTCATTAAAATCAACCATGTTCACAGCATAACTGCTTCAATTATGGATGGATCTTGAAATAACTTTGCACATTTGTTCTCATTCATGAGTAGATGTACCATTTGAAAAGCATTTTCCAATAGCTCCAAGGTCAAAGTCAAATCATGTTAATATTAAGCAAGAGAAGAGCATAGATCCTTCAATTATGGATGGATTTCAATATAACTTGGCAGGTTTGTTCTCTATTATGAGTAGATGTGCCATTTGAATAAAAATATTAAGATAGGTTCAAGGTCAAGGTCAAAGATCATAGTCAGAAGTTGAAATTAAGCACGTCCAGAGTATAGCTCCTAAAACTATGGATGGATTTTGTAATTACAATGCTAAATTGTTTTCTTTCATGACTAGATGTGCCATTTGAAAATTGTTTTAAGATAGCATCAAGGTCAAGGTCACAGCTCAAGGTTAAAATCAAGCATGTCCAGAGGATAGCTCCTTTGATTATGGATGGATTTCAATATAACTTTAAAGAATTTCCTCTATTTTGTGTAGATGTGCCATTTGAATGAAAATATTAAGATAAGTCCAATCTCAAGGTCACAGCTCAAGGTCATACATTAAGCATGTCTTGAACATAGCTCCTAAAACTATGCATGGATTTCAATATAACTTTAAAGAATTTCTTCTATTTTGAGTAGATGTGCCATTTGAAATGAAATATTAAGATAAGCCCAAACTCAAGGTCACAGCTCAAGGTCATACATTAAGCATGTCTTGAACATAGCTCCTAAAACTTTGGATGGATTTCAATATAACTTTTAACCAATTTTTCTCATTCATTAGTAGAGAAAAAAAATCAGATATGTCAAAGGTCAAGGTCACAGCTCAAGGTCAAACATTAAAATTAAGCATGCCCAGAGCATAGCTCCTCGTTTATGGATGGATTTTAATATAACTTGGCACAAGTTTTCTCTATCATGATGTGCCATTTGAAAAAAAAAAGTAAGCTTCAAGGTCACAGGCTCACAGCTGTAGGTGGACCATTGAAATTAAGCATGTCCACAACATAGCTCCTTCAATTATGGATAGATTTCAATATTATGTGACACAATTTTTCTCTATTGTGGGTAGATGTGCCATTTGAAACAAATTTTCAGATACCTCAAATGTCAAGGTCAGAGCTCAAGGTCAGTCATTAAAATTAAGCATGCCCAGAGCATAACCCCATGGATGGACTTCAATATAACATGGCACAATTTTTCTTTATTAAATTCCTTTGGAGCTGTTGTTCACAATATCTCTCTATTTGGATCAGTCCAATTCTCTTTTTCTCACTCTATTTGGCACTTATTTCCCAATTTTAGAGCAATTTGAAATGTTGTCAGCAACTTCTTACCATGTGTGCCAGTCTACAGTTTTAATACCCCAAACAACAAAGTTATGAGGACATAATTTTGTGTCCTCATCTCCTCCATCATTTACAGACCAATTTTGCTGAAACTTTAACAAAATCTTCCTTGCAATAGAAACTTGTGCACCTGCAATTATCATTATGATTAATCAACTGATTCAAGAGTTATGCCCTTTTGATTTATTTTCTTATATACAATATATAGAGAATAAATCTTAATTCCTGAACAGGTTGTCAGAAGAAAAAAGTGTTTCACATGTAAGATGTTATGGGAGGGTTATACTGGAATCAGGTTGATCGTCTGTCCGTCCGTCTGTTCGTCTGTCAGTGGACATAATTCTGTCTCCTCATCTCCTCCCACATTTCCAGACCAATTTTGCTGAAACTTTAAGAAAATCTTGCTTGCAATGGGATTTTGTGCACCTGCAATTTTCATAATGATTAATCAACTATTTCAGGAGTTATGCCCCTTTGATTTATTTTCTTATATACAATATATAGAGAATAAATCTTAACTCCTGAACAGGTTGGCAGATTAAAAAAATAAAAGTGTTTCACATGTTTATTCCAGAACATAAACACCATGTTCGACGTTGCACGAAATCCATAATTTCAATCTTCAATGTTGAACAAAATCCCCCTTTTTTTCCACAGTAATTGCCCCTCATTGACTGAAATTTAGTTAAAAAGAATTGTCCAATTGATTAATCATGAATAGCCAACATTTCAATGATTACGATTTGGCCTCGTTTAAAAGGAGGTGGCAGTGGGGGGTATTCGTCAGCCCTTACAGGCGACAGTTCTAGTTATGGTATGATAATGTGTTAATGATTAAAGGTCCTTCAAGCCTTTGATTATTTATAAACAATATAAACCAGCATGAGCAGAATGCATTACTAGTCTGTAGCTGGCAAGTGAAAAACAATGTGAGAAAAGAAAAAAATGGTTGTTACAATTATACGTTTCATTGTTCAAGTAATAAAAGACTTTTAGGGCTCTAATGATGTAACATAAATTTGTTTCACAATTTAACCCATTCCAACACAACAAAGACAATTTTAAGCTTATGATATTTTGGATTTTTTTTACATTTAGGGTAGAAAATCATTGTGGATAGTGAAGAATTTGCTTGTAACAAGGATTTTCTTCAATTTTCTTAATATTTTCCACAGACTTTTCCTTGGAGGACATCTAAAAGCGCCATTGAGTGGGAATGGGTTAATCCAATTACACTTTTGATTGAAACATCTTCAGTTTTACAAGAATTTCTGCTACATATCTTTGTGAAAACAAAAGATGTTCCATTCATCTTTTAACCCATTCCCACCCATTTAAACACCCTCAATATGAAAGCTTTGAAAAACATTGTGGATCATGAAGAAATTTCTTGTTACAAGCAATTTCTTCATTATCCACAATGCTTTCTACCCTAAAAGGCAAAGAATTTGAAAATTTCATCAACTTAAAATTATCGTCTGCAAGTTCTTTGAATTTGGACCAGTCTAAAATTTTGCCATCTGGTAATGGGTTTTTGTAATTTTTTCTTACAGATTTTAATGGATCAGGCACAAAGATCTGTCTGTAAAAACTTGAATGCCTTCATCAAAAGGTGAGTAGTTGAAAATATAAAATTATCTTTAACCCATTTTGACATAATGACACCTTTTAACACCCCTCAAGAAAACCAATTGGGAAAACATTGTATAGAATAAAAAAAATGATTGCAACAATCAATTTCTTCATTTTACACAATGTTTTCTACCTAGAAAGTTGAAAAAACCTAATATTTCATAAACTTTAAATTGTCTTCTGCATCACTTAGGAGCTGTCTAAAATTTTGCCCTCTAGTAATGGTTCAAGAGGAAGATTTACATTCATTTGTATTTATTCTATTTCATAAGTCCCCGTCACAGCGCAGTTGGTAGCGCATCAGACTCCCAATCTTCAATTATGGGATGTCATGAGTTCGATCCCTGACGGCTGCACATATCCTTTCTAACATTTTTCTCTTACCAATGGGTGGATAACTGTAAACCTAAGTGGATAGCAGCTGGAGGCTAGGTAATGATGTAGTGGTAGTACTGGTGTGAGAAATACCAGGAATCCATTGTTAGGTACTCCAGCCACCACGATATTACTGAGATACTGTTAAAAGTGGCATTAAACCCCCTCAATCAATCAATGAATCCATTTCATAAATGTATAAGAATTAGACATTTGTTACCAAAACTTAATAGAACATGACTGTAATTATTTGAATCCTTGCCACACCCACAGAACTCGGACAGAAATTTCCATTTAAGAGATGAAGAGAATATTTTTTGTTTTCATGGAGGTATGAACCGAAAAACCTAATCACACTGTATGAATATAATTTAATAGCATCGAGCGAAAAAAGCAACAACTTAACAAACTTTGATACCTTTTTGTAGTGAACTATTTTGTGCGGAAGCATTCAAAATGGCTGCGTGCTCAAAATTTTGTTCATGGAGGGATGAATTAAATTTTTCGATCCAATCAGATGGCTCGTTTTTGATAGACGAAACTAACAGTTAAATTATTTAAATATTAACCCATTCCTACACAACAATATTCTAGACTGATCCTAATTGAAAGAAGCTGCAGACGACTATTTCAAGTTATTGAGTATAAGTTTTTATGTCTTTTGGAAATATTAACTTCATTTTGGATAGAAAACATTATGGATAATGAAGAAATTGCTCGATACACGCAATTTCTTTTTTTTCCTCAATATTTCCAAAGCTTTATTCTTTAGAGGCATAAAAGGGAGGGATTATGTGGAAATGGATTAAACAGCATTTTTTGCAAAATTTATAGTCAGTCACAAAATACAAATGGATGGTGGGTGACCTAAGCATTGTTACTTCAGCTTGAATTAGTTTGAGACACATGCCCAACAAAAATTAATTTTTAACTACACTTTGCTGAAAGCAGGCTAGCTAATATCATGGTGTTGTGTCTGTTGTGTGTGCATGCGTCCGCATGTCTGTAAACTATGACTTTTAAAATCTTCTCTTCAGAAGGTATTGCCTAGCTTTCAACCAAATTTCAAGAATGATCCTTGGGTGACCCTTTTTCAGATTCCTTAAAAGAATTTGATTGAATAGAAAAATGGCTTAAGTAGGTGAGGCAAAATTCTACATTGTTGTGGATGAATGTATTTAACCCATTCCCTGTCAGTGACGCTTTTAGATGCCCCCGAGGTAAAAAGCTTTTGAAAACATTGTGGAAAATGAAGAAATTGTTTGTAACAAGCAATTTCTTCATTTTCTACAATGTTTTCTACCCAAAAAGTTGAAAAAATCTAGATTCCATAAACTTAAATTGTAGTCTGCAACTCCTTTGAATTTGGACCAGTCTAAAATTTTGCTGTGTGGTAAGGGTTAAACCAAATTACATTGGAATGATCTCTTGCTGACCCTGTTTCAGATTTTCTGAAGAAATTTTAATAGGTTTAATAATATTGCTTTGGAGGATCAGCAAAATTTTAGGTTTGTGATTGAATGGGGTTTAACGTCGCTTTTAACAGTATTTCAGTCATTTCGTGGTGACTGGAGCACCTAACAATGAATTTCTGGTATTTCTCATACCAGTATTACCACTTCCACCTTTCCAAGCCTCCAGCTGCCATCCCACTTAGGTTTATGCTCATCAACCCATTGGTGAGAGACAAATGTCGGAAAGAATATGTGCTGCCGCCGGGATTGAACCCATGACATCCCATGATTGAATATTAGGAGTCTTGCGCGCTACCAACTGAGCTATGACGGCTAGCAAAATTTTAGGGAGAGGTGGCATGGTGATGCAAGGGAAATAGTTATTGTTCGTGCTTGAGCATATTTGTTGCAAAAAAGCAAGTTACCTTCATTAAATTAAAATGAAAAACGTAACTCTTTCTTAACCCTTGTCATGCTGAACAGGGAATATTCCGGTTTTGGCAGGGGGGGTATAGACAAAGATCAGCCTGCACATAAGTGCAGTCTGATCTTGGTCTACACCTCCTGCTTATACTTTTCCTGCCAGAGAAGTTATGGAATTAATTTTCAGAATAAATATTGATTATTTACCAAGTACTTTCAGTGCTCTCAATGCCTTGATTTTAATGTGATTCCTTAAGGGATTTTATACCCCATGATAACAGGGCTCTGCAGACTCCCAGAATTTGGGGAGAA
Source organism: Fragum fragum (assembly GCA_946902895.1). Taxonomy (NCBI): domain Eukaryota; kingdom Metazoa; phylum Mollusca; class Bivalvia; order Cardiida; family Cardiidae; genus Fragum; species Fragum fragum. The sequence continues at coordinate 4,633,514 of OX336378.1, forward strand.
GTCACTTCTCACTAGTCTGAGAATTGGGAGAAGTTTTTCAAAATGGGGAGAAGTGGTGAGACTTTCAGGAGAAGTGGATTGCTTTAAAAATCGAGTTTTGCGCGTAATCCTCATTTCTATCAGAAAATTAAATAGCTTTACAAGCAAGAAGTTGCATTTTATATTATGTATTATGCAATAAACATAGAAAATACTGCTTATCCTTTCAGTCCTCAATAAAGATCTTATTCCTGTGAACAAATACTTTTGTATTTTTCTTTTTTTTTGTATTTTTCTTTTTTTAGGTTAGAGAATTCTGAATTTTTTTTTATTTTTTTTTTTAATATTTCATAATAGATTCATATATGATAAAAAAAAGTCAACTAATAAAAAAATGCAAATAGTGTATAGGCGGTCTGAATGAAATGAGTAGTGTTCCTATTTGAAGCAGAAAATGAGAAAAGATTTAATTGTAACAACACTATTTAATCAAACCATTACGAGAAGAAAAGATTCAGACTGGTACAAATTGAAAGAAGCTAAATAAGACATTTCACAGTGAGCTTATATAAGAAAGAAGGTGCCAAAGAGGGTAGAAACATGTGGGGAAAGGATGAATTGCTTGCTGCATGTACATTTCCTCGTTTTCCCACAGTTTCCCCCCCAAAAAAATCAAGATGTCAAAATGGGGGATTGTGTGGTAATGAGTTTAAGTCTGTCCACTTTACCTGATAACATATAAATGGATAAAAATTGTCATTAATTGGTCAAAAAAGGTCCTCTGTGATTAAGTCAGTAACTATAGTGTGTAAAGGGTGAGGTTTACTGCTCAGTACACAAAACCAGACTCTGTACATGCAGAGGTTTAAAGTTAACACAGGATAATTTGCTCCATTTTATAGGATTACATGTTATTTAACCCTTTTCCGCTTTTGGAAATTTAAGAGTAGTCCAAATTGAAAGAGGTTGCAGACGACAATGACAACTGGATACCATTTGAAATGAAACCATCATATGTGGTAGAAAATATTGCGGAAAAAGGAGAAATTGCTTATTACAAGCAATTTCTTCTTTTTATACGCCCGTCGAAGACGGGACATATCATGGGATCACCCGTGATGTCCTGGCGTCCGGTCGTCCGGGTGTCCGGTCGTCCGGGCGTCCGGTTGTCCGGGCGGTGTCCACTTCTTTGTCCGGGGCATAACTCTGTCACCGTAAGTCCGATTGACTTTAAACTTGGCAGTTATATTCTTCTCATCAATACGGAGTGCAGTGCGCAATAACCATAACTCTACCTGGCTTATTTTTTGAGTTATTGCCCTTTGTTGTTTTTCATACTTGAATCTTGTCCGGAGTATATCTCTGAAAGTATTATAGCTAGGATCATGAAACTTCATGGGTGTATAGATCTCACCAAGGGGGAGTGCAGTGCACAAGAACCATAACTCTACCTGGTCTATTTTTTGGATTATTGCCCTTTGTTGTTTTTCATACTTGAATCTTGTCCGGAGTATATCTCTAAAAGTATAATACCTAGAATCATGAAATTTCATGGATGGATAGAGCTCACCAAGGGGGAGTGCAGTGTACAAGAACCACAACTCTACCTGGCATATTTTTTGAGTTATTGCCCTTTGTTGTTTTTCATACTTGAATCTTGTCCGGAGTATATCTCTAAAAGTATTATAGCTAGGATGATGAAACACCATGGGTGTATAGATCTCACCAAGGGGGGGTGCAGTGCACAAGAACCATAACTCTACCTGGCCTATTTTTTTAGTTATTGCCCTTTCTTGTTTTTCATACTTGAATCTTGTCCGGAATATATCTCTAAAAGTATAATAGCTAGAATCATGAAATTTCATGGATGGATAGAGCTCACCAAGTGGGAGTGCAGTGTACAAGAACCATTACTCTACCTGGCCTATTTTTTTAGTTATTGCCCTTTGTTGTTTTTCATACTTGAATCTTGTCCGGAGTATATCTCTCAAAGTATAATAGCTAGAATCATGAAATTTCATGGATGGATAGAGCTCACCAAGGGGGGTTGCAGTGCACAAGAACCATAACTCTACCTAGCATATTTTTTGAGTTATTGCCCTTTGTTGTTTTTCATACTTGAATCTTGTCCGGAGTATATCTCTAAAAGTATAATAGCTAGAATCATGAAATTTTATGGATGGATAGAGCTCACCAAGTGGAAGTGCAGTGTACAAAAACCATAACTCTACCTGGCCTATTTTTTGAGTTATTGCCCTTTGTTGTTTTTCATACTTGAATCTTGTCTGGAGTTTATCTCTAAAAGTATTATAGCTAGGATCATGAAACTTCATGGGTTTATAGATCTCACCAAGGGGGGTTGCAGTGCACAAGAACCATAACTCTACCTAGCCTATTTTTTGTATTTGAACGGGAAAGGGTTAAAGGAATTATTACCAACACAAGTAAGTGAAATTAAGTTTTTGGATTGAATGTATCATAACAAGAATCTCAGGAAAAGATCGTAGCAGCCTCTAAATTTGTTTGCCATAATTTTCTTCACTTGTTACAATTAAAGCAGATAACTCAAATTGAAGGATTCTAATGAAAAATGAATTTACTCTACGTAGATTTTCCGCAGAATTATTTTTCATCAAGATTTCAAATTTTTAACAAAATTTTGACTTCTGGTAAATGACACAGCGTCCGTAAATGTCAGCCATTATTCTCATTATGCGAAAGTAACCAACAAATCTCGTAGACTGATGATAACTTAATTTACAGAAATAATCAAAACTAAAGAAGGTAAAGGATTTTAAATAAAGATTTTTGGTGCCTATAGTATGCAAAGCATTGCCGAAACCAATCAGCGTAGGTGTGAATAAAGCAAGCATGTTGACTATTAGCTGCCAGAACATACCCCTCTTTCTGATAATCTGCTGGCCTCGCGACTATCCATACACACTTGAATTACGATCAAAGGGCTTCCGACCATCAGTTGTATAATTGCACACTGTCCCCTACTTTTATAGCCTCTGGGCCAGATTTGGTTATCACCTATCGTTTCCAGGCGACTTCCCGAAAATTCCAGGCGACTTCGACTTCGCTTTGATCAGCAAATCAGGCGAAGTTTTATGAAACCAGGCGACTTTTTCGCCTGAGTCGCCCACTCTGCAGAGCCCTGAATTGATAAGGGTAAAATGAGTTATGTCCCTTGTCAAAGAAAACTAAATTACCTGTATATGTGAATTCAGACTGGTGAAGCAATCACTAGCACAATTTTTGAACTTTGCTGTTTTGCAGAAAATCACAGCTTTTATTGCTATCTCCTTGTCATCTTGGTTGTGCTTGCTTTGGGTGTCTGTGTCATCCAGTTTGTCATGGTTGTTGTTTAACCCTTTCCCACACAGCAAAATTCTAGACCGGTCCAAATTGAAAGAAGCTGCAGACGACAATTTCAAGTTGATAGAATTTGAAACTTTTTCGTTATTTTGGGTAGAAAACATTGTGGATCATTTTCCACGATGTTTTCAAAAGCTTTTTTCTTGAGGGGCGTAAAAAGGAGGGCTTGAGTTGTAATGGGTTAACCCTTTCCCACACAGTGACACTTTTTGACACCCTAAAAGAAAAACCACAAAAAAACAATTGGGGGAAAAAAGCAATTTTTCATTTCATACAATGTACTCTACCGCAAAAGTTGAAAAGATGTAAAATTTCTTAAATTTTGAATTGTTGTCTACAACTCTTTTCAATTTGGACCAGTCTAGAATATTGCTGTCTGGTAATGGGTTAATGATAGATTAAATCCAGGGAAAGCTTGATAGCTAGTAAAGCGTCTAAGGCCCTCATGGGTTTATATGACTTGAAAACAAGGGTAAATCGAAAACAAGGGTAAATAAATGAATTACTTCTTGACTTATTGCCTTTTAATTGTTGTCTGCAACTTTTAAGATGTTGGACCAGTCTAAAATTTTGTCATCTGGGAATTGGTTAGATCTATCATTATTTATATATTTTAACTGTGATATCAAGAAAGTTGCTTGTGTATTTGGGCCTTGACAAATGGCAGCCAAATCTAGTTAGTTTTTGGACCAGTTTAAATTTTTATTGTGTAGGAATTGGTTAGATCTATCATTATATTTATGTATCAACAGTGAAATCAAGAAAGTTAAAGACACTCGTAAACATTTTGAGAAGATCAGCGATGACATGGACAGTGCCCTGGGGCGTAACTCGCAGGCACCTCGTAGTAAATCACAGGAATGCGAGGATTCATACAACCTTATGATGGCCAACAAATCCTGTTTTGCTCATACCTCTCTAGATTATGTTTATCAGGTATGTTGTAAACTTTTTAACTTGTTGCCACACAAAACTTTTTTTTTAACTACCCTTAACCCTGGTCATGCCAAATTAAATACCTATACAGAATTGCTATAAAATCAAAGGCTGACAATACTGGAAGGTCCAAATGACAGTCCACATTTCTCTTGAGAATTAATTTGAGATTAGATGCTATTGGACTGGGTAACTTATAAGTACATGGGAGAGTAACTTTTTCTTGGCTGTATATTTATTGCATTTGGGTTGCTTCCCTTGTTTTTAGAAAACTATTATTTCAAAATGACACAAGTTTAGACAGGCTCAAATTGATAGAAATGAAGACAACAATTCAAAGTACTTTTAACTCATTTCTACATAATCCTTCTTTTTGATGCCCCTGTAGTGAGAGACACTTAACCCTATACTGTTTTTTTCAAAATTTTAGACTTGTACAAATTCAAGGGGGTACCAGACAATATTACCAAGTAACTATAATTAAAGAAATAACCATCCTATCTGATAGAAATTATTGTTGGAAAAGAAGAAATTTTCTGTTACTAGCAATTTCTCTTTTTAACCCATTTCCACACAATTCCTCCGTTTTTTTCCCCCTCAAGAAAAAAGCTTGGGAAATATTGTTAAAAATGAAGAAAAAGCAATTTCTTCATTATCCACAATATTTTCAACCCAATTAGAAGAAAAAAATGTAAAATTCCATCAACTAGAAATTGTAGCTCCTTTCAATTTGGACCAGTCTAAATTTTTGTTGTGTCGAAATGGGTTAAACAATGTTTGCTGAAGTATTATATCATGCAAACGTAAAAATTAGAGAATGTACAGGAAAGGGTTAAATCAGTTTTTAAGGAGCAAAAAATTGTGGGATTGTTAGGTAATTGGTTTGATCAATATCTCATTTACTGAGCCCCTTAAGTTTTCTTATTATTATATATTTTCAATTTACAGATTAATATTTTACAGTCAAGAAAAAGATTTGATGTTTTAGAAACAGTAAGTATGTATTTCAAAATACAGCATCTCTGTTTAACCCATTCCTACATGATGAAATTTTAGACCAGTCTAAATTCAAAGAAGTTGCAGACAACAATTTAAAGTTGATGAAATCTTTAAAACTTTTGTCTATTGTGGTAGAAAACATTGTGGATAATGAAGAAATTTGCTTGTGACAAGCAATTTCTTCATTTTCTATAATGTTTTCCAAAATTTTTATATTGCGTGGCATTTTAAAAGTGTCACTGTGTGGGAATGGGTTAACTGTAATACTGAATAAAATCCTTTCTTTGAATTAAAGATTGAAGAAAAAAAATCAAAGGAATGAAACACTAGGAAAAATATTATTGGTAAATTGTTTCTTTTGAAAATCATTTGTGAAAACAACTTTTTCTTAAAAGGGACAAGCAGGTGTTAGGGACTAAGCTGTGTGTAGGCTGATCTTTGTCTATACTTTCTGTTAAAACAGGAATATTAAGAGTTTAGCATGTACTGAAATTAGAATTATGAATCCTCTATATATTTAAGAGATGAAGAGAATATTTTTGTTTTCCTGGAGGTATGAACCGAAAAACCTAATCACACTGTATGAATATGCGAAGCAGATTTATACATTGTGTGATTAGGTTATTCGGTTCATACCTCCATGAAAACAAAAATATTATCTTCAATTCTTATAATTTAATAGCATGGAGCGAAAAAAACAGAAGCTTTACAAATTTTGATACCATTTTGTATGGGACTATTTTGTGCGGAACAATACAAAATTGCTGCGTGTTCAAAATTTTGTTCATGGAGTTATGAATAATTTTTTTTGACCAATCAGAACCCTTGTTTTTGATAGACGAAACTAAAAATTAAATTATTAGAAAAGTAATGATACAATTTACATAATATGTTTGGAGATAGACTAACCCTTGTCATGCTAAATAAAATCACCCACAAAATTGCATTGATATCCAAGGACTGAATACATAGTCCTGATTTAGGTTAATGAATATTTTGAAAAATTATCTTGCAGACAACTCTGGCTTTAAAGGACAAGCAGGAAGTCTGGACAAAGATCAGAAGGCACATATGTGTTGTCTGATCTTTGTCTATACCTCCTGCCAAAATAGGATTATTTCGGGTCCCGCATAACAAGGGTTAAAGAAATGAATGATTTCAGTATGTTCCCCCCATTAACCCATTACCAGGTGACAAAATTTTAGACTTGTCCAAATTAAAGGGCTTATAGAATACATTTAAAAGTTTATGAAATTTAAATTGTTGTTCAACTTTCTGGGTAGAAAACATTGTGAAAATTGCTTGTAGTCGGCAAATTTCTCATTTCACACTATATTCCCAGTCGTTTTTCTTGAAGCGCGTCATTGTGAGGGAAAGCTAAATCCTGTATTGTTTTTTTGCAGATGCTATCATTTATGAAAGCCCAAGCCACATTCTTTCACCAAGGTCATGAACTTTACCAAGATTCAGATCCGTATATGGTGGAAATGGCTGACAAGGTTGGTTTTTCGTTTCTCGATGGATTGCTAGCTATGTGCACTGACCTTGGACAGGACAGTTCAACTGAGATATCAAACTGTTAATTGATCAAGTCCCACCACCCACTTTCTCTATAGGCCCTGCCAATCATCTCTGACAGGAAGTTCTGCTTTGACTTTTAATAGGGTTATTTTGCAAATTTCATTGTGACTCATGCAATAAAAAAGGAGATTGGATGTCTGTCTGTGCATGTGTGCACACATCCATAAACTTTTTAAAATCTTCTCCTCAGAAAGTACTGCACAGATTTTAGCCAATTTCACAGGAATGATCCTTTGTTGACTCTGTTAGATTCCTTCAAAGAATTTTGTTTGGATAAAAAACATGGCTTTAACCAAGTTTATATGACAAGGTCATCAATCAAGGTTTAACTTTTGAAGAAAAAAATCACTATTACAGGGGCATAGATATTTCATAAAGACATTAAGTTCACCAAAAGTCCAACAATTCTAATCACCTAAAGCCTTAATGAGAAACGATTCTTATATTTGATTTGATGATAGCCCTCCTACCTAGGCATCTTCTATTTAAGTAAAAAAACTTGTCAAAACTTGTGAAAAAACTGTTCATGAGATAGTATTTCACAACCGCCTCTAGTTTAGGGTGTTTTTGTGTTATAATTTGCATCAAGTTTTCATCTTTTGTAAATCAAATGATACTTTTGTGTTCAATCAAGTAAAGTATTTTGTTTACCAGGTAAAAGAACTGAGTGCCAAAGCAAAAGTGGAGTGGAAAGAAATGGAAGAGAGGCATAGCCTTGTTCAAAACAAGGTAAGTTAATGTTGTCAGGACTGGAGATATCATCGTTTTGAGTGCAAAATTTTGTAAAATGCAGCTGGTAATATGAAGCTTACAATATTTTGACGCCAACTGATTATTCAATAGTTATAACCCCTACCCCCCCCCCACCCCCACCCCCCACACTCACACAAGGTTAGGGGAGTATATTGTTTCACCGTGTATGTCTATCTTTTCATCTGTTCATTTTCTGACTGTATACATAATTTTAGTTTCTGTCCTCTAACTCTAGAACTTATTGACCTACAAAGCTTTGTTCAAAGCGGAAAACCCTCTCAAGGCTGTCTCGTTGATCTCTTTGATGTACGTCACAACCCTACGCTCAGTAGAGTAGAATGGTCAGACCCATCATTTTTATGACGTCAGCTGTGTTTTTGCATCAACAGAGGAATATTTAAGGGTAACTGGTTAACAGATAAACGCAATTACTTTGAAAGAAAACCACCTGTCTTAAAAAACACTTTGGATAAAAAGTTTAGGAAAAGAAAGTTACAATAGAAACTAACGTCATTTGATCCCATTTCATTTTATAAATTTGATCAGTTCGATGATTGATAGGGTTCAAAACAGTAACAGAAAAACTTGTTTGCAGATCTTTATGGGTGGGTGGGGTACTGTATGTAGGATGCGAATTTTTAGTGAAATATCCTGAAATTGCTTGAAAAATTATGGCTTGTCTAATTGAATTCAAATTGAAATGATAGATTACACATTAAGTTATCAAGTGTTTTTTTTGGTTTCTTTTGTGTGTGTATGTTGTATGTTTTTAGCAGTCAATAGTCTCCTAGCTCAACGGATTTCAATGGCATGAAACTCGGCAAAAAATTTGGCTTGTTGGCGATGGATTTGGCTCCATTTTTTTCAATTTGGCGAAAGAGATGGCAAAAAGAAAAATCAGCCCAGGGAAGGCCCTGGAAACTTCATACAATTGTTGCCAATGATCCAAGGAAGTGCTCTATTTGTCAAAGGTTAAGGTCACAATTGAACTTTGATTGAAAAGAATTATAAAGTGCTGGTGGGGGTATATAAGTCCACTTTGTGACAGTGCTAGTTCTGTCTGTTTCAAAGCATGTTACCAGACGTCAAAAATTTAGACAAGTCCAAATTGAAAGAAGTTGCATATGACATGTCAAAGTGTTCTAAAAATGGAAAATATGTGCCAAATAAGGTAGAAAGCATTGTTAGAAAAGGAGAAATTGCTTATTACAGTATGTGTTTACTAGTATTTATGTGGAGCCTGCTTGCATTGAGCAAGACTAAGTTTGTCTCAGTGACAGCATAGTTCATGTGTTGGTAAAAGGGTCTGTCCAGACCATTACCTCTACCACGATCGATGGATTTTTAAAAAAAAAAAACAATAAACAAGACACAATTTGATGGGTCAGCATGAAACAGTTGTAACTGTCAGTATGTTTATAGGTAGTTACAATTATTTTTCATAAAATTGTTGTGTGCAATGTCTTTGCAGTTTGACTACTTCATGATTTTAATATCTTGTAAATATACCCCCCCAATGTATATGTTTTGGGGATATGTAGGAGTCAGCTTGTTGGTCGGTCGGTCTGTCTGTACCTTTTTTGTGGCCGTTCAATTTCTCTGTAACCATTGTACGGATTTGATTCAAACTTCACTGATAAATCAGTATCAAGCAGAGATGTGCATATTCCATTTTGGTTACGGTCCATTGATTTTTGACAGAGTTATGGCCCTTTGTTGAAAAATCATGTCCGCCCAATTTTTCGGCAACCATTGGATTTGATTCAAATTTCACAGAAAGACTGGGTATATGTCAGACATGTGCATATCCTGTTTTGGTTATGGTCTATTGATTTTTGGCTGAGTTATGGTCCTTTAATTAAAAAATATGTTTTTTTATTATGGCCCTTTGGTAGATAGCGCTTGTATATGGACAAGCAGTGTTGGGGGGTATTAGTCCACTTTGCGACAATGTCTAAATTCAAAAAAGTTGCAGACAACAATTTCAAAATGAGAGAATTATGAATTATCTCTGTCTTTTGAGTTAGAAAACAAGGTTGAAAATGAAGAAATTTCTTGTAAAAACCTTCATTTTCAACCTTGTTTTCCTTATGCCATTTCTTGAGGGGCCTAAAAAATCAGGATAGTGTTGGAATAAGTTTATTAAAATACCTTGAAGGGTATTGCAGGGATAGACTTGATTCACTTACTTCAAGCAATGATAGTTTTTCACAGGTACTTTATTTTACAAGATGATTTAAGAACAGTGTGGTCCAGATTAAACTCTTAACAACACAATCACAAATTTTCATAGATGGAAAGAAAACCTTTGTTTGAGAAAGCCCATTAGCACATACTTTTGAGTAATAGTACTCTTTGAATTGTCTCCGAAAAATTGAAGTATGTGAACTGTGCTTGCAAGAGCTCTCTTATCAAGGGAGGTAATTCTTGTAAGTTTTTAACCATTAAAAACATTTGTCTCCCTTATTTATGAGAAATTATCTTATTTGTATTTCCTAACCCTTTCCTGTTCAATCCTTGGTTTTTATGTCCCTGTGATTTTATAATTGAGAAAATATTGTAGAAAAAGAAGAAATTGCTTGTCACAAGCAATTTCTTCTTTTTCTACAATATTTTTTACCCTACTGAATGGTTATTTTTCAAATTAAATTCACTTCAAATTTTGTCTGCAAAACCTTTGAATTTAGACAGGTCTGAGATTTTGCAAAACAGGAAGGGTTAATGAAATGAAATCAGACAAAGTGTTGAACTCTTGCCCAAATGTTGAGAAAAGTCTTTATATGTGCATGCCATCAAAGATTTATGGCACAAGATGCTTTTGTCCTGTATAGCTGATGTTCTTTCGAGAAAAATAAACGAGGACTGGGTAAAATAAATATCAAACAAGAGAGATTATCATTTTGATAATTTCACTTAGCTATCATTGAAAAGCATCAAACGAATCTCTAAAAATTATATAACTTGTGGGTTTAAGTCAGTTTTAAATCAATTCAAATGAGCTCTTCTGGCCAAAGACCAGGAGAGCTATAGCCATGGTGTGTTTCCCATCTGGCATATGTCCGTCCATCCCTCCGTCTGTCCATTAATATTTCCTTGTTAACACTCTAGAGTCCACAGTTTTCATTGGATGCTCTTCAAACTTTCACAGAAAGGATTCATAAGGATTGTTCCATTCGAAATTGGGTATGATCCGTCAAGAATTACGGGAAAAGGGGCCTCATGAAAATTTAATTAAAAAACCCTTTTAACACAGTTTTCATTCTATTCTCTTCAAACTTTCACAGAATGATTGTACCATCATAAGGATCGTTCCTTTCAAAATTGGGTTTGTCCTGTCTAGTAACAAGGGAAAAAGAATCTTACTAACCCTTCTCCAGCTGAACATTTTCCCCTTTTCACTATATTTGAAAACTTTGACATAAATTGATCAATTTGCATTCAAAGATTTCTCTCAAAACAACAACAATGAGCAGGTAGTGTAGGCTAAGATCAGACTGCACATCTGTGCAGGCTGATCTTATTCTATACACCTACCAAAGCCATTGTCAAAGCAGGAATATTCCGGGATCAGCATGACAAGGGTTAAAAATTTCATTTAAAAAATTCTTGCTGACGTAATAAAGTCCACAATTTTCATCAATTTTTTTCAAACTTTCACTGATCCATTTGAAAATTTTGGTTTTCATTGAAAATATCCTTGTTTACGTGATAAAGTCTACAATCTTTATTCAATCCTCTTAAAACTTACAATGTAGGATGATTGTAGGGTCATAAGGATTGTTCTTTCTGAAAATGGAGAGGATCTGTCTGAAAAGACAGGAAATGGTGCCTTGAGGATTGTTCTGAAGATGATACAGGGGATAAAGTCCAATTTGTTTATTTCATTTAACCCATTCCCACTCAGTGATGCTTTTAGATGCCCCCAAGAAAATTTTTTTGGGAAAACATTGTGGAAGATGAAGAAATTGCTTGTTACAAGCAATTTCTTCATTTTCCACAATATTTTCTACCCAGGAAGTTTAAAAAATCCAAAATTTCATAAACTTTTAATTGTTGTCTGCAGCTTCTTTCAACTTGGACCAATCCAAAATTTATCCGTCTGGTAATGGGTTAATGCATTCTCCCTTAAGCAATTAAGTTCCTTAACCAATTCCCTCAATGACGCTTTTTGGTGCTCACCAAGAAAAGTAATTGGGAAAACATGGTTTAAAGTTAAGAAATTACTTGCAACAAGCAACTCTTAATTTTTCACAAAGTTGAAAAACTGAACTTTCGTAAACTTTAAATTGTCGCCTGCAACTCCTTAGAATTTGGACCAGTCTAAAATTTTGCCATCTGTAGATGGTTTAAACATTTGATTGAATTAAGGAAAAAATTTATGGCTAGCAAGGAGTCTCTGGCCCTTATGGGTTTATTTGACTCCAAAACAAGGGTAAATAAAGGAACTAGGGCTTGTCTAATGTAAACAAACCTGAAATAGAAGCTGCCATAGTAAACTTTTTAACTGTCTGATGAATGAAAAAATCAGGCCAGAGAAACAGACAAGTAGCTGGATTATTTCATATGATATAATTTCTTAAGAAAAACTAGAAAAAGATATTTTCCCCTTTAAAAAAATATAGGTTTTTATACGCCTGTCGAAGACGGGACGTATTATGGAATCACCCGTGGTATCCGGGCGTCGGGTTGTCCGGGCGGTGTCCACTTCTTTGTCCGGAGCATAACTCTGTCATCCTAAGTCCGATTGACTTTAAACTTGGCAGTTATATTCTTCTTATCAATACGGAGTGCAGTGCGCAATAACCATAACTGTACCTGGCCTATTTTTTGAGTTATTGCCCTTTGTTGTTTTTCATACTTGAATCTTGTCCGGAGTATATCTCTAAAAGTATTATAGCTAGGATCATGAAACTTCATGGGTGTATAGATCTCACCAAGGGGAGTGCAGTGCATAAGAACCATAACTCTACCTGGCCTATTTTTTGAGTTATTGCCCTTTGTTGTTTTTAGCTCACCTGAGCACGTAGTGCTCAAGTGAGCTATTGTGATCGCCTTTTGTCCGTCGTCCGTCCGTCGTGCGTCGTGTGTCGTGCGTCATGCGTCGTCCGTCAACAATTTCTTTAAACGACATCTCCTCCTAAACCACTGGGCCAATTTGAACCAAATTTGGCAGAAATGTTCCTTAGGTGGTCCCCTTCAAAAATAGCTAAAAGAATTGAAATCCGTTAAAAACTCTGGTTGCCATGGCAACAAAAGTGAAATTTTAAAATAATCTTTAAAAATCTTCTCCTCCTGACCCAGAAGGCATAGAGCCTTGATATTTTGCATGAAGCATCAGTATATTGACCTCTTTCAAAAAAGCTAAAATCATGATCCTCGGAACCCCAGGGGCGGAGCCCCAGGGGGTGGGGTTTATATAGAAATAAAGAACGATTTTTTAAATGACATCTCCTCTCAAACCACTTCGCCGATTTGAACCAAATTTGGCAGAAATGTTCCTTAGGTGGTCCCCTTCGAAAATAGCTAAAAGAATTGAAATCCGTTAAAAACTCTGGTTGCCATGGCAACAAAAGTGAAATTTTAAAATAATCTTTAAAAATCTTCTCCTCCTGACCCAGAAGGCATAGAGCCTTGATATTTTGCATGAAGCATCAGTATATTGACCTCTTTCAAAATAGCTAAAATCATGATCCTCGGGTCCCCAGGGGCGGAGCCCCAGGGGGGTGGGGTTTATATAGAAATAAAAAACGATTTTTTAAATGACATCTCCTCTCAAACCACTTCGCCGATTTGAACCAAATTTGGCAGAAATGTTCCTTAGGTGGTCCCCTTCGAAAATAGCTAAAAGAATTGAAATCCGTTAAAAACTCTGGTTGCCATGGCAACAAAAGTGAAATTTTAAAATAATCTTTAAGAATCTTCTCCTCCTGACCCAGAAGGCATAGAGCCTTGATATTTTGCATGAAGCATCAGTATATTGACCTCCTACAAAATAGCTAAAAATCATGATCCTCGGGTCTCCAGGGGCAGACCCAGGGGGGGGGGGTATAGGCATGAAGCATCAGTTCACAGACTTCTTTCTTATTTCTGAAATTATAACCCATGGAAAAAGTTTTTTCCTTCTTTCAAATCGGCACTAAAGCTTTGGAATTTGTAATTTGGTCTTTTGGATTCCCAGGTTCATAGTCTTTATATGTAATTGTGGCCCACTTGTTTCATAATCCTAACCTTAACATGAAATTAGACTGTTGAAAGAAAAAGAGCCTTTATCTCAGGTGAGCGCCCCAGGGCCAACGGCCCTCTTGTTCATACTTGAATCTTGTCCGGAGTATATCTCTAAAAGTATAATAGCTAAAATCATGAAACTTCATGGGTGTATAGATCTCACCAAGGGGGAGTTCAGTGGACAGGAACCATAACTCTACCTAGCCTATTTTTTGAGTTATTGCCCTTTGTTGTTTTTCATACTTGAATCTTGTCCGGTTTATATCTCTTAAAGTATAATAGCTAGAATCATGAAAATTCATGGGTGTATAGATCTCACTAAGGGGGAGTGCAGTGCACAAGAACCATAACTCTACCTAGCCTATTTTTTGAGTTATTGCCCTTTGTTGTTTTTCATACTTGAATCTTGTCCGGAGTATATCTCTTAACCCATTCCAACTCAATACCTCCTTTTTACGCCCCTCAGGAAAAAAGCTTTGGAAAACATTGTGGATAATGCAGAAATTGCTTTTATCAAGCAATTTCTTCATTATCCACTATGCTTTCTATCCAAAAAGATGAAAAAATTCAAAATTTCATCAACTTGAAATTGTTGTCTGCAGCTTCTTTCAATTTGGACCAGTCTAAAATTTTGCTGTGTTGGAATGGGTTAAAGTATAATAGCTAGGATCATGAAACTTCATGGATGGATAGATCTCACCAAGGGGAGTGCCTTGCACAAAAACCATAACTCTACCTGGCCTATTTTTTGAGTTATTGCCCTTTGTTGTTTTTCATACTTGAATCTTGTCCAGAGTATATCTCTAAAAGTATAATAGCTAGAATCATGAAATTTCATGGATGGATAGAGCTCACCAACTGGGAGTGCAGTGTACAAGAACCATAACTCTACCTTGCCTATTTTTTGAGTTATTGCCCTTTGTTGTTTTTCATACTTGAATCATGTCCGGAGTATATCTCTAAAAGTATAATAGCTAGTCTGATTGGCAGTTATATTCTTCTTATTAATAGGGAGTGCAATGCACAATAACCATAACTCTACCTAGCTTATATTTTTAGTTATTGCCCTTTGTTGTTTTTCATACTTGAATCTTGTCCGGAGTATATCTCTAAAAGTATTATAGCTAGGATCATGAAACTTCATGGGTGTATAGATCTCACCAAGGGGGAGTGCAGTGCACAAGAACCATAACTCTACCTGGCCTTTTTTTTAGTTATTGCCCTTTGTTGTTTTTCATACTTGAATCTTGTCCGGAGTATATCTCTAAAAGTAGAATAGCTAGAATCATGAAATTTTATGGGTGTATAGATCTCACCAAGGGGGAGTGCAGTGCACAAGAACCATAACTCTACCTGGCCTATTTTTTTGAGTTATTGCCCTTTGTTTTTTTTCATACTTGAATCTTGTCCGTAGTATACCTCTAAAAGTAGAATAGCTAGAATCATGAAATTTCATGGATGGATAGAGCTCACCAAGGGGGAGTGCAGTGTACAAGAACCATAACTCTACCTAGCCTATTTTTTGAGTTAATGCCCATTGTTGTTTTTTCATACTTGAATCTTGTCCGGAGTAAATCTCTAAAAGTAGAATAGCTAGAATCATAAAATTTCATGGATGGATAGAGCTCACCAAGTGGGAGTGCAGTGTACAAGAACCATAACTCTACCTAGCTTATATTTTGAGTTATTGTCCTTTGTTGTTTTTCATACTTTGTTTGACAAAAAATATTCATTCAAATAACCTCAGTTCTATTCAAACCCCCAGCTAATATTAAGCAGTGTGACGGGCGTATCTTGTGACAATTTGGCACCTTGTTATAACTGACATGTCCCTTCAGGCATATGTACACCTCTTTGGGAAGCTCTTTTTGACTTAACCCTTTCCTGTTCAATCCCTGTTGTATTTTTAAGTCCAAGACGTTTTGTAATTGAGTAAATGTAGAAAAAGAAGAAATTGCTTGTAACAATATTTTCTACCCTACTGAATGGCTATATTTCAAATTAGATCCAATTTAAATGTTTTGTCTGCAAATTAGCATTTGAATTTTGTCCAGTTAAAAATTTTGCAAAACAGGAAATTGGTCAGTAATTTCTTAACCCATTCCCACGCAATCTGGCTTTTAAACGTCCTTCAATGTGAAATCTTTGGAAAATATTGTTGAAAATGATGAAATTGCTTGTTACAAGCAATTTCTTCATTATTCATGATATTTTCTATCCCAAAAAACAAAGATTTTAATGATTTCAAATTGTTGTCTGCAAGTTCTTTAATTCGGACTGGTCTAAAATTTATCATTTGGGAATGGGTTAATCCATTATCTAACACCCAACATTGATTAAAAGGCGCCTGTAGGCTTTCCTGTTGATAGTTTGTACAATATGTACCTTTCTAGCAAAAGGAGCAATTATGCTTTGTTTAAATATTTTGTAAATTTTCAAAAAAATCTGACTATAAATAAAGAGAACTTTAACAAGGTGGATGAAAGCAAAATTGAAATAACTGCATCAACATTTAATAAGGACTTGCCATCATTTGCAATAGACCATCGGAAGTTTAAAGACCCATTGTGTAAACAAATCGGTAATAAAATCTCCATGGGTAAACTTTTTAACAGACTGATGATTGAAAAAGTCAACATGGTCCCTGAAAATTAGCTCTTTGATGATGGAAAAAATAGAATTGGAGAAAAAGTGCTTCCCAAGCAAAAAAACGAAAAAAAAGCAAGTTAAAACGAGAAATATATTCAACCCATTCCCACTAAATGATGCTCTTTGACACCCCAAAGAAAAAGCTTTGGAAAAAATAGCGTAAATGAAGAAATTGCTTATTACAAGCAACTTCTACATTATCCACAACGCTTTTTACTCAATGAGGCAAAAAATCCAAAATTTCATCAGCTAAAATTTGTCATCTTAAACATCTTTGAATTTGGACCAGTCTAAAGTTTTGTCGTCTGGTAATTTGTTAACCTGTTACCACACAATAAAATTGTTTGATGCCCTTAAGAAATAAAGTTATGGAAAACTTTATGTGAAAAGAAGAAATTGATTGTTTTT
The DNA here is from genome assembly GCA_946902895.1 of Fragum fragum. Taxonomy (NCBI): domain Eukaryota; kingdom Metazoa; phylum Mollusca; class Bivalvia; order Cardiida; family Cardiidae; genus Fragum; species Fragum fragum. Next base: position 4,650,425 of record OX336378.1, read on the forward strand.
AAGTATTTTTTTAAAGTAATTTTTCCTTATCTCATACTTTTTCCTGCTCATATTTTGTAAGTTTATCAGACTTTAAAATCTTTGCTTCAAAGCAGCAGACAACTTTTTTAATAGTGTTACAGTTGACTTTTTTAATGTTGTTACAGTTGAAATAGCTTTGAAAGTCTTTCCCTTTTCAGGCGGGAAAACAAAATTGAAAGGTTTCAAGCATTTTCTCAATTTTCAACAATGTTTTCTAAATATTTATCCTTGAGGGTCATTATAGGCCCAAAGGGTCGTATTATGTAGTGTTTCTGCCAGGATCAATTTTTTAGGGTCATTTGTGACCCCTGGGCTATCTCAATTTAAGCCATTCCCTGGAAGTAGAGAGAACTTGTTTTGTACAGTTTAGCTCAAAGATCGTTCAGTGCCATCAAATACATCATTTGAATTTGTATTTCAAAGTCAATTCAGGTTTACATCACAAAAAAGCACTTGGTGAATTTTATTGCGTTGCCAACAATATACATTTGGGTCAAAAACGCGGAAAACGACCTATGGCGGAAACACTGTATTATGTGATGGTCTCGGTCATCCGTCCGTCTGTTGGCACAATTACTCCCTTTGATGTCTAATTGTGCATAAGACCTTTGAAATTCAAATGGCTCCTGTCATTCTTGAGTTATCTTGAATTATCTGCCCTTGAATTGAACAAAAATCACTATGTTTATTGTGTGCTCAACTTATCCTACATTATTCATGGCATAGAGCTTAAATTCCTGACAATTACTCTATTCGATGTCTAGTTGTGCACAAGACCTTTGAAATTCAAATCTCTCCAGTTTTTCTTGAGTTATCTTGAATTGTCTGCCCTTGAATTGAATGAACAACCCCTTTATTTCTTGTGAGCTCACTTTCTCCTACATTTTGAATTGGAATGAACTGAAACTTGCCACAATGACTCTGCATGGTGTCTAGTTGTGCTTAGGACTAAAATTTGTTTGGTATGTCAAGTTGTTCTGAATTATCTGCCCTTTATTTAACAATAAAGCTTTAAATTACAGGTTTTTTTTGTGTGTGCACAACTCCTCCTACAAATTCTATTGGATTTATCTGAATCATGCCACAATGTATCTCTGATATTTAGTTGAGCATAATGACTTCTGAAATTCAAAAAGCTCAGGTCTTTCTTGAATTATCTGCCCTTGAATTGATTGATTCAAATTCCAAGATCATTTTGAGCTCTAAAAAACCTAAACTGAACCATTGTAATAATTTATTTGTCAAGATCAGTTTTTCAAGGCCATATTTTTATTGCTTGTGGTGAGTACTTTTTGTTGAAACTTGTTTCAAGGTCATTGGTCAAGGTCATTTTTTCATGTCAATTGTATTCAAATTATAGAATTAAACCATTGTACATAATGTTGAATGATAAATTATTATAATGCCGTGTTTTTTTCTCAAGTGTAAACAGTATTATTCAGGTGATAAGATCTTTTTATTGACAAAAATCATTAGCTATCAGTCAAGCTTAGGTAACTGACAAGCCAAGGTTATTGACAAGCCTCTTTGGCATATATGCGCTGCTCTGCAAAGCTCTTGTTAAAAGTTTGATTTTACAGGAAAGGGTAAAGGGACTAGTCACATTTGAAATTTTTCTAGTATATAGGAATACAAAATGTCTATATTTATGTATAGTCCCTGTGTAACAAGCAATTTCTTCATCATCCTGAATTTTCTACCCAGAAAATAGAGATATTTAAAACTCCGTTAACTTCAGATTGTCATATACAGCTTCTTTGATTTTGGAAAAGTCTAAATTTTCGTCATCTGGTAATGGGTAAATAAGAAAGATTTTTTAAATATCAACAATAAAAATTGTCATCTGCAACTTTTCCCAATATGACTAGTATGAAATTACCTAATTTGGCAATGGGTTAATCCTTGTAGCTTAACCCATTACCAGACGGCAAAATTTTAGCCTTGTCCAAATTGAAAGGAGTTGCACACGACAATTTAAAGTTAATGAAAATTTAGATATTTTCAATTTTTTGGGTGGAAAACATTTTAGAAAATGAAGAAATTGCTTGCAACAAGCAATTTCTTCATTTTCAACAATGTTTTCCCAATTGTTTTTCTTGGGGGCATCTAAAAGCGAAACTGTGTGGGAATGGGTTAAGATATACAATCCACATGCATTTATTGTGAAGAAACTTTGTGCTGTAAAATTTACAAGGTGCCATTCTGCCTCCCACAGTTTTGGTAGAAATAAAATCTAGATTGCTGAATGGAAAAGCCATTAGTTTGTATGAGTTTTGTATTATCAATGATAATTTTTGTTTGAATTGACAATAAAATTCGAGTAACCTTGAAAACAAATGTATAAAACAGAGACGATTAACCTATTTCCACCCATCCTGCTTTTTCATGCACTTCAAGAACAAATCTTGGTAAAAACATCATGGGAAATGAAGAATGCTTATAATAAGCAATTTCTTCATTTCCCATAATGTTGACAAAAGACAAAAATTTAGAAAATTTCATCTACTGAACAATGTTGTCTATAAATTCTTGGACCAGGTCAAAAAGCATAGTTTGAAAACCATACTGATTTCCTTTAACCCATTCCCACACAGTCCCTCCTTTTTACGCTTCTCAAGAATAAAGCTTTGGAAAACATTGTGGATAATGAAGAAATTGCTTGTACCAAGCAATTTCTTCATTATCCACAATGTTTTCTCTTCAAGAGGAGGAAGAAATTTAAAATTCCATCCACTTGAAATTGTCTTCAGCTACTCCTTTCAATTTGGACCAGTCTGAAATTTTGTTGTGTGAGAATGGGTTAAGACCTATACGATACTTTCAAGTAGAGGTCACGGGTTCAATCCCCCATGGCGGCACTCATCCTTTTCGACTATTTGTCTCTCACCAATGAGTCGATAATCATAGACCTATGTGGGATAGCAGCTGGAGGCTAGGAAAGGATGTAATGGTAGTACTGGTGTGAGAAATACCAGGGTTCCATTGTTAGGGGCTCCAGCCGCTGCGATATAACTGAAAGATTGTTGAAAGCGGCATAAAATCCCATTCAAACAAACAAAAAGCAAAACGTAAAAATATATATAAATTATATTTCATTATATTAACTAACACATAATTGTTGAAAAAAGGTTAAACCCATTCTTGCACAATCACACTTTTTGATGCCCTTAGAAAAAAAAGCTTTGGAAAACATTGTGGTAAATAAAGAAATTGCTTGTTATAAGCAATTTCTTTATTATCCACTATGTCTTCTACCCCAAAAGACAAATGTTTTTTGAAATTTCATCAACTTGAAACTTCTTTCAAGTTGGACCTATCTTAAATTTGTTTGGATGTAAATTGGGTTAAAACATTAAATGTTGGCTTTCATCTTACAGAGGAAAAGGTAATTTATTTCTTGGGAGGTATGTGCAGGAAACAGTATTAATTAGAGATTTGAGAATGTCATACATTATCAGAGGGTGGGAATCAGAATTTCTGGAAATCGTTGTAAACCTTTGTACCATATTTCCCCTAATTAAAATGCAGCCTTCCTGATAGGTTCACCCTACCCCGCCCCCTCCCTCCCTCCCTCTCCCCACCCCTGCAGAAATCCCTAGTCATAGAACTGAAAAAACTTTAATTTAAACTGAATATTTTTTGTTTTCATGGAGGTATGAACCAAAAAAACTAATCACACTGTATGAATACTCGAAGCAGATTCATACATAAGTGTGATTAGGTTCATACCTTCATATTTTCTTCATTTCTTATGATTTAATAGCATGGAGCAAAAAAAGCAATAACGTTAGAAATTTTGATACCTTTTTTTATGAGACTATCTTGTGCGGAAGCATATAAAATCGCTCCATGCTCAAAATTTCGTTCATGGAGTTATGAATAATTTTTTTGACCAATCAGAATGCCCGTTTTAGGTAGACGAAATTAAAAATTAAATCATTCGAATATCAAGTTAGTAATCAACTTGTTAGGAGCAGGTCGTAATGAGGACTGCATCTGCAGACTTATCTTTGTCTTTACCTCCTGCCAAAAGAGGAATATTTTGGACTTGGAATTACACAACGTTTAAGTTAACCCATTCCCACACAATCCCACTTTTTGATGTCCCTCAAGAAAAAAGCATTGGAAAACATTGTGGACAATTGGGAAATTACTTGTAACAAGCAATTTTTTCAATGTCCACAACGATTTCTACCCTAAAAGGGAAATCATTTCTTAACCCATTATCACACAATGACGCTTTTTGTTTGAATGGGGTTTTACGCCGCTTTCAACAATCTTTCAGTTATATTGCGGCGGCTGGAGCACCTAACAATGGAATCCTGGTATTTCTCACACCAGTACTACCATTACATCCTTTCCTAGCCTCCAGCTGCTATCCCACATAGGTCTACGATTATCGACCCATTGGTGAGAGACAAATAGTCGGAAAGGATGAGTGCCGCCGTCGGGGATCGCAATGACGCTTTTAGACATCCCAAAAGAAAAAGAGCTTTGGCAAACATTGTTGAAATGAAGAATTTGCTGGTTACAAGCAATTTCTTCATTTTCACCAATGTTTTCTAGCCAGAAAGTTGAAAAATCTAAAATTTCATAAACTTTGAATTGTTGCCTGCAACTCCTTTTAAATAAGACCAGTCTAAAATTTCACTGTCTGATAATGGGTTAATTACACCAACTTGAAATTGTCATCTGTAACTTCTTTGAAATTGGAATAGTATACAATATTTTGAAGATCCTAGTTAGCTCCACTGGCTGAAAGTCAGCGAGCTATTGTCAAGGCGTTGTGTCTGTTGTGCGTCCGTCCATGCCTCTGTATATCAGTGAGTGTGTGCTTCTGTCCGTAAACTTTTACTTTGAATATCTTCTCCTTAGAAACAAATGAATGGATTTCAACCAAATTTCACAGAAATGATCCTTGGGTGACCCTTTATCAGATTCCTTCAATGAATTTTGTTCAGATGAAAAACATGGCTTTAATGGGAGGGGCTAATTTGCATATATGGTGAAACCTTTAGAAATCTTCTCAGAAACAAATGAATGGATTTCAACCAAATTTTACAGGAATGATCTTTGGATGACCCTTTATCAGATTCCTTTAATGAATTTTGTTCAGATGAAAAACATGGCTTTAATGGGTGGGGCTAATTTCCATATATGGAGAAACCTTTAAGAATCTTCTTCTTTGAAACCAATTTCCATATATGGTAAACAGTGAAAACTGACAATGTGCAGGATGGTTTTCAACCAAATTTCTCAGGAATGATAAGTAAATTTAGGCCGGTGGAGCGAATCAGGGGCTCAAGCGCCTCTAGTGTTTGTGTTTGGCTCTAAAAGAGGAAATATGGCGTATTGAATATTTGGGATAGTGTTACATTATTTTAAATGCCTGAATAATGTGAATGCACTTTTCGGTACTCTATGTTTGGTTTTTGGGACTCTCAATTTTTATACCCTCAAAACAAAGTTTGTTGGAGGGAGACAAAAATCAGCTTGTCAGGGGTAGTATGTCCACAAAGTCTTGTCTGGACTACTTTTCCTACAGTTTCAGTCCAATTCACTTGAAATTTGGCAAGTTAGCACTGATTCAAATATGCAACTTTTGCATGATTGTTAGCCTAATTATTATGGAGTTAACCTATTTCCACTCAGTGACGCTTTTAGATGCCCCCAAGGTAAAAACCTTAAAAAAATGATTGTGGAAAAATGTCTCAAAATTGACATTGAGGAGTTATTGCCCTTTGACATGAAGTATAGAGGTTTGGGAATTCATTACCTTTAGATATACATGTAGTTATTCTTGTTCTAATGGATTGAACCATTTTCCTTACAATTGTTTGTTTTCATGATCACAAGATTTTTTACAAAGAAAAACATTGTGGATAAAGAAGAAATTGCTTGTTACAAGCAATTTCTTCTTTTTCCACAATGTTTTCTATCCTATAAGCCTGTTATTTCTCTGTTTACATACAGTTAATTGACTAAAATATATTTCAATTTAGACCAGTCTAAAATTTCCTAATTTGGTAAAGGGTTTATTAAGAGACAAAAAGAGAGAGAGAGAGAGAGAGAGAGAGAGAGAGAGAGAGAGAGAGAGAGAGAGAGAGAGAGAGAGAGAGAGAGAAACAAATGCACAAAATTCAAAATAGGATATTCACATTATGATACTTTTCATTCATGGCATTGCTGCGATGGAAATAAATGCCAAGACTTGAATGTGATCCTACACTTAACCCATTACCACACAGCTAAATTTTAGACTGGTCCAAATTGAAAGGAGTTGCAGACAACAATTAAAAGTTAATGAAATTCTAGATTTATTCATCTTTTTAGCTCACCTGAGCACGTAGTGCTCAAGTGAGCTATTGTGATCCCCTTTTGTCCGGCGTCCGGCCGTCGTGCCTCGTCCGGCGTCCGGCAACAATTTCTTTAAACGACATCTCCTCCTAAACCACTGGGCCAATTTGAACCAAATTTGGCAGAAATGTTCCTTAGGTGGTCCCCTTCAAAAAAAGCTAAAAGAATTGAAATCTGTTAAAAACTCTGGTTGCCATGGCAACAAAAGTGAATTTTTAAAATAATCTTTAAAAATCTTCTCCTCCTGACCCAGAAGGCATAGAGCCTTGATATTTTGCATGAAGCATCAGTATATTGACCTCTTTCAAAATAGCTAAAATCATGATCCTCGGGTCTCCAGGGGTGGAGCCCCAGGGGGGTGGGGTTTATATAGAAATAAAGAACGATTTTTTAAATGACATCTCCTCCCAATTCACAGGGCCAATTTGAACCAAATTTTGCAGCAATGTTCCTTAGATGGTCCCCTTCAAAAATACCTTAAAGAATTGAAATCCGTTAAAAACTCTGGTTGCCATGGCAACAAAAGTGAAATTTCAAAATAATCTTTAAGAATCTTCTCCTCCTGACCCAGAAGGCGTACAGCCTTGATATTTTGCATGAAGCATCAGTATATTGACCTCTTACAAATTAGCTAAAATCATGATCCTCGGGTCTCCAGGAGCAGACCCTGGGGGGGGGGGGGGGTAGAGGCATGAAGCATCAGTTCAGACTTCTTTCTTATTTCTGAAATTATAACCCATGGAAAAAGTTTTTTCCTTATTTTAAATCAGCACTAAAGCCTTGGAATTTGTAATTTAGACTTTTGGATCCCCAGGTTCATAGTCTTCATATGTAATTTTGGCCCACTTGTTTCATAATCCTAACCTTAACATGAAATTAGACTGTTGAAAGAAAAAGAGCCTTTATCTCAGGTGAGCGCCCCAGGGCCAACGGCCTTCTTGTTGGGTAGATAACATTGTGAAAAATGAAGAAATTGCTTGATTCAAGCAATTTCTTCATTTTACACGGTGCTTTTCCTATTGTTTTTCTTGAGGGGCGTCCAAAATCGTCAATGTGTGGGAATGGGTTAAGGGGATATACAAAGTAAAAAGGAACCCAAAGAAATGTTAAGAAATACTGTCATTGGATGAAGGGGACTATAGCTTTGCACTCCATCTGTCTGTCCGTCCATCTGTCAGTTTGGACATATCAGTTTTACGGACTTTTTTCCTAACCCTTGGAGATATTGAGCTGATTTTTGGTATGTGAGTTTGCATCAATGAGTAACAGAACAAGTTTGAGTTTGGTTACAGTCCATTGATTTTTATGGAAGATACGGATGCCCAACTTAAAAATTACCAAGAAATTTCAGTTTTCCGGACATTTTTCTAAACCTTGGGAGATATCAAGTTGATTTTTGGTATGTGAGTCCGCATCAATGAGTTACAGAACAAGTTTGAGTTTGGTTTCGGTCCATTAATTTTTGAGGAGGATACGGATGCTGGACTTAGAAATTTCCTAGGAAATTTCATTTTTCTAGAATTTTTTTCTTAAACCTCAGAGATATTGAGCTGATTTTTGGTATGTGAGTCCGCACCAATGTGTTACAGAACAAGTTTAAGTATGGTTCCAGTCCATTTTTTTTTAGGAAGATATGGATGCTGGACTTGAAAAATTACCAGGAAATCTCATTTTTCCGGATTTTTTTTCTAAATCCTTTGCGATATGAAGGTGTTTTTTGGTATGTGAGTCAATATTGATAAGTTACAGAACAAGTGTAAGTATTGTTCCAGTTAATTTTTAAGGAAGATATAGATGCTAGACTTGGGAAATTAGTTTTTCCAGACTTTTTTCTTAACACTTGCAGGTATTGAGCTGATTTTTTGTAATTTAGTCAGCATTGATGAGTTACAGAACGAGTTCAATTTCTGTTGGCCGCCGTCATAGCGCAGTTGGTAGCGGGTCGGACTGTCGATCTAGAGGTCCCAGGTTCGATCCCCGACGGCGGCACTCAACCTTTCCGACTATTTGTCTCTCACCAATGGGTCGATAATCGTAGACCTATGTGAGATAGCAGCTGGAGGCTAGGAAGGGATGTAATAGTAGTACTGGTGTGAGAATTACCAGGATTCCACTGTTAGGTGCTCAAGCCGCCGCGATATAACTGAAAGATTGTTGAAATCGGCGTAAAACTCCATTCAATCAATCAATCAATCAATCAATTTCTGTTCCAGTCCATTGATTTTTCTGCAAGATATGGATGCTTTTGCAAAAAAGTTACATATTAATATTAAAGGTAATTAAAGTCCATTGCCTTTCCAAGGTTTGTAAAGGATGTTAGGGAGGTACTGGTGAGAGAGATACGAGGAATACATTGTAAGGTGCTCTAGCCACTGTTATATGACCAAACAATTTGTTAAAAGTGGTTGCATGAAGTGATCAAGGCAAAATATTTTGATAACCCTATGTCCAATCAGCATTCATAATCCTAGAAAGATTTTTGAAAACTTTGGTTCAAAGTTTACTTGGGCTTTAGTGTCTTAATTCTCTTGGAACAGTTGACTTTATGAAGTATAATTTGGCAAACAACAAAAAGAGATGCCTATTTTTTATGTTTGTGTGTATGTGTTTAAGAATTGCTCATAAAATCTGATACAACTGTAATATTTTGGAGGGGTAGTAATCCCTTTACCACCCCAAAAATATACCGCTCTAGGGATATATATAAATCCAGTAGGGGACTTGGTATTGCATTCTGAAGAATGCCTGTTTAACAACAGTTTAACCCATTACACACTATCCACAATTTTTCGCATCAATGAAATATAGCTATGGAAAACAAAGTGTTTGTAATAAGGAAATTCTTCTTTTCACACAATGTTTCCCATCTCATATATCCCTGATCTTTTAATTTAAACTGATGTTATTTTGTTGTCTGCAATCACTTAGAGGTTGGAAGAGTGTAGAATTTTGCCGACTGGTGATGGGTTAAAAATAAGCTGTATTTATGATATTGTCAATCTGTGATATGTTTTTAACACAGTCCGACACAATCCCACATTGTTTCACCTCTCGACAAAAAAACATTGTGGAAAATCAAAAACTTGCTTGTTATAAGCAATTTTTCATTTTCAACCATGTTTTCTACCCAGAAATACCAAGATTTTTAAAATTACATCAACTATGAATCGTTATATTCAACTTCATTCAATTTGGACTACTCTAAACTTTAGTTTTGTCAGAATGGGTTCAAGTACTTGATGAGTTACAAGGTTTGACATTTTACAAAATCCTCTCAAGATGAGTAAATTAATTGGAATGTTGATATGGTTGGTGTGGGTGGGGGATTTCTATTATGTAGATAGCTATACTCCTGCATCCCACAACTAAAAGGATTTATCTGTGGACAGTATTATCTCTGCCATATTTACTTGGACTTTCTTATTCTAGCCCTTTCCCACACAATTCCCCTTTTTTACATCTGTGTTGAAAAATGCTTTGTAAAACATTGTTAATGATGAAGAAATAATGTTTTCTATCCCATAAAGCTTAGATTATTAAAGATTACGTAAAATTAGAATTGTCAGCAACTTCTACCACGCCGGACAAGTCTCAAATTTTGTTGTCTGGTTATGGGTTAAGTAAGTTGTTTTTTTCTTTTTCTACAATGTTTTCTGTCCCTAATACAGCCATTTTGAATTGGGGTCTACAACCTCTTTGAATTTTGAACAGTCTTCAATTTTGTTGCAGCCACAGCACAGTTGGTTCGATCCATGGTTGCATATATGCTTTCTGTTGTTTTTTTCTCACCAATGGGTGGATAATAGTAAACCTAAATTAACCCGTTTCCACATGGTGACGCTTTTTAACGCCCCCCCAATAAAAGCAATGGGGAAAACATTGAAGGAAATACAGAAAATTGCTTGCAATAAGCAATTTCTTCATTTTCCACAATGTTTCTACACAGAAATTTGAAAAGATATAAAATTTTGTAAATTTTAGATTGGCGTCTGCAACTCCTTTCAATAAGACCAGTCTAAAATTTTGCCGTCTGGTAATGGGTTATAGTTGGATGAGCAGCTGGTGGCCGGGGAAGGATTTAGTGGTAGTTCTGGTGTGAGTAATACCAGGAATGCATGGTTAGGTACTACAGCTGCCATGATATGACTGAAATACTGTTTAATGTGGTGTTACAAGCAATTTCTTCATTTTCCACAGTGTTTTCAACAATTTGAAAATGTCATCTGAAACTTCTTTGAAGATTGATGTTCCCAAGTGAGCTAAAATACATGGGAGATTAACCCTTGTCATGCTTTTGGCACGAGGTATAGGCAAGATCACATAAGTGCAGTCTGATCTTACCTCCTGCTTTTCCCCTCAAGAAAAATATTTGGGAAAACATTGTGTGAAATGAAGAAATTGCTTGTAACAAGCAATTTCTTCATTTTACACAATGTTTTTTCTCCAGAAAGTTGAAGAAATCTAAAATTCCATTAGCTTGTAATTGTCGTCTGCAACTCCTTTCAATTTGGACCAGTCTAAAATTTTGCCATCTGGTAATGGGTTAAGATGACATCATTTCGTATCCACATGGTCTGGGACCATAGCATAGTAGTGTGTTGGACTCTCTGTTGTGTCTTGGGTTCGATCCGTTATCTTGACAAATATACTTTCCGTCATTTGTCTTCGTTCAATGTGTGGATAATCATAAACCTGAGTATAATGAGCAACTTGAGGCTCGTAAAGGATGTAGTGTTAGTATTGGTGTCTGAAATACCAGGATTCTATGGTTAGGTGCGTCAGCCACTACAGTTTGACTTATATACTTTTAAAACTTACATTATACCCTAGTCAAACAAACAAAGATAACATACATAGATTGTAATCACTTCCTTTTATCTGGTGCTCAATTCCCTTACCAATCAAAAGACGGATCACTGGCAGCGCCTTTGGCCTCCGACAGGAGTCATTTTGCCAAAATTGATCAATAACATGTTACAAAAAATTAAAATGGGGGAATAGCGACATTACAATATTATAAAATTTTAGACTGGTCCAAATTGAAAGAAGATGCAAACAATTTTTAAGAAGATGAAATTTATACAAAATCTTTGTCTTTTTATGTAGATTGTGTGGGAAAGGGTTAAACATAGTAACTACAGTATGAATAAGTTGTAGTTATGTCATTTAACTTGCCAAACCAACAAAAATATTTAAATTTTGGTAATCAAAGTTCACTTCCTCTGTATGAATGATTTGATTGCTTTGTGTGCTTTCGAATTTTCTACAGTTGTTCAACATGGAAAGCTTAACTGATAGACAGATGCACGACCTTGATGACCTCTGCTGTGTTTGTTTATTTCCGACAGTCCTAGATTCTTGTAGAGATAAGCTAGCTGACAAATGATATTAGATGATAGAATCAGAATGATAGAACATGTGGGATATCAGGAAACAGTGATTTATACCGGTACTGACATGTAAACAATGTTGGAAGCCGGTTATAAAAGACTTTGTACTTGATGCCACAACTGAGTCCCACACAATCCCACTTTTTGACAATCTCAAAGTAAGAAAGCTGTGGAAACTATTGTGGAAAATGAAGAACGAAGCTTGTAACAAGCAATTACTTCATTTTCCACAATGTTTTCCAAAGTCTTTGTTTACTTGGGTGTGTCTTAAAGTATCATTAAAGGGGAATGCTTAAAGAATTATCTTCTTTTTGATGAAGTTTGCTCTTTGATGGTATAACTCGTATTCTAGGTGTCAAAAGAATGCCATAACCTATTCCCACACAATCCCACATTTACACTACCCTCAAGAAAATAACTCACAAAACTCACAGAAAATGAAGAACTTGCTTGTAACAAAGCACTGTCATCCTAATTCAACCCTAATTACAATTTTTATTTTTTTTAATTTTACCAAACTGTTGTCTGCAAATTTTTCAAATTGGGCTAGTATAAATTTTTGCTATTGTATGTGATGGATTATATAATGCCAGAGAAATAACAAATTGTCAGTCTTATCAAGATGATGACACTAATGGTTCTAATTTGGTTTTCACATTTGGTTTGACACATAGCTTGAACATGTTTTTTCTTACAGCAGCTCTTGAACAGATTTTCATGAAATTTTCATGAAAGTTATATGCTAATTTGGTTTTCACATTTGACTTGACACATGTTTTTTCTTACAGCAGCTCTTGAACAGATTTTCATGAAATTTTCATGAAAGTTATATGCTAATTTGGTTTTCACATTTGGTTTGACACATAGCTTGAACATGTTTTTTCTTACAGCAGCTCTTGAACAGATTTTCATGAAATTTTCATGAAAGTTATATGCTAATTTGGTTTTCACATTTGGTTTGACACATAGCTTGAAAATGTTTTTTCTTACAGCAGCTCTTGAACAGATTTTCATGATATTTTCATGAAATTTTCATGAAAGTTACATGCTTTTCCAATAGTTTTCAATGTCATTTTACTGATGAATATAATTTCTTCATTTTGAATCTTCTAAATTCACTATAAATTTAATCTAACCCATTCCCACACAATGATGCTTTTACATGCCCCTCAATATGAAAGCTTTGGAAAACATCATGGAGAATGAAGAAATTGCTTGTTACAAGCAATTTCTTAATTATCCACAATGTTTTGTACTCTAAAAGACAAAGATTTTGAAGATTTTATCAACTTAAAACTGTTGTCTTCAACTTCTTTGAATTTGGACTAGTCTAAAATTTTGTAGTCTGGTAAAGGGTTAAAGTGATTAATTCCATATATTTGATACACTTGACAGACAACATTTTGTCTCATGAGTTCTGGTTTCTTTCAGATTGTAATTTGTTGAAATCTTTGGCGTCTCGTGACAAGATACATTTTGGCTTTTTGTCTTTTGTAAAAGTTATGAACAGTCATTTTCATCACAAAATAAGCTTAATCTCCTTAACCATTCTTACTTGTTTGTGAAATTTTGATTTGCTAAAAAACATGTGGATGGCAGAGCCAGAGTTTCCATTTACGACGTAAAAGTATCTGTATACTCATGAAAATCAGCTCGGACGCAAATTTGGAGTACTTGTCGCGTCCATGGGACGCAAAATAACAATGTATTTTCATAAATCTTACGCAGAAACGTCAGATAACTAGCGAAAACAATCCAAAGTGTTTCAAAGTACGACAGATTTGAAGGAAGGTCACCGGTTTTCCAAAGTTACTATAAATAGACTTCGCCAACATCCCACCGAAAAGTTGCGATTGTTGGGATTCCTGCTTTTTCGTCTGGTACCTGAACTGTCTAAAATACTGTTTTGTGGGCAATTTGATAGCCGGAAACCAACTGTTACTTTCATTTTGTAAATAATAATGGCTTCTCCAGCCAAGAAAAAGAAACACTCGCGGTCTTTTCAAGACCAGTGGATTGCCGACCTGGCGTTCAAAGACTGGCTTATAAAAGATGAGTCAGATTCATCTGCTTTTCGAATGAAGTGCAGTATTTGTTGTTAAACTAAGCAGAAGAACATTTTTACTACGGGCTGCACTGACTTTCAGGTATGAAGCAGAAGACAATTTTCATTTGAAGTATCACAGCGTTAGTATAGCGTCGAAAGGTTTTCCTTTGCTTGTAAGAGCTGCCGTAAATATTTTACTTTTGAAAATAATGTTAGGAAGCATTTCTTTTTGTCATATTGACTTCAAAGTAAATATTTGTTGTTTGTTTGTTTGTTTACCCATTTCCAGAAGGCTAAATTTTAGGTTGGTCCAATATGAAAGCTGCTGCAGATCACAAAATTTGTGTTTACTTAGGTATAAAACTTGAGAATATCTCAGAAAACATTGAGGCAAATTGAGAAAATGCTTATTATAAGCAGTTTCTTCTTTTGCTTCAATGTTTCCCCCATTCCACTTTTACTGGGAATATCAAAACTAGGTCTTGTTTGGGAAAGGGTTATTAAGCCCATTCAAGTACAACAATTAATTTGAAGATGATTTGTGGAAGTCAAAATTGGACTCAACTGAAAGTGGTTGGGACTCAACTTTTTCTACAGCACTGGGTCCAAGGGACTCAATATTTTTTTATGTAAATGGAAACACTGAGAGCCCCTCATAACGGATTAATGGAAATCATGGGATAATTCTTTAAAAATCTTCTCTTCCTAAACCAGTGGGCCAATATGGACCAAATTTGGCAAGCATATTCCTTAGATGACTATTTATAGCTCGGCTATTTTTGGAGAAAATCTGAAGTATTTGGATTAGCCTTGGTTTTGCGTCGTCATCGTTGTCGTTGAGCGTAAACTGACATTTTGTGGTATCTCTAAATGCATTGACTTGTAACTGGGCACACTTGTACACTATCAAAAGAGCAACCTATACTATCAAGGGGGATTACTCTAGAAAAATTTTGTGCAGTATCCAGCACCCAAGAGCCAAGCGTAGGCACTTGTAGGCGGTGCTCTTGTTAAAACTTGACCCTGTTTTTTCAATTTATGAAAAAAAGAGGTGTGGCAGGGCAGGCTTGCCAGACTTGGAGAAATCATGAAATAATTCTTTAAAAATCTTCTCCAAAGCCGGAATGTTACTTAGGTAACCCTTTAAAAATCTTTTAGTGAAATTTTGTGTTGCAAAAAAAAAAGTGTGGCAGGGCAGGGTTTATCAGACTTGGGGAAATCATGGAATAATTCTTTAACATATTTTACTCAATCCCTCCTTTTTACGCCCCTCAACGAAAAAGCTTTGGAAAACATTGTGGAAAATGAAGAAATTGCTTGTATCAA
The DNA here is from genome assembly GCA_946902895.1 of Fragum fragum. Taxonomy (NCBI): domain Eukaryota; kingdom Metazoa; phylum Mollusca; class Bivalvia; order Cardiida; family Cardiidae; genus Fragum; species Fragum fragum. The sequence goes on from OX336378.1 coordinate 4,665,566, forward strand.
GCAATTTCTTCATTATCCACAATGTTTTCTATCCAAAAAGACAAAAAAATTCAAAATTCCACCAACTTGAAATTGTCGTCTGCAGCTTCTTTCAATTTGGACTGGTCTAAAATTTTGCCGTGTTGGAATGGGTTAAAAATCTTCTCCTCCTAAGCCATTTGGCCAATGTGGACCAAACTTCACAAGAATGATATTTTGATGACCTTTTACACTGTTGTGAAATTTTGATTAATGAAAAAAACGGGTATGGGAGGGCAGGCCTATCAGACTTAGAGAAATAATGAATTCTTTAACCATTTGGCCAATTTCGATTTAACCTTGCTGGCATAATGTTCGGATGACCCTTTTCAAAAATTGTTTCTGAAGTCTTGATTTGTTTGAAAATGTGAGTGTGGCAGGGTTGGGCTTATCAGATAAATACATTCTCAGGTGAGCAATATAGGGCCGTTTTTGCTCTCATGTATTTTATAGTATTTCTTGCAACTGGTATCTGTAAATCATTTGCTTGCTCTGAGATTTCTGCACAAGATAGTAATCATGCAGTGTTCTGCTTTTGATCATGGATGAAAAGTGCTGATAAGCAGTTCTCGCTTTTTGGGTTTTGTTATTGTTTGTATGTTTGAGGTGAAATTGATAGATTGTTGATGTGCAATTAACATCATCTTGATAAATTGCAGCATAGATTATTCCCACGAAAAAAAAACAAAGCAAGGAAGAATACTGCTAGCTGTTACAGGAGAGATTATCCTCCAGGCTTTAGATTATCAAACTGTTTTAGCAACCAAATTTGCTAAGACTTTGATTTGATTTGTTTGAATTGGGTTTAATGCCACTTTTAACAGTATTTCAGTAATTTTGCAGCAGATGGAGTACCTAACAATGGATTCCTAGTATTTCTCTCACCAGTGCAAACACTACATCCTTTCCTAGCCTCGAGCTGCTATTCCACTTAGGTTTACAATTATCAGCTCATTGTTGAAGGACAAATGTCAGAAAGGATATATGCCATTGTCGGGGATCGAACCCATGACACCTCATGATTGAAGATTGGGAGTCTGATGAGGTACAAACTGCGTTATGATGGTGGGTCTAACTTCGATTTGCATTTCTGCCTTAACTTCGGTTTGAGATAAAATTTGTATTTCTGCTTAAACCCATTCCCACAAAATATTACATTTGGACGCCCCTCAAGAAAAACAAGTGGGAAAACATCACATAAAATGAAGAAATTGCTTGTAACAAGCAATTTCTTCATTTTACATAATCTTATCTACCCAAAAAGTTGAAAAAATCTAAAATTTCATACACATAAACATTTTCCTGTTTAATCCCTGGTTTTTACATTCTTGTGTTTTTATACTTGAGAAGTCATTGTGGAAAAAGAAGAAAATGCTTGTAACAAGCAATTTATTCTTTTTGCACAATATTTTCTACCATACTGAATGATCATTTTTCAAATGAATTTGACTGGTAAAATTACAAGAAAACTCTTTATCTTTTAGTGTAGAAAGCATTGTGGATAATGAAGAAATTGTTTGCTACAAGCAATTTCTGCATTGTCCACAATGTTTTTCAAACCTTTTTTCTTAAGGGATGTAACAATTTGAAATTTATGGTATTTTCATCTTTCTGTCCAATTGCTTTTCTTGAGGGGCGTCAAAAAGCATTATTGTATGGGAATGGCTTATAACAAACAAAGAGTGGATACAAATTTTGATAGCTAGAAGTATTTCACATGTTTTCACCATGCGTGGAAAAGACATTTGCCGAGAACATAGAAATCAATATAATATTATAGTCACAAATAGTTAAGTGACTAGATGTGCTGATAACACTGTAGATGTAGTTGAACTCTCAATACAGACTTTCCTTATTTTGTGACAAAAAAAGCTTTAGAAAACATTGTGGAAAATGAAGAAATCAGTTGTTATAATATTCCATATCCCAGAATACAAATTTTTAATTTTGATCATCTCAAAAATGTTATCTGCAATTTTTCAAAATAGAACCCTTACTGTTACCAACAAAATATTGATTAACCTTGTCTTGCAAAATTTTAGACTTGTCCAAATTCAAAGGCTTTGCAGACGATAATTTAAAGTCTAACTTATTTGAAAATGGTCATTCAGTAGGGTAGAAAAAATTGTGGAAAAAGAAGATATTGCTTGTTACAAGCAATTTCTTCTTTTTCCACAATGTTTTCTTAAGTAAAGACCACACAGGGATGTAAAAAAAACAGGGATTAAACAGGAAAGGGTATTTTGTTAATTTCTATCAAAGAAAAAAAACAACATTTCTTCACTGCAACAACAAAATAGTAAATGTTTTCAGTTTTTAATGCTTATTCTAAACTTAAATTAATACACTTTCTCAAATGAACCCACAATTCCTAAGTAGTATATTGTTTTGTGAAATATTAATCTTTTGCATTTTCTGTATCTCAACCCATTTCCAAACAGCAAAATTTTAGACTGGTCCAAATTGAAAGGAGTTGAAGATAACACATTAAAGTTTATGAAATGTTAGATTTGTTCACCTTTCTTGGTAGAAAACGGTGTGGAATATGCAGAAATTGCTTGTTGCAAGCAATTTCCTTATTTTACACAATGTTTTCTCTGTTGTTTTTCTCGAGGTGCGTCAAAAAGCATCACTGTGTGGGAATGGGTTAACATAAGATATATAAGCAAAAATGGTTATTAGCTAAAGAATTATATGACTACGATGCTTTACAAGTTACTAATTTTGAACATCATTTTCCTTGTTCTGTCTTTCCTTTTTTCCTTTCTTATTCTTTCTCTTTCCACCTTTACGCTTACGACATTTAACTGTACCATCGTCAAGCACCTTGCATCTCTTTCTTCTACGACGTTCACACTTCACCACGCCATTTTCATCAGTATTACAGTTCTTTCTAATTCTCCTCTTCTGCCTGCCTTTCCCCCCTTGTCCCTTCCCCTTTTTCTTTTGCCTCTGACTCCTTTTTAATGCTCTTTGTTTCATTCTCTCTGCCTTTCTTGCTGCCTTTCGTGCAGCCTTTTCTTCCTTAGTTAACTGTGACCATGGACGTTTACCAGCAGGTATTTGTTTATTCTGCCCATTCTTTGGAGGTTTTATGACAACACGTGTTGCGAAGAAGTCATTAGCTTGTGGTCTTGAAGGATTTGGATCATTCTGTGGTTGAGGCCTGGAGTCATATTTGCTAATAGCATTTGCATATTTCGAAGAACCTCTCTGTCTACTTCCTGACAGAGTTCCTGGTGATTGTTTGGGTTGAGAAACAGGTTGTTCAGGTGTTTGTAAATTAGGTTCAACAGGTGTTCTGGACTCTGAAACAGGTGCCTCGTTAACTAGCTGGCGAGCTTCAGGTACCTGTTCATTAGCTTGTATCTTTTCTTGTACAACTTCAATAAATTCATCATCCTTGAGCTCAGCAATGGTTTTACCATCAAGAGTTCCAGATCCGTGACAGACTGGTTCTTCATACTCATAAAACTTTTTGTTGGAAGATTTCATCCAGTTATTTAGCCAGACCAGATTCTTGTCACATACAAAGATATTTCCATCCAGATATACTTCTTCTGCATTCTCAAAGACTTGTTTAACTGCTGCAGGTAATCCTTTTAAATCATTATATTCCAGTTTAACAGTCTTTAGTTTATCTAGTGAGGTTGGGGCAGCTGCTAACACTTTAATCAAGCTTTTTGTTAGTTCATAGCTACTCATTAAATCCAGAACTTCTAAATTTGGCATGTATTTTAAGAAATTTTCTGAAATGATTTCTTCATCAGGATTTTGTTCTCCTTCAATATAGGAAAGTGATAATTTAGTAAGATTTCCAAGGTTGGTGAATGCTTTTTTTTGTATTGTTTGAATAGGGTTGTTAGCAAGGGTAAGTGTTTGCAGTTGTTCAAGGTCTATAAAAGTGCCAGCATCAATTTCATTTATTTGGTTACCTTGGAAATTCAAACTTTCAACTTGAGTTATTTCCTTGAGTGCATCTTTGTGGATTTTCCTGACATCATTAGATTCAAGTGACATGACCTTCAACATGGAACCTTCTTTAAACAGCATTGGTTCAAATTCAACAACTTGATTGTTATCAATGTGAAATTTTTCAAGATGCATTGGCAAACCTCGTGGGATGTAAACCATACGATTACGACTCATCCACAATTCCTCTAGATTTTCTAAATAGTAAAATGATCGATGCTCAACATCAGCTATTTGGTTATCATTTAGAGTAAGTAATGTCAGACTTGTTATATTTTCAAAGTCCTCAACAAGGATTTTTGTAATCTTGTTGTTTCCAAGTCTGAAGTCATTTAGAGTTTCCGGCATTCTTCTTGGTACTGCCGTAAGTTCACAGTTTGTGAAATCAGCAAGAGTTAACATGGTGTTTGTAAGAGACAGCTCTGGTAGTGTTTGAAGAGGGTTGTTACTCAGGATAAGAATTCTTAGCATTGTTAACTTCTCAAATGCTTCAGGATGTATTTGACTGATCTGATTGTTGCTTAGGTCCAACATCTTCAACATTGCATTGTTCTCAAAATTGTGTTTTTTGATTTCCTTAATTTGGTTGAAAGACATTCTAAGTGAAGATAAAGCGGGTGTATTCATGAAGGCTTTCCCAATTGTATCTAGTGAATTTCCGTTCAGAGAGATTGTCAAAATATTGTCAAGTCCTTTGAAGCCTTCTCTGTAAACTTTTTTGATTTTGTTCATGGATAAATCTAACCTCATAAGTTGTGGTACTTTACTGAATGATCTGCCTTCTACCTGTCTGATTTGGTTTCCCATAAAGGTCAAAGACATTGTGTTTGGTAAAGGAGGTAATCCCAGCAATGATGTGATTCGATTTTGTGAGAAGTCTATGGATAAACTTTCCTCTGGTAAAGGTGAAGGGATTGTTGTTAGTCCGGCTTGTGAACATAACACTCTGTCATTGTCACATGATCTACACTGGACTGGACACCCAACACTTTGTGATGAAAATGTTACAACCACCAGGAATAAAATGTGTACCAGTCTGTTTTTGGAAGCCATCTTTAATTGTTTCATACTTTTTACCAATGATGGCAACTCCTGTGAATTAGAAGAAAAAAATCAGTTAAATAAATTTTAGTGTATATTGATCGAGGGACCACCTGTATTAACCCTTGTTATGCCAAACCCCGAATATTACTGTTTTGGCAGGGGGCTTCAGCAAAGACCAGCCTGCACATTATTGCAGTCTGATCTTAGTCTACATCACCTGATTGTATTTTTTCAACTAGAGTTAGTCTGATCCTAGTCTACATAACCTGATTGTCCTTTTTCAACTAGATTTGTTTATTATTATTATTTTTTTTAAAGAAGTATTGACCTTAAATAAGCACTTCAAGTGCCTCAGCCCTTTGATTTCAGATAAGTGCTAAGAAAGGATTTCATTCAGCATGAGAAGGGTTAAGTTATCATAATCATAATGCCCTTTTCAAAACCCGAATCTCTTGAAAAGAGGATTCGTTTGCTAAAAAAAATTGTACTCAATCCTATATAATTGAAGCGATTCTGCAGAGTTCAAACGGCATACTAGTAGTATCAAATGAGCATTGTTCAGTAATAAATATGCAACCAAACTGATCCTTTATCTCTATCACAAAAAGAGTGTTATTTAGTGACTGGGTTTCTTTTTTTCCATTCCTTTGGTGGTCGCTCAATAGTTTTCCTGCACTAATATTAGTGTTTAACCCATTACCATACAGTGAGGCTTTTAAAAGCCCTCTTGGTATAAAACTCTGGAAAACATTGTGAAAAACAAGCAATTTCTTCATTATCCACAATATTTTCCAATGTTTTATATTATAGGAGCGTTTAAAAGGGTCACTGTGTGGTAATGGGTTAACCCATTCCCACTCAGTGACGCTTTTAGACGCCCCCATGAAAAAAATCTTCAGAAAAAATTGAAGAAAATGAAGAAATTGCTTGTTACAAGCAATTTCTTCTTTTTCTACAATGTTTACTACCCGGAAAGTTGAAAAAATCCAAAATTCTATAATCTTTAAATCATCGCCTGCGACTTCTTTCAATTTGGGCCAGTCTAAAATTTTGATGTCTGGTAATGGGTTAAAGAAGATGTTGCTTCTAATAAGACAATCTTGAAGTTTTTCATCTGCAAATTCAGAGTGTAAAATTTACTCTCTGGTAATGGGTTAAAAAGCTGCCATCCAGTATATTTAATAAAAGTTTAATGGGGATACATCAGTACATGATTATTAGTACATGTTTTATACATTATAAAAAAGTGGCTTTAAATTGATGGATTGCTGGCCCAGCCCACTGACTCTGCTGGCCCCGCCCACTGACTCTGCTGGCCATACTGAACGACTCCATCAGGAAGCTCAACTTCAATATTGTACAACATGATTTTTGAATAAATTATGACTCAAATATGTAACAAAAAATTCAAATGGATGGTTGGCAACCTGAATATCCTAACTACAGCATGAAAAAGCTGTATTTATGACATTTAAGTCACCAAACAAACAAGAAAGCCTCGCAGAAATGTGGGCCAATGTCTGATTTCACTTCACTTCCAGTTCAAGTGAATAATTTGATTGTTCATTTATTCTTTAATTGACTACAGCGATTGGTCAAATATGTTACTATGATGCTAATGAGCTTTCCTTGCAGATTGATGTTAACCCTTGTCATGCTGTATAAATTACCTTACTGAATTGCTGTAAAATCAAAGAGCTGAAGGCACTGATAGAACTTGTTAAAAAAAATCAATATTTCTTTTGGAAATCAGCTTCATTAACTACTCTGGCAGGAAAAATACAAGCAGGGGGTGTAGACTAAGATCAGCCTGCACATAAGTGCAGTCTGATCTTAGTCTGCACCTCCTGCCGAAACCGGAATATTCCGGGTTCAGCATGACAAGGGTTAATTGCAAAACTGTTCTAAGTGTGTATACATTGTATAGTCATTTAGATCTGTACAGCAGTTCACCCTAAAGATGTAAATAGATGAAGTTTTACAGAGTAGGAAATGCACATACTGCACCTGTGTGCATGCTGCAGTTAAAAACAAATTAGTGAGGTTCTTTCATGTGATGAATGATGTGTTACTTGCAGGGTTTTTTGTACCTTTTAACCCAGGGCTTTATTGTTCTACATGCACATATTCAAATCTTGATTTCAATATAATAATAATTATATAATATATTAAAGATTCTGTCAAATTGAACCAACTGAAAAAATTGAACAATTGCTCTAATTTTAGATCTTTAAAAGATTTGAACAATTGCTCTAATTTTAGATCTTTATACAATTAAAAAAGCCTTTGCCTCTGCATTGACAGACAAGGCTGCATAACTCTTGGGTATTAGGGTATACCATAGGATCATGTGTGGTATCAAAATTATAAGCTTAAAAAGTAGCAACCGTAATGGCGCAGTTGGTAGCCCATCAGACTCCTAATCTTCAATCATGGGATGTCATGGGTTTCGATCCCCAGCGGCGTCACCTATCCTTTCCGACCTTTGTCTCTCACATATGGGTGAATAATTGTAAACCTAAGTGGGATAGCAGTTGGAGGCTAGGAAAGGATGTGGTAGTACCAGTGTGAGAAATACTAGGACTACATTGTTTGGTGCTCCAGCCGCTGCGATATGACTAAAAGCGGCGTAAAACCCAATTCAATCAATCAATAGCCCATCCAACATTGAATTTAACTCTTTTTGAGGCATCCGAGAAAAAAGCTTTGGAAAGCAATGTTCGAAATGAGGAAGTTGCTTGTGTAACAAGCAATTTCTTCATTGTCCACTATCTTTTCTACATCAAAGGACAAAATAATGTAAAATTTTAACAAATGAAGATTGACCAGTCTAAAATTTTGTTGTCTGGTAATATTGGCAATGTCAATAAGAATAGTAAATGTAAAAGTTGTCATATTTGATTTGTTGTAAATTTTGATTTTCAAGTTCAAGATCATTGGCCAAGGTCAAATATCAAGGTCTCTTTAGGAAACCTGTTTCTGATGATATTCATAAATCATCTGAAATTGCTATAAATCATTAAACCATTACCAGACAACAAAATTTTAGACCGGTCCAAATTCAAAGAAATTGCAGAAGAAGGCTGGTTTATTTAGTTTGGGGAATTTTTTAAAAACTTTGTTTTTTTGTATTAGGAAAAACTGTGAAAAATGAAGAAATTGATCATAACAAGTAATTTCTTCATTTTCAACAGGGTATTCTGTAGCTTTTTTCTTAGGTCAGTCAAAAAGCATTGTTGTATGGTAATGGATTAAACATGTTCTAAAAGTCTGCATGTATTCAAGAAAAATGGCAGCATAATTTTATCTGTGCCTGTGTGTAAAAAAAAAATGTTCGGTATTCTCTGGGTTTTTAGCAAACATCTAAACCTTTCAGAACCCCTAGGCTGTTGGCACTCATTTGATAAATCAAAGGATTTTGCTACACTGCCATATGTGCCTATATTTATATGTGTTACACTAACCCGTTCCCACACAGTGACATTTTTGGGCACCCTTCAAGAAAAAAAAATTGGGACAACATAATGTGAAATGAAGAAATTGCCTATAACAAGCAATTTCTTCATTTTACACAATCTTTTCTATCCAGAAAGTTAGAAAAATTAAAAATTTCATAGACTTTAAATTGTTGTTTGCAACTCCTTGCAGTTTGGACCAGTCTAAAATTTGTTCATGTGGTAATGGGTTAACCCTTCTATATATTGGTTGAAAAAAATCTTAACTTTCATCAATTTAAAATGTCTGGTAATGGGTTAAGACAGGTCTATATGAAAAGAAGTTGCAGTTGATAATTTTAAGCTGATGAAATTCTAGAAAAAATGTCTTGTCCTTGAAGGAAACATCTTTGGAAATGAAGAAATTGCTTGTTACAGGAGCTTCTTTCTCAAGGTTATTACAAAAAGTTGGATTAAAAAAAGAAAGGTGAAAGGTTTTTCATGTTGTTTGAATATTGTGCACATTCTGCAGTAAATGTAAATTAAATTTGGTCTGGCCTTTAATTAAGCGTGACAAATTGAACTTTCAAGGTTGCTGTAAGTGATTTTAAGTGACTGTTCAATGTTTGTTGGTGTAAGCATTTAAATCGACAAAATGCATTGGTAAAAGTTTAACCCACAAATGCAATAATCTCAGTTCCTACATACTGATGCAATTGCTCTGACACTTTGCACATTGTGATCACAAACCAAAGTCCTAGGCAAATATTCATTATATGCTCTCACTTTCATTTTAGTGCCTTTTTTTGACTCAGAGATTGGTCTCAAGGTCTAAATATTCTGTACAATTCTGTACAACATATCATAGCTCTGTAACTATTCAAGCTTTTGCTTTGAAACTTAGCACATATATCAAAGGTTATTATCAAACCCTCTAGACAATGATTCATAGCTCTGACATTCATTTAAGTGGCGATTAGACTATTTTTGACTTGCATGTATAATATCTCTGATATTAACCCTTGTTATGCTGAACCCGGAATATTCTGGTTTTGGCAGAAGGTAAAGACATAAATCAGTCTGCACATAAGTGCAGACTGAATTTAGTCTACACCTTCTGCGTTTCCCTCTCAAACCAGAGTTGTTCACAAAATTAATTTTTAAAAGATGTATTGACCATTGAACGAGTACTACCAGTGCTTTTAGCCTTTTGTTTTTAATGGAATTCTGAAAAGGTTTTATTCAGCATGATCCTAGACTATTTGCTTATAAGATAGCCTTGCAATAATAAATCTGTATGATGTCTAGTTGTGTGCTAGACAAAGTTCATTGTCATCCCTCAAGTAGTCTGAGAATTATCTGCTCTTGACTTGGTTAGATAATTAAAAATTAGTGTTTTTTTAATGACAGTCCCCTTTGAGCGTGTATGTGCCACTCTGAGCTCTAGCAAGGCCTTCATTTGGTACAAAAGATGACTCAAGGTTATATGCTAAAGTCAAGGTCAAATCTTTGCAAACTATCATAAAACTGAAGTCATTTCTCCTTTTCTCAGCTCTACTGGCTGAAAGCCAGCGAGGTATTGTCATGGTAAACCTTTACTTTAAAAATCTTCTTCTCAGAAAGTACTGAACAGAATTCAACCAAATTTCACAGAATTGATTATTGGGTGACCCTTTTGTCAGATTCCTTCAATTTTTTGATTGGATGAAAAACATGGCTTTAATGGGCGGAGCTAATTTTGATATATGGTGAAAGCTTTGAACATTTTCTTCTTAGAAACCAATTTATGGATTTCAACCAAATTTCACATGAATGATCCTCTGGTGACTCTTTTTTTAGATTCAGTCAAATGATTTTGATTGGTTAAAAACATAACTTTTATGGTGGTGGCTTATGTCTGTATATGGTATAGCGTGAAATTTTTAAAAAATGTTTTCATCAGACTTAGCAAATGAACTGACCTTTTTAACCCTTGTCATGCTGTATAAATTACCTTACTGAACTGCTTTAAAATCAAAGGGCTGAAAGCACTGAAAGAACTTGCTGTTCAAAAGTCAATATTTATCTTAGATATCAATTTCATAAACAGCTCTTGCAAGAAAACTACAAGCAGGAGGTGTAGACAAAGATCAGACTGCACTAATGTGCAGGCTGATCTTAGTCTACTACTCCTGCCAAAACCGGAATATTCCGGGTTCAGCATGACAAGGGTTAAAACAATAAAAGGTTTGAAATATTACAAGATTTCATTGACAAGATTTATTTGCCATACATAGTGAATATGATTCAGCTTATATTGGAATCCTGAAAACACTGTTTGCTTAAATTGTACAATCAGGCCTGTGAAGTGATACAGGCGCTCAAGTGCCTCTAGTTTAACCCATTCCAACTCAACAAAATTTTGGACCGGTCCAAATTGAATGGAGCTGCAGACAATATTTTCAAGTTGGTGGAATTTAAATTTTCTTTGACTTTTTGGATAGAAAACATTGTGGATAATGAAGAAATTGCTTGATCCAAGCAATTTCTTCATTTTCCACAATGTTTTCCAAAGCTTTTTCGTTGAGGGGCGTAAAAAGGAGGGATTGAGTTGGAATGGGTTAAACTATTCACACACAATTCAACTTTCTGACTCTCCAAAGATAGAAAGCTTTGGGAAACATTATGGTAAATGAAGAATTTGCTTCCTACAAGCAAATACTTCATTATCAAGAATGTTTTCTATTCTTAAAAAGTCAATCTTTTGATTTCCATCAACTGAAAATTGTCCTCTTCAACTTCTTTGAAATTAGATCAGTCTAAAATGCTGTTATCTAGTGATTGGTTAAGTGATAAATGAAGCTGTTTTTGTCAGGTTGTTGTAATGTAAATGTTTAATTTTTCTTCTTTTGATACCCATATTCAACCAGATTGCTATCTTTGGTATTTTCAGTGCACTTCAATAGGTTGATTGATTTCACTTGTTTAAGAGATGAAGAGAATATGTTTTGTTTTCATGGAGGTATGAACCGAAAGAACTAATCACACTGTATGAATACGCGAAGCGGATTCATACATTGTGTGATTAGGTTTTTCGGTTCATACCTCCATGAAAACAAAAAGTATTCTCTTCATTTCTTATAATTTAATAGCATCGAGCGAAAAATGCAACAACTTAACAAATTTTGATACCTTTTTGTAGTGAACTATTTTGTGCGGAAGCATTCAAAATGGCTGCGTACTCAAAATTTTGTTCATGGAGGTATGAATTAAATTTTTCGACCAATCAGATCGCTCGTTTTTGATAGACGAAACTAACAATTAAATTATTGGTAGCTGGTTCTTATAACCATGATTTTCTATAATTTTTCATATCAGTACATACATGATTTGATCTGAGCCTCTGCCCTGTTCTGGGTATATATTAGGCATTTGGTGATGGTCATGCTTGTTTAACCCATTCCAACACAGCAAAATTTTAGACTGGTCCAAATTGAAAGAAGCTGCAGATGACAATTTCAAGTTGATGGAATTTTGATTTTTTCGTCTTTTTTGATAGAAAACATTGTGGATAATGAAGAAATTGCTTGATACAAGCAATTTCTTCATTTTCCACAATGTTTTCCAAAGCTTTTTTCTTGAGGGGTGTAATAAGGAGGGATTGAGTTGGAATGGGTTAAATTTTTCAATCATATCGTAGCGGCTGGAGCACCTAACAATGGGTTCCTTGTATATCTCGCACCAGTACCACCAGTGAGAGATATACCAAGAATCCATTGTTAGGTCTTCCAGTCTCTGCGATATGATTGAAAAAATTGTTAAAAGTGGCGTTAAACCCCATTCATACAAGCAAACAAGTTTACCCAGTACCAAGTGACAAAATTTGAGATTGGTCTAACTATAAAGTTGTAGTCAACAAATTTTAATTGATGAAATTTCAAAATGTTTTTGCTTTTTAGGTAGAAAAAACATTATAGAAAAAACATTACAGATAATGTAGAAACTGCTTAAAACAAGCAATTTCTTTATTTTCCACTATGTTTACCAAACTTTTCTTCTGGGGTCAAAAAAGAGTCAATGTTCGGGGATGGGCTAAAAGGTTTTAACAAGTATCCATATTGATTTACCAAACTGAATATTAATGTTTCCATCAATGCCTGTATTCCAAAGAACTGAAAACACTGGAATCCCTTATAGAGAACTAATTTGTTTTAAAAATTAATTTCAGTAATAAATGCCTCTTGAAAGGTGCAGCAGGTGATGTAGACTAAGATCAGGCTGCATTTATGTGCAGGCTGATCTTTGTCTTTAACTCTTCAAAATTGGATCAGCATGACTTAATCCATTACCAGATGGCAATATTTTAGTTCAGTCCAAATTCAAAGAAGTTGCAGACAATTATTTTAAGTTGATGGAATTTTTGAAATGTTTGTCTTTTAGGGTAGAAAACATTTTGGGTAGTGAAGAAATTGCTTGTTTTCCAAAGCTTTTTTTCTTGGAGGCGTCTGAAAGCGTCACTGGATGGGAATGGGTTAAGAGTTAAAACTCTAAGAAATAAAATGTATTCATAATTAAACCAACCAATTTCACTTGTCCAAATTTTAACTGAATAAAATCCATAAAAAACAATGATTCTTAAATCAACATACCTTAATTCATTCTGAGAAAAGATGAATAATATTAACAAGATAATCTCACGATAATCCAATCTCCTTTATAACACCCATACAGTATCCAGTCTAGATAAAACTGAATCAAAGAACTATAAGTACATTGGCTCGGCCTCAGGTTTACCTCTAACATTAACCCATTTACAGACGGCAAATATTTAGACTGGTCCGCTTTAACCCTTTCCTGTTTAATCCCTGTTTTATTTACATCCCTGTATTTTTATACTTGAGAAAACATTGTGGAAAAAAGAAGAAATTGCTTGTTACAAGCAATTTCTTCTTTTTCACAATATTTTCTACCCTGCTGTATTGATATTTTCGAAATTCAAACCACTTTAATTTTTCTTCTGTAAAAATTTTAAAAGGTCTAAAAAAGAGGAAGTGGTTAAAAGGAGTTGTAGAAGACAATATAAAGTTTATGAAATTTTAGATATTTTCAACCTTCTGGGTAGAAAACATTGTAGACCATAGCCGCCGTCATAGCGCAGTTGGTAGCGCGTCAGACTGTCAATTTAGAGGTCTTGGGTTCGATCCCCGACGGCGGCACTCATCCTTTCCTACTATTTGTCTCCCACCAATGGGTCGATAATCATAGACCTATGTTGGATAGCAGCTGGAGGTTAGGAAAGGATGTGATGGTGGTGCTGGTGTGAGAAATACCAGGAATCCATTGTTAGGTGCTCCAGCCACCACGATATAACTGAAAGATTGTTGAAAGTGGCGTAAAACCCCATTCAAACAAACAAATTAAACACTGTGGATAATAAAGAAATTGAATGGTTCAAGAAATTTCTTCATTTTTCACAATATTTTCACCATTGCCCTACTATAAGGCTTTTTGATGTTCCCACTAAAAAAGAAAAGTTTTTGAAAACATTGTGGACAAGCAATTTCTTCACTATCCACAATGTTTTGTACCTCAAAAAAGGTTTAAATTTAATCAACTTAAAACTATTGTCTGCAACATCTTTGAATTTGAACCAATCTAGAATTTCGTAATCTGGTATGGTTGAAAGGGCATCAAAAAGCATTGTATGGGAATGGGTGAATAGAGTTAGACTGGTATAAAAAAGGTACTAGAGGAAGTGTTGTTGAAAATATATTTCTTTTAACTCTTGTCATGCTGAACCATGAATATTCCGGTTATGGCAGGAGGTGTAGTCAAGATCAGCCTGCACACAAGTGCGGTCTGATCTTGGTCTATGCCTACTGCTTGTTCTTTTCCTACCAGATTTGTTTTAATGAAATTGATTTCTAAAAGAAAAGCTAATCTTGAATAACAAGTTCTATCAGTGCTTTTAGCCCTTTGATTTTTCAGCAATTCAGTAATGCATTTTATACAGCATGACAAGGGTAAACCCATTACTAGACAACAAAATTTGAGACTGGTCAAAGTTCTTAGAAGTTGCAGACAACAATTTTGGCATAATATATTAAAAGTAACATTTGGGGATATAGAAATGTTTGGAAATTAAATGATTGCTTATTACAACATTTCATTTTCACAATTTTCTAAAAGTTTTTGAGTTCACCTGAGCATGAAGTGCTCTGGGTGAGCTATTGTGATCAACTGGCTGTCTGTCCGTCCATCTGTTCACAATTTACAAAAAATCTCCTGAATTAACCATGGAATTTCAACCAAACTTCACAGAAATGATCCTTAGGTCATGCTCTTTCAAAAGACCCTTTACCAAAATATTTTAAAGAATAACTGTACTCTGAAAATTAGCCCTTTTCTATGCAATCCCTGATTTTACATATGAATGAAAGAAGGAAATCTTTGAAAATCTTCTTCTTCCAAACTATTAGGCCTAGAGCTTTGATATTTGGTTTAAATCATCATCTATTGACCCTCTACCAAAATACTGAGAAAAATTACCGTACTTTGAAAATTAGCCTTTCTGTATGTTCCCTGATTTTATAAAAGAATAAATCAGGAAATCTTTTAAAATCTTCTTCTTCCAATCAATAAGGCCTATAGAGTTTGATATTTGGTTTAAATCATCATTTTTCCTACCAAAAATACTTCAAAGAATTACTGTACTCTGAAAATTAGCCCTTTTCTGTGCAATCCCTGATTTTACATAGGAATAAAGAAGAATATCTTTGAAAATCTTCTCCTCCCATACCATTAGGCCTGGAGTGTCAATATTTAGTATGTATCAATGCCTATTTTCAGTCAAAAATTTTACCATCTGGTAGTAAGTTAAATAAAACTAAAATCACCTGTATTCAGGCTGGTAGAGTGCTTCAGACACTTAAGTGCCTTTACTTCAAATTACCCACATTTTATTGTTGTCAACTGTCTTCAGTTTTACCATTTTATATTTTTATGCCCCCGCATCGATAGTTAGGGGGCATAATGTTTTACCGGTGTCCATCTGTCTATCTGTCCATCCATCTGTCTGTCTGTCTGTCGGCAAAACTTAACCCGTCAACTAAACATTTTCCTATAACTTCAACCCTGATTAAGTTTACAATGCTAATATTTGGTATGTAGATAGGTCTCAACAAGGCGCAACTGGGGAAGGTCATTTCATCAAGGTCAAAATTTTAACCCTTTTCCCTAAAACAAAGAAAAAAACAAACAAACAATAAAAATCACTGTTTCTAAAGAATTCCTGTTTTGGGGGCATGGTGTTTCACAAACACATCTTGTTCTTGTCTAGTAATGGTTTAATCTAATACAGTATATTATAAACCTGATCCCTACCCATGTTTTGCCGAGCTCCTGGCAGCTTTTATTATGAGAAATACAGAATATGAGAAATTTAAAAATGATTCAAAGCGATAAAATCCCTATGATTCAGCTAATTCTATAATAATACCTCCCACATGTCTGCATTTTACAATGACTTGTAAATATAAAGGAATTGCATAACTTAACCCATTCCCACAAAATGATGCTTTTTGACACCCCTCAATAAAAATATTGGAAAAGCATTGTTGAAGGAATTTCTTCATTTAACACAATTTCTAACTAGAAAGTTAAAAAAAATCTAAAATTTTTATTAACATAAATTGTTGTCTGCAACTCCTTTCAACCTGCACTAGTCTAAAATTATTTTTGGAGGGAATGGGTTAAATGAATTATAGTGTATGGGTGTCTGTGCTAAGCCATTCCCAAACAACAAAATTTAAACTAGTCCATATTGAAAGAAGCTGCAGACAACAATTTCAAATTGATGAAATATTAGATTATTTTGTCCTTTTGGATAGAAAACAATATGGATAATGAAGAAATTGCTTGATACAATATCATGGAAAAGGAACAATTGCTTGTTACAAGTAATTTCGTCATTTTCACAATGTTTTCTCAAGTAATAAATCACAGCAATGTAAAATACTGACATGTTTGTACAGGAAAGGGCTAATGTTTACCAGACAACAAACTCTTAGGCTGATCCAAATTTAAGGTGTGCAGATGATATTTCAAACTGACTTAAGAGCAATTTTTTCGTTTTTCCACCTAGTTTTCTCTGATGTTATCTTTTCATGGGTATAAAAATGAAGAATCATAGGTTAACATATAAAGTACACTAAAATATTTATGTTCAGGAATTTTTTTAATGAATTTCACTTTCTAAGGGCACTTGCTTTGAATTAGCAAATAGGATCTCTTTGCCTGTCGCAGTAAAATATGATTCTTGAATAATCAAGTAATATCCATGGCAGTTTAAAACTTCAGATTCAGTTTTATGGTTTTTTTACCATGATTCATGATTCAAGGATGTTTATATCCTGAAGTTAAGGCGGGATGTATTATATTTTTGTCAAGGTTACTGAATTAAACCTATTTTCGAGACGATAACATTTCAGACTGAGCGAATAGGGAGATGTTGCAGATGACAAATTCAATTTAGTTTTTAGTTGATGAAATTATACAATATATATTTTTGCCTTTTGAGGTAGAAACATCATGGATAATGAAGAAATTGCTTGTAATAAGCAGCAATGTTTGACAAAGCTTTTTTCTTAGAATGGGCTAGTAATTATATTGATGTAGCAAATACTGAGCTAAAAATTGCATGTTACAACCAAATGTGCTTTTCTCACACTGTTTTCCACAGCTATTTTATATAGCTACAAAACGTAAGGGATTTGTGTAAATTTATTAAACCCATTTTCAAGACAGCAACATTTTAGAATGTTGTAAATAAAAAGAAGCTCAAGATGACAGTGTGTTTAAGTGTAAACTGAAAAATATGTACTTAATGGGAATGAAACAGTTATGATAAAAGGAGAGTTTTCTTTATTTAACAAGCAAACCAGCATTTTTATTAGCTCGGCTTTTTGGAGAAAAACAAGAGGTATTGCTATAGCCTTGGTCTTATTGTCGTCATTGTATTCGTTGTTGTTGTCGTGGTGCAAAAACTTGGACATTTTGTGATATCTCTAGTTCTACTAAAGGCATTCACTTGAAACTTGGCAAATTTGTTCACTATCAAAAGAGCAACCTATACTATTATGGAGGATAACTCTAGATGCATTTTTATCCACTATCCAGCACCCAAAAGCCGAGCGTAGGCACTCGTAGGTGGTGCTCATGATTCCCAAAATATTTCCCCAAAACTATATCAGGTTGTTCATTATATTTCATCAATATTATTTCAACTCGAGTTGTCACAAATCTGACATATACCCACTTGTATCATTTTGTCACTCAAGAAGCACAGTCAACCTTTGACCTTTATTACCCCAAAGCAATAGTGCATCTCCTTATGTCATCAGTAACATTTGTTTGTTTGTTTGTTTGAATGAGGTTTTACGCGGCTTTCAACAATCTTTCAGTTATATTGCAGCAGCTGGAGCACCTAACAATGGAATCCTGGTATTTCTCACACCAGTACTACCATTACATCCTTTCCTAGCCTCCAGCTGCTATCCAACATAGATCTACGATTATCCACCCATTGATGAGAGACAAATAGTTGGAAAGGATGAGTGCCGCCGTCGTGGCAATAACATTTGTATAAAGTTTTGAAGACCTAGGTCAATGGCTAATAGAAACTGTTTTGCATAGAAACTGTTTTGAATCAAAAGTTCATTTGTTAACCCTTTCCTGTTCAAATACGGGATTTTACGATCCTCTGATTTTATACTTGAGAAAACATTGTGGAAAAAGAAGTAATTGCTTGTAACAATTTCTTTCAAAATTACATGAAATTCTTAAAGAATCTTTGTTTGAGGGGTCATTAACACTGGGAATTGAAGAAATTGCTTATTATAAGCAATTTCTTCACTTTCCATAGTGTTTTCCAAAGCTTTTTTTCCCCCTGTCATGTAATGGTGACAGGCATATAATGTTGTGTGAGTACATGCATTAGTGCGTTGGTGTTAAGTGTATGTGTCCGGCTCTTCTACATTTATCAATGGATTTCAAAATGTGTGGCACAGTTGTTCCCCTTGATCAGTACTAGTGTCATGTGTAAAATTCTGTTCGGTGCTCCCAAGTTCAAGGCCACAACTGAAGGTCATGTTACAAGCACTTAAACGGGCATCAGTGTCCTTTGAGCAGGTTAAAGAACCAGTTTAACCCTTATCATGCTGAACCCGGAATATTCAGGTTTTGGCAGGAGGTATAGACAAGATCAGCCTGCACATAAGTGCAGTCTGATCTTAGTCTACACCTCCTGTCTATCCATTTCAATCAAGAATTGTCCATGGAATTAATTTTCAAAAGAAGTACTGATGATGGAACATCATTTACTAGCAGTGCTTTCAGCCCTTTGACTTTGATGCTATTCTGCAAGAAAATATATTCCGCAAGACAAGGGTTAAGGGCTCTCAGCAGTTTTGTCCTGTATCCTTGCACTATCCCTCAAAACAACAACAGTCTTCTACAGGCGTCATTCATGTAGCGACGATAAATTAACTGAAATACATACATTCTTTGACATATTTCTAGTTTTTTAGGGTCATATAAACAAGGGATTGTGTGGAATTGGGTTATGATAGGAACACTGATTAATTCCACCCAAAGTCTCCAATTCCTACTCAAGAAGACTTAGTTTCCCAGCTTTTGGATCATGTTTAATTGAGTTGATAGGATTAGAAGTGAAAACCCTACTCTACCTTTAGAGTTATTGCAGATCTGTTTAATTACAAAAGAAGAATGTCCAACATAAACAAACTATGGAATAGAAATCCTTGAGTCTAATATCGGGTGAACCTGAGTGTTTAGACATGTGTTTTATTAAAAGGATTAAGCTTATCCTTGAGAGATGTAATCATGACCTGTCTGAGGGAAAGGGATAATCACAAAAACCTTTCTTAACCCATTCCCATTCATTGACGCTTTTGGACACCCCTGAAGATAAACAAATGGAAAAACATTGTGTAAAATGAAGAAATTGCTTGTAACAAGCAATTTCTTTATTATTTTAGTACAATGTTTTCTATCCAAAAAGTGAAAAATTTATAAAATTTCATAAACTTACCCTCGTCATGCTGAACCAAGAATATTCCGGTTTTGGCAGGAGGTGTAGACTAAGATCAGACTGCACTTATGTGCGGGCTGATCTTAGTCTGCACCTCCTACTTGTAATTTTCCTGCCAGAGTTGTTTATGAAGTTGATTTCTTAAAGAAATATTGATTTTTGATCAAGTTCTATCAGTGCTTTCAGCCCTTTGATTTGGAAGCATTTCAGAAAGGTAATTTATACAGCATGACAAGGGTTAATATTGTTGTCTGCAACTCCTTTCAATTTGGACCAGTCAAAAAAGTTGTCATCTAGTAATGGGTTAAAATACCAAAATATTATAAGCTGTTACTGTATTCCTCTCATGCCAGTCATTCTAAGAATGATAGCCATTTTGAGTTTAATTTCATAGATTTTATCTATGTTACTAGCAATTTCTTCATTTTACACATTTTTTTCCAAATTGGTTTTCTAGACGGGCATCAAAACGTCACTGTTTGAGAATGGGTCAATTCATTGAACATGCATGTCTTAAACCATGTTGCCAACTTGAAGAAACATACTTTTAATGAATTTTCACAAAGTTATCTTATGAAAAAAAAAAACACCTGACAGAAACTTGCATCTTGACTGATTGATAATAGGTTACCATGGTAACACATACCTCAATTTTGATGCTAGCATGTTGTCACACTTAAAAATTTATTCATCAAAAGTCTATAATGGCAATAAAGATTTACACAATAAAGATGAAGTTACCAAATACTCAAAATGATTAAGTACATTTTCATGAGACCAGTGTCTAGTTACCATGACAATATCTGCATGTTTTGTAATCAAGATATAAATCATTTTGTTATATTATGCAGAATAAAGTTTTATGACTGAAAAAGTAAAAAATGTTCCAAAAAAGAGTTTAAAATCAAATTTTGCTGAAAATGGGCAGCTTTGTATAGTCAAAGTTTGTGGTTGCCATAGCAATGCATAGACAATTAAATTTGTATATTGTTAATTACCATTCTAGGCTGTGTCACAGAAAAAGTAACCTAAAGTGTCATCTTGTATGGCACTCTTGATTTTACTATAGTATAGCCCCTTCAGAAAAGGTTTTGTTTCTCTCAAATTCATTTTAGTAGAATGTTGACCATTTTTCATGATTAAAGTTTGATGTGTAACCGTCAATTCTTGGTTATATCTCTGTTCATATGTATGCTATTGCTCTGAAAAGTTGCAAAATGTCATCTAGAAAATATCCTTTACACTCAAATTCATTTATGTGGAATTTTGACCCTATAACCATTCCCACTCATCAAAGTTTTAGGCTGGTCAAAATTGAAAGATGTTGCAGATAAGTTGATGAGATTTGAAAAATCTTTGTATTTTGGGTTAGAAAACATTGCGGATAATGAAGAAATTCATTTTCTACCATGTTTTCTTAACCCATTCCCACTCAGTGACACTTTTAGACTCCCTCAAGAAAAAGCTTTGGGAAACATTGTGAAAAATTAAGAAATTGCTTGTTGCAAGCAATTTCTTAATTGTTTACAATGTTTTCTACCAAGAAAGCTGAAAAATCACAAAATTTGATATACTTTGAATTGTTGTCTGCAACTTCTTTTGCCGTCTGGTCAAAGGTTAAACCTGAAAAATTTTGATGAAATTTTTCAGGGACATTCCTTTTGTAAAGCTTTTTCTAAATTGTTGGAAGAATTTTAATCGTTTTAAACTATTGTTGCTATGGCAATGAAAGGGGAAATTTTACCCAAAGGCTTTTATATTTGGAATGAAACATAACTAGATGGATACCTTGCAAGGTTACTGAAATGATTCACCTGGGGTCGAAGACAGCCATGCATGCCCCTGGATCCAAAGTTTGGGAAAAAACTCTTTTAGAACACCTTTGAAATTATTTCATTTTATACATTCAAGGGCATTTGTTTTTGGATTGTAGCATAACCAGATGAATGATTAACAAGATGGTTTCAGATGATGATCACAGGCAGCTCCACTGACTACTGGTCCAAAGTTTTCAATGATGGTATTTCTTTGGGGTTTCAGAAAGTCTCATTTTGTGTTAATGGCTTAAATCTTTATCCTGTCAGACCTTTTTATTTAGAACTTCTCAGTTGAGCAGCAAAGGGCCAACAGCCTTTCCCAACTAATTTACCATTGAATTTTAACAACAGCATGAATATTCATACCTAAATGAAAATTATCCTCTTCTTTCTAATTTCAGGATATTACACAGTTTTCAGAAGTGTGTAACAGTGATGGAGCCCATATGGAGGGGTATTTGTTTAAAAAGACAAAACATGCCTTCAAAGCTTGGGTTAGGTGAGTATGAATTGACATTTTTCATCAATGTTGAAAACTTTTTCAAATTAGTTGTTTTCATTTCAATAGCCCAGTGTTACCCACATTTTTATGCCCCTGCATCGATAAGATCGGGGTCATATTGTTTTACCGGTGTCCATCTGTCTGTCAATCTGTCTGTCCGTCTGTCTGCAAAACTTAACCTGCCAACTAAACATCTTACTATAACTTCAACCCTGATTAAAGGCTAGCATTTGGTATGTAGATAGGTCTCAACAAGGCGCAACTGGGGAAGGTCATTTCATCAAGGTCAAGGTCAAAATTTTAACCCTTTTCCCTAAAACAAAGAAAAAAAAAACAATAAAAATCACCCGTTTCTAAAGGATTCCTGTTTGTTTCACAAACACATCTTGTCTGTCAATAAAACCAGAAGAGGCCTCTGTTGACCAATTCTCACACAATGACACAGTCAGACACCCTTCTAGAAAAAAGTTTTGGAAAACATTGTGGAAAATTACGAAATTGCTTATTACAATAAATTTATTCATTATCCATAACGTATTCTACCCCAAAAGACAAAGATTTTTAAAAATTCATGAACCATTAATTGTCGTCTGCAACTCCTTTCAATTTGGACCAGTCTAGAATTTTGTTGTCTGATAATGGGTTGACAGATTGCTGGCTGCTCCCACTGATCTACAACAAAACATTTCTACAGACATATCAAACAAAATTACATGGCAAAGTATCTGGTACTCAAAAGTTAATTGAGCCTATGCGTGACATTTCCAACCATTTCGCATGTGTGTGACTCGCACACATTGAGCACCCTGGACAGCAATTTGGAGTAATTAGAACATTCACTGATTAATTAAAGAAGCTTTGGGTCAGTATCTATCTACAGAGCGCAGAGTGAAGACTCAGATCAGCCTGTGCGGATGCACAGGCTGATCTGAGTCTTCACTTGGCGCGCATGTGTAATGGTTGGAAATGTCACACATGCGCTAAATTTGTTGATCGGCTACCCAATCATTGTAAATACAGCTTTGATGTGCTGTAGATATGACAGTTTACCCGTTGCCAGATGGCAAAATATTTAGACTGGTCCACTATGAATTGAAAGAAGTTCCTGACATTTAAAAATCTTTTAACATTTGAAAATAAAAATTTGAAAATAAGTGACAAATAAGGTAGAAAACATTAGAAAAGAAAAAAATTGCTAATTAGTAGCAATTTCTCCCTTTCTCACTATGTTTTCCATAACCATATTTTGTAGGGGTGTCAAAAAGCAGGATTTTGTTTGAATGGGTTAAGCAGCCCACAATTGATAATGTAATACGTTATGTGTACTGAGTTGAACCTTGCACTGCCCAGTATGAATGAATGATTTGATAGGTCAACAGAAGGTAAATTTCAAGTATTTTCTTTTTCAGACGATGGTTCACAATAGAACAGAATCAGTTGCGATACCAGAAGAGAACCAAGGATACCCAAGTGACAGTAATGGAAGATGATCTGAGATTATGTACAGTCAAACCTGCCTATGATATCGACAGAAGATTTTGTTTTGAAGTCCTCTCTCCTACAAGGTAAATTTTCAGTTGTTGATAAGAGCAGGTAACTCGATGTTGGACAAATATATATGATCCATGGTGTGAATTCCATCCGATATTTGAAAAAGAGACTGGGTCAGGTAGAGGTAATTTGGGTTGGTATACTCTTACAGTGTTTCTATTCAAAAGAAAACAAAAATATGCAGCTTTTTTGGTCTCTGCCTTATAAAACCCTTGAAAATGGGTAGTAGCCTCATAAAACCCTTAAAACCATGAAAAAATCCTTAAAAACCATTCAATTTATTTTCTCACAAAATTGTGATGAAAAAATTGCTGGCCATCTTTTTAAATATAAAGAGAACTCTAATTTGCTGATCAGAATATTAATCCATACAAAAATATGGAATACCAGTCTAATTCATATACTTATGTCCATCCTAGTAGTATTGTTAGCTCCACTGGCTGAAAGCGATAGAGCTATTGTCATGGCATTGTGTCTGTCTTGCATGCATGCGTCCATCCTTCCATCCCGTCCTGGCCTCCATCCATCTGTCCATAAACTTTTCCTTTGAAAATCTTCTTATCTGAAAGTACTGAACAGATTTCAACCAAATTTCACAAAAATGATACTTGGGTGACCCTCTATCAGATTCATTTTAAGAATTTTGATCCAATGAAAAATATTGCTTTAATGGGCGGGACTAATTTCCATATATGGTAAAAATTTGAAAATCTTCTTCTCATAAACCAGATGATGGATTTCAACCAAATTTCACAGAAAAGATCTTTGGGTGACCAGGGCTCTGCAGAGTGGGCGACTCAGGCGAAAAAGTCGCCTGGTTTCATAAAACTTCGCCTGATTTGCTGATCAAAGCGAAGTCGAAGTCGCCCGGAATTTTCGGGAAGTCGCCTGGATACGATGGCGATAACCAAATCTGGCCCAATGGCTATAAAAGTAGGGGACAGTGTGCAATTATACAACTGCCGGTCGGAAGCCCTTTGATCGTTATTCAAGCGTGTATCGATAGTCGCGAGGCCAGCAGATTACAGAAAGAGGGGTATGTTCTGGCAGCTAATAGTCAACATGCTCGCTTCATTCACACCTATGCTGATTGGTTTCGGCAATGCTTTGTATACTATCGGAACCAGAAATCTTTATTTAAAATCCGTTCCCTAATTATTTCTGTAAATTAAGTTATCATCAGTCTACGAGATTTGTTGCTTACTTTCATATAATGAGAATAATGGCCGACTTTTACGGACGCTGTGTCATTTACCTGAAGTCAAAATTTTGTTTAAAATTTGAAATCTTGATGAAAAACAATTCTGCCAAAAATCTACGTGGAGTAAATTCATTTTTCATTAGAATCCTTCAATTTGAATTATCTGCTTTAATTGTAACAAGTGAAGAAAATTATGGCAAACAATTCAAAGGCTGCTACGATCTTTTCCTTAGTATCTTGTTACGATACATTCTTTCCAAAAACTAAATTTCACTTACTTGTGGTGGTAATAATTCCTTTAAATAACATGTAATCCTATAAAATTGAGCAAATTATCCTGTGTTAACTTTAAACCTCTGCATGTACATAGTCTGGTTTTGTGTACTCAGCAGTAACCCTTACCCTTTACATACTATAACTGACTTAATCAAAGAATACCTTTTTTGACCAATTAATGACAATTTTTATCCATTTACATGTTATCAGGTAAAGTGGACAGACTTTAACTCATTACCACACAATCCCCCATTTTGACATCTTGAAATGTTTTTTATGGGAAACTGTGGAAAAAGGAGGAAATGATTGCAGCAAGCAATTTATCTTTTCCCCACATGTTTCTACCCTCTTTGGCACATTTTATCTTATTTAAGCTCACTTGGAAATGTCTTATTTAGCTTCTTTCAATTTGAACCAGTCTGAATTTTTTCTTCTGGTTATGGTTTGATTATATACATGTTGTTACAATAAAATCTTTTCTCATTTTCTGCTTCAAATAGGAACACTACTCATTTCATTCAGACCGCCTATATACTATTTGCATTTTTTTTATAATTTGACTTTTTTATCATATATGAATCTATTATGAAATATTGAAAAAAAAAATCAGAATCCAACTCTTGAATTCTCAAACCTAAAAAAAGAAAAATACAAAAGTATTTGTTCACAGGAATAAGATTTTTATTGAGGACTGAAAGGATAAGCAGTATTTTCTATGTTTATTGCATAATACATAATATAAAATGCAACTACTTGGTTGTAAAGCTATTTTATTTTCTGATAGAAATGAGGAATATGCGCTAAAACTTAATTTTAACTCGATCCACTTCTCCTGAAAGTCTCACCACTTCTCCCCATTTTGAAAAACTTCTCCCAATTCTCAAACTAGTGAGAAGTGACTTCTCCCCAAATTCTGAGAGTCTGCAGAGCCCTGGTGACCCTCTATAAGATTCCTTAAAAAAAATTGGATCGGTTGAAAAACATGGCTTTAATGGGCGGGGCTTATTTCCATATATAGTGAAAGCTTTGAAAATCTTCTTCTCCTAAAAATCCAGTTGATGGATATCAACCAAATTTCACAGAAATGATCTTTGGGTGACCCTCTATCAGATTCCTTCAAAGACTTTTGATTGGATGAAAAACATGGCTTTAATAGGCAGGGCTTATTTCCATATATGGTGAAAGCTTTGAAAATCTTTTTCCAAGAAACCAATGGATAGATTTCAGCCAAATTTCACAGAAATGATCCTATTATGAACTTCTTCCAGATTCCTTTAAAGAATTTTGATTGGATGAAAAACATGGATTTAATGGGCGGGGCTAATTTCCATAAATGGTGAAAGCTTTGAAATTCATCTTCTCAGAAAGCCATGGATGGATTTCAACCAAATTTGACCAGATCAGTTCTTGGGTGACCTTTTATGAGATTATAAAAAAGAATTTTGATTGACTGAAAAATATGGCTGTTTGATCAGGGCTATTTACCATATATGGTATATACTGAAAACTTTGTAAATTTCTCAGAAACTTGTTGATGGATTTCAACCAAATTTTATAGGAATGATTCTCAGATAACTGTTTGTCAGATTCCTTCACATAATTTTTATCGGTTGAAAAACATGCCTATTACGATGGTGGGTTATGTCCGTATATCGTATACAGTGAGAATTTTACATTATGTATTTTACATAACTTGAATTTTGTAAAAAAACAATGTAAAACTTGAAATGGTTATCTAGAAATATTTCAAAGATTCCAATGACTTAGATTTATTTTCCTTATATTCAGTTTATTTTGAATTCATGCAAAAATTGCTCAATCAGTACATTTATGCCTGTGGAGCGATACAGGCGCTCCAGCAACTCTAGATTTAGAAATTAGAGCATATAACTGACTAATTCACAGGATTTTCCTCTTGGTCATCCTAGGAAGAAGTTATGGTCCTTAAGCAGGAAAAAAAAAATATTGTAAAGTGTTAGAAAGTCTATATTTGTGCTTAGATTAAGCCATGTACTCAGTCCTTAAATTTAAGGTTTGAGTCCTTGAAAAATCCTTTAAAAACCCTTGAAAACTTCAAAAGAAAATATGTATGAACAATGTGCTGGGGAGATGATTAAAATCATGAGTCTGAGTAGCCTTGTTGCACAGGTAGTCTCCCTTTTACTTCTATGCATAACCCGTATACTCTGTAGTGTGGCTTACTCTCAAGCACCTCTAGCAACAGATATGGTTCAGCGATAATTTTATTTTGAGCTCCTTTGGCTGAAAGCTTTTGGGCTATTGTCATGGCGTTGTTTATAAATCTTCCCCTAAGAAAGTAGTGCAAAGATTTCAACCAAATTTCACAGGAATGATACAAGGAATTTGATTGAATGAAAACATGGCTTTGATGGGTGGGGCTAATTTCTATAGAAAGTGCGTAGTGGAAACTTTGAAAATATTCTTTTCAGAAACCAATTGATTGATTTTAACCAAAATTTGCAGAATGATCTATGAGTGACCCTTTATCAGATTCCTTCAAAGAATTTGATCAGAAAAAAATCATGGCTTCATTGGTGCTAATTTCCATAAATGTTTTATAATGAAAACTTTGAAAGTCTCCTTCTCAGAAACTAGTCAGTGGATTTCAATGAAATTGTATAGGAGTACCTTTGGAGACTCTTTATCATAGTCATTTAAGAAAATTGATTTAATGGGGGAGGGGGGGCTAAATTCCATATATTTAGGGTTAATTGTGATATGGTGTATAGTGAAAACTTCAAATTTCTTCTTAGAAACCAGCTGATGATTTTCGATTAAATTTCTATGGAAATTTCCTTCGGTGACCCTTTATGGGATTTGTTCGAATGATAAGAGCAGTAATGAGTGGGGCTTATTTTCATATATTTTATTTAGTGAAAAATTTTCATTGAGGATAGATTTCATTGAAATGCCAAAGGAATGATCTTTTTGTGACCCTTCATCAGATTACTTGAATGAAAGGTTGAATGATATGGCTAATGAGGATTGGCCAATTTTTAGGTAGAGATCACATAGTAATGCAATGGGTATTATTATTACCTGTTGAGAATACTTATTGTATAGAAGAAAGTTGCGTCTAGTAAGTAAATGAGTTAGTTAAGAAAATTCAGGCCGGTGGAGTAAATTGGCTAAAGTGCCTCTAGTTACATGAAATCACATCTTAACCCTTTCCTGGACAAACACTGGATTTTACGTCACTTTGATTTTATACTTGAGAAAACATTGTGGAAAAAGAAGAAATTGCTTGCGACAAGCAATTTCTTCTTTTTCCACAATATTTTCTCACCTGTAAGTTGGTTTATTTTCAAATTGCACCCAATCTTCATTGTCGTCTGCAATCTCTTTCAATTTGGACCGGTCTTCAATTTTCAAAAAGCGGGAAAGGGTTAAATACTTCTTTTTTGTCCTTTGTTTAACCAATGGGTAATGTTATTCCAGGAGCCATATGCTACAAGCACATACAGAGGAAGAGTTTCAGGCGTGGGTCAGTGCAATACAAACTGGGGTTACTAAAGCATATAGGGATGCTGAAAAGAGGGATTCTAGTGTTGGGGTAAGTGTAAAGTGCATCATGTAGTCGGTTTGATAAAACTATAGGGATGCTAAAAAAGGGGTGAAGGAGAAAAAGGGATTCTAGAGTTGCTAAGAACATGTTTCTTTGTCAGAATGCGCGGTTCAGCACAATACCATGTTGTCTTATTAGCCGATTACCACACATCCAACCTTTTGAAGCTCCTCTAGAAAAAACCTTTGGAAAACAATGTGGAAAATGAAGAAATTGTTTCATACTTATTATCTACCTATGTTTCTTATCGCTCAAGATAAGGATATTTTATATTCTATGACCTAGAAATTGTCGTCTGCAACTTCTTTTTATTTTGCGAGTTTTTTGTTTAGCTGGTAATGGGTTAACCCTTTCCTGTTCAATCCCTGGTTCTTGTGCCCCTGTCATTTCATGCTGTTGGAAAAGAAGAAATTGCTTGTTTCCCACAATATTTTCTACCCTGTAGGTTGGTTACTTTTGGAATTTTATTCAATTTAGTTATCGTCTGCAACTTCTTTCAAAATTGGACAAGTCTAAAATTAAGTAAACAGGAAAGAAAAAAGGAAACATTCAATGCTGTGGTAAGTGCTCATATCTCATCTAAGTTCTGTTACCTATGAGAGATTAGATACTTGTCAACCGGTCTTATTAATTTATTTCGACACTATCCGGTATTTTGACAGGCTTTTTCTCCTTTCCTTACAATATTTCTGATCCATATGACACCTACTTTATCCATCAAATAAATTCTTTATTGACAGTTAACTTACTCGGCCCACGGACTACATCATAACTACAGCTTGAATATATATATAGATATATTTTTTTCATTTGAAAGAGAGCAGAGATGATGGTATATCTGCCAATTTTTTCAGCAAAATGGGAGTAGAGATGATATAGCTGGAAATACTTTTTAGTTAAATGGGTGTAGAAATGACTATATTAGACAATTTCTTTCAGTTAAATGAGAGTCGAGACGACAGTATATCTGGCAATACAACTTTAGATACAACAAGTGAGGGTAATGAGTCTGATTTGTCTGTTACATCAGTAAAAAAGACAAAATCTCAATTGTAAGTATTCCTAGAATTTTGAAGTGATTAATCCATTCTCACACAATCTAGCTTATAGAATTAGTAATAAAATTAATGCAAAAACTTTTTTCTCATATTCAAATACCTTTGCAGATACATAGCTCATATTTTGTACATGGGTTCCTTGCATCGATAGGCAATTTGGTTGAAAGATCAGGGTCATCTATCAAAGTCAAGGTCACTTATCAAAAACACAAGCTTTGTAAACTTAATACAAAAACTTTACATTTTTCTCTTATTCGAACACCATTGCAGATATATGTCTCATATTAGGGTATAAGTTCTTGCATTGACAGGCATCAGTTGTTGTAAGATCAGAGTCTTCCATCAAGGTCAAGGTCATTTATCAAGTTAAAAAAGTTTTGAAAACTTAACACAAAACTTAACATTTTTCTGTTATTCAAATACAGTCGCAGATACATGGCTCATATCTAGGGTGAAGGTTCCTTGCACGATAGGCATCAGTTGGTTGTTAGGTCAAGGCCATCCAATGAGGTCAAGATTTCCTTTCAAGGTCAAAAAAGGCTGTTGTTAGGCATGGTGTTTTACAGGTCTTTTAAACCTTATTTAAGCCTTCTGGAAATATTTTTGCAGGATGTAGACCAAGCACATAAGGGCAGTTTTTTATCTTGGTCTTCACCAATTATGTTCCTTAAAACCCATTCCCACTCAATGACGCTTTTAGATGCACCCAAGTTTCAGAAACCATTGTGTAAAATGAGGAAATTGCATTTTCCAAGCAATTTCTTAATTTTCCACAATGTTTTCAAATCAAAAAGAAAAAAATCCAAAATTTCATAACTTTTGAATTTTCGTCTGTAACTCCTTTCATTTCAGAACGGTCGATAGTGCTTCCAGCTCTTTGATTTTAGTGCCCTTCTGAAAAGAGTCTTTATTCAGATTGATAATGTTAGCCCATTCCCACTCAATGACACTTTTAGATGCCCCCAAGCAATTTCTTCATTTTACACAATGTTTTCTACCCAGAAAATTGAAAAAATTTTAAGTTTCATTAACTTTAAATTGTCGTCTGCTGCTCCTTTCAATTTGGACCAGTCTAAAATTCTGTTGTGTGGGAATTGGTTAAAGAACTGATTTATGCTATATATTGTTGTCTTTCCTTTTCACCAGTTTGAAATTGTATAACCCATTACTACACAACAAAATTTTAGACTGGTCCAAATTGAGGAAAGTTGCAGACAATTTGTAGTTAGTTGAATTTAGAAAGTCTTTGCCTTTTTAGGGTGTAAAACATTGTGGAAAACGAAAAAGCTTGTAACAAGCAATTTCTTCATTTCCCATAATGTTTTTCCAAGCTGTTTTCTTGAGGGGTGTCAAAAAGTGTCATTGTGTGGGGATGGGAAAATCTTGTAAATTATGCAATACTTATAATGTACTAACCTAGATAATTAATATTAATAGTATATCTTTGAACAGCATTAATTTCAGAACAACAAATATTTCAGACAAAAAGAGAAGGTGTTCTCTATTCCTGGCAATGACAAATGCTGTGATTGTGGTTCATCAGATCCTCGCTGGGCCAGTATAAATCTGGGTATAACTCTATGTATAGAGTGTTCAGGTATCCATAGGTAAGTCCAACTTTGTATTTAATGAAGAGAATATCTTTTGCTTTCGTTGATGTATGAACCTAAAAACTTTACCCATTACCAGATGACAAAATTTTAGACCAGTCTAAATTGAAAGAAGCTGCAGACACCAATTGAAAGTGTGTCTAATTTGAAAAACAATGACTGAATACAGTGGAAAACTTTGTAGAAAAAGGAGAAATGGCTCCTTTTCCCACAATGTTTTCTGTATTATAATTTTACACAGGCATCAAAAGGTGTCATTGATTGGTAAGGGGTTGACCACAATGTATGAACATGTGAAGCAGATTCATACATTAGTGTGACTAAGTTTTTAGGTTCATACCTTATTAAAAACATAAAAATATTCAATCCATTCCTTATGATTTAGTGCCATCAAGATAAACAAAGCAAATTTTTACTAATTTTTAGTGAATTTAATAGATCTACTTTGTGTTCAAGCATACAAAATAGTTGCGTGCTCAAAATGTTGTTCTTGGAAGTAGGAAAAGAAAATTTCAGCTAATCAAAACACTTGAATCTTTATAGACGAAACCAAAATTTAATTATTAGGCTTTGTTGTTGATTTGTAAATATCTGTGCACATATGTGCACTCTGATCTTATTCTACAACACAAGGGTTTCCCTTTTAACCTGTGTCATGCTGAATGTAATCCTCAACAAGAAATTCAAAGGCCTGACAACACTGGATGCACAATTTTTATGTGAAAATTTAATTCATTAACAACTGTGACAAGAAGGTTGTGTAGACTAAGATCAGACTGCACATTTGTGCTGTCTGATCTTTGTCCATACCTCATGCCAAATTAGGAATTTTATGAGGTCAATATTACAAGGGTATAGCTAGAGCCAACTTTCAAAGAATTGTTGCCTCAGATTCATGCCTTTGAGTGCTTTCAGCCCTTTAATTTGAATGCAATTCTAAAGAACTATTTTACTATGACGTCTGTAGGGCAAGCATATAGCCTCCACTTTGTCTGTCCATCCTTCTCTACGTCACTCATACGCCTCCATATCTCCACAACCTTTGGGCCAAATTAAATGAAATTTGTGAATTACTTGCAATATTATGTCGACACTGGTTTTTAGATAGCTCCAAGGTCAAGGTCACAGCTAAAGGTCAAACATTACATTGACAATGTTCACAGCATAGCTCCTTCAATTGTGTATGGAGTTCAAAATAACATCTCTTTCATTAATAGATGCACCATTTGAAAAATATTTCCAGATAGCTCCAAGGCCAAGGTCACATCTCAAGGTCAAACATTGAAATTAAGCAGGTCCAGACTATAGCTCTTTCAATTATTGGTGGATTTCTATATTACTTGGCACAATTATTCTCTATCTTGAGCAGATGTTGCCATTTAACCCCCCCCCCGATATTTCAAAGGTCAAGGTCATAGCTCAAGGTCAAATGTTAAAATTAAGTATATCCAGAACACAGCTCCTTCAGTTTTGGCAGATTTCAATATTACTTGGCACAATTATTCTCTATCTTGAATAAAGGTGCCATTTGAAAGAAAAATTCACATAGGTCCAAGGTCATTGCTCAAGGCCAAACATTAAAATTAAGCATGTCTTGAGAAAAGCTCCTAAAATTATGGATGGATTTCACAGTTGTTCTCTTTTTTGAGTAGATGTGCCAATTGAAACAGATTTTTAGATAGCTCCAAGGTCACAGCTCAAGGTTGAATGTTAAAATTTGCATGTCTGGATTAGAGCAAGCATATAGCCTCATCATCATCTATCTGTTCCGCAAAACCCCTCTGACAGGGTTATACTTTGGGAGCATAATCTGTCTCTGAGGGTTCTTGTTTGACCTATAAACTAATGGATTTCTTTCAGAAAACTTTTGGAGTGTGACTTTCTTCGTATTTTAAAGAAATTGTGTTAATGTATTTCATTTCAGGAGTTTCGGTGTTCATATATCAAAAGTGCGCTCATTAACATTAGATGCCTGGGAACCAGAGTGTATCAAAGTAGTATGTGAGCTTGGAAACAATGTCGTCAATGGTATTTATCTAGTCAACGTAGATGAGTCATTCACTCCTGCTACGCCTGAATGTTCAAGGTAAGGGGAATCAAACACTATTAGCATGGTAGAGCTCTAAGATCTCAATCCTGAAGTTTTGAGTTTGTACCCTAGCTTTAAAATCATTCTTTGTAACATAATTGATCAATTGTGGTTGTCAATCAAAAGAATCAATGTACCAATCAAATAATTCATTTAGACCAGAAGTGGCCTTTGAATTCTGACATTGTCCACACCATTTATGTGAAGTGTCTGTAGCTCGCCTAAGGGGAGATTTTAGGATCACTCAATGTCTGTTTTCCATCATCAACATTTTCTTTAAACATCTTCTCCTCATGGCTATTTTGGACCAAATTTTGCAGGAAAGTTCCATGTGTGACCCTTTTGATTTGCAAAAAATGCGGACATGGCAGAGCCTGGCTTATTAGACTTAGAGAAATCATGTAACAATTCTTCAGAAATCTTCTACTTCTAAACCAATTGGCCCATTTTGATCAAATCTGGCCGGAATGTTCCTTTTATGACCCTTTTCAAAACATTTTTGTGAAATTTTAATTTTTGAAAAATGGGGCTGTGGAAGGGCTGGCTTATCTGACTTTTTAGAGAAATAATTCTATAAATATCTCCTCCTCCTAAGCTACCATGCCAATTTGGACCAAATTTTGCAGGAATGTTCAGAGGGTGACCCTTTTCAAAACTTTTGGGCCCTATTCTCAGGGGAGTAATTTAGGGCCATTTTGGTCCTTTTGTTGAGCAGCAGGAGGCTTGGAAAGGATATAGTGGTAGTACAGTGATATGACTGAAATACTGTTAAAAGTGGTGTTAAGCCCCATGCCATGACTATACATTTGAAACTTAATACAAATATTATCCAAGTCCTCAGGTGGTGCTTTTATTGTTTTGGGTACCGTAGGTTAGAGGTCAGCGATGCTACTTGAGTGACAAATACTGGCAGGGTCATATAGGTAGGCTTTGCAACATTCTGAATCAATTTGGGAGGCCAAACTGAAAATTTAATGTTTCTTAATTGGTCTACCAATTTTAACCATACTGATTGTCTGTTTTTCAAACACACTCTCTTTCATATGTTGTCTGCTACTTCCTTCAATTTGACCTATCTAGAATCTTGCATCCACCTCAGGTAATGGGTAAATATTTTGCAACAAGTCTACAAGATGAATTAGTTTTCTTAACCCTTTACTGTTTATTCAAAATCTTGGACTTGACCAAATTTTTAAGGGTAACGGGCAACATTATTAAGTTAGTACAACTCAAAAACTAATCACCCTATAAGATAGAAAATATTGTGGAAAAAGAAGAAATTGCTTGCAACAAGCAATTTCTTCTTTTTCCACAATGTTTTCTCAAATATAATTTAACGGGGACGTTAAAACCAGGGATTGTACAGGAAAGGGTTAAACCAAATCCCACCAAGCCTGCCTTTTTTACACATCTCAAAAAATGCTTTGGAAAACCTTGTGGAACATGAATTTCATTATCCAAAATTGGACAAGTCTAAGATCATGTCATGTGGTAATGGATTAATGCTTTCCAGGGGATTATTGAGCTTCACCTGTGGATTCACTTGATAATTTCACCAAGAATTATAAACTCATTGTTTTGGAAGATTTTGCCCTGCTCTTGTTCACACTCCTGACCTTCATCTTAGCACAACCAAAGACATGATAATGTCATCAGGTTGCCATGTAAATATTTAACAAAAATGACATACTTTAACCCATAACCAGATGGTAGAATTTTAGACTGACCCGATTTGAAAGAAGGTGCAGACCACAAGTTAATGTAAATGGAATTTTGGATTTTTCCACTTTCTGGGTAGAAAACATTGTGGAAAATGAAGAAATTGCTTGTAACAAGCAGTTTCTTCCATTTTTCACAATGTTTTCTTAAGCTTTTTATCTTTGGGGTGTCTTAAAGCGTCACTGAGTGGGAATTGGTTAAGGGATTTTGTCTCTTTCATTTTGTGAACAATAAAATCTATATTTTGACTCCTAACCTGTTGTGAAACAATTAGTTATCCTCTATGTATTTCATATGTACAGAGCTATCAGAGAAAATTGGATCAGGGCTAAATACATAGACAAGAAATTTGTCTCTAAATTACCTGGGCCAAAATCTACAGACGGTAAAGTCAGAGGTTGGCGGGTGAAAAAGAAGACTCGACGATCACCAGGTCGGACAATGGACCCAGAGGATGAGGAGTCGAAATCGTCGCCTGACTCGGACGTCACTAGTGGTCTGTTGGAGGGTACTTATTAAGCTAGATGTGCATGTTCACTAATATACTCAACGTTGATATAAGGACCATCATTTAATTGACAGATTGTGGCTGTCAGTCAAAAAAATCAATTGTCCTATTAAATTGTTCAGTTAGGCTGGAAGTGAACTTTGAACTCTGACTCTGTCTGACATATATGTTAACAGGCCTCCTAGTGAAACCTTTAAAATCTTTGAAAACCTTTAATTTGAGAGCAAATCTTTAAAACCTTTACATTTCTCCAGATAAGCTTTAAAACACCGAAATAGCCCGTAATTCTCACTCAAAACCTTTATATTTGCTCTGACTGGTTGCAATGCTAGCAAGTAATGGATTTTGTTCTGCATTTTCCCTTCATATGTGTGTAGTTAAACAAAAAATAGGTATACTTATGAAATAAGGTATGTATTATATTGCATAATTCAAACGGTATATAACATCAAAAAATGACTTTGGAATGACTAGGTGTTTAATGAAGAAATGAGAACTTTGACGAAAATAGCCTTTATTTACTCTTTATTTTTTCATATTTTAAACTAAAAGAATATTTTCATACATTGTAGCCTTTATAAAAACCTTTATTTTTGTTCTAGCCTGCTAGGAGGCATGTGTTAAGTATTTTTGTTGGCTTGGTCATTTAACCCATTCCCACACAATCCCTCCTTTTTAATACCCTCAAGAAAAAAGCTTTAGAAAACACTGGAAAATGAAGAAATTGCTTGTATCAAGCATTTTCTTCATTATCCACAATGATTTCTATCCAAATAATGAAAAATAATCGAACTCCAATAACTTGAAATTGTCATCTGCAGCTTCTTTCAATTTGGACCAGTCTAGAAGTTTGTTGTGTGGGAATGGGTTAGGACATTTTAATGACAGCTTATTCAAACTGTTGTTACGATATATTAACTTTCGTAACTACAGTTTGAATAAGCTGTCATTAAGATGTCCTAACCCATATTCGCAATGTTTTTCAAAGTTTTTTTTCTTTGAGGGCGTCTTAAAGTATCACTGAGTGGGAATGGGTTAAGTTAAAGGAAATTGGAAAAAAGAAATTCTTTCTAACATGAGTTGCTGCCAGTGTTAAAGAAAGCTAACTTACCTCTACCTCAAAGAAATTATGGCCGGCGCCTCTAGTTTGTTACTAGCCATAAATTTTGCAAAATAACACTAATTAACCCATTCCAACTCAATCCCTCCTTTTTATGCCCCTCAAGAAAAAAGCTTTGGAAAACATTGTGGAAAATGAAGAAATTGCTTGTATCAAGCAATTTCTTCATTATCCACAATGTTTTCTATCCAAAAAGATGAAAAAATTCAAAATTCCATCAACTTGAAATTGTCGTCTGCAGCTTCTTTAAATTTGGACCAGTCTAAAATTTTGCTGTGTTGGAATGGGTTAAGCCTTGTCATGCTGTATAATATCCATTTCAAAATTGTATTAGAATCAAAGGGTTGAAAGCGCTGGTAGTACTTGCTGTCCGATCATCAATATTTCTTTTGAAAATTTCATAAACAACTTTGGCAAGAAAAGTACAAGCAGGAGGTATAGACCAAGATCAGACTGCACTTATGTGCAGGTTGATCTTAGTCTGCACATCCTGCCAAAACCTGAATATTTAGGGTTCAGCATGACAAGGCTTGGTATGGAAGTGGAACTTCCTGTCAGAGTTCAGAAGGCAGGACCAGTAAATACCTTAATTTCTTTGATCCCAGTGAGCGTTTTATTATAGTTCAGCCAGGCAAATTAAAATAGCATATGTATTTGACTCTTGAAAGTAATGGATAATCGAAGTTATTGTCTTTTTACAAAGCCAGTCAAATCTCTTTATCCTAGAATTAACCCATTCTCTCAAGAGCCCTCCTTTTTACACCCATCAAGAAAAAAGTTTATGAAAACATTGCGGAAAATGAAGAAATTGCTTGTTTCAAACAATTTCTTCATTATCCATAATGCCAAGAAGGCAAAAAATTTAATTTCCATCAAATTCCATGAAATTGCCGTCTGTAGCTTCTTTCAATGAACCAGTCTAAAATTTTGTCATTTGGGAATGGGTAAGGAGACCTATGAGAAAGGACCGTACATGTAATGGCATTCTAATTCATTGATCAAACCAAATTTGCTCCATAGTCAAGGTCAACATTCAAATCGAGCTTTTACAGAGCATATCTCCTACATTTGTGGATCGATTTCTAAATGATTTGGTTCATTTATTGTTCCATTCATATGCCATTTAAAGCAAATTTTCAGGTGATTCTGAGGTCAAGGTCATGGCTTGGGGTCAAACATTCAAATTGTCCACAGCATATTCCTTTGCTCTTCTTCATTAATTCATTTCATTTTCTTTATTATCAGAACATATAATTATTTCTTAAATGAAAATAAACATTAGAATTATCAATATTATTTATGTAGGTACATAAAAGTTTGTTCTTAAAGGTCAAATTCAAAGAAATTTTTATTTTGTCTTTTCATTCATTATTTTTCATGTATATGGTGTTAATTAAACACACAAACAATATTTTCGCGATTGCAGACCGTGCACATGTACAAAAACCAACTCGAAATGTCAATATTTAATACTGCCCCAAAACAGCTCATCGCTTACTTCCCCTGTACATTCCCCAAATCGCTTATCTCCCCTGCATTTGTGACGTCATAGTGGAAGCTATCTGTCTTACATGTCCAATGGTTGCTGTACTAAATACAGGCGACAATACGTAAAAAATCGATTTTAAAGCAGAATAATGACGATCTGTGCCTCTTACGGTTGTAATGTTGAATCGGGAACTCAGAGGATCAGCATTTTTACGTTTCCCATTGATTTTAAAAGAAAAAAGTTGTGGATTCATACACTGAACCGTGATCGGACAGCAATGACAAATTTTGAGCCACCGAGCAAATAACGTTGGTTTTAAGAACTTTCGAATCCGATTGAAACCTGAGGCTGTGCCAACAATCTTGATCTCGGAGAACCGACGGGAAGAAGAACCGACATGCCGACCATCAGCTAGGGCAATTTCGAGGAAGAAGCTGCAACAGCGGTTAGATCAGTTTGGTGAACAAACTGATATCTCGGCCAAATATTGTGGGGGTTGGGATTATATAAAAAAAATGAACGAATCTCTTTATGGACCGATTTTTCATAAGACAGCAGAACTGAAAGCATTCCCATTTTTTTCATCTCGGATATTGTCCTTCCAATATATTGACCAAACGAGACTTTCAATAGAGGAATATACCGACCAATCAAACAATTCATTCAGCCCTGACCTGAGCTTATCAACTACGACATTGGTTGCCATTTTTGTTTACCTTTATTTTTGATTTGGCGGCTTAAACATTGTAACTACAGCCTTTTAAAGCTGTAGTTACCACGTTTAGGTCATCAACCAACCATTTTACTTTTTTGTTACATGCTACTTGGCATAAATTTTGCAAAAGAACGCTGTTAAAAATCAAAGCGGAACTTCCTGTCAGAGTTCATGGACGGAGACTATGAAGTAAAGGGCGGGCCAGCCATTGGTCAATTTTGACATATTCACGAAAACTGTGTGGCAAAAAGGAGAACTTACTAATTATAAGTCATTTCCCCTTATTCTCACCATTTTCTCCTCTAGTCATACTCTCATTTTTCATTGATCCCATTCCAAAATGACATAATTTTAGACTAGTCCAAATTTAGAGGTGCTTTGAATTTAATTGCTGTTATCAACTACTTAGACCTGTGTTTATTATTGATATGAACATATTTCCCTCATAAACATACTTTTTATCTAGAATTCCAACATAGTTTCAAAATGATCCTTTTACTGGGTTCTTAGAAGGTATTTCCTTTTTTTTATTACCAAAAAATCCATTCAGACACATTAAGGGGTCGCCACTAACTGTGTTCCGGGATCCCTTAAAATTGGAAGGGACCCCAGCAATTCCAGGTTAGAGATTCCATTTGGATCCTTCAATATTTCTCCAGTTCAATAGATCTTAAGATATCAACTAATGGTCCTGATTTTTTGTTTGCTTGCCTTTGTAGAAAACATTGTGGATAATGAAGAAATTGCTTGTACAAAGCGATTTCTTCATTTTCCACAATCTTTTTTGAAGGTTTTTTTTTTAAAGTTGGGCTTAGACGGACAGGATTGCGTGTGAATGAGTTATTACTGGGCAAAAAAATTTAAGATCAAATTAAAAAAAAAAGTTGTTTTTTTCATTGAAAGAGGTTGTAGATGACAACTTAATTTGTGCCAAAATTGAATATTTATCGTATATAGGCTTCAAAAAGGTAAGAAAATTTGCTATTGCTAGTCACAAGCAATTTCTCCTTTTCCCCCAATATTTGTCACAACTTTCTCTACTGTGAGTAAAAATAGAGGATTTAGTTGTAATGAGTTAAAAGGACGTACAGATAATTGAACAGAAAATAGTGGCCATCATGTTCAATTTTTTCAAAGATCACAAGAGGACAAGCTGTTGATTGCTTGGTAAAGGGTAAACTTAGGCTATGGTCATGTCTTAATTAGTGTTTTAAACAATACAGGAAATGATTACATAATATATGCATATCCTATCCTATTAGGTTAGACAAACTAGTGATGTGTATGGCACCCTTGATTTTCACCCGTGATCAATGTTTATTCCAAGGAGTGTATAACTCCTTTGTTAAATCCCTTATTATTCTATTGCAACTTATTATGACTTTGGAAATAAGCTAAGATGATGCTGGAAAAGGTCATAATTTATGTCATGTATGAATTAATCTTAATTTGTTTATTACATGACAGAAAATATTTCCTTGGCAGAAAACATTGTGGGAAATGAAGAAATTGGTTGCAACAAGAAATTTCCAAGTTTTCGACAATTTTAATCAAAGCCTTCTTTTGAGGTGTGTCATAAAATGGTTTATAATGGATTTAAAGAATTGAAAGATTGACAACCAGAATTTTCTTTCTTTCCATGATTTTTTTTTTGAATCATTAATTCTACGGTACACTTTCCTTTCTTTTACCATGCATTTAACCCATTACCATACGATTCTTATTTTGAATATGAAAATATTATAAAATGGAAAAGAGAGTGGGAAAAGGAGAGCTTTCTTGTTATTGGAGATTTGCCCTTGTCTCACAATGGTTTCTACCGTATTTGGTACTCAAATTTTCATTCCAAACACTTAGAATTGTCATCTGCAATCTTGAATTGAGCCAGTCTCATTTTGTCTCTTATTGTATGGTAGTGGGTTATGCAAATAAATTGTAGAATAACATTGCATAAAATTCAAGCAACACAGAATAAAACATATGAAGCTTGTAGATATTATTTAATTTCAAAGTCCCGTGTTATCAGTATATCTTGCCATTTAATTATAGTTGTTTTAGCTCGGCTGTTTTCAAAGAAAACCCGAGGTGTTGGGATTGCCTTGGTGTCATTGTCGTCGTGAAATCTGGGCAAAAAGAAGACGAAGAATTATAATCATCACTATCCTCCGATTCCGTAGCAATTGCCCTTCAAACTGGTTCGTACACATATGGCCTTAAAGTACCAGCAACGTCCATTTCTTCTTCGGGAATATCGCTCAAATCGCTGTCAAACTCTACGTCCATTTTTAGTAAACTTCCACTATGACGTCACAATTCAGGGGAGTTAAGCATATGTATCCAATAGGTAAGGGAAATAAGCGATGCCGTAAAAACGGAAAGGTAAAAATAAAAACTCCAATAAAGTGTTTTTGAAACAATCGCAAGAAAATTCAATGAGTATCAATACACATGTTTATTAATGGAATTTTGAAAATTTGAATTATGTTACCCCTATGGATTTGCCCTTTAAATTCAAAGCTTCAGTTATGAGGCTTTGAAAACTTGACCAAAGTGCTTCCTAGTAATTTAGAAAGTACTATGAGCTTGATATCTAGGTAAAATAATGTTATATCCAAAACTTTAATAGGTATAATCTTATAAATTGTAAATCTCTTTTTCTAAGTAAGACCACATTTTAGGATATGGGGTAACCATATTATAGAAGAAAGTCACAAAGTATGTGATATTTTTTTCTCCTGAAAGCATGTGTTCTTTATTTACTCATTGTAACAAACTGTTTGATTTGTCTAATATAGCTTGAAAAACTAACTAATATAATATTGCATGAAACTATCTGACATACTTGCCATGACAAATTAGGTTGATATGAGTTTTAACCCATTACAAAACAACAAAATTTTAGACTAGTTCAAATTGAAAGAAGTTGCAGACGATAATTCAGAGTTGACAGAATTTTAAATATCTCTGTCTTTTGGTGTAGAAACAAAGTGGAAATTGAAAAAAATTGCTTGGTAAAAGGGATTTCTTCATTTTTCACATTCTTTTCCTGAACCATTTTCTTTGGGCGCTTAAAAGGTGGGGTTGGGTTGGAATGGGATAACCCATTCCCACACAATCCCACTTTTCGAAAACATTGTGGACAATGAGGAAATTGCTTGAAATGAGTTTAATGTTTGTTGTCCAGTTATGCGGTGATGATTTAACATTATGAATGAAATATGAATGAATTTGATGTATTGTATTCAAAATTGTTTAACCCATTGCCAAATGAAATATCACAGTGGTCCAATTTGAAGGAAGTTGCAAACAACAATTTGAAGATGGTGGAATTCGAAAGTAATTGCCATTTGTTGCGTGAATGTTTTTTTCCATGCCACAACGAACAAAGTGTTGATCACTGAACTAATATGTATGCTTGTTCACAAAGTCGATCCATTAAATTTTAATTAACCCGTTCCAACACAATGGAATTTTAGACCAGTCCAAATTGAAAGGAGCTGCAGACGACAATTTCAAGTTGATGGAATTTTGAATTTTTTCGTCTTTTGGGATAGAAAACATTGTGGATAATGAAGAAATTGCTTGATCCAAGCAATTTCTTCATTTTCCACATTGTTTTCCAAAGCTTTTTTGTTGAGGGGCGTAAAAAGGAGGGATTGAGTGGGAATGGGTTAAAACAAGTAAAATTTCTGCTTATCTTTCATGATGGCATTGAATTATTAGAAATGAAGAGAAGAGAATACTTTTTCTTTTTATATGAACCCAAAAATGTATGATAACTTCACACATTCATACGGTATGGTTAAGGTTTTAGGTTCAAACCTCGTTTAAACCAAAAAATATTCTCGTCATTTCTTAAATTTCTTTGCAAGTTTGTATTCTCTTTTATATAATAACTGCATGATGTAACAATACTTACAAAACATCTAAGGCATGATATCTTAATCTTCCCCCCCCCAAATACTTGTTCAAATTGAATGGAGTTGAAGACAACAATTGTAAGTAAGAGAAATGTAATGAATCTTTTCTTCTTGGGAAGAAAAGAATTGTGAAAAAATAAAAGAAATTGCTTGTAACAAGTAATTTCTTCATTTACCACAATGTTTTTCAAAGCTGTTTTCTTGAGAGTTGTGTAAAAAGCCTGCTGTATTGGTTAATCCATTCTGATATCTAAAATGTTCATTTTTTTACTTAATGACTATAATCATGTTATTTAACCCTTTAATAGAGGGCACAATTTTAGATTGTAGATTGAAAAAAAAATTGACAGATGACAATTTGTAGTTGATTGCAATCCAAAATTATTTGAATTTTGGGGTAGAAAACATTATACATAATGAAGACATTGCTTGCTACAATGTTTTCTAAAGCTTTTTTCTTGAGAGGTGTAAAGAAGCAGGACAGTATGGAAATGGGTTGAATGGGTTTATTAAAAAAACTTTTAACCGATTACCACTTAAATCTTATGTTTATGCCCCCGGAGGGCAAGCATATAGCCGCCTCATCGTCTGACCCTTCTTTCTTCTGTCCACCTTCATTTCTCAAAAATCCTTGGGCCAAATTAAATTAAACTTCAGATGTGAATTTTTAATGATATTACATCGATGTATTTTTCTTTGTTTTTGGATAGCTCCAAATTCAAGGTCACAGTTCAAGGTCAAACATTAAAATTGAGCTTTTCAAAAGCATAGCTCCTTCAATTATGGATGGATTTCAACATAACTTGGCACAATTGTTCTCTACCATGAGTAGATGTACCATTTGAAAGAAATATTCAGATTGCTCCAAAGTCAAGGTCACAGCTCAGGGTCCAACATTAACAATTAAGCATGTCCAGAGCATAGCTCCTAAAATTATATATGGATTTCGAAATAACTTTGCACAAGAGTTCTCTATCATGAGAAAATGTGCCTTTTGAAAAAAAAATCAAATAGCTCCAAGGTC
Source organism: Fragum fragum (assembly GCA_946902895.1). NCBI lineage: Eukaryota > Metazoa > Mollusca > Bivalvia > Cardiida > Cardiidae > Fragum > Fragum fragum. The sequence goes on from OX336378.1 coordinate 4,709,308, forward strand.
AAGGTCACAGCTCTAGGTTGAATGTTAGAATTCAGCATGTCCTCAGCATAGCTCATTCATTCATGGATGGATTACAATATAATTTTTCACAGCCTTTCTCTATAATGAATTATTGTGCCTTTTGAAAGAAATATTAATGTAGCTGTAAGGTCAAGGTCAGAGCTCAAGGTCAAATTTTGAATTAAGCATGTCTGGAGCATTTTATGTAATTATGGATGGATTTTGAAATAACTTTCCACAATTGTTCTGTATTATTAGAAGATGTGCCATTTGAAAAAAAATTCAGATAGCTCCAAGGTCAAGGTCACAGCCTAAGGTCAAACTTTTGAATTCAGCATGTCCAGAGCATAGCTCCTTCAATTAAGGATGGATTTTGAAATAACTTTTCATAATTGTTCTGTATCATTAGAAGATGTGCTATTTGAAAAAAAAAATCAAACAGCTCCAAAGTCAAGGTCACAGCTCAAGCATGTCCAGAGCATAGCTCCTTCAATTATGGATGGATTTCAATATAAATTGGCATAATTTTCTCTCATGAGTAGATATGCCATTTGAAAAAAAAGGTCAAGGTCACAGCTCAAAGAGCAATGTAGCTTAACCCTTTATAGCATAATCCCAAGTTTTTAAGTACCTTTGAGCTTATACTTGAGAAAACATTGTGAGAAAAGGAGTAATAGCTTGTAATCAGCAATTTCTTCTTTCCCCACAATATTTTCTACCCTGTAGCTTAGTTACATTTCAAATTGAGTTCAATTTTGATTGTCGTCTACAACTTCTTTAATTTGACAAGACTAAAATTTTGAAAAACAGTAAAGGGTTTCACTAGTCATGCTAGAAAGCAACTGAGTGTTATAAGCCTACAATATCTGCCAAGTTTAGCTAGTTTCCCGAAATATCTATACTTTTTTTAGCTTGGCTGTTTTCGGAGAAAACCTGAGGTATTGTGATCACCTTGGCGTTGTTTGGTTCGGTGTTGGCGTTGATGTGACAAACTTTAACCTTGGTCATATCTCTGTTGTTATTGAAGATATTCTTATGAAACTTAGCATGTGTTTTGACCATCACAAGAGCTATCGAGATTATCAAGGGGGATAACTCTAAGAGCGTTTTTGTAAGAGTTATGCCCCTTTTTCGATTTAGAATTTTTGCATTATCCAGCACCTGCAGCCGAGCGTTAGCACGCATTGGTGGTCACTCTTGTTTAACCCTTGTTATAATAAAAAGTTCACATAATAATCAAAAGGCTGATAGCACTGTAGGGTTGGCAGTCAGGATCTATATTTCATTTGAAAATTTATCTTATAGACAATTTTTGCTTAACTCTTGTCAGGCTGATCTTTGTCTATACCTGCTGCAAAATTTAGGAATATTCCAGGTTCAGCATGACTAGTATTAAAAAAAGAATGAAATGTGGTGTAGACCAAGATCAGACTGCACATAATATGCAGGTTGATCTTTGTCTATACCTCTTGAAAGATGTTTCAACATGACAAGTAGTAAGTCCTATAGGTTAATTTAATGTTTGTTTCATTTCAGCTGTTTTATCTGTTAGTAAGGATACAGATTCTGGTATAGGTCAAAGTTCACCTGATAACAGTGATGTTCTGGTGTTTGGTACAGATTTAGATCTGCCGGACCTTAATAAAAGTATGAGTTTTATTCTGTTGGCTCTCCTAAATAAATTGACCCTCGTCATGCTCAATATTTGAATTTAGGGATAGAAAACACTGTAGATAAAGAAGAAATTGCTTGTTACACAATTTCTTCAATTTCTTCAACTTTTCCCGAAGCTTTTTATTCCCCCACATTGAAAGATCAGGGGCATATTGTTTTACCGTTGTCCATGTCTGTCCGTCATTCTGTCTTTCCATCTGTCTGTCTGCAAAACTTAACCAAAAAACTTAACATTGCCAATTACTACCAGCCTATTCAAGATAGATTGCTCAAATTTGGCATGATGATACATCTCCATAAACCACATCTCCTCATGTCTAGGTCATGTGATAAGGTCAAGGTCACATACCAACGTCAAATGTTTAGTCCTGGTGAGGGGGCATTGTGTTTCACAAACACATCTTGTTTTGCAGCGGGTTGTGGTGTTTAAAAAAAATGGGATTGCATTGGAATAGGCTAATAAGACATCCTCGAGGACATCATGATGGAACTCTGTGGATTGCTTTCTGATCTTATAAAATTGTTCACGCACTTTAACCCACTCCAACACAACAAAATTTAGACTGGTCCAAATTTAAAGAAGCTGCAGACGACAATTTCAAGCTGATGGAATTTTGAATATTTTTGTCTTTTTGGATAGAAAACATTTTGGAAAATGAAGAAATTGCTTGACACAAGAAATTTCTTCACTATCCACAATATTTTCCACAGCTTTTTTCTTATGGGTGTAAAAAGGAGGGACTGTGTGGGAATGGGTTAAGCGGTTACTTTATTGTTTATTTCATTAAGCCTATTTATGACTTCTACACGTTTGCATTGCTTAATTTTCATGCACATCTAAAGTATTCTAGCCTCAATATGACATCTGCAATTATGTCCAGGGTTAGCTCTGGCTTGAAAAAAGTTGTCGCCATCACTTTCGCCAAATTAAAAAATTTGGGGCCAAATGGAAAAAGTTGGGGCCAAATTGAGGAGTTGGGGCCAAGCTCGAGCATTTCTTAACTGCACTGTTATTTTCTTAACTTATATGCTGTTAAATAGATAATGTGCATATTAAACTGGTTTTTAATCTGGCCATTCGTTTGTTGTTTTGTTTTGAATGTAGCTAAGTCATTCACCTACATTTATTTTTACTCATCTTTAATCAGTGCTTTCAGTATTTTGATAAGAAAATCGAGACTTTGATGAGAAAAAAAGAGAGAAGGAAATAGTAATAAACCTAGTAAAATATGCTTGATTTGTTAATAAAATAATGTAGACTTCTGTAATTTAAAAAAAAATTGGTTTAAGGTTGAACATTCTTGGGTACAAATGAACAAAAAGAAATGGTTCGTCTGCTATTTGGTTAGTATAACTTTTGAAATTTCAGTCAAATTTTGACAAACTACCACTGTTTCTATCAACAGTTCATCAGAATATCCTTCTAATTACCCATAAATGACGATTTATTGTTTTAGCAAGGAATCGCGGTGGCGGTGCCGAGATTAGAAACTGACTGTAACTGTCAGTAGAAATATACGAAAATTAGCCCGAATTCGGCAATTGTATTCATCAGGAAAAGGCAAATGGCGGCCAGTTTTCTTAAAGAAAGCCTATAGCGTGATAATTTAGGTCTTCTAATCGATTTCGTGATAGCCGTCAACTAAGAAGTTTAATCGACTCATTCATAATACTATGTCACGCCCATAACACAAAATCAATACGACTCGCTGACCAATGAGCGCATTTTATTCATGGCTGTCAATCAGAACTGTAATTAAATTTGGTGATGTGTTAGTCTTGTGTCAGACTCGATGACATAATTAACCCGATATACAAGCCCTTGGGCAATCAGACACACTTGGCCCTCGGACTTAATTTCCGGAGATTAGTCAAAGTAAAAGTATGTATAACAAAAACTTTTCTTTTTCTTTTTTTGGGGCCACAAACTTTCGCCAAATGTAAAAAACTTGCGCCAGAATTTTATTTTTGTCGCATTTGGCGACAATGGCCATCGACAGCGCGAACCCTGTTGTCACATGTGAACTAACCCTGTAACAAATGACATAAACAGTGCAAATTGAACGAGTGTATTTGAAACATATTGTATTTGTTGAAACCGTAGTATGCTGTCTCTACTAATCAGTCTTATATGGCTTTGATAAATATCTATGTTTATATCACAGAGATTCAGTAGGATTCAAGGAAACAAAAATGTTTATTAATAAATGCTACTTTCAGATTTTGACCTTGAGGGGTCATCAGACTCAACTTCGGAGACAGAGGAGGATTCAGTGTCCTTGACCTCATGGGAGGACATGTCAACCCTTGACCCTAATATGTTACTATATAAAGCAGCACAAGCCAGAAACTTGCCAGTAATGTTGGAAGCCCTTGCTAACAATGCCAATGCTAACTGGATCAATGAAAAAGATGGAAATATGACACCACTTATGAAGGCTGTGGAAACTGTAAGTTGTACAGGATTTAAAACCCCTTTCCAGGCGACAAAAGTTTAGACTGGTCCAAATTCAAAAGGTTGCAGGAATGATGACAAAATTGAAATGATGAAATCTTAAATCTTTTGCCTTTTGAAGTAGCAAAGAGGGTGGATAATGAAGAAATTGCTTGTAACATTGCAATTTCTTAATTTCCCACAATATTTTTTCTCTGGGGCATCAAAAAGTATCCTTATCTAGGAATGTGCAAGACATCATAATTATACCCCCCAAAATATATTTGGGGGGTATATAGGAGTCAGCTTGTCGGTCTGTCTGTCAGTCGGTCTGTCTGTGTCCGTCCGTCTGTCTGTAGCTTTTTAGTGTCCGCTCAATTTCTCAGCAACCATTGGGAGGATTTGATTAAAACTTCACTGATATAATCAGTTTCAAGCAGAGATGTGCATATTCCATTTTGGTTAAGGTCCATTGATTTTTGACGGAGTTATGCCCTTTGGTGAAAAATCGTGTCCGCTCAATTTCTCAGCAACCATTGGTTGGATTTGATTCAAATTTCACAGAAAAACTCGGTATAAGTCAGATATGTGCATATCCTATTTTGGTTTTGGTCCATTGATTTTTGACTGAGTTATGGCCCTTTAATTAAAAATTCCATTTTTTCTTAAGGCCCTTTGGGCAATAGCACTTGTACATGGAAAATCGCTGTTGGGGGGTATAAGTCCGCTTTGCGACAATGTCTAGTTTAAACTAGTTAAAATATAAAGAAGGTGCAATTATATGTTGATAACATTATGTATTCAGGGTAAAAAAATTGTTAACCCTTGTCATGCTGTATAAATTACCTTACTGAATTGCTGTCAAATCAAAGGGCTGAAAGCACTGATAGAACTTGTGGTTCAAAATTCAATATTTTTTAGAAATCAACTTCATAGGCAACCCTGGCAGGAAAAGTACAAGCAGGAGGTATAGACAAAGATCAGCCTGCACATAAGTGCAGTCTGATCTTAGTCTACACCTCCTGTCAAAACCGGAATATTCCGGGTTCAGCATGACAAGGGTTAAAAATGACAAAAATGCTTGGTACAACCAATTTCTTGATTTTCCACTATGTTTACTTTGTGGAGCTCCATGGTCTAGTGATAGGACTTGGAACTCGGGATCAGAGAGTCTTGGGTTCCAATCCCGCCCACGCCTTGGGAATTTTTCTGAGCAAAAACTTACTCCACATTGCTCCTCTCCACCGAGATGCATAAATGGGTACCTGTTAGGGCTGTAAGCAAATATGTTCTGGCTGCCATGGGCAATGTATGTTAACAGCCGACTTGCAATTCAATGATCAGGGGTTAAAGTGTAAAGTTGTTTGATTATGCAAGGTGTAGAAAAAGTCTATAAACCAAAAACTTTTAAAACTTTAACTTTTACCCAAGTATTTCTCTTTAGGGAATTTATACCAGTATTCATAAATTGTAGAATCCTTTGACCAATTAGCACATGGCAAAATTTTAGAGTTCAAGTTCAAGTAGAATTTCAAGTTGAAAAATTTGGAGTATCTCAGTTTATTTGGATAGAAAACAAGGTTGAAAATGAAGAAATAGCGTGAAACAAGCAATTTGTTCATTTTCAACCTTGTTTTCCTCAAGTCTTTTCTTGAGTATAAATGAAGGCTAGCTGGCCACAACTACTGACTCAGACAGAAAATTGGTTATTTTGAAAAAAAATAGCCCAAAACAGGTTAGTAAAAACCTATAAGTTGTAACTAAAAATTGTAGTTATGATGTTTGAGTCAGCCAATTTTGGAGGTCAATGTTCACTTCCGGGCTAAATCCGATTGGCCTATTGATTCTTTGATTGATATCTTTGATCCATCATTGAACCCTTGTCATGCTGAATAAAATCCTGTACAGAATTGTATTAATAAAATCAAAGGGCAAAAGCAATCTTTTTGTGGGTAATTAGCTATTTTGAAATATTATCATATAAACAACTTCGGCTTTAGGCAACAAAAACTTGGTGTAGAATAAGATCAGACTGCACATATGTGTAGTCTGATCTTTGTCTTGACTTTTTGGCATAACAGAAGTATTCTGGGTTCAGTATGAAGAGAATAAATCTGTTAAATGTTTCTTGTCATAGATGGACCAATATAACACTAGTGTAATAAACATGGAAAATTACTAGAGGCCCATTTCAAAGGCTTTTTGTAATAGGAAATGATTTTCCTGTATGTTTGTAAAGACCTAATTTTAAAAAAGAACGGATTCAGTTCATGAAAATATTTACCCATGTAATGCTGAGCCTTGAATATATCTGTTTTTGCAGAGGCAAAGATCAGCCTGCACATGAGTACAGTCTGATCTTAGTCTTCACCTCCTGGCTGTCCTATTCACACCAGATTTGTTTAAACAACTATCTTTCAAGGGAAGTGTTGATGATGGAAACAACATATACTACCAGTGCTTTCTCCCCTCGAATTTAATGCAAATCTGAATAAGATTTTATTCAGCATGACAAGGATTTAAAAAAAAAACCTTTAACCCATTCCCTAACAGATGCTTTTGACATTCTTCAACAAAATAGATTGGGAAAACATTGTGTAACAAGCAATTTCTTCATTTTCCACACTGTTTTCTGCCGAAAAAATTGAAAAAATCTAAAATTTCATAAACTTTAAATTGTCGTCTGCAACTCCTTTCAATTAGGACCAGTCTAAAATTTTGTTGTCTGGTAATGAGTTAACAAGTTAAAGCGGGCTCAAAAATTTCAAAATGGAATGATTATATTTTTCTTCAGGGATCTCTAGCAGCCTGTGAGTTCTTGTTGCTGAATGGTGCCAAACTGGACAGGAAAGATACTAAGGATCGAACACCTCTCCATCTAGCGACATTACTAGGGAACACTGGGTAAGAATGTTAACAACCTGTAGCAACGTAATTTTGAATTAACCTGTTCTAAAATCATCCTGATCTTGTATGACTTTCAAGAGAAGAGATTTGGAAAATAAAGAAATTGCTTTTAAAAATATGATGTTTTCTTTTAAATAAACCAAAACTCTTTAGCTCACCTGTGCACAATGTGCTCATGTCAAACTTGTGGTCCTTGAATGTTCGTTGTTTGTACATGCTTCATTAGTACCCATCGTCCAAAATCAACAATTTCTTTGTTTACACTCTAGGGATTGCACTTTTGATCTCAAACTTAATGAAACTTGACCAGAACAATAGTTAGGTCATAAGGATGAACCCTATTGAAATCGGGAAGATTCCATTGAAAATCATGGGAAATGGGGCCTTTATGACAATTTCATTGTTTACGCTCTAGGGGCCACAATTTTGGTCCAATCTTGCTGAAATTTAGTCAGAATGGGTTTTAGGTCATAAGAATGAACTCTATTGACATTTGATAAATTCCATTGTAAACATGGGAAATGGGGCCTTAATGACAATTTCTCCGTTTCTTTGTTTACCCTCTAGTGACAACAAATCACGTCCAATCTTCATAAGTCTTGATAAGGGATTTATCAATATTTTTTTATGTCACAGATTTTAATTATATTTCTTCTCTCTCATATACGATTTGAATACAATATTTTAGAAATTACTTTTGCAAACATCAGAGTTTGTTTATCAAAATAAAACAGGGTATTTCCCTAATAGCCACATAGGCTGTTAATTTATTTTTAGATTACGCCAAGATAGTTTAATGAATATTGGGGTCATTCACGTGGTATAACTGTTAGAATTTTGCATTCAGTTTGAATCGGATGAAACCGACATCATCATGACTTCATCATGAGTTCTGTTCAATTCTGTAAAAGTCAGTCCAAATCTGTTGTATGAGTTGATATGAAAATAAACACTTACCGTAGTTTGTGCTAGCTACTTGATGTGACATAATTTAGGACATTGGTTGTTTCTCTTGTCACTTTATTACTTTCTGTTGACTTTAGGTCATATGCAGATGAGGTCATGTGGTGTCGACAACCGAAAATCCATGATTTCTAAGAACAATGTGGAAATCCGCTGAACCTTTCCTATATAACAAAAAAAAGCCACTTTAGTCCAGATTACTGTGAAGTCTAGATTTGACTCATTTAAGTACTTAATGTGTGTCTGAGCGTATTTCTGGGCACTTGGCAAATTTTTCTTATCTAGGTTTCAGAAACATTAAAACCTCCCTTTAATGAAGCAGCCACCATCATAGCCAAGTTGGTAGCACATCAGACTCCTAATCTTCAATAATGGGATGTCATGGGTTTGATCCCCAGTGAGGTACTTATCCTTTCCGACATTTGTCTCTCACCAATGGGGCGAAAATTGTAAAAACTAAGAAGGGATAGCAGCTGGAGGCTAGGAAAGGATGTAGTGCAAGTACTTGCGTGAAAAATACCAGAAGTCCATTGTTAGGTGCTCCAGCTGCCACGATATAACTGTAAACGTGGCATTAAACCCCAATTAATTAATCAATCAATCTGTAATGAAGCAAAGCAAGTAAATGGAAAAAGCAAAACTAAATATTAAGTTGTACTAAAAATGCCTTTTATATGCTGTGTGAATAACATAGATGTTTGTAAATGTTGTTTCTATATTTCAGGCAAGTTTGTCAGTTTGTAAAGCGTGGAGCTGACATCAAGGCTAAGGACGTAGAAGGGATGGATCCATTATCTATAGCAATATCACAGGCCAATGCTGATATAGTCACATTGTAAGCTTAGTTGTAGAGTTTTGTTATTTATTATATACCTATGAATATCTCTTGTAAAATATTTACATTCCACACTGACAAAATCGGATGCGTCAGAAAAAATCAGTATCTGATAGTGTCAAATATGTTTCCATATAAGGTACTCTTAGATGACACGATTTGCACCGTGTATATGACGTCTTAACCCTTTCCTGGTTTATGAAATTTTAGACTGGTCCAAATTGAAAGAGGATGCAGATGACAATGAAAAATGGATGCAATTCCAAATAAAACCACCCTATGTGGTAGAAAACACTGTGGGAAAAGGAGAAATTGCTTATCATAAGCAATTTCTCCTTTTTCCACATTGTTTTCTTAAATATAAAATCACAGTGACGTAAAATCCCGGGTTTATCCAGGAAAGGGTTAATGTGTATAAACGTAATTAGAATGGTAAAGGAGAAGGGAAATACTTGTAGAAATACAGGTTTTTTTTTTTTTTCATTATTTCATTGAATTAGTTCAATTAGAAAAAATAGGTATATTATAAATGGAATATTATGTTACAATTGCAATACAACATCTCATATTTGATATTCCACTCAATCTTTGGTCTTGTGAAATATCAAAACTTTCCTCCACAGCTCAAAGCAAATACAAGATGTTTTATCACTATCATAACATATTACTTCTTATGTATGTTTGTAATGAGTGGGGCCGATATAAAGGCTGTAAAGCTTGGGGCAAACATCAAGCCCAAGGATTCAGGTCTCATGAAATACCAAAGTTTTCCTCCGCAGCTCTAAGCAAATACAAGATGTTGTATCACTGTCATTACACAGTATTCCTTATATATGTTTGTAATGAGTGGTATAGTAGCTGTCACAGCGCAGTCGTTTGCATGCCAGACTCCTGATCTTCAATTATGGGTTGTCATGGGTTCGATCCAAGGTGGCGGCACATATCTTTTCCGACATTTGTCTCTCACCAATGGTTGGATAATCGTAAGCCTAAGTGGGATAACAGCTGGAGGCTAGGAAAGGATGTAGTGGTAGTACTAGTGTGAGAAATACCAGTAATCCATTTTTAGGTTCTCAAGCCACCACTATATGACTGAAATACTGTCAAAAGTGGCATCATACCCCAAGCAATCAAGTGTAATGAGTGGTACAGATGTAAAGGCTGTAGAGCTTGGGGCAAACATCAAGGCCAAATATTCAGTTGGAATAGACTCATTATTTGTAGAGACATTGCAGGCCAAAGCTGATTTTGTTACTCTATGAATTGAGTCATTGAGTTTGTTTTCGTTGAGGCATGAAATTAAAAACTTTATCAAGTTTTATGAAGCTTTGGATGTACACATAGCCTTTCAGAGTGTAATTTTAGAGTCAGCTTAGCTTATTGAAAATAAATGTTAGTGATAAGGTTACAAATGATATAAATCATTGGGCAATCAAAACATTGTTAGTTCAGCTTGAACCCATTCCCACACAACAAAATTTTAGACTGGTCCAAAATTGAAAGGAGTTGCAGACAATAATTCAAAGTTTATAAAATTTTAGATTTTTTCAACTTTCTGGATAGAAAACGTTGTGGAAAATGAAGAAATTGCTTGTAACAAGCAATTTCTTCATTTCCCACAATGTTTTCACAATCGATTTTCTTGAAGGGCGTCAAAAAGCGTCTCTATGTGGGAATGGGTTAACCCATTCCACTTAGTGCTCAAACAGGAATGTTCCGGGCTCAGTGTGACAAGGGTACTATTTAGCATAATTTATGGTCAGTCACATGTAACACAAATGTAAAATGATTGGTTGTTGACCTTGAATAAGCTGTAGTTACAATATTTATGTGGTCAAGCTAACAAAAATGCTTCACATAATTGTCAGCAAATGTCAAGAGTTAAAAATTCTTTTCGGGTCTAAATGAATGATATGATTGGCGAATTGTTTGATTGTTAGCTGCGATCTGTCATTGAGATCTCTCTTCATGCAGGTAAGTCTCTGGATCAAGGTATGTATAAACAAAAAAGACATGAAGTCACTTTGGTGCAATCATTAACCCTTTCCGTTTTTACGTACTGTTATTTTATAATTGAAAAAAATTGTAGAAAAAGAAGAAATTGTCTGTAACAAGCAATTTCTTCTATTTTCCCAAATATTTTCTACCGTACTGAATGGTAATTTTTCAAATTAAACCCACTTTAAATTTTTGTCTGCATAACTTTTGAATTTGGACAGGTCTAAAATTTTGCAAAACAGTATAGGGTTAAGGTGTATGCTCAAACACTGATGTATGATGCATAACATATACATTAATCCTTTCCCACACAATCCCCTTTTTTATGTGCTGAAGCAATATAGCTAAGGAAAATATTATGAGAAAAGAAGAAATTACTTGTAGCAAGCAATTTCATTTTTTCTCACAATTTTATCTACCTCATATGGCCCTTATTTTCAATTTAACCCTTTCCCGTTCAAATACTGGATTTTACGTTCCTGTGATTTTATACTAGAGAAAACATTGTGGAAAAAGAAGAAATTGCTTGTAACAAGCAATTTCTCCTTTTTCCACAATAATTTCTACCGCAAAGGATGGTTTCATTTCAAAAAGCATCCAGTTTTCTTTGTCGTCTGCAAGCTCTTTCAATTTTGACTAGTCTAAAATTTCCAAAAGCGGGAAAGGGTTAAACCAACTTTGTTTTGTCACATGCAACCACTTAAAACTTCGACAAGTCTATAATTTTGCCATTTGGGAATTGGTAAAATACAAGTGTTGTCTAGTTTGTAAAAAATGACACTAAATTTTCACACATACATTTCATTGTTTTCAGGTTGAGGCTAGCAAAGTTAAATGAAGAAATGAAAGAATCAGATGACTTTTTAGGGGGAAATCCAGGTTTGTTATTAAATCAATTCCTAAATTCCAGCTTGGCTGTTTGCATTTGTGATATCGTCATCCAAAAAGTTTAACATTTGATAGAGTAAAATCTCTGATATAAAAGAACACATTCACTTAAAACTTGGAATACATATCCACTATAAAAAGAGCAATTTGAAAAATCAAAAGGGATAACACTAATTTATTGTTAAATGAATCGTGCCAGTCGCAGATTTTGTCGCGTAGGAATGCGTTAATGAATGAAGAAAATTTTGTTTTTTTCAGGTGATGAAACGTTTAATGATGTGTTCAGAGACTTTACCAACATGGCATCGAACAATCCAGAAAAGTTAAAACGGAATAAATAGCGTTTGTTTGACCTCTGATTTGTTAACTTTATGTACCACTTAACCCTTTCCTGTACACGGGATTTTACGTTGCCGTAAATATAAACTTGAGCAAACATTGTGGAAAAAGAAGAAATTGCTTGTAACAAGCAATTTCTCCTTTTCCCATAACATTTTCTACCACATGTGATGGTTTCATTTGAAATTGTATCCAATATTCATTGTCGTCTGCAACCTCTTTCAATTTGGACCGGTCTAAAATTTCAAAAACAGGAAAGGGTTAAACCTGCTTTTAAAAGCTACTGATGAAAATAGCTTTGAAAAAGTTGTGGAAAATGAAGAAATATGTTGCAAGTAATTTCTTCATTATCTACAATGGTTTCTACCCCCCTAAAAGGTAAATATTTTGAAAAATTCTCCAACTAAGAAATATTGTCTGCTACATTTTCAGAAGTGTTTTCTAACCCAAAAGATAGAGATATTTGAAATTCTTTTAACTTGAAATTGTTGTCTGCTAATTCTTTGATTCTGAACCGGTAGAAACATCATAGCCAATGGAGAAATTAGTTTGTCGCCTGTCTTCCCCCTTAATTTGGGCCAGAGTAAAATTAGCCCTCTGTCAATGGCTTATGACAAAACAGATAAAAAAAATAATTATGATCATTCAACCTCACCATTCAGTCATTTAAGAAATGACTTTTAACCCATTCCCACTTGACAAAATTTTAGACTGGTCCAAATTGAAAGAAGATGCAGACGACAATTTCAAGTTGGTGGAATTTTAAATTTTTTCACCTTTTTGGATAGAAAACATTGTTGATAATGAAGAAATTGCTTGATACAAGCAATTTCCTCATTTTCCACAATGTTTTCCAAAGCTTTTTTCTTGAAGGGCATAAAAAGGAGGGATTGAGTTGGAATGGGTTAATAGCAAATGGGATGAAAGAATATGTGTAACAAAACTGAATGTACAATTTAAAAAGCACCAGGGTACAAAAATAACAACAATAATGTATCTAAAAGGACAGGAGCCCATAGGCGCCTTGTGATCTTCGATGATATAATGGTACACATATAAGTTTGGAAAAAATTGAAGGTAACTATGATAAGGCCCTTATGAGCACCCGTCCTTTCAGGTAAAAGTATTATTTGATAAATAATGTTAGAAGAAGTATATTAAAACAAACAGATCCTAGTGGAGCATTAGGGGATTAATCCAATACCAGATTACAAAAAAATTAGATAGGTCTAAATTGAAAGAAGTTGCAGACTACATTTTGAAATGTGCTTAAGTTGGAAAATAAGTGAAAAATCAGGTGGAAAAACTTTGTGAGAAAAGGATCAGAATTGAATAAAAATGTCTTAAAAAGTTTAAACCATTATGACACAATCCTGTATTTTGAAGCACTGAATAACCAAGACTTAGAAAACATTGAGACAAAAGAAGACTTTACTTGATACTTGAAATTTTTCCTTTATCTCATTGTTTTTTACCATATAGAATGCATAGTTTCCCGATTTAAATTGTGCGCAACTGCTTTGAATTAGGAATTTTCTAAGATTTTAAGGCCTTGTTATTTGGAAATTTTATGCATTAGATCAGATCTGACATAGGTTTATCAGGAACAATGTTACAAAATTGATAATATGAAATTTGTTGAAAGCTTGTTTATACGATGTATGTAACCAGGGCTAAATGACCAATTGTGGCTGTCAATCAAAGACTCAATTGACCAATCAAAACATTCATCAATCGACCAAACAAAACATTCATTCAGCCTGGAATAAGCTTTGACCTGCGACATTGACCATCATTTGTGTGAAAAAAGTTTTGTTGGTTTGGCGACTTATTCAAGCTGTAGTTATGTTGTTTAGGTCGCCAACCAACCATTTTACTGTTTTATTAGCTCGGCTGTTTTCAGAGAAAACCCGAGGTATTGTGATCACCTTGGTGTCGTGTGCGTCGGCGTTGCCCTGACAAACTTTAGCCTTGGTCATATCTCTGTTGTTATTGAAGATATTCTCATGAAACTTGGCACATTTATTGACCATCACGAGAGCTATCTAGACTATCAAGGGGATAACTCTAAAAGCGTTTTTGTAAGAGATATGCCCCTTTTTCGACTTAGAATTTTTGCATTATCCAGCACCTGCAGTAATATCTAACAAAAAGTGCCGTTTTAGGAAGGCTGTTGTTGATCTTTTGACCTGTGATTCTCCACTTGGATTTGTTTGCTAGTATATTATTTCTGTACATGTATGAGGCAACTGTCTCTCTAATTTTGTGTCACCACACCATGCCTTGCTTCCACTCGTTCTCCCTTGTAAATTTGCTACTATTCAGGAAAAATTCTTTGCAAGACAAATTAAGAAACCTTTGAGATATTTCACATAAAAAAATTCAATTGTAGTGAAGAAAGCATCTTATTTGGTACTATATATTTAACCTTTTTAGCTAGCCTGAGCTCAAATTGCAAACTGAACTACATTATAAATTGATTGGTCATAGTTGTTTGCCCAACCATTTGTTGACTATTCTCTCTAAGACTCTTTACTGTTTTGCAAAATTTTAGACCTGTCCAAGTTTAATGGTTTTGAAGACAACTATTTAAAGTTGATTATATTGGAAAAATAGGCATTCAATATGGTAAAAAGTACCAGGGATCAAGCATGAAAGGGTTAAAGCTGTAGGCCAGTCTAGCTTTAATTAGAGTGTAAAAGTTTGCAGATAGACTCAGTCCAGCAATTGGGGACATCACTGTCCTCTTGTATCTTAAAATTTTCCGAATTGAATATCTTGTATCACTGAAGACTTGTAAAACCATGACAACACAATCCTGAATATTGAAACCCTTTTAACCCATTCCCACACGATTACACTTTTTGACGCCCTCGAGGAAAACAATTAAGAAAACATTGTGAAGAAATTTCTTGAAACAAGCAATTTCTTTTTACAAATTGTTTTCTACCCTTAAGAATGATATCAAAGAAAGCTAAAGATAAGAAAGACAAATTGCTTTTTAATTTCTCCTTTCAACCATATATACAGTGCTAGTTTTTCAAATAAGTTTTGTGTGCTCTTTAAAATGTCGTCTGCAACTTCTTTCACTTTGTTGCAGTTTAAATTTTGTCATCTGGATAGATACTTTTGTGTTCTTTTCTGGTCAAGAGGTAATTTACAAGGGAGAAGTAATAAATACTCACTAGATATGCCTTTATTGTGATATTTGATTTATTGTTTGACCAGATAAAATCTGTAAAATTAGTCACATGATCTATAGCGGAAACCCTTTTAAGCATTAGTTATTCTATTTATAGTATATTGAATTTTCTCATCTACGGCAGTGACTTGTCTATTTCAACCGTAGTGGAGAATTAGTGAGAATAAGAATATCATTTCTTACTCTAATGGGATTCGAACATACATGGATACAGCAAGGCCACCTAACACTGCAATGTCTTTTCAAGCATTGTTTTATAGATGCTTTGTTAGGGTTTTGCTGCAATTTTAACCCATTCCAACACACTAAAATTTTAGACCAGTCCATTTTCAAAAAAGTTACAGATGACAATTGTAATGTAATTCGATCCTTGAAATCTTTCTATTTTGGGGTAGAAAACATTGTGAAAAATGAAGAAATTGCTTGGAACAATCAATTTCTTCATTTTCCGCAATTTTTTCCAAAGCTTTCATATTGAGGGGCGTTTAAAAGTGTCATTGTGTGGGAAATAGGTTAATCAATTTTCCAGTTATATCAAGACAAAGTTCACTTACTCTTGTACTTGCTCGAAATTACCTGTACTAGATTGGTGAGCTAACATTTCTTACCCAAAATATACCCATTTGGCAAGTAGTGTGGTCTGTATTTGAAACCGCAACCCGCCGGCGGCACATATCCTTTCCGACATTTGTCTCTCACTAATGGGTGGATAATTGTAAACCTAAGTGGGATATCAACTGGAGGCTAGGAAAGGGTATAATGGTAGGACTGGTGTGAGAAATACCAAGAATCCATTGTTAGGTGCCCCAGCCATCGCAATATGACAGAAATACTGTTAAAAGTGGCGATAAATCCCAATCAATCAATCAACAGACTTGTCCCAGATCATGAGTCAGCCACACTAACTTCAGGCACATGGGACCTACTTTTAACCCTTTCCTATTTTGCAAAATTTTAGACCTGTCAAAATTCAAAGGTTTCACAGACAAAAATCTAATTTGGAATTCGATTGAAAAATAATCATTCGGTAGGGTGGAAAATATTGAGAAAAAAAGAAGAAATTGCTTTTTACAAGCAATTTCTTTTTTCTCCACAATATTCTCTCAATTATAAATTCACAGGGACGTATAAACCATGGATTGAACAGAAAAGGGTAAACAGATGTATTGTGAGGGAAATTGAAGACAGTTAATTGCTAAAAACCTAAATAATTACTGTGTTCAAAATGGTAGAAAAATGGATGATTGTGACACAATTTTATAGGCTCTACCTGTTCATGTTCATGAAAATAGGTTTAAATGATTGTATATATTTTGTCATCCATCTTTTTGTTCATATCGCAGAGTTTAAAAAGATGTTTAACCTGTTCCGGCACAAGCCTTCGTTTTGATTTCTTAAATAAGCTTTAGAAAATATTGTGGGTAATGAAGGAATAGCTTGTAATAACCACTTCCTGTAATATCCACAATGTTTTCTACCCTGAAAGACAAGGATTTCTAAAATCCTGTCAACTGCTATGAATTCGGACCAGTCTAACATTTTGTTGTCTTGTTATGGGTTAAATATGCTAAAGCAGGACCAATAGTAGAGATTCATGACTAAAAGTATCAGCTCTGTAGGCATTGCAGTGTTGTATTTGCTTCATATCTAATGATTCTAAGACATCAATTTTAGATTTATCGATGTCAAATGAAAAATCATTGTGTATAAAGACCTGGGAAAAGCAAGACATGCTTGTATTAACTCATTCCCACACAGTGATGCTTTTAAATGTCCCTCAATATGAAAGCTTTAGAAAACAATTCTAGAAAATCAAGAAATTGCTTATTTCAAGAAATTTCTTCATTATCCACAATGTTTTCTAACCAGAAAGATGAAACAATCTGAAATTTCATAAACTTTAAATTGTCATCTGCAACATCTTTGAATTTGGACCAGTCTAAATTTTTGTTGTGTGGGAATAGGCTAAAACATTTTCTCCTTCTATGATAGACAGACTAATCTGAACACCCACCCACCTCTGATACGGCAGTTTGACTGAGATCTCAAGTGATAATTTGCATAGTTTAAAGTCAAAAAGCAAATTGCTAGTTGGGCAACATAAATGTTGAAATTACAACATGAATAAGCTTTAGTTACAATATTTTATTTGAAAACCCAACAAAAATTAGATTTGAACAGGTTAGAAGAAAATAGAATTTCATCACAAAAAGCTAACCTATTTTCTAGACGGAGAATATCTCATTGAAGTATTGACCCATGACCCTTGTCATGCTGTATAAATTACCTTACTGAACTACTGTAAAATCAAAGGGCTGAAAGCACTGATAGAACTAGTTGTTCAAAAATCAAATACTTCTTTTAGAAATCAATTTCATAAACAACTCTAGAAGGAAAAGTACAAGCAGGAGGTGTAGACCAAGATCAGACTGCACTTATGTACAGGCTGATCTTGGTCTATAACTCCTGCCAAAACCGGAATATTCCGGGTTCAGCATGACAAGGGTTAAAGGACCCAGCCATAGCACATTGGTAGCACAAGACTTCTAGTCATGGAGTCCCAGCTTCGATCCCTGGCTGCGTTGAATATCCTTTCCAACAATTATCTCCAATCAATGGGAGGATAATCGTAAACCTAAGTGGGATGAGCAGCCGGAGACTATGAAAGGATGTAGTGGTAGTACTGGTGACAGAAATACCAGGAATCTTTTGTGAGGTGCTCTAGCCACTTGGATTTGACTGCAATACTGCTAAAAGTGGTGTTAGACCCTATTCAATCAATCAATTTATCTAGAATATTCCTGGTTTTGCAAGAGGTATGTTATGATATGAGCAGCCTGGTCTTAGTCTACACCACCTGTTTGTCCCTTTCAAACCAGAGTTGTATATGAGATTGATTTTCAAAAAAACATTGAACCACAAATAAGTCTTCCAGTGTTTTAAGTCCTGCAATATGAATGAAATTCTGAAAAGGATTCCTGAAAAGGTTAAGGATAGTTTTAATTTCAATTCTAACAACTTTTTACAATTCTAGGAAAAAAACTGCATTATCTACCTTGGTTCAGTTTCAGTTTTGTAAATACATCCTCTCTTCAAATGAATTCCTAACACTATGTTATCCATTTTATATCATTTAATGTTGTTTTTATTGTTGTTCAAGTTTTCCTTGTTATCAATAATTGTTGTTACAGCCTAGTTTTAATAAGTTATCCCCCTTCCCTTGTAGAGCAATAATTTCAAATTCAAATATTGACCAATCACATCTTTTGAAATCGATTGTCATGGAGTTTGGAATTAGAGTAGAAGGTAGATTGATGGTAAATAAGGGCTACTTCTTTTCTGAGTTTCTTTGGTTTGCCTGACTAACTAACCCATTACCAGATGACAAAATTTTAGACTGGTCCAATGTGAAAAGAGTTGCAGACAATTTAAAGTTGATGAAATTCTAGATTTTTTCATCTTTCTGGGTAAAAAACACTGTGCAAAATGAAGAAATTGCTTGTTACAAGCAATTTCTACATTTTACAAAATGTTTTCCCAGTTCTTTTTCTTGAGGGGTGTCCAAAAGCGTCACTGTGTGGGAATGGGTTAACCCATTACCAGACGACAAAATTACAGACTGGTCCAAATTCAAGGAAGTTGTGCACAACAAAAAAATTATCTGGTACTGGTTTAAGTAATATTATCTTTAAAAGCCAACTTAATTGAATGAGTTTTTAAGGCTTATGTAGATGTAGGACAAAATGGCTGCTGGTATAGCGCACTTGGTAGCACATCAGATTCTCAATGATGCATACAAAATTTGCTAAAACATTTGTTCATGGAGGTATGAACCATTTTTTTGGCCAATCAGAACTCTTGTTCTTGATAGACAAAACTTTAAATTAAGTTATATATCGTATGATTATTTCCTGATCTCATAAAATGTCTAGTAGCTGACTTGACCAATAACTTAGCCCTTGTCATTCTGAACCTTGAATATTCTTGTTTGGCTAGAGGTATAGACAAAAAACAGCATGCATCTAAATGCAGTCTGATTTTAGTCTACACTACCTGTTTATCAATCTCAAGCCAGAGTTGCTTATAGCATTTATTTTTGAAAGAAATATTGACTCGGTCATCTAGTGCCCATTCCCACACAAAGATGCTTTTTGAAGCCCCTCATAATCAAGAAAAGCAATTGAGAAAACATCGTGTAAAATGAAGAAATTGCTTGTAACAAGCAATTTATTCCTTTTTTTAACAATGTTTTATACCCAGAATGTTGAAAAAATCTAAAATTCTATAAACTTGAATTGTCGTCTACAACTCCACTCAATTTGAATCAGCTTAAAATATTGTAGTCTAGTAATGGGGTAGGTATTTTAATTTACTGCAAATGCAATAAGGATTCATTAAGCATGACAAGGGTAAATGGAAAGAATTATTGTATAATTTTAGCATTTTCTGTTAATCATCATATTTTCTTTTTATGTAACTATAGTAATGTGCTGATAAATACTCAATTTTCTTTCATTGATTTTTTCAAAGCTTGTACATGTACAAAAGTATCATCAATTGACCAATCACAGCTGTAAATATATCAATCTGTCAACCAACGAAATAATTAATTTAGACTTGATGTTAAATTTGAACTCCAACTTTGCCCGCCATTTATGGCAAGCATTACTTTTGGTTTGGCAACTTAACCCTTTCCCGTACAATCACTTGTTTTCTGGACCCATAGGTTTTGAATTGGGCAAAACATTGCAGGGAAAGAAGAAATTGCTTGTTACAAGCAATTTCTTCTTTCCCTACAATGTTTTCTAAGCTTTACAGTGGTTATTTTTCAATTCAAATGCAATTTGATTTTTCGTCTGCAGCCTCTTTCAAATTGGAGCAGTCTAAAATTTTGTTGTATGGGAAAGGGTTAAACATCATAAACATAGCTTATTTTAGCTGTAGACTTAATGTTTAGGTTGCCAACCAAGCATTTTACCTTTATGTCTTATTACTTGCCATAATTTTTCAAACTAACACCGTTCAGAATCTAAGTGGAACTTCCTGTTGGAGTCTATGGGCAGGAATAGGTTTGCGGGGTCAGCAATTGGTCAATTCCAAACCACATGTCTATGTTGGAGTTTTATGCTGGCATTTTGCATCACATCTACACTGACATTTGACATACTTTTACGCTATTCCAAGCAATTTTCTTTATTTTTGTGATTTTTATGATTTGTAGAAATTCATATCTGATGGCATTTTGGTTTTGTTGTTTTCAAACTTTAACTCTTTCCTGTTCTATTACTGTTTCTCACATCCCTGTATTTTTTTACTTGGGAAAACATTGTGGAAAAAGAAGAAATTACTTGTAACAAACAATTTCTACTTTTTCCACAATATTTCTACCCAACTGAATGATTATTTTTCAAATAAAATCAATTGTGAATCGTTTTCTGCAAAGTCTTTGAATTTGGACCAGTCTAAAATTCTGTAAAACAGTAAAGGGTTAAACTTAATTTAATTCTTATTGAAATGTAATGAATTTAATAGATTTACTTTTATAATGTCTTACACTGTAATGCCTTGTATGCTAAACGAGCAAAGTTGCTTAACCCTTGTCATGCTAAACCTGAAATATCCTGGTTTGGGCTGGAGGCTTAGACACAGATCAGCCTGCACATAAGTACAGTCTGATCTTAGTCTACTCCTCTTGTTTGTCTTTTTCATGCCAGAGTTGTTATGAAATCAAATTTCATACGAAAAATTGATGGTTGAACAA
Source organism: Fragum fragum (assembly GCA_946902895.1). Taxonomy (NCBI): domain Eukaryota; kingdom Metazoa; phylum Mollusca; class Bivalvia; order Cardiida; family Cardiidae; genus Fragum; species Fragum fragum. The sequence continues at coordinate 4,730,309 of OX336378.1, forward strand.
CAAGTACAACCAGTGCTATCATCCCTTTTATTTTAAAGCCATTGCAAAATGGATTTATTCAGCATGACAAGGGCTAATGTCCAAAAAAAAAAATCAAATTTCACTTGAATTAGAATTCTGAATCTTTATCCTTGTCATGCTGAATAAAATCGTTTTCAAATTTGCATCCAATCAAAAGGATGAAAGCTCTGTAAGCATTGGTTTTGGGTCAATAATTCTTTTTTACATTTAATGATTGATTCAGATTGATAACGGATAAAGAAACAAAAGGATGGTGTAGACAGAGATCAGACTACATTCATGTGCAGTCTGACCTTTGTGTATACTCCACCAGAAATATTGTAGGTTCAGCGTGGCAAAGATTAAGAAAACATCACTCGTCACATGACTTTAACCTTTATGAAACCATAAAAAGGCCATTTGAAAAAAATCCTCAAGCATATTTTGTAATAAATAGTTAAGCCATCATTTTGGTCAAGGCTTTTAATCCAAGAGCATTTTAGAAAAAAAGTTTCAACGGTTGGCTCTTTCAATTTTTTTAAAGCCTAGCATATGACATTTTTTTCTTCATATCTTTTAGGCATTTTTCTCTATATCTATTATCATTATTATTTGGGATCAATTGACATCACAATCATTTATATGTTGCTTTCTCATACTTGGTATGAATTCAGGACAAAAGCCTCATAGATTGGGCTATGAGTTCAGGACAAAAGCCTCATAGATTGGGCTATGAATTCATGACAAAAGCCTTATAGATTGGGCTTTTGTCCTAGGAGGCTAATATTCTATTGGGCTTTTGTCTTAGGTGAATTTTGTCCTTGGGGGCATGTGTCTGTACCCCACTTGGTAAGATCTCGTATGATACTCCATTACCAGACGGCAAAATTTTAGACTGGTCCAAATTGAAAGAATTTGCAGACAACAATGTAAAGTGTATAAAATTTCAGATCTTTTGAACTTTCTTGGTAGAAAACATTGTGAGAAATGAAGAAATTGCTTCTGACAAGCAATTTCTTCTTTCACAAAATGTTTTCCCAATTGTTTTCTTGAGGGTCGTCCAAAAGGGTCATTGAATGGGAATGGTTAAAAGCAGAGTTACCAGTTAACCCCTTACAAACTATAAAGAGCAACCCATGAAATAAATACAGATAAGAAAAGTTATTTAAAAATTCTGTTTTAAATACTTCATTTTTAGCTGGGCTTGTTTCTGAGAAAACCCGAGGTATTGTGATCACCTTGGCGTTGTTCGCATTGGCGTTGGCGTGACAAACTTAAGCTTTGGTCATATCTCTGTCGTTATTGAAGATATCCTCATGAAACTTGGCATGTATAAATACCATCACAAGAGCTATCTAGACTATCAAGGGGATAAATGTAAAAGCCTTTTTGTAAGAGTTATGCCCTTTTTCGACTTAGAATTTTTGCATTATCCAGCACCTGCAGCTGAGCATTGGCATCGTCGGCGATGCTCTTGTTCATAGATCTATTCACCTATTACAAGACGACAAATAATTAGGCTGGTCCAAAGTAAGAAGTTTGCAGACAACATTTCATATTGTGCTAAAATTTGTAAATAAGATAAAAATAAAAAGAAAACATTTTGAGAAATGGAGAAATTGTTTGGAACAGACAATTTGTCCTTTTTCCACACAGTTTTCCATGATCAAGTTTCTTCAGGGTGTCAAAAGGTGATATTGTGTGGTAATTGGTTAAAAACTTCATATTTCATAGGATGCAGTACAGAATCATTTTTTTGCATCAAAATTGTAGAAATTTATTTTTGCTAGTCACTTTTATTACACCTTATTTGTAGTTCTTCTTTTTTATGTTACTTTTTGTTTGCAAAATGGTATGAAAAAATGTTCTCTTATTGATGTACAATGTATTAACATGTTCCCACACAATGACCCTTGTAACAAGCAATTTCTTCATTTTCAACAATATTTTCTACCCAGAAAGAAAAAGGATTTTATAATAACATTTGCTTAAAATTGTTGTCTGTAACTTCTTTCAGTTTGGACCAGTCTAAAATTTTGTGTCTGGAAATGGGTTAAACAGAGAAATGTCATTAAAAGTACAGTGAAACCCTCTTAACCCATATACACACAGGAAATTTTTAGACTGGTCCACATTGAAAGGAGTTGCAGAAGACATTTTAAAGTTTATGGAACTCTAGATTTTTTCAAGTTTCTGGATAGAAAACATTGTGGAAAATGAAGAAATTGCTTGTCGCAAGCAATTTCTTCATTTTCCACCATGTTTTCTAAATTAGTTTACTATAGGGGCGTCCAAAAGTGTCATTGTGTGGGAATGGGTTAACCCATAACCAGACAACATATTTTTAGACTTGTACAAGTTCAAACACGTTGCAGAAGACAAATATTAGTTGATCATTTTTTAGCTCACCTGAGCACAACGTGCTCAAGGTGAGCTTTTGGTATCACCTTTTGTCCGTCGTGCGTCAGAAGTCGTCAACAATTCTTTAAACATCTTCTCCTCAGTAACCACTGGGCGGAATTCTACCAAACTTGGTAGGAATGTTCCTTGGGTGACCCTTCTCAAAAGTTGTTCGCGTATTTTTGATTGACCCCCAAATATGGGCGTGGCAGGGCGTGGCAGTTTTTGACTTAGAAATCTTTAAACATCTTCTCCTCAGTAACCATTGGGCCAATTTCAACCAAATTTGGTATGAATGTTCCTTGGGTCACCCTTTTCAAAAGTTGTTCGTGGAATTTTGATTTATGCCCAAATATGGGCGTGGCAGGGCATGGTAGTTTTTGACTTAGGAATCTTTAAACATCTTCTCCTCAGTAACCATTGGGCCAATTTCAACCAAACTTGGCATGAATGTTCCTTTGGTGACCCTTTTCAAAAGTTGTTCATGGAATATTGATTTACGCCAAAATATGGGCGTGGCAGGGCGTGGCAGTTTTTGACTTAGAAATCTTTAAACATCTTCTCCTCAGTAACCATTGGGCCAATTTCATCCAAACTTGGCATGAATGTTCCTTGGGTGACCCTTTTCAAAAGTTGTTCATGGAATTTTGATTTATGCCCAAATATGGGCGTGGCAGGGCGTGGCAGTTTTTGACTTAGAAATCTTTAAACATCTTCTCCTCAGTAACCATTGGGCCAATTTCATCCAAACTTGGCATGAATGTTCCTTGGATGACCCTTTTTAAAAGTTGTTCGCAGAATTTTGATTTATGCCCAAATATGGGCGTGGCAGGGCGTGGCAGTTTTTGACTTTGAAATCTTTAAACATCTACACCTCAGGAACCATTGGGCCAATTTCAACCAAACTTGGTATGAATGTTCCTTGGATGACCCTTTTCAAAAGTTGTTCGGCAGAATTTTGTTTCACGCCCAAATATGGGCGTGGCAGTTTTTGACTTTGAAATCTTTAAACATCTTCTCCTCAGTAACTATTGGGCCAATTACAACCAAATTTGGTATGAATGTTCCTTGGGTGACCCTTTTCAAAAGTTGTTCGCAGAATTTTGATTTATGCCCAAATATGGGCGTGGCAGTTTTTTTAACTTTTAAATCTTTAAACATCTTATCCTCAGTAACAGTTGGGTCAATTTCAACCAAACTTTGCATGAATGTTCCTTTGGTGACACTTTTCAAAAGTTGTTCCTGGAATTTTGATTTATGCCCAAATATGGGCGTGGCAGGGTCAGGCACTTTTTTGACTTTGAAATCTTTAAACATCTTCTCCTCAGTAACTATTGGGCCAATTTCAACCAAATTTGGTATGAATGTTCCTTGAGTGACCCTTTTCAAAAGTTGTTCTAGAATTTTGATTGATGACCAAATAAGGGCTTGGAAGGGTAGGGCAGTTTTTGACTTTGAAATCTTTAAACATCTTCTCCTCAGTAACCATTGGGCCAATTTCAATTTTGAATCATCTTACATTAGTCAGGTGAGCGATTTTAGGGCCATTCTGGCCCTCTTGTTTTTATTTTAATGCACTTTGGGGGTAGAAAGCATTGTGGATAAGGAAGAAATTCCTTCATTTTCCACAATGTTTTCCAAAGCATCTTTCTTAGAGGCATCAAAAAGTGTCATTGTATAGGAATTGGTTAATTACAGCACTGATTATTGCAGTTAATTGCTTAACCCATTACCAGACTACAAAAATATAATGTAGATTGGTAAATGAAGAAAAGTTGCAGTAGACATTTAAAATTGCTCTAAAATTGGAAAATAAGTGCCAAATAAGGTAGAACATATTGTTAGAAAGGGGGAAACTGCTTGTTACAAGCAATTTCCCCTTTTCCCACAAGGTTTTTGCAATCATATTTCTTTGAAAGGCTGAATTGTGTGGTAATGGGGTAAAATCAACTGACTTAATGCACAATCACTAGACTTATTGAGCAATTTGCTCCTTTTATCCCATTACCAGACAGTTAAATTTTAGACAAGTCCAAATTGAAAGGAGCTGCAGACGAAATTTAAAGTTTATAAAACTTTAGATTTTTTCACTTTTCTTGGAAGAAAACATTGTGGAAGATGAAGAAATTGCTTGGGTCAAGCAATTTCTTCATCTTCCACAATGTTTTCTAATTGTTTTTCTTGAGGGGCGTCAAGAAGCGTCCCTGTGTGGGAATGGGTTAATAAGTAACTTCTGCTTAATCGCAACAAGAATCTTGACAAATTGGTGTTGTCATTGACAGGATTCCACTGTATATGTCATGAGTATGTTTTGGAAATTACCCGGTTTGCAATTTATAAACTTGTGCAAAAAAAAAACATTTTGTAAATGTTATGATTATTTTTTATTGACTTTTTTGCCATTTTATTTGCCATTAAAGCATTTTATAGTCAAATTGTTTGAATGTTTTGATTTCTACCCTTATTCCAGATTTAGGGTAAACATAGTAATTTATACATTTACTCAACACAAAAAGAAAAGTCAGGAAACTTTATTATCCCCCGCCATTTCAGCGAAGGGGATATAGTAATGGTCTCCATCGGTCATTCCGTCACTAAGCTTATCCAGAGCATGTCTCTCAAAGTATTAATGCTATCAAATTGAAACTTCATAGGTGGAAAGATCTCATGAAATAAAAGTGCAGAGCACAAGAACCACATCTCTCGCTTGCATAATTTTGGATTTTTACCCTTTGTTATTAGCTCACCTGAGCACGAAGTGCTCTGGTTGAGCTATTGTGATCGGTCATCGTCCATCCGGCCGTCCAGCAGCCGTTCACAATTACAAAAAAATCGTCTCCCCCAAAACTAATTATGGAATTTCAAATAAACTTCACAGAAATGATCCTTAGGTCATACTCCTTCAAAATACTTCAAAGAATTGAAATCCATGAAGAACTCTGGTTGCATGGCAGCAGAGTGAAAAAAACTTTAAAAATCTTCTCCTCCCAAGGCATAAGGCCTAGAGCTCTACTTCAAAGAATTACCGTATTCTGAAAATTAGCCCTTTTCTATGCAATCCCCGATTTTACATAGAAATAAAGAAGGAAAACTTAGAAAATCTTCTTCTCTTAAACCATAAAGCCTAGAGCTTTGAAATTTGGTATAAATTATCTGCCATTTACCATCTACCAAAATACTTCAAACAATTATTGCATTCCGAAAACCAGCCCTTTTCTGTGCTATGCCTGATTTTACAAGTAAAAATAAAGAAGGAAATCTTCAAAAATCTTCTTCTCCCAAACCATAGGGCCTAAAGCTTTGATATTTATTTTACATCATCATTTTTTACCCTCTACCAAAATACCTGAGAGAATTACCATATTCTAAAAATTAGACCTTTTCTGTGTGATCCCTGATTTTACATAGATTTAAAGAAGGAAATCTTTAAAAATCTTCTCCCAAACCATAAGGCCTAGAGCTTTGATATTTTGCATAAATCATCATCTATTCACTCTCTACCAAAAAACTTCAAAGAATTACCCTATTCTGAAAATTAGCCCTTTTCTTTGTGATCCTTGATTATACATATAAAAAAAGAAAGGAAAACTTAAAAAATCTTCTTCTCCCAAACAATAAGGCCAAGAGCTTTGAAATTTGGTATAAATCATCAGCTATTGACCCAATACCAAATTACATTAAAGAATTACTGTATTCTGAAAATTAGCCCTTTTCTATGCAATCCCTGATTTTACATAGAAATAAAGAAGAAAAACTAAATAAATCTTCTCCAAAACCATGAGGCCTAGAGCTTTGATATTTTGTATAAATCAGCATCTATTGACCCTCTACCAAAATACTTTAAGAATAACTGTATTCAGAAAATTAGCCCTTTTCTGTGCAATTCCTGATTTTACATAGATTTAAAGAAGGAAATCTTTAAAAATCTTCTCTCCCAAACCATAAAGCTGAGAGCTGTGATATTTAGTGTGTAACAATACCTATTGACGCTGTACTAAAATACTTTATAGAAATACTGTATTCTGAAAATAAGACCTTTTCTGTGCAATCTGAGAAAGGAAGTGTTTGCATTCTAAACTAGTAGGCCTAGAGTTTTGATATTTGGTATGTATTAATGCCTATCGACCCTCTACTTTATTACTTCAAAGAATTACAGTACTCTTGAAATTAGCTCGACATGGTTGGGTTTTCACTATACCTAGGATAAAAGGAGAAAATCTTTAAAAATTCTTCTCCAAAATGATAACGTGTCGGGCTTTGATATTTTGAATATTATATCATAAAGCCTTGAGCAATCATACTCAGGGGAGCAATATAGGACCATCATGGTCCTCTTGTTCCAGAGATCCTTCCCAATTGACCAATACTGGCTGTCAATCAAAAAATCAACCGACCAATCAAACCATTTATTCAGCCTGGACCGGAGCTTTCAACCCCAACATTAGCAATGATTTTTGTTCACCTTTTTAGCTCACCTGAGCACAAAGTGCTCATGGTGAGGTATCTTGATCGTCCTGTGTCCGTCCTGCGCCGTTCATCGAGTGTCAACAATCTTAAATGACATCTCCCCCCAAACTGCTGGGAGGATAACAACCAACTTTGGCAGGAATGATCCTTGGGTGGTGCCCTTTTAAAATTGCTAAGAGAATTGAAATCTGTTTAAAACTCTGGTTGCCATGGCAACAAAACTGAAATTTTAATGAAAACCTTAAAAATTATCTCCTCCTGACAAAGAAGGCGTAGAGATTTGATATTTGGGATGAAGCATCAGTGCAATGACCTCTTTCAGAATTGCTAAAATCATCACCCTCGGCTACCCAGGGGCAGAGCCCTAGGGGGATGGGGCTTATATAGAAATAAAGAAGTATTTTTAAGAAGACATCTCCTCCCAAACTGCAGGGCGGATTTCAACCAAATTTGGCAGGAATGATTCTTGGGTGGTGCCTTTTAAAAATTACTAAAAGAATTGAAATCTGTTTAAACATCTGGTTTCCATGGCAACAAAACTGAAATGTTAATGAAAACTTTAAAAATTATCTCCTCCTGACCCAGAAGGCGTAGAGCCTTGATATTTGGCAGGAATCATCAGTACAATGACCTCTTTCAGAATTGCTAAAATCATTGTCCTAGGGTACCCAGGGGCGGAGCCCAAGGGTGGGTGGGGCTTATTTAGAAATAAAGAAGGATTTTTAAAACTTCAATTCCTCCCAAACTGCCTGGCAGCTTTCAACCAAATTCGGCAGGATTGTTCCTTGTGTGCTGCCAAATGATAATTGCTATAAGAATTTAAATGTGTTTAAAACTCTGTTTGCCATGGCAACAAAATTTGAATTTTAATAAAAACTTTAAAAATTATCTCCTCCTGACCCAGAGGGCCTAGAGTCTTGAAATTTTGCATGAAGCATCAGTACATTGACCTCTTCAGTATTTCTCAAATCACCAGCCTAAGGCCCCCAGGGGCGGTGCCCCAGGGGGGTGGGACTTATATAGAAATTAAGAAGGATTTTTAAAACGACATCTCCTCCCAAACCACTGGGCTGATTTCAATTAAAGAGTTTTATAAGTTGATAATTCTGGTTGCTATGACAACAAGAGTAAATTTGAAAAAAAAAGAATTGAAAAAAAAAACCATCTCCTCTTGACCCAGAAGTTGAAGAATCTTGAATTTTGCATAAAGCATTTTAGAGCCGAAGGGTGACTAGGCTTAAATAGAAATAAAGGAGGCAACCCTTTCAAAACTAATTGGCCATTTTAAACCAATTAGGGCTTTAAAGGAGGTTTTCTCCCGACCCAGTTTGTATTAGGCCTCGAAGAAAAAAAGAACCTTATCTCAGGTGAGCGCCAGGGCCACTGGCCCTCTTGTTTTATTGGTTTGGTAACTTAAAAGTCGTAACTACAGCTTATTCAAGCTATAGTTACGATGTTTAGGTCACCAATCAACTATTTTACTTTTTAGCTCACCTGAGCACTAAGTGTTCTGGGTGAGCTATTGTGGTTGCCGTTCATCAATCTTTCCATCCGTTCACAATTACAAAAAAATCTACTCCTTAATTAACCATGAAATTTCAACCAAACTTCACAAAAATAATACTAAGGTCATGCTCTTTCCAAATACTTGAAAGAATTGAAATCCATGAAGAACTTTGGTTGCCATGGCAACGGAGTGGAAAAACTTCTAAAATTCTCCTTGGCCCTTTTCTGTGCAATTGCTAAATTTACAAAGAAATTAAGAAGGAACCCTTTAAAAACCTTCTTCTACGAAACCATAAGGCCTAGAGCTTTGATATTTTGTATAAAACATCATCTATTGACCCTCTACCAAAATTCTTCAAAAATTACCATATTCTGAAAATTAGCCCTTTTCTGTGCGATCCCTGATATTACATTGAAATAAAGAAAGAATCTTTTCCCAAACCATAAGGCCTAGAGCTTTGATATTTTGTATACCGGTAAATCATCATCTATTGACCATCTACCAAAATACTTCAAAGAATTATCGTTTCTTGAAAATTAGCCCTTTTCTGTTTAACCTGATTTTACATAGAATTAAAGAAGGAAATCTAGAGCTTTGATATTTTGTATAAAACATCATCTATTGACCCTCTTCCAAAATTCTTCTAAGAATTAGCATACCTTGAAAATTAGCCTTTCTCTGTGCAATCCCTGATATTACATTGAAATAAAGAAGGAAAACTTTTAACAAACTTCTTCTCCCAAACCCTAAGGTTTACCTCCTACGAAAATTCTTCAAAGAATTACTGTATGCTGAAAATTAGCCCTTTTCTGTGCGATCCCTTATTTTACATAGAATTAAAGAAGAAAATCTTTAAAAATCTTCTTCTCCCAAACCATAAGGCCTAGAGCTTGGATATTTCGTATACCGGTAAATCATCATCTATTTACCATCTACCAAAATACTTCAAAGAATTACCATATCTTGAAATTAGTCCTTTTCTGTGTGATCCCCAATTTTACATAGAAATAAGGAAGGAAATCTTTAAAAATTTTCTTCTCCCAAACCATGGCAAAAATACTTTGAGAGCCTTGACCATAGCGCAGTTGGTAGCATGTAGGACTCCTAATCATTGGATCAAGGGTTCAATACCAAGCCATGTAAAATATCCTTTCTGACATTTGTCTCCCAGTAATAACAGGATGATAGTGAACCTAAGTGGGATGAGCAGCTGGAAGCTTGGAAAGTTGGAAAGGACATGGTAGTACTGGTTTGAGAAATACAAGGAATCCATGGTTAGGTGCTCCAGCCCACTGCTGTATGACTGAAGTATCAATAAAAGTGATGTTAAACCCGTTTTAAAAGATTTATCAAAATTCAAGACTTTCCAAATAGCATGGGATAGCATTGGGAAGCAGATGACTAAGTACAAATTAAAAAAATGACCATCCTATATAATAGAAAATATTGTTGAAAAGAAGAAATTGCTTCTTTTCTCACAATGTTTTCTCAAGTATAATATCACAGAAATGAAATAACCAGGGGTTGTACGGAAAAAGTTTCCTCAGAGTTGTTAAGAAATTCAATTACTAGAATAAATACTGACCCAGATCTAGTACTGTCAGGGCTATCAACACTTATATTTTTGCACAATTTTGAAAAGGAATTTATTCCAAGTGATAAAGGGTTAATTATAATTAACACCAAGTCCTGTGTTCACCCTGTTTAATGTAATATAGTTGATAAACATTAAAACATAAATGATAATATGGAATAGTATTGAAGGAGATAAAAAACAACCTTTTAAAGCCACTCCTACTCGGTCCCAATATTTAAGACCTAGGAAATTCATAGTACAGAAACACTTGAGTGGAAAAAAGAATTTGCTTGTCACAAGCATTTTCTTATTTACTCAAATAGTTTTCTACCCTATAAGAAAGGTATCATTAATTATCATAGACAGCCTCTTTGATTTTGAGCCTGTCTAGAATTTTGTTTTCTAGTTACAGAATAACAAAAAGATCTAAATAGATGACTTCAAAACTAGTCTGAGAGCCATTTTCAACCAATTACCACAAAATCCATATATGATGCACAAATATTTTTCTCAGAATACAATCTGGAGCACTTAACAATGCTTTCTTTAATGCTTTCAAGTGAATCATCTCTAATAATTCTAAAAAAAAAAAAATGGTGAAAATATCAAAATGATAAACCCCGTTTTGAAAGATTAAGCTGATGTTATCTAAGCTGGGTCATACACATTGATGATGTGATTAAATTGTCATAAAATTCACATGCTTAATAATACTTTTCAGAAACTTTACACAATTTTTTCTCCTCTTTAATTTCCATTAACCCATTACCACACAATGACCCCTTCTGATGCCCCTGAAGCGAAACAATTTGGAAAATATTGTGTAAATGAAGAAATAGCTTATATCAAGCAATATCTTCATTTTACACAATGTTTTCTACCAAAAAAGTTGAAAAAATCAAAATTTTCTTATACTTTAAATTGTCATCTGCAACTCCTTTCAATTTGGACCAGTCTAAATTTTTGCCGTCTGGTAATGGGTTATAAGAATAGAATAATCATTTGGGTCTATGAAAAACTGATAAATCTTTCATTGAGTTAACAACAAAAGCTATATTTTCACCCTTGGCACCACCACTTGTGAAAATATAGCTTTTGTTGTTGACTTAATGAAAGGTATATTGCTCTTACATTGAAACAAACACTTATCCACTATATCAATAACCTCATAATTCAAACCATGAGGCATCAGGTATTTTTGATACAAGTTTTACCACAAATATATTACCATTGTATACATATATTGAATAAATCCAGACTGCTATCAGTTTAATGTAGTTAACCATTTGCTATGCTAATCAAAGTACATTGACACTTGGTAAATTAATTTGAAGTCCATCATCTAATTTGAATCTGTTATTTTATGTCTTATTACCTTAAATGGGCACCACAAACATTATACTATAAGAGACTCCAGCTTTTCATCCCAATTTTATAAGAGACAAATGACTTTGCCAAATGTTTGGAAGAAAGATGGCTATCACTGAGGTTGCACTAATGATCCCATGATTCATGGTAAAAATCCCCCAGTTTATGGTGGGACAAAAATTTTAAAAAGTATAAAACAGTAATTAAACGTGAATGAAATATGGAACACAAAGTTGTCAATGAAATATATGGCAAGCTCGCTAATTATCTGACCTTGAGTTATGACTTTCACCTTGGAGCTGTCTGAATATTTCTTTCAAATTGGCTCATAATTGAGAAAAATATCCAAAATTACATTGTACATATATTACAAAATCCACTCCCAACTTTAGGAGATGTGCACTTGACATGCTCAATTTGAATGATTGACCTTGATCTGTGAACTTGATCTTGGATAGAAAACAATCCATAAATTGGAGTTATGTGGACAAATCACTATGAATGACTCACTAACACACTAAGGCACAAACACCCACTTATGTAAGTTGGTGTTTGTCTCCCTCAAGCATACAAGACAAAAATGCATATAAAGAGGCTTTTAACCCTTGTCATGCTAAATAAAATCATCTACATGAACTGCATAAAAATCAAAGGACTGAAAGTACAGGAAGCATTAAATGTAGCTAAGTTAGTAATATTGAAAATTTATCTTAAAACAAATCTAGCTTTAAAGGTACAAGCAGGTGGTCTAGACAATGATCTGACTGCCATCAGTGCAGTCTGATCTCTGTCTTGACCTTCTGTCAAAACAGGAATATTTGGGCTCAGCATGACAAGGGTTGAAAGAGGAGACATTCTGAAATATTTATATGTAAATGAAACCCCATACATGTATAGTAGGTAATCATTTTAACCCTTTCAGCAAGACGTTTCCAATGAGAACCCAAGATGAAGGGCTTAAACCATTCCCATATAACAAAATTTTAGACTGTTCATAATTGAAAGTTTTGGACGATAATTTTGAGTTGATGGAATTTTAGATTTATATGTATTTTTGGACAGGAAACATTGTGGATTATGAAAAATTGCTTGATTGACCAATAACACTTGAGGTTATACCTTGATTTAATCCATTACCTCACAATCGAATTTTAGACTGGTGGAAATTGAAAACAGTTGAGGATGACAATTTCAAGTTGATGAAATTGTCTGTATTTTGAGTGTATAATGAAGTAATTGATTGTAACAAGCAATTTCTTCATTTTCCATAATGTTTTCAAAAGCTTTCTTTCTTAATGGGCATAAAAATGAGGGATTGTGTGGGAATGGGTTTGAAGACATCTAACAATACTTTATTCTTTGTATTTAACCCTTTCCTACATAAACCTGGGATTTTATGTCACTGTGATTTTAAACATTGTGGAAAAGGAAAAAATTGCTTGTATCAAGCATTTTTTTCTTTTTCCACTATGTTTTCTACCCTAATGAATGGTTATTTTTTAAATAAAATCGCCTTTAAATTTTGAATTTGGACCGGTCTAAAATTTTGAAAAACAGGAAACGGTTAAATCACTCTGTAGCTCTGATGATAAGGAGATAAAACATTTGTTGGTAGAAATGAACTGAGTCAGTCCATTCTTACAAACTGTTCTTGATGTGTTCCTACAGAATGGCTTCAAAACAGCAGACATTCAAACATTTAAAAGTAAATAACAATGAATTTGACAAAACACAAAATTTTAAATATAAATGAATAAGTATGTAAACTTTAAGGTCACATTCAAGATATGAACTTTAACATTATGTATAAAATAACACAGTTTTTACATTAACCCATTCCTGCACAATGATGCTTTTAAACGCTCCTTAATATTCAAGCTTTGGAAAACATTGTGGATCATGAAGAAATTGCTTGTTACAAGCAATTTCTTCACTATCCACAATGTTTTCTATCCAAAAAAACAAAGATTTAAAATATTTTATAAACTTGAAATTATTGTCTGCAACTTCTTTGAATTTGGACCAGTCTAAAATTTCCTTGTGTGGGAATGGGTTAAGTACATATAACTGGCATCTAGATTAGCAGCAAATCTATGAGCAACTACAAACTGTATTTAACAAAAGCATATTGTAAAGTCATAGGAAGCACATAATAGTACTAATTACTTACTTCCAACCCTTAACCCATTCCAACACAATAAATTTTAGACCAGTCCAAATTCCAAGAAGTTGCAGACGACAATCTTGAGTTGATGAAATCTTCAAAATCTTTGTCTTTTTGGGTAGAAAACATTGTGGATAATGAAGAAATTGCTTGTAACAAACAATTTCTTCATTTTCAACAATGTTTTCCAAAACTTTCATATTTAGGGGCATTTAAAAGTGTCACTGTGTGGGAATGGGTTAAATCCGTGAACTTGAATTTTAAGTATTTGAAAAGATTCTCCTTTTTTTAGGCAACTATTGGCTAAAACCAAATAACTCAACCAGTACCAAAAATTACATGAATTCCACCAAATAGTTTTAGAGAATCATTCAAATTAGCTCATGTCTAACTTTGAGCAAATCATTTTTGGGGAGTTTCTTGCAATATTGCAACTCAAAAACAAACTGACATGTAACTTCCATCCAAATCAGGTGAATAGTTTTAAAGATTTCAAGACATCTTTTAAACTGATCTTAACTTTGAGCTGTGAATCAGCTCTTGTCATGTTTTATTTATAGCACGACATAGGGCTAAAACTTATAAATTGTGGTAAATAGCATAAACATCTGCCAAAGACTTACTGAGATTTCATCATTTTGTTCACAAGACATCTATAACATTGAAGTTTGAGCAATTGTAAAAGAAATTTAAAAAAATCTCTCTAGGCCTGGAGCTAAACAAGTAAGAGAATTTCATCAAAATCAGCAACTTAGTTCCAGATACTTTATCCAGTAACAAAGAATCAGATAGATTGACAAACTGACTGATGGCCCTGAATGGGGACACATTTGGCCGCAAAAGACTTCCGACAATAAAAAAATATCACAAAAATGAATCATATGGCACAGGACAAAATTAACATAATTGGTCTTTACTGCAACTCTGAAAAATCCCTATCATTGAATGGTAGCTGATGTACCTAACCATGGCTTCCTATATTATATAAGGCCACGGCCATAGCCCAGTTGTAGCACGTATGACTCCTAGTCAAGGGGTCCCGGGTTTGATCCCCTGCTTCAGCAAATATCCTTTCTGACAATTGTTTCCAACCAATGGATAGATAATCATAAACCAAAGTGGGATGAGCAGCTGGAGGCTTTGACAGGATGTAGTAGTATTGGTGTGAAAAATACAAGGAATCCATGGTTAGATGCTCCAGTCGAGCAATATAAATGAAGTTCTGTTAAAAGTGACATCAAACCTCATTCAATAAATCAATCAATCATCCTATCATATTTAACAAAAGTATAGTGCAAAATATCAGAAAACTGTTTTCTGAGCCTAGGGTTGAAATCATGATCTGTTAACCCTTGTCATGCTGAACCCGGAATATACGGGTTTTGGCAGGAGGTGTAGACCAAGATCAGACTGCTTATCATTTTCCTGCCAGAGTTGTTTATAAAATGGATTTCTAAAAGAAGTATTGATTTTTTACCAACAAGTTCTATCAGTGCGTTCAGCCTTTTGATTTTACAGCAATTCAGTAAGGCAATTTATACAGCATGACAAGGGTTAATCATTGACTACACTACTGCCTCAGCCAAGTTTGTGTATAAACCAATGATTATTCTTATAAAGTCAATGATGTAAAATAAATGGCATTAACAAGATATGTATATGAAGCACTTATTATTCAAAAAGACCATTTTAACAGCTTGAATTTGTACTTCTGTCATGAACGAACAATTTGATAGGTCAATTGGGTTTTTGACTAACATCTGCAATCTGTCAATTGCCTTCGACCAGCATATTCTATTGTGTTTTACATATTGAATAGATCCAAAAAGGTCATTTTTGTCCATAATAATAATTGATCATCAAAGGTTGGCCACTAAAACCTGAGGTTCTATGTTGATTTAACCCATTACCACACAATGAAATTTTAGACTAGTCAAAATTGAAAGCAGTTCCAGATGACAGTATCAAGTTGATGAAATTATTAAAATCTTTGTATTCTGTTATAAGGACTTTCTTCTTTTCCACAATGTTTTCCAAAGCCTTTTTGAGGGGCTTCAAAAAATGTCATTGTGTGGAATCGGGTAAACCCATTTCCACACAATGACGCTTTTTACATGCCAAAGAAACAAAGCTTCAGAAAACATTGTGGAAAAAGACATAATCCACAATGCTTTTTTACCACAAAAGACAAAAACTTTCAAACCTTCATAAACTTTGAATTTATTGTCTGCAACTTCTTTCACCTTGGACCATTCTTAAATTTTGTTGTGGTAATTGGTGAATCATTGCTTACTGTCCACAAGTGAGGTATAAATGACTAACACAGATATAAGCAAAAAAATCACAGTCATAAATATAGCACTTACATGTACAAAAAACATAATATAAAAAGAACAAGAGGACTATGATCGTCAAAAATCACTCACCTGAGATAGAATCTCAAATTTAGACACACCAAAACAAATAAAAATTAGACTGTGCCTGGATGCAGCCCTAAGGGGGCCTATTGGTCATTATTCAACCTGTTACAAGACAACATTTTAGACTGGTCCAAATTCAAAGAAGTTGCAGATGATTATCTTAAGTTGATGAAATTTCAAAAATTCTATTTCTTTTTGGGTAGAAAACATGGTGGCTTATCAAGAAATTGCTTGTAACTAAGTCTCTTGATTATCCACCATGTTTACAAATTCTTTTTTCTTGAGATTGATTAGAAAGTGTGATTTTGTGGAAAATGGTTTAAACAACTTTTTTAGCTGTTTGTCAAATGCATACTAATAGTTTGTTGGTTCTTTGTATCATGAATTCTGTGCCTGGTTGGAGTCTAAATTGGTCCCCAGAAAATATGAAACCTATAGCATAGTCCTTACCCTATTACAATACTGCAAAATTTAAGACCAGTCCATATTGAAAGGAGTCGCAGATGAAAAATCAAAAATTACAAAATTTTGATTTTTTTTTTCACTATTGGGGGAAGAAAACATTGTGGATAATGAAGAAATTGCTTGTTACAAGCAATTTCTTCATTTTCCACAGTGTTTTTTTTTTTAAATTTTTTTTCTTAGGTGTGTCCAAAAGTGTCACTGAGTGGTAAAGGGTTAACCCATTCCCACTCAATGATGCTTTTAGACGCCCTCAAGAATAAAAGCTTTGGAAAACATTGTGGAAAATGAAGAAATTGCTTGTCACAAGCAATTAATTCATTTTCAAGAATGCTTTCTTTCCACAAAGTTGGGAAAAATCTAAACTTTCATCTTTCACTTTAAATTGTTGTCTGCAACTCCTTTCAATTTGGACCAGTCTAAAATTTTGTTGTCTGGTAATTGGTCAGGGTAAGAAAATTTTTTAAATGTTACTTCTTTGGTTTCTATCAAAAACAGGTCATGCCCAGACACAGTCCAGATAGGACCCCAGAAGTATTAGATCCACAACTTTAGTAAGTGACAAATAGGTGATATGTTATACAGTTAGAAATCTCTAGGCCTAGTGATTTGTTCAGTGAAGTTTGTTTTAACCCTTGTCATGCTGAACCCAGAATATTCCAGTTTAGCAGGAGGTATAGACACCGATCAGCCTGAGTGCAGTCTGATTTCAGTCTAAACCTCCTGTCTGTCCTTTTGAAACCAGAGTTGTCTATGAAATTAATTTTCAAAAGAAATATTGACAACCGAAAAACGAGTACTACCAGTGCTTTCAACCCTTTGATTTTACATAGTTCTGAAAAGGATTTTATTCAGCATGACAAGGGTTAATGTTTTAATGTAAAACGGTGTGCCCTGGTCCAACCGGATTGGGATCTCACATTTTTAAAACAGATTTTGTAGAGAGCCACCAGGTGATGCCACATGCAAAATATTAAAACCTTTGGGTCTTTAGGTTTGGTAGAATAAGATTTTTAAAATGTTCTATGCAAAGTAATTTATTCCATGGGCAATCAGAGTTTTGACAGATACCACTGACAGACAACAGGTGATGAGTGATCACACTAGCTTAGCTTGAGCACTATGAGCTAACAAGATTAACACATGCGATGCCAAAGCTCAACTGTTCTAGTGATTGATAGAGGGCGAAACTTTCAAGTAAAAAAGGGGTATAATTAAAAAATGCATTGACTTTAACCCACATTGTTGGTATAGATTGATCTTTTGACTGTGAACATATGCATTACAATTTTCAAGTGAAAGCCTTTAGTAATATCAGAGATTTTACAAAAGAACAAAGTTTTTGGACACAGACACATATGCAGACGCAGACAACAACCTGGCCAGAGCAATACCTCGGGTTTTCATCGAAAACAGCCGAGCTAAAAATAGGTATATACAGGCAATAAACAAGCTAAATCAATAAAGGAATAAACCTTAACCCATTATGAGATGACAAAATTTTAGACTGGTCTAAATCAAAAGGAGTTGCAGACGACAATTTCAGGTTTGTAAAATTTGATTTTTTTCATCTCTCTGGGTCTCTTGTTACAAGCGATTTCTTCATATAACACGTTTTCCCAATTGATTGTCTATAAGGGTGTCCAAAAGCGTTACTGTTCGGGACTGGTCCAAATTCAAAGATTTTGCAGACAAAAATTTTAAGTTGAACTTATTTGTCATTTTTTAATCATTCAGGAGGGTAGAAAATATTGTGGAAATGAAGAAATTGCTTGGAACAAGCAATTTCTTCTTTTTCTGTAATATTTTCTCAAGTATAAAAACAAGGGAACGTAAAAACCAGGGATAAAACAGGAAAGGGTTAAAGGATCACTGGCCATGCCCACTGACCTCCCTCGTGGCAATTTGACAAAGGTAATTAACCCATTCTCAACAATAAGGCTTTTCCAAAAGAAAAATAAATGTTTTCTACCCAGAAAGTTGAAAAAAGTCTAAAATTTCATAAAATTTTAGACTGTCTACTAGCACTCCTTTCCATTTGGAACAGTTTAATATTTTGTTGTCTGGTAAAGGGTTAACAACATTTGTCCGTAAGTTATGAGGTAAGGGATATGAAATAAAAGGCAGATTGTCACAAGCAATTTCTACTTTTTCCACGATGTTTTCTCAAGTATAAAATCACAGCAACATAAAGGCCCGGGTTTGTACAGGAAAGGGTAAAGATACATTTAAGTTGCAAAAAACAAACAAGATAGCTTTATCCATTAACAATAATGCTTTTTAAGCCTCCCCCCCCCTCCCAAGACAAAAAGGCTTTGGAAATATTGTGAAAAATGAAGAAATTGCTTGTTACAAACAATTTCTTCATTATCAACAAAGTTTTCTCCCCAAAAAAGATAAAGACTTTTTAAATTCTGTCAACTAAAAATTGTCATTTGTAAAGCCTTTCAATTCGGACCAGTCTAAATTATTGTCGTCTGGTAACGGGTTAACATGAAAGTCAGAGTTCAAAATTGAATCACTTGATTGACAAAACAACTTTCTAAATAGACTTCACTGTGTACAACCCATTTGCTTTTATGTATTTAATAAAAACACTCTAAATCATGTGATATTATCGGGCAGCTTAGGAAATGCACAGTGTGCTCATTATTGACACACTGTTACTTACCTACACTGTGCAACATTAAATTTAAGAGATCCCAAAAATCAGCTTTGTGTTGTTGTTTTTTTTTGACAAAGCTGATTGAAAATTGGGAAACACCATCAAGTGACATAAGTAACAATTATGATAAAATGATAATATCATCATCAACAATGTTATAGAGACTGGTACTCACATTCCTACCATCTTAACTGATGTCATAGACTGGTACCTCTGTCCGCTTGTTTGATATTGGTACACAGTGACATATGTAACAATTATGATAAAATGATAATATCACCATCAACAATGTTATAGGGACAGATACACTGCAACTGTAGTGGTGATTGATGCCTTAGGTCATAGTTAATTGCATTGTTAGGTTTAAATCAATTATTAATATTGATAAGTTAAGTGTACAATTTTGAAATCTTGCATCATACACAGATCCATTTCAAATGGTTTAGCCAGAGAAAAACTCAAAACAAATGTACTGGCGATAACTTTTCAATTTCATATTCAGAATGACAACTAATACTCCGAAGTGAAACTAGGTATCCCACAATCTTCGAAATATTTTGATTATTGTGACTCATGATGCATTATAAATAAAATATTGTGTGTTTTTTACCAGTTACAAATTTTTAAATTCAATTCATTTCCTCCATGTGTAGTTGCTTGGCGTAAATCCCTATTCGTAAATGCATAGGTTAAGATAATTTATTGTTATCTTACTTTTAACGACGGCAAAAAATTTAGGTGAAGTCCAAGGTTGATAAACGTGACATTTTCTCAACGCTTTACAAGCCCAAGGTGTTCAATGATTCGTTGGTCTTAGCCATAGTTAAATGTGAAGCTAGACATTACTCTGTTAAGGTCAATCCAAGTAACATTTTCTCAATGCATCCTTAACCCGTGACGTTCAATGAGTTGTCGGTCTTAGAATAGTCGTAAGTGAAACTTCGGACGTCTCGATTTTTTCCGATTATTATGACCTTCATTGTATTAAAAAGTACCAGTTACAAAGTTTAATCACTTTTTGTACACATGCAGCTGGTCGGTGTAAATTCCCGATTCCTAAATGACCTGGTTTGGATAGAGTTCTTTGTTGTTTTATTGTTACCATTATTCTAGAGTCTCTGAAAATTAGAAATAGTTTGTTTGATTAATATGAGTACAGTAAACTCTAATTGAGTAGTTTTATTGGAACATTATTACAGAAAAACAGATTTATGTGCATCTAATGAACCACGCATGAACTTCCGTACACATGTCAAATTTAGAAAGATTAAACATTGGCATTGAAAAAATATCAAGTTTCTTAGTCTTTCAACATGGTATAGAACAAAAATGGTACAAAATGACGTTAGTTAATTCAACAAGGTGGATGAAGCTAAAACAAAAGTGATGGACAAGATATTTGACTTGAGGCTACAAAAGATGAGATGTAAGTCGGCCTTCACAAAAACCAAAAACAAACTCACAAACTTTGTCTCGGATGAAGACATGGTCAACAAAAACGATGTAAGGGACCTTCAAGACAAATTTGATATGGCTCAAGATAATGTGTATGCAGTTTTACAGAGACTTTGTGTTGCTTATAGGAGGTTGGATGACACAGAAAATATTGAGAAAACACAACAAGAAATAGAGGCAATAGACTCAATTTAGAGTAAAACACATGTACATGTATTTGTACATCAGAAAATAGAGACAATGAAAAGCACAAGTGATGTCAGCGACTCTGCAAAAGAGACAAAATTGGGCACTGACATGTGGCGTCAAATGAAGTGAGTCTCCATATCTATTTTTGATGGAAATTAACACATACCCTAGCTGGAAAACAGCATTTGAAGCTTGTATAGACAAAGCATCTGTTACAGGCGAGTGCAAACTCTTACAATTAAGACAATACCTATCAGGGTCAGCATTTCATGCTATAGAGGAATTGGGTCACTCCACAGCAAGTTACGAAGCTGCAAAAGAGCACCTTGACAGAAAATTTGGCAGTTCAAGATGTCAAATAGCCTTATACATCGAGGAGTTGTCCTAGCTTCCTCCAATGAAAGAGGAAAATGTGCAAAATATCGAAAATTTTATTGACTAATTGGATATAGCAGTTATAAACATGAAAGAAGCGGATCATGAGAAAGATCTGGGTGCTGGTTCTTTGTATCACATTCTTTAACGTAAAATGCCAGAGAGTATGTTGACCCATTATCACAAGTGGATCTTCGAAAGTTGAGAAGACACAAACGTTGAAACCCTAAAAAACTGGATATATCAGGAATCATCTTACTACACGATTGCAAATGAAACGATTCATGGGCTTTCATAAAATAAAAATAAGAACAAACATTCACAGAATGATAGGTGTCATATTTAACCAACTCAAATACACAGAGTCAGTGTAGGATTTGTAATGATTTCCACCCTATTGGGAATACAAACATTTTAAAAAAAACCTTTCAATACCAGAAAGATGGAACAAGGCCAAATTAAGGCTTTGTTTTCTTTGCCTAGGAGACAACCACATGGGTAAAGATTGTGAACCGGGTGACAATATTTAGTCTTGTCAAAACTGACAGAATTTGCGAATGGAAACTTGAAACAAATATAGATTGAGAAATAAGTGCCAAATGGGGTAGAAAATGTGAGAAAAATTGTAATTACCTGTTACAGGTAGTTTCTCCTTTTCCCACGATGTTTAAAATTTTCTTGAAAGCATAAAACTGTTGGACTGTGCAGTAATTGATATATCTCTCCTAATTTTTTATTATAGAATAATAGAAGTTCTTGATTGATGTTGAATTTCTTCTCATTAATTTGTAGTAGTTTTAGTGTGTTGGAATGCTATATGTGATTTCTCAAATTTGTCAAACTTTTACTACAGAAAAGGCTAGATTTAGCAAAATTGAAAGAAAGGGAAATCATTGTATGTAAAGGAAGAGGACACATTTTTCCTTTTCATTCAGCATTTTCAATTTCTTTCATCTATACCTGAAAGGCATGCTCTATGTGTAATAAGCCTATAATGTTGATGTTTTAATTTGTAAAAAAATGAAGTTTACATACATTGTATCTATGTTTTTAATGTATGTATGCTCTTTTGTTGCTTTCTTTTGTATATATGCTATGTTCATGTTCATTGTAAATGTTTTGTAATTAACTTTTTTTGATGAGGCCCACATGGAAGATTTGGAAACCAAATGTGTAGCCTCTATAAATAAAGACATTATTATTATTATTATTTAAACGAGCAGGAAAGTGCAAAAAAGACAACTGCCTGAAAACACACAATAGACTTCTACATCATGCTATCATGCATCAGAGATAAATGAAAACGCTGCAGATTTTTTCCAAATGAAGCCACTAACTTAGTTCAAAACATTTGTCAGCAAGTCTTTGCAGTTATCAAAAGAATGAAACTATAGCTTTAAGAACTGTTCCAGTAATTGTCTCCGCAAATGAGAAAAGATAACAAGAGGCCCAGTGGGCCTTAACGGTCACCTGAGTAAAAGAGCACAAAGACAAGTGATTTTGTTTGAAAGAATTAGAAAAAGGTTTGGTTGAAATCCCCTCAGTAGTTCTTGAGAAGAAGATGAAAATGTTTAAAAGTTACCAAAAATGACCCCCTTTTGGTCCCCATTTTAGGCACCCCTGACCTCCAGCCTTATAATTTTCAAAAATCTGTATAATCAGTACCCAATGATGCTTTTCACCAAGTTTGTTTGAAATTGGCTTAGTACTTCATCATCAGAAGGTGAAAATGTGAATTTTTTAACATGATGAACTTTGACCTCTGGGTGTGGCCCCATACATGACCCCAGGGGCATGAATTACACAATTTATAATATACCTGTCCTAGTTGTCATGCACCCAGAATATTTAAGCTCTGGCATTAACGGTTTATTAGAAGAAGATTTTTAAAGAAGTACCAAAAATTACCCCTTTTTGGCCCCTATTTGGGCCCCTTTGACCCCCAGAACCCCTATTTTCACAAACTTGAATTGGCATCCCCCAATGATGCTTTCTACCAAGTTTGGTTGAAATCCGCCCAGTAGTTCTTGAGAAGAATATGAAATATTTAAAACTTACCAAAAATTACCCCCTTTTGGTCCCCATTTTAGGGCCCCCTGACCCCCAAGCCTTTTTATTTTCACAAATCCAAATAACCATTACCAAATGATGCTTTTCACCAAGTTTGTTTGAAATTGGCTTTGTACTTCATCAGAAGAAGATGAAAATGTGAATTTTTTAACATGATGAACTTTGACCTCAGGGTGTGGCCCCATACATGACCCCAGGGGCATGAATTTCACAATTTATAATATACCTGTCCTAGTTGTCATGCAGACAAAATATTTAAGCTCTGGCATTAACGGTTTATTAGAAGAAGATTTTTAAAGAAGTACCAAAAATTACCCCTTTTTGGCCCCTATTTGGGCCCCTATGACCCCCAGAACCCCTATTTTCACAAACTTGAATTGGCATCCCCCAATGATGCTTTCTACCAAGTTTGGTTGAAATCCCCCCAGTAGTTCTTGAGAAGAAGATGAAATATTTAAAACTTACCAAAAATTACCCCCTTTTGGTCTCCATTTTAGGGCCCCCTGACCCCCCAGCCTTTTTATTTTCACAAATCCAAATAACCATTACCAAATGATGCTTTTCACCAAGTTTGTTTGAAATTGCCTTTGTACTTCATCAGAAGAAGATGAAAATGTGAATTTTTTAACATGATGAACTTTGACCTCTGGGTGTGGCCCCATACATGACCCCAGGGGCATGAATTTCACAATTTATAATATACCTGTCCTAGTTGTCATGCTCCCAGAATATTTAAGCTCTGGCATTTACGGTTTATTAGAAGAAGATTTTTAAAGAAGAACCAAAAAAATTACCCCTTTTTGCCCCCTATTTGGGCCCCTTTGTTCCCCAGAACCCCTATTTTCACAAACTTGAATTGGCATCCCCCAATGATGCTTTCTACCAAGTTTGGTTGAAATCCGCCCAGTAGTTCTTGAGAAGAATATGAAATATTTAAAACTTACCAAAGATTACCCCCTTTCAGTCCCCATTTTAGGGCCACCTGACCCCCCAGCCTTTTTATTTTTTACAAATCTGAATAACCATTACCAAATGATGCTTTTCACCAAGTTTGTTTGAAATTGGCTTTGTACTTCATCAGAAGAAGATGAAAATGTGAATTTTTTAACATGATGAACTTTGACCTCAGGGTGTGGCCCCATACATGACCCCAGGGGCATGAATTTCACAATTTATAATATACCTGTCCTAGTTGTCATGCAGACAAAATATTTAAGCTCTGGCATTAACGGTTTATTAGAAGAAGATTTTTAAAGAAGTACCAAAAATTACCCCTTTTTGGCCCCTATGACCCCCAGAACCCCTATTTTCACAAACTTGAATTGGCATCCCCCAATGATGCTTTCTACCAAGTTTGGTTGAAATCCCCCCAGTAGTTCTTGAGAAGAAGATGAAATATTTAAAACTTACCAAAAATTACCCCCTTTTGGTCTCCATTTTAGGGCCCCCTGACCCCCCAGCCTTTTTATTTTCACAAATCCAAATAACCATTACCAAATGATGCTTTTCACCAAGTTTGTTTGAAATTGCCTTTGTACTTCATCAGAAGAAGATGAAAATGTGAATTTTTTAACATGATAAACTTTGACCTCTGGGTGTGGCCCCATACATGACCCCAGGGGCATGAATTTCACAATTTATAATATACCTGTCCTAGTTGTCATGCTCCCAGAATATTTAAGCTCTGGCATTTACGGTTTATTAGAAGAAGATTTTTAAAGAAGAACCAAAAAAATTACCCCTTTTTGCCCCCTTTTTGGGCCCCTTTGTTCCCCAGAACCCCTATTTTCACAAACTTGAATTGGCATCCCCTAATGATGCTTTCTACCAAGTTTGGTTGAAATCCCCCCAGTAGTTCTTGAGAAGAAGATGAAATATTTAAAACTTACCAAAAATTACCCCCTTTTGGTCCCCATTTTAGGGCCCCCTGACCCCCAAGCCTTTTTATTTTCACAAATCCAAATAACCATTACCAAATGATGCTTTTCACCAAGTTTGTTTGAAATTGGCTTTGTACTTCATCAGAAGAAGATGAAAATGTGAATTTTTTAACATGATGAACTTTGACCTCTGGGTGTGGCCCCATACATGACCCTAGGGGCATGAATTTCACAATTTATAATTTTCCTGTCCTAGTTGTCATGCACACAAAATATTTAAGCTCTGGCATTAACGGTTAATTAGAAGAAGATTTTTAAAGAAGTACCAAAAATTACCCCTTTTTGGTCCCTATTTGGGCCCCTATGACCCCCAGAACCCCTATTTTCACAAACTTGAATTGGCATCCCCCAATGATGCTTTCTACCAAGTTTGGTTGAAATCCCCCCAGTAGTTCTTGAGAAGAAGATGAAATATTTAAAACTTACCAAAAATTACCCCCTTTTGGTCCCCATTTTAGGGCCCCCTGACCCCCCAGCCTTTTTATTTTCACAAATCCAAATAATCATTACCAAATGATGCTTTTCACCAAGTTTGTTTGAAATTGGCTTTGTACTTCATCAGAAGAAGATGAAAATGCGAATTTTTTAACATGATGAGCTTTGACCTCTGGGTGTGGCCCCAAACATGACCCTAGGGGCATGAATTTCACAATTTATAATATACCTGTCCTAGTTGTCATGCACACAAAATATTTAAGCTCTGGCATTAACGGTTTATTAGAAGAATATTTTTAAAGAAGTACGAAAAATTACCCCTTTTTGGCCCCTATTTGGGCCCCTATGACCCCCAGAACCCCTATTTTCACAGTTCTTGAGAAGAAGATGAAAATGTTTAAAAGTTAACGGACGACGCACGACGGACGACGCACGACGACGGACAAACGATGATTGCAATAGGTCACCATTACCATTCCGTCAGGTGACCTAAAAATTTATGCTTTGCTTGATGATGGTAGTACCAAAAGCTATATCAATCAGGACGTTGCTTCAGAGTTAGGGTTACAAGGTCAATTTGAACAGGTCAAGGTCAATGTCATCAATGGTCGGTCAGAGATTTTGAATACTATTTTCAGTGAACCTTGAGATGCAGGGTGTAAGTCATTCAAGTGAGAGAATGTCTGTGGAAGCTTTCATAACTACAAAAGTAACTGGGAATTTAGTTCCAATTGGCAGGAATAAACATGTAAAAAAATGGACTCATTTAAGAAACATAGATTTTCCATTGCTAGTAAGCAAAAGATAGATATACTGATTGGCTAAGATTATTCTGATTGTCATAAATCACTCAAAGAGGTTCATGGTAGGGTAGGTGAACCGATTGCCAGATTGACTCCATTAGGCTGGACATGTGTTGGTGCAGTAGGTTCTGGAGTCAACATACAATTCAACTATGTTTACCCAGAGCATTCAGAATACTAACATTGAAAGAACATTAAGATCGAAACTTTCAGTGAAGGTGGTGAATCATTAACAACAAATAAAAAGCGTTGAACAATGTTGAAAAGCCTATTATAGGAGAGGACAATTTGTAAAAGGTACCAATTCCCTGGAATGAGAACAAAGATACTTTGAGTAATAATAATCAGTTAGCACTAAATAGACTTGAAAGTTCTGAGAAGAAATTGAGAAAAGATCAAAATGTATTTGATACATATTCAAAGACAATTGAACAATAGCAAGACAAGAGTTATATTAAGAGACTCCCTGTAGAAAGTGTAAATCATGAAGGTGTGTGGTATATGCCACACTTTTCTGTTGTACAGTTATCAAGGGAAACTACAAAAGTTTGAATGGTTTTCAATACAACAGTAAAGTATAAGGATGTATCGTTGAAAGATGTCATTCAACAAGGTCCAAAACTTCAGGGAGATTTGATTGAGATACTGTTATGATTCAGAAAGGACCTTGTGGCACTAGCCTGTGATGTATCAGAAATGTTTTTACAAGTCGGCTTATTGAAAGAGGATCAACCTTTTCATAGATTTCTCTGGAGACATCAACCATAAGAAGAGCTGCAAATATACAAATTCAACAGATTTGTGATTGGTGTCAATGCTCCGCCATTTCTGGCACAGTTTGTATCTCGATATAAAGCAAAAAAGTATCAGAACAACAATATTTCTTTAAGATGGTAAAGAAATTATACCAAGTCCATAACTGCAAAAGAGGTTCAAAGGTCGATCCATGTGACATTTTCTCTATGCGTCAGTAACCTCAGGTGTTCAAAATCTCATCAGTCTCCAAGGAGATGTCCCTATGCAGGAAACTTAAATTATTTCTCTTTAAGGATGAAAATATTTACGTTGATGTAAAATTAAGTTTAATTTGCCTAAATGCCGACAACTATCGCTGATAATAAAAACAAGTCTAGCTTTTTAATATTCTGGTACTGAAAGAGAAACATAATTTTCAGACCTGTAGAAATTTACAGATTATTCAGCTTAGATAGACCACGAAGGTAAGGGTAGAATTTAGTCATTTTTATTATGCTGAATTCCCTCGGTTTCTGCAAAAAACTTGTAACTACAGTTTTTGTTTTCATTTCCCGACTAGTCTCATCTTTTAAATCAAACTTTTTTACATTCTAGTCAATGTGGAAGTATTATCACTATTCAGTGTGTGTTTGGTTACTACTGTCCAATTATTCAGTTACCATGGGAGGGGAGGGGACATAGTTATTATAATAATTACACCACTTCTTCCGCTGTTTCATTTCTTTGACCCAACCAACAGCATTATAGAGGAGTTGCAGTGTACTAACATTCCTGCCATCTTAACTAATGTCATAGACTGGTACCTCTGTCTACTTGTAATGTTACACAGTGAGATAAATTATGTAAGATAAATTGATATCATTATCAACACTGTCATAGGACAACTTTGACTGTACCAACAATCCTACCATTTAACTAATGTCATAGACTGGTAACTCCGTCCATTTGTTCGAGAAAGTCTTATTGAATAGGTCTACATTGGTACTGGTCTAGGACATTGATTAATATGGTAGGATTTATAGAACTAGTCGAAGTCGCCAATTGCTGAAAGTTAAAAATAGCAGCTGTGTTTCTATGATTATCACAAAAAATAAATAAAGTTAAAAATACAAGCTTGATTTAGGTATATGTCAATCAATGAAATCTGTTTTAAGTAGGATAAAAGCCTAATAAATTACAAGTTGCATACAACAAGTTTCAGTTATTGAGATTTTAAAATTCTTTGTCTTTTGGGATTGAAAACATAGTGGATAATGAAGAAAATGCTTATTTTCCACATATTTTCCATAGCTTTTCTCTTGTGGGTGTCCAAAGCAGATTATGTGGGAACAGGTTCAAATTACAACAATGGCTGTCTCTCGTTATTTTCATCACTATAATTGGACGATGTTATAATTCCTGCACGGTTTTCCGGAATGTCACTAAGTGGAATAAGTTTTGTATAGGATAAAGTCATCATCATCTGAAAATGTAGAAAAATGAACATGTGATCTATCATGCAGAAGGGATCATCTCAAAATTCTACTTAACCCTTTACTGCACAATCCCACAATACACTATAAAGAAATTTAAGTATGATATATCAGTTTATGTTTATAATATGACCCGTAGTGTGAAAGTGAAATAAGCCTGTTTGGTATATCAGACGATATTACACTAGTGCAATAACTTTACATGGGTGATATTACACTAGTATAATAACTTTACATGGGTGATAATATATTAGTATAATACTTTACATGGGTGATATTACACATGTATAATAACTTTACCCATTAGGATATTACACATGTATAATAACTTTACCCATGGGTGATATTACACATGTATAAAAACTTTACATGGGTGATATAACACAAGTATAATGACTTTACCCATGAGGATATTACACATGTATAATAACTTTACCCATGGGTGATATTACACATGTGTAATAACTTTACCCATGGGTGATATTACACTAGTATGATAGGTGATATTACACATGTATAATAACTTTACTCATGGGTGATATTACACCAGTCTAATAACTTTACCCATGGGTGATATTACATATGTGTAATAACTTTACCAATGGGTGATTTTACATGTGTATAATAACTTTACCCATGAGGGATATTACACGTGTATAATAACTTTACCCACGGGTGATTTTACACTAGTATAATAACTTTACCCATGGGTGATATTACACATGTGTAATAACTTTACCCATAGGTGATATTACATGTGTATAATAACTTTACCCATGAGGGATATTACACATGTATAATAACTTAACCCACGGGTGATATTACACTAGTATAATAACTTTACCCATGGGTGATATTACACATTTATAATAACTTTACACATGAGGATATAACACATGTATAATAACTTTACCCACGGCTGATATTACACATGTATAATAACTTAACCCAGGGCTGATATTACACATGTATAATAACTTTACCAAATGGTGATTTTACACTAGTATAATAACTTTACCCATGGGTGATATTACACATGTATAATAACTTTACCCATGAGGATATTCCATATGTATAATTACTTTACCCATGGGTGATTTTACACTAGAATAATAGGTAATATAACACATGTCATTACAATTTCACATTATTAGTATTGACCCAGCATTCAATATCCTCTATTTACTTCATTTTGGAAAACGTTCAAAAAGACTTAAGAAATTTTGACAAAGGTAACAGGTTTTATACCCTTAATGATATTTGTTTTCTATTTCAATTTGCGACTTCCTTCATTTTGATTTAAATTCTATTTCCTGATAAAGAATGATTAATTATCTTTTTTTTCTTTCAATCATTATTTTGTACTTCATAAAAAAAGGTTTTCTTTGAATTAGTAACTTTTTTCTTTAATTTGCAAAAATCTTTCATGTTTTTGGCATCATTAACACTTGTCATACTGAAGCCGGAATAATCCTGCTTTGGCAGGATGTATAGACTAAAATCAGCCTGCACATATGTGTATGGCATTTTTAATTCAAAAGTTGTGTATAGAATTGATTAACAAATCCACAATATCCGCAATATCTAGGCATTTCAGTGCTTTTAGCCCTTTCATTTTAGTTCAAGTCTGAATTAGGATTTTATTCAGCATAATAAAGGTAAACAGAAAAAAAAGTTTTCAATGTAAATGCATGTACTAAAAAACTTACCAGAGACATTGCTAATAAACCCAGCATCACTCCAAATAGTATATAAGGATATGGTATTGTAGACCCAGCCCAGAGTGGGGCTAATATCATGGCCAAACCTATCACACTACGCCGGATACCCATACTTAAACCTGGGATAAATATACATCAAACATGATTAGACAAAACCCAAAGCAGTACCAAATTATGACAAAAAATTCCACACTATGATGGTTTCTCATACTTGAACCAGGAATGAATGATATGTGACCTTGGTACAAGCAGATAGATGTTACAATACACCTAATGTTATACAACATACAGCAAAAAATATTGCATCAACAAAGGGACATAAAAATACAAGCAAAATCAAAGTTACACTCTCTTATTATTTTGACAGGAATACCCCTATACAACTAAGCAATTGAGCACCTGTATTACTCCACTGACCTGAATTATCACAAGCGGTTTCTTCAGTTTTCCAAAGCTTTTTTTTCTTGTAGGTCAGAACAAAGATGGATGGTGTTGAAATGAGGACCATTCTTGTGTTAACTTAGCTTTGTCCTATTACCATTAAATCAGATGTGTGCCAAATTGTACATTGGTCCTTTCACTTCATTACTTTTGTTTTTATCCTTGTTCAGTATGGGTAAGTTGCAATGTTCTATTTGCTTTTTCCAGTTCGATTATAAATACAAATCTCTAGATGGTATTAATTTAAGGTTCAGAAATAACAGAAATGTATTTTCAAGATGAAATGAACATTTCCTGCTCCTAAGTTTGCATTATACTGCTGTCCACGATTTTAAATCAATCCAATATAAAGACTTTAAGAAAACAAGTTAAACCATTACCAGACAGCAAATTTTTAGACTGGTACAAATTGAAAAAAGTTGCAAACAACAATTTGAATTTTGTAAAATTTTAGATTTTCAAGGTAGAAAACATTCTTGTTGCAAGCAATTTCTTTATTTTACACCAGGGTTTCCCTATTCTTTTTCTTGGGGGGTATCAGAAGGCATCATTGTGTGGGAATAGGTTAACCCATTACCAGACAACAAAATTTTAGACTGGTCTAAATTGAAAGAAGTCGACAATTCAAAGTTTATGAATTTTTTTATTTTTTCAAATTTGAGGGTAGAAAACAATGTAGAAAATCAAGAAATTGCTTGTTACAATCAATTTCTTCATTTTCCACATTGTTTTCTACCCTTGTAACAAGCAATTTCTTCATTTTCCACATTGTTTTCCAAAGCTTTTTCCCTTAGGGGCATATAAAGGCGTCACTGAGTGGGAATGGGTTTAGGAGTCTACATTCCTATAAATTGGCAAATATGCCATTTTCGCACTTAGACTTCAATATGTCATCTCAAGCCTGTTTCCATTTACACAAGTCTAGTTTCTGTCATTTAGATTGATTGATTGAATGGGGTTTAATGCCACTTTTAACAGTATTTCAGCCATATTGTGGCGGCTGGAGCACCTAACAATGGATTCGTGGTATTTCTCACACCAGTGCTACAACTACATCATTTCCTAGCCTCAAGCTGCTATCCCACTTAGGTTTATGATTATCCACCCATTGGTGAGAGACAAATGTCGGAAAGAATAAGTGCCACCGGGGATCAAGCCAATTTTTGTTATTTAGTGATGAATGAACCCATCCCCACTCCATAAGGCTTTTTGATGCCCCAAAGAAAACAAGCTTTGGAAAACAATATAGACAATGAAGAAATTGCCTGTACAATATTATTTTTATAATTCACGATGTTTTCAACATCAAAAGACAAAACAAAATAAGTTTTCATCAACTGAAAATGGTCATCTGTAACTTCTTCTTATTTTGACAAGCCTAAAATTTTGTTAAATTGGAATGGGTTAACTTTAACATAGGCAGTTATTCATTCCAGTGCCACTTGATCCTGCATTTTTACACACTGGAGAAATATATCCAAAAAGGACACTGTAAAAAAAAGAAGAAAAGGCTGATAACTAGCATTTTCTTCTCTTCTTTCAGTATTTTCTAACCTATCTGACACAGGGTTTTTAAGACTTCTGACACAGGATTTTTAAAATTTGACCACATTTAAACAGTCTTCTGCAACTTCTTTTAATCTAGACTAGTCTAAAATTTTGTTATCTGGTAATGAGTTTAGATAAGTGTGGTCGAGATTCACAAATATTGCACCTACCCTGAGTTTCCTTTTTAGTTAGTTTAGAATACAGAGAAACACCAGTTGCTATGAGGAACGGTAAAGCAAACATATCTAGTGCTAGAGCTATAGCAAACTTCCATAGGTTTTTAGAAGGTGAATCTGTAAGAATAAAAGAAATAAAGATGTGCACTTCAAATACTGTTGCTTGTTTTGTTTGGTTATTTGAATGAGATGTAATACCACTTTTAACAGTAGTTCATTCATATCACCGCGGGTGGAGCACCTAACCATGGATTCCTGGTATTTCTCATACCAGCACTACCACTTCATCCTTTCCGAGCCTCCAGCTGCTAATCCCACTTAGGTTTATCATTATCCACCCAATGGATATTTACCACAACAAGGGAAATGTTGTATTTCTAAAATAACGTGTAAATTTGAAATTCTAATAAGGCACAATCACTCAGAGACAATTCAAAAACTGAAGATGAAAATTTTTAACTAATATTTAAGCCATTTCCAGACGTCAAAATTTTAACCTGGTCTAAATTGAATGCAGTCGCAGACAACATTTGCCACAAGCAATTTCTTTATTTTACACAATGTTTTCTCGTTTTTTTTTCTTGAGGAGCATCCAAAAGCATCACTGTGTGAGACTGGGTTAAGATATATGTCATTTTGAGTAGAAAACATTTTGCCAAATCATCTATATCCAAACTATCAATAGCTTATAGATCAAACCTTGTCATGGTGAGCTCAGAGTATTCCTATGTTAGAAGAAGGTGTAGACAAAGAGCAGCCTGCACATTATGTTCAGTCTTATCTTATCATACCACCTTTTTTTCCTTTTCACCCCTTTCCTGTATAATTACTGATTTTAAACTTGAGAAAACATTGTGGAAAAAGAAGATAAGCAATTTCGTCTTTTTTCCACAATATATTCTACTCCTCTGCATAGTTATTTTCAAAATGAATCTGCTTCAATTGTCATCTGCAAACCTTCGAATTTCAAAAGGTCTAAAATTTTGCAAAACAGAAAAGGGTTAAGTCAGGGTTCCAAAAGAAATAATTGCCCTCAATCGTGCCATTAAGTGCTTTCATCCCTTTGATTTTAATGCAATTCTGAAAGAACGATCCCATTCAGCATGACAAGGGATGAAATAAGTACAAATTGAGCTTTGGGGAATCATATCATGTTAATTAATGCATGGATTTCAAACTAATTTGATACATCTTTAGTGCAATTTTAACCCATAACCACACAATCCCACATTTTTATGCCTCTGAAAAAGATTGTGGAAAAAGGAGAAATGCACATTAATCCATTCCCACACAATCCCTCCTTTTTATGCCCTCCAGAAAAAAAGCTGTAGAAAAAAATTGTGTGAAATGAACAAATTGCTTGAATCAATATTTTCTATCAAAAATAATAAAGAAAAATCAAATTCCATCAACTTTAAATAGAAGTTTGCAGATTCATTCAATTTAAATCAGTTGAAAATCTTGTTGTGTGGGAATGGATTTAAACAGTCACAATTTGAAATGTCATCTGCAACTTCTTTCAAAATGGGCATGTCTAAAATTTTATTGTCTGGCAATGGGTTAAACAATTGCATGATCACATATGACCTTTCGGCACTTTAACCGATTCCCATTTTAGACTGACCCAAATTGAAAGAAGTTACAGACGACAATTTAAAAATAACGAAATTTTCGATTTTTTCTACTTTCTTGGTAGAAAAACATTATGGAAAATGAAGAAATTGCTTGAACAAGCAATTTCTTTATTTTCCACATTGTTTTCGTAAGCTTTTTTCCTTGGGGGCGTCTAAAGGCGTCACTGAGTGGGAATGGGTTTTTAACACCAAATCCTTAAATCAAATAAATGAACCAGTAAACTTACGAGGTTCTGCTAAAGGAATCACGTAGATGAGCCAACAATTGGCAGAGGTCAATACCAATAAACCAATCAGCATAAGGAGTCTGTCTTGAAGATGTTTACTGAGCCATCGGACAAAGAAGAACACAGAAATTATCTGAAACAGAACATTAATTAATTGAAATAATTCTCACCACATTAAACTATTCCCACACAATCCCTTTTTACGCCCTCAAAAAATAATTTGGAAAACATTGTGGAAAATAAGAAATTGGTTGTATCAAGCAAATTTTCATTTTCCACAATGTTTTCTTTCCAAAAAAGAAAAAGAAAATCAAATACCACCAACTTGAAATTGTTGTCAGCAACTTCTTTCAATTTGGGTGAGTCTAAAATTCTGTCGTGTGGGAATGGGTTAACCCATTACCAGATGACAAAATTTTAGAAAGGTCCAAATTATAAGAAGTTGCAGAAGACAATTTGATGAAATCTTAAAATTCTTTCTCTTTAGGGGGAAGAAAACATAGTTGATAATGCAGAAATTGCTAGAAACAAGGAATTTCTTTATTTTTGACCATGGTTTCCAAAGCTTTTTTTTTCTTCAGGATGACAAAAATAGTCATGGAGTTGGAATTGGTTAAATCTGGTGGAAAATTTAAGAGATTGCATGTTTATATTAACTTCTTTGATTTCCTAACATCTTTCCTTCCCTGAAAAGAAAAACGTAGTTATTGAATTAACCCATTCCAACTCAGTGACACTTTTAAAAAAAACCAAGGAAAAAAGCTTTGGAAAACACAGTGGATTTTTCAATTTCTTCATTTTCCACAATGTTTTCTACCCAAAAAGATGAAATATCAAGATTCCATCAGCTGTAAATTGTCGTCTGCAACTTCTTTCAATTTGGACCAGTCTAAAATTTTGTTGTGTGGGAATGGGTTAAAATTTTCATCAGCAACTTCTTTTATTTGGGCCAGTCTATAATTTTGTCAATGGTAATTAATTAGATATGCATTTAATAGATTGCTTGCACCATTCACTGGCCTCTGACATGGAAATTTTACTGCGGTAAAAACCCTATCATGTAAAATCCCTAATATTTACGTCCCTGTTTTCTATGCTTGAGAAAACATTATGGAAAAAGAAGAAATTGCTTGTGACAAGCAATTCTTTCTTTTCCAAAAATATGATCTACCCTGTAGGTTGGTTACTTTTCAAAATTCCAATCACTTTTAATTGTTGTCTGCAACTTCTTTTAAATTGGACTTTACCAAAATTTTGAAAAACTTGGAAGGGTTAAACAACATTATCTTGTATATTAAATCATCAGGGACATGGAATATAAAGTAAATTGTTGAATGGCAAAATAAACATCATAACTACAGCTTGAATGCGACTGCATGCACTCTGTTACTTAACCCTTTCCTTTACAAACCCGGAATTTCTTACTGTGATTTTATATTTGAAAAAACATTGTGGAAAAAAAATAAATTGCTTGTATTAAGCAATTTCTCATTTTTCCACAGAATTTTTTAAACAACTAAGATGGTTTCATTATTAAATTGTACCCATTTTCATTGTTGTCTGCAACCTATTTCGATTTGGTCTAAAATTTCAAAAAAATGGAAGGGTTAAGTAGAGACATAGGAAAATGTCAAAATTTTGATAAGATGACCTTGGAATATAACCTTGACCTTGTACTTTACAACAGCAGAAAGGTCTTGTCACAAGTTACATAGACATGTGTAATATGAGGCCCCTTAGTAAAGTGATAGTAAATAAATATAGGAAAAGGTTAAAGTTTTTGATGAAATCACCTTGGAATATAACCTTGACAAATGACCTTGAACTTTAAAATAGCAGAAATGTCTTGTCAAAAGTAAGACGTGTGAAATATGAGGTCTCTCAGTACAGGGATAGTAGGAATATAGAATAAGGTCAAAGTTTTTGGACGCCACCACAGATTGATGCAGACGACATCAGAGCTATTGCAATACATCAGGTTTTCTCTGAAAAGAGCTGAGCGAATAAAATGACGGATACCTCTACACCAGCTATACAGTACATCACACTGTTTTCCATTTCTCCCCAGTCTAATAACTTGTCTGATAATGGAGTAGCCATAGTCTGTGAAAACATAAAATTCTGTCTATAGACTGACAAACGATCTGCATAAAGAGACTTTAACCTATTACCACATGGCGAAATTTTAGACTGGTCCAGATTGAAAGAAGTTGCAGACGACAATTCAAACTTTATGATTTTTTCTAATTTTTTCACTTTTCTGAGGAGAAAACATTGTGAAAAATGAAGAAATTGCTTGTTGCAAGCAATTTCTTCATTTTATACAATGTTTTCTCCATTATTTTTTGAGGGGCATCAAAAGGTGTCATTGTGTGGGAATGGGTTATGAGGATAGAATTATTCAGAGATGAAATTTCATGGGAAAGGAGAAATCCCTTGTCACAAGCAGTTCTCCCATTTCAACAATAATTTCCCTCATTAAAACTTTTTTGCACAAAATCACACTTTTTGCACCCCAAAAGAAAAATACATAGAAAACAGTGAAGAAATCACCTGTTTCCAGCTGAGGCCTTGTGGACCAGATTAAAATATATAATCACTGGTTATTTCCTTTTCTCTATAACCCATTTTCTTACAGTGAAATTTTAGACTGGTCCAAATTGAAAGACGTTGCAGATGACAATGAAATATTTAATATCTTTGACTCCCTGGGGAGAAAACAAGATGATTGAGATGATTCTAACAACAACCAACAACAGAGAATTTTGTTACAATCTATTTTAAGAAAAATGCTGTAACTTTTTACCAGAATTTGCTTTTTAACCCATTCCAACTCAATCCCTTCTTTTTACGCCCCTCGATAAAAAAAGTTTTGGAAAACATTGTGGAAAATGAAGAAATTGCTTGTATCAAGCAATTTCTTCATTATCCACAATGTTTTCTATCCTAAAAGACGAAAAAATCAAAATTCAAACAACTTGAAATTGTCGTCTGCACTTTCTTTCAATTTGGACCAGTCTAAAATTTTGCTGTAGTGATTTGGATTATGGCCGCCTAACGGAAGTGGTTGCTTCAAAGACATGGTCACTCGAGCAAGATAGACAGAAATTCATTCTGTTACAACCCAATATTTAAAAAAACAGACATGGAAAACATCTTCGAGAACAAAGAAATTGTTTATTACAAGCAATTTCTCCATTATCAAAAGTGTTTTCTACCCTAAGACAAACGATTTCACAATTTAATCAACTAAAACTTGTCCGATGCAGCTTTGTTAAATTTTGACAAGTCAAAGAAATTGCCATGTTGTAATTGTTTAATTGAGATCTACAAGTAATAGTAAAGCATGATTTTTTCCTATAGAGTTTATGAAATAATTTTAGCAAAGCAGATATCTGAGTTTGAATTTAGCCTGGATAGAAATTCTGATGCATAGAATGTTTAAGTCCAGGTTTTATTCATACAGAATTATATGCTTAAATGATATCTTTTCAATTTATTGCATCATTACTAGTTAAAAAGGGGTTTTAACATAGAACAAGAAATCTGTGAGTCAAAACTTACTGGGTATGCCATTGTTGTCAGTCCTTTTAAACAAAACACAATTCTGGATAGGTTTTTTAATGCAGCACAACAAGGGTTATTAAAAGTGAATCCTTACCTCAAGAGCTATTTGATTAAAGAATCCATTGAACTGTACAGCTAAAACAGTGATAATTTCTTCCCTTACATATTCTGAAAAAAAAATCACAATAAATACAGGCACAAATTACAAGATAAATTGGCTTTAAGATTGATTGATTGTATTGTACTTTCAACAGTTTTTGTTATAATGCGTTGGCTGTAGCACCTAACCAGGGTTCCTGATATTTCTCACACCAGTACTGCTTAAACATTATATTGAAGCCTCTATGTGCTCATTAACTTTGACAAGTATTCAACATTTCTTGGAGAGAATGCTGACCAGGCAGGGGCCAAACTGTGCTACAGCCGCAGCCATAATAGATTAGAAACTAGACACTATGACACTTTTTGGCGAATTGAAAGAAGTTGCAGACAACAATTCGAATTTTTTGGAATTTTAAGTTTTTTCATCATTCCAAGTAGAAAACATTGTTTACAATGAAGAAATTGCTTGTAACTAGCAATTTCTTCGATTAAACAATGTTTTCTACCCAGAAAGACGAAAAAATCTAAAATTAAAAAAAAAACTTAAATTGTCTTCTGCAACTTCTTTTTGATACTTTTGCTGTCTGGTAATGAGTTAAAACATCTATGGATCAAAGAGTTATACAAGATGAATTTACAACATCTACCCCTTTCCCGTTTTTGGAAATTTTAGACTAGTCCAAATTGAAAGAGTTTGCAGACGACAATGAAAACTGGATGCCATTTGAATGAAACCATCCAATGTGGTAGAAAATATTGTGGAAAAAGGAGAAATTGCTTGCTACAAGCAATTTCTTCTTTTTCCACAATGTTTTCTCTAGTATAAAATCACAGCAACGTAAAATCCCGTATTTGAACGGGAAAGGGTTAAATTGCATACCAACATATTATCTTTTGTTACATGTTCCTGACCTTAAGTTAATTTGTATGTTTGACTGGGGTTTTACAACACTTTTAACAGTATTTCAGTTTTATCGAGGCAGCTTGAGCACTTAACCATGAATTCCTGGTATTTCTCTCACAAGTACTACCACTACATCTTTTCTGAGCATCGAGATATACTTCCTAAAGAAACTTTTACGATTATCAATCTATTGGCAGGAGACAAATGTCGGAAAGGACATTAGCTGCAGCGAGGGAATTGAACCCGGGACCCCATGATTAGGAGTTCTATGCACTACCAACTGCACTGGTAGGATGAAAAGGTCTAAGGATCATGAAAAATCTGTGATTACTTGAGATGTACATTTACTAGTTGATATGAAATCTGATGTGCTACTAGGGTGAACAGCATTAACTTACCATGATATAAAAACTTTAACTTTGACCTTCCTTGTAAATAATCATTCAACGTTCCTTCAGTGCTATCTATATACTCCTGACTCCCTTTACGAGAAACCGACTCCTCATTTGGAAGGATTAACGTATTCTCTAACTGTTCATAATTTGTCACAGCACTCACACTATTATCATCGAAAATATTTGGTGACTGTATACTTCCATTTGTTAACGAATTTGGTCCGCTAGTTTTATCTCCATAAACTGAATCTTGACCAATAAAATTCTCTGCGGTTTCAATTAAATCATCTGGATCGTGGCTACTTGATCGTTCTGAACCATACCTAACTTTCTTAGATGTATCCGAATCACTCAGCTGTCTATACATATCGTCTAGATTTTCATCGTAATTTGCATGTAAATTTGGTTTATAAACATCTTTTTGTAATTTGGTCGGTTTTTGGGTGGGAGGTACGAGTTTATGTAAATCAGTGTACAAAAACAACAAGATGAAAATCTGTACAGTCCAAACACATGCCATGAAAGCCTGAAATAGTCAGACAAATATCACAAATAACAAGATTTGCTTGTGTGAAGCATGTACATCCTTAACCCATTCCCATCCCGTGATGCTTTTAGATGCCCCCAAAGAAAAAAGGCTTGGTAAAAAACATTGTGGAAAATGAAGAAATTGCTTGTTACAAGCAATTTCTTCATTATCCACAATGTTTTCAACCTCAAAAGACCAACAAATTCAGAATTCATCAACTTAGAATTGTGATCTGAAACTTCTTTCAATTTGGACAAGTCCATTAATTTTTTTTGTGTGGTAATGGATTAAAATAACCCAATTAATATGACCAGTTTCAGAAAATACTGTGGGTGGTCACATAAGAGAGGTTTTACTGTACGTGTAGACATTCTCATTAAGCATGATATCACATTCATATCTGAATAAGAGGGAATGATTTTGACCAGAATTATTGTAAAGTGGACTTGCCAGCCCGCCAGCACTTTTCACTCTAGTAACACAGTTGACCTTATATCTATGTTACCCCAAAACAACAGGGAACCTCCTTTGGTCATGGATAACATTTGAATAAATTTTCAAGGTTCCTATGACAAATGGCTTATCAGTTAGTGCATGTGATTCAAAATACTATTGAAACCCTGACCATTGACCTACGTGATCCAAAAGCAATACGGCACTTCCTTGGATCATTGGGAACATAAGACAATCGCGACCATCAATCAAGGAATCAAATTATTTATTCATCCCGGACCTGTGCTTATCAACTCCAACATTAGCGCCTTTTTTGTTTACCTTTATTGTTGGTTTGGTTACTGAAACATCGTAACTACAGCTTATTCAAGCTGTTGTCACGACGTTTAAGTCGCCAACCAACCATTTTACTTTTTTGCTACTGTCCATAAATTTTGCAAAATAACGCTGTTGAAAATCAAAGCAGAACTTCCTGTCTGAGTCAATGGGAGGGGCAAAAGAAGTGGGCAGGGCCAGTGACTGGTCAATTGTATGAAATTTCATGGTTGTTGGTCAACTGGTTCTAGAGTCAGAGAAATGTGAAACAAGAAATTGTGTGTTACAAAAGGGGATATTTAACTCACCCCTGGTATGTTGAATTTGTTGACATGGAAACCATGAACATGGAAATCAAATTCTCGCAAAAATAAGTTTAGACCAGGACCTACAAATAAAAACAAGAAATATTGATAGATACTGGAAATTAATTTCAAAGGAAATAAAAAAAATCTCAATTCTAAAAGTTTCACGAAGGATGTATCTAGATATTACAACTTTTTCTGATAAAGTGTACTCTCAAAATCAATCCTGAGAAATTTAGTTGAATTCTATTGACTTGTGTCTAAGAAGATTCTCAAAGTTTTCACCATTTACCAAATACGTAAATTAGGAACACTCTTTACTAACCCATCAATATTCTTTGAAGGAATCTAATATGGATCACCAAAGGACCCTTCCAATGGAATTTGGTTGAAATCTGTGTAGAACTTTCTGAGGAAAAGACATTTAAAGTAAAGTATATTGACAGATGACTACACCAGGGCTCCGGAAAATCAATAAATTGCAAGTCTGGACCGAATTTTGAATAGCTAGACCGATTGGAATCCCAAAATGACTCCAAAATTCAGTCTGAAATTTTCATAAAACTCACTTACCAATAATCAAAATCTACTCAAAACTGAAATAAATCAAGGGTTGCATACTTTACCAAAGGTTTTAAGGGACCTAAGATTAACATAGGTGACTTAAATCGATAACTAGTTTACCAGCCAGGCATAAGTCAGGTGGCCATCCTCACATTGACCTAGTATTCATGTATTATGAAATAACCCAAAATGATTCTCACACTTGACTGAGTGTAGGATATCGAGTTTTCATACAAACTACTTTTGTTATTGCATAGGTTTGACAGATACCTGCGACTCAGGAAATACATGTACTTTATTTGTCTATATTGGAATTTCATGGGGCCGTACATTGCCAAAAGTGCAATTTATAAACAACTGGATTTTCAAAAAAAAAAAAGAAAGTAGGATCTGTCAGTTGTTTTCCTCTATCTTTCACTTGTTAAAGATTAGAATTATCATCAGAAAATCTGAATAAGAAGGCAACAAATGAATGAATGATGAGCCCTTGTACGAGCGGGAAAGGTGAAAAAAGGGGTTGTTAAAATTGCTTTCGCTGACAGTTGGGGAGATTGTCCTGGACCATTTTACTTTCAAAATTTACAGAGCCCTGGCACTCATTGATATATAGACACACTGTTAAAACAAAAGCCTGCTGGCTTTAAGCCAGTGGAGCTAAAGAATACAGTCGAATACCTTTACCTCGAAAGTCCCTTAGCCGAAGTTCTCTCTATGTCGAGTTATTCTAAAGTCCTGATCTTATTACTCTTTAGTTCTATGTATTTAAACCTCCATACGTCGTTCTCTTTATCTCAAACTATCCCTACGTTGAATCAATTTCAAAGTCCCATCACTATTGTTTGCACATATTCACACCTCTTTAAGACGAACCTCAATCATAAAGGTCGATTTTTGCAATCAACTAAGTTTTTCACACATTTCGAAGTGTCAACGCAGTTAAGAGATAGGTGTGTTACAGTATCGGATATCGATTGCTAACTTGATTTTGTTTGAATGTTTGTCTACGATCTGATAATTTGAAAGATTGCATGAAGTGGAGACAATGTTACAGAGAATTTCACAATGAAAAAGATGCATCTTACGCCCAAAACCACGCAGGATTGGCGCCGGACCTGGTCGATGAAGGGGATGGCCAGCAACTTCCACCGACGGGACGCGCTAAAGGAAGAACCCGGTAACCAATCAATATGGATTATTGGGTTTTTGGACAGGAAAGAGAAAATACATGTAGTCAAACTATGCAATCGACACGAAGAATAAGCAATAATAGAAGAAGAAAAACAAACAAAACAACAACAAAAAAGCGAAGTCAAAACTATACTTAAGCTACAAGAAACAATGATATCATAATATCAATTAAAGAAATTACGATTAATACATCATCGTTATATCTTTCGTTCGATTAGAGAATCATACTAGTACCAATCATTTATGGCCATATTCAGTTACGGTATTTTGCCACCATTTTGGTCGTACATGGAAAATATTCGATTATCTACACGTCGAACTATCTCTACGTCGAAGTTTTCTCGTAAGTCCCCTGAACTTCGAGGTATAGGTATTCGACTGTAGTAAAATTTGAACTTTAAATCTAGGTGGGTCACCTACCCACAAGTAATCCAGATTGTCTTATAGCAACCAGTATTGAAATAATTCCTGTTCTTTTATCCTCGGATGTTGTTCTCGTTACTTCACCCATAAGTACAGCTTCTGTCCCACCACCTATACCTGCATTATACATGTAAATATATAGTTTGCAGACCTGTTCTAAGAACTAATTGTTTTTCTCTAAACCAATGAATTGCTGAATAAAATCCTTTTTAAGAATTGCATTAAAATCATAGGGCTAAAGTCACTGTATGGCCCTAGCCGTGGGTCAATACTTCTTTTGTTAATTAACCTTATAAGCAACTCCTTCTTAACCCAATCCTACACAATGACCCTTTTGGTCACCCCTCAAGAAAAATAATTAGGAAAACATTGTACACAATGTTTTCTACCCAGAATGTCGAAAAAATTCTAAAATTTCGCAAACTTTGAAATGTCATCTGCAACTTCTTTCAATCTAGACCAGTAAGGATCACACAGCACATATTTGCAAGCTGATCTTAGTTTATAACCCCTGCAAAAGCATAAATATACCAGATTCAACAGGGTTAATAAATCTTCCCAGCCCGCAGGGCTCCGAAAATCCGATAAATTGCCGGTCTGGACCGAATTTTGAATTGCCAGACCGATTGGAATCCCAAAAATAGCACCAAAAATCGGTCCAAAATTTTCACTAAATTTCACGTTGAAATATCAATAAACTCACCCACCATCTATCAAAATCCACTTGAAACCGAAAGCATTCAAGGGTTATCTATTAACAAAAGTGCCAAAAATCGATACTTAGTCAAGTGCCCATCTGCACATGGACCTAATTTGCAGTTAGCCACAGTTTCACGCTTGACCGAACTTTGGGTATATCGAGATTTGTAAACTATTAGCAATAGAGAAGTGGTTTGACTAGTCTACACACGTTCGAAGTCTTATCAGAATGGACATCTCATACTGCCTCAATTTAAATTGCTGTTGCTCGTGAAAATTTCTTTCACTATAATCAAATATTGGATGTGTATGTGTAAATCGAGATATGAACAGACTTCATTTGCCTTTACAGTTGGAATAGCTCAGCACAACGCTTTTATGAAATTAATTTATCACAAATAAGCGTGTGAAACCGATGTTTGAAATTTGTATAAAGAAAGTCACGTTGTTAATAAATGTTTTATAGTTTTTCATTCACGGTAAGAAACATGTAGCCGATAGAATTCGAACAATAAGTGGAAATCCGCAGATGAAGATAATTTGAATATAAACGAAAACGACTGCTTAGTAATATCGCTAATTCCGTCAATAAAATTCAAGAAACTACGAATCATGAAATCTTACTTCAGGGTCGGAAAATGTCCGAATAATAAATCGCAAATCAACCACAATTCATAAATGACAGAGATTTGCGCACAAATTCTACTCTTGGAAAATAGTGCAACACGTGGGCTACCCATTCGAGTCAGAACCCACTCGAGTTTGTCTCGTCCGTCTTTTTGATGTATGTCACGACTCTGTGATCCCATGGAGTAGAATGGACTGACCAGACATTTTTGTGACGTCAGCTGTGTTTTTCCATCAACAGAGGCTCAATGTTGAGAGAAAATCGCTATGAACAGAACTTTGGATAACTAGCTGATTAAAAGTATAATAATCTAATTTATTTGTCAATCCAATTTTACAAAATATTAGAATTTCGTGAATTCTCGTACATTGCTGGAATTGAAATTTATACACTGCCAATTTTCAAAAACAAAATGAAACTAGGATCAGTCAGTTGTTTTCATCTATCTTCCACCCGTCTAAGATTGAAAAAGAAGGCAACAACTGAATGAATGATGATCCCTTTTACATACGTGTAACGTGAAAAAGGTGGGGTATTCGTTTGTGCCGGCGGAGGGGTGGGTGGGTTGTTTTGCTAGGGTGGGCATTGTCCTGGACCGATTTAAATTTCCAAATTTCCGTAGCCTTGTACCCAGGA
This sequence comes from Fragum fragum, assembly GCA_946902895.1. Taxonomy (NCBI): domain Eukaryota; kingdom Metazoa; phylum Mollusca; class Bivalvia; order Cardiida; family Cardiidae; genus Fragum; species Fragum fragum. Next base: position 4,775,288 of record OX336378.1, read on the forward strand.
GATATGCAGAACACTGAATGTAAGCTTTTATTGGGTATAAAATTCAACATGCATTTTGGAAAGTGAAAAAAGATATCCAACAATTAAATCAATCTTTGGTCAAACTCATTACCAGATAAACAAAAATTTAGTCTTGTCCAAATTCAAAGAAGTTGCAGACCACAATCTTTAGTTGGTAAAATTTTAAAGTCTTTGTCTATTTGATTAGAAAACATTGTGGGCAATTAAGAAATTGCTTGTATCAAGTGATTTCTTCCTTGCCTACAATGTTTTCCAAAGCTTTTTTCTTGAAAGCATAAAAAAGCTGAATTATGTATAGCATTCTGGTTGGTTTTGGTCACTTAAATGTCATAACTACAGCTTATAAGGTCACCAACTACCGATCTGCTTTTTATTTTCTGAACTTGAGCTCCCTCTTTAGTGTACATTCATGTGAAACATTTTGTTTGGTTTGCGACTTAAAAATCATTACTACAGCTTTTTCACACTTCAGATATATCATTTAGGTCGCCAAACCAACCAGTTTAATTTTTTTGTTACTTGTTTCTGACCGTAAATTTTACAAATTAACACTATTCAGTTTTAATTTCGAGTTGGAGTCTGTGGGCATGTCCAGCAACCCGCATTTAACACTTACCACAAACTAATCTACTGGCGACTAGGAACCAGACAGAGAGCCCCATAAAGTACATGATGTTGCCTCCTATCTCACACAGTACACCCACCAACAGCAACAGTTTAGGCTTACGGAACTTGTCTGACCATCTGAAATGAAACCAGTAATACCTGATAGACCACCTATGAATAGCCCATAACTGCACAACAAAATTTTAGACTAGTCTAATTTGATTGATTCGTGTTTAATGGCACATCCACAGCTGTGGTCATTTAGCACACAAGAAATCTAAGGCTAGTATAACATAGAACATACAGAACACTATAAAGACAACCAAAACACATATAGAATGGTAGTTGAGGAAGGAAACAAAAAATGAAAGATGTTGCAGCAGTCAATCTGAAAGTTGGTGAAATTTAAAAAAACCTATGGTTTTCAGGGTAACCACAGCTACTTCCATCTAGAGTTATAATGTTTAGTTCGCCAAACAACCATTTTACCTTGATGTTACATGATACTGGCAAATAAAATTACACAATGCGGCTGTATCATATCTATGTTGAACTTCCTGTCAGAGTTAAGTTGGCAAGGCAAGTGATTTGTCAATTAATTAGTAAGTTCAAATAGTTCGGAAAATTTCATTTGTGAAAGTCTTTACTAAATTCCACTTCCTACAGATGTATTGAGCAACCATTTTCTTAACCCATTTCATCACAACAAAATTTTAGACTAGTTCAAATTCAAACATAAAACATACCTTCCTAGGACAGGTCCAGAAATGATTGCTGCCAAACTGAAGGCAGACAGCATTATACCTAACATATACTCTGGTGCATTAAAATCTGTCTTCAAATACAACCATAATGTGGGTAATATGACAGCTGAAATGAAAAACAAGAGGCCCAGTGGGCCTTAACGGTCACCTGAGTAAAAGAGCACGAAGACAAGTGATTTTGTTTGAAAGAATTAGAAAAAGGTTTGGTTGAAATCCCCTCAGAAGTTCTTGAGAAGAAGATGAAAATGTTTAAAAGTTACCAAAAATTACCCCCTTTTGGTCCCCATTTTAGGCACCCCTGACCTCCAGCCTTTTAATTTTCACAAATATGTATAATCAGTAGCCAATGATGCTTTTCACCAAGTTAGTTTGAAATTGGCTTAGTACTTCATCAGAAGAAGATGAAAATGTGAATTTTTTAACATGATGAACTTTGACCTCTGGGTGTGGCCCCATACATGACCCCAGGAGCATGAATTTCACAATTTATAATATACCTGTCCTAGTTGTCATGCACACAAAATATTTAAGCTCTGGCATTAACGGTTTATTAGAAGAAGATTTTTAAAGAAGTACCAAAAATTACCCCTTTTTGGCCCCTATTTGGGCCCCTATGACCCCCAGAACCCCTATTTTCACAAACTTGAATTGGCATCCCCTAATGATGCTTTCTACCAAGTTTGGTTGAAATCCCCCCAGTAGTTCTTGAGAAGAAGATGAAATATTTAAAAGTTACCAAAAATAACCCCCTTTTGGTCCCCATTTTAGGGCCCCCTGACCCCACAGCCCTTTTATTTTCACAAATCTGAATAACCATTACCAAATGATGCTTTTCACCAAGTTTGTTTGAAATTGGCTTTGTACTTCATCAGAAGAAGATGAAAATGTGAATTTTTTAACATGATGAACTTTGACCTCTGGGTGTGGCCCCATACATGAAGAAGAAGATTTTTAAAGAAGTACCAAAAATTACCCCTTTTTGGCCCCTATTTGGGCCCCTATGACCCCCAGAACCCCTATTTTCACAAACTTGAATTGGCATCCCCCAATGATGCTTTCTACCAAGTTTTAACTTGGTTTCCATGGCAACCAAAGTTCTTCATGAATTTCAATTCTTTGAAGTATTTTGAAAGAGCATGACCAAAGAATCTTTACTGTGAAATTAAGTTGAATTTCCATGGTTAGTTTAGGAGGAGAATATTTTTTGTTATTGTGAACTGACAGACATTCAGATGGACAGACAGATGGACAACAGACGGTGATCCATCACAATAGCTCAGCCAGAGCACTTTGTGTTCAGGTTAGTTAAAAAGCATACTTTGATCTGACCCCATTACCCGACCAACAATATTTTAGACCTATCTAAATTTGAATAAGTTTCTGAAGCAATTTCATTTTTCAATACATACCAAACATGGTATCAGGTAACAAACATAGTATGTAAAAAAAAGTTGCGGTTACAATATTTTTCTCCTTCAGTAACAATGGCCATCTTCGTTATTTTTCTTCACTGTGTCAAAATTAGGGTTTGTGTGGTAATGGGTTCAGATTAGCACTGGCAGTACTTGTTGTTTAGTTGTCAATACTTCTTTTGAAAAATTAATGTCAAAAACAACTATGGTTTCAAAAGGACAGACAGGAGGTGTAGACTAAGATCAGACTGCACATAAGTGCAGTCTGATCTTTGTCTATACCTCCTGCTAAAACCGAATATTCAGGGTTCAGCATGACAAGGGTAAACATGTGCATTGAAACAGCACACCCTGTTGCTCATCCAATTTCATAGAGACAGCCAAAGTTAACTCATTAATTTATAAATGATAAGCTGTTCTCTGCAAAGGCATTTCAGCATAACCAAAACAAGCAAATTTGACTGTGTTGGCCACTTTTTTTCAAAATATCAGTACCTAAAATGACAGTTTTGTAGAATAGACTAGAAATATGTCACAAACAAGCATGCCCACTTAAGTGCTTGTTATATGACCTTCATCTGAGACCGAAGTATCCAACACACCATTAAGAATTAGTACAATAGTACACATCAAAGGGAACAACCATGCCAAGTAATTTTGAAATCCATCAATTAGAAGATATGCTCCACACTGGACATGCACACACACTGACATAGGTAATTCTCATCAGAGCTTATGTGACATTGTCATCATGTACCAAGCTTGTATGTAAAATTTACTTGACTTGACTAACTGTCATTTTGGTAGATTGATATGTTGTTAATATGTCTAGGTTTAGATGACATACATGATTGGTAAATATGGCTGTATGTGCTTGTGAGGTCAAAGATTCCATGTCATTTGTTGCAATCTATCAACATTTTCTAATGTTCATGCTAATGCAGCCTTTCACTCTCTTTTCTTAATGCAGCCTTTCACTCTCTTTTCTATCAGTCTATCAAAGAGACTTTATCACAGCTATAGTTTCCTGAATGACTAGATTAACCCTTGTCATGTTGAACCTGAAATATTCTGGTTTTGGCAGGAGGTGTAGACTAAGATCAGACTGCACTTATGTGCAGGCTGATCTTAGTCTATACCTCCTGCTTGTACTTCTCCTGCCAGAGTTGCTTTTGAAGTTGATTCCTGAAAAAAAATGATGATTTTTGAACAACAAGTTCTTTCAGTGCTTTCAGCCCTTTGATTTACAGCAATTCAGTGAGGTAATTTATACAACATGACAAGGGTTAACATTAAGATTGTCTTATGGCATTATATTTTCATAACATTCTTAAATTTTAAATCAAGTTATATTTGACTGCCTCAATGGCTGAGAGGTAGATTATTCATAGGTCATAGGTTCAAACACCATCGTAACTAGGGTGTGTACGTGGGCATGACACTTATACTTGAGTTCCAGTTATTTTGGGTATCACAATTTTGTTTTCCTTGCAAATGTTGTTGTCATGAACCCCAATCTACCTAGCTGTAAAATTCACAGGGAGCAGTTACTTATTAGATATTAGCTAAAATGACCCAAAAGTCAAACCAGACCTTTTAGAAATACTATATATAGACAAGGGATACAACTCAGAATTTCCGAGATGATACAAAATGTCTAAAGGTAAAAATGTATTTAATTTATAATTTACCATTCCTCTATGCATAATAGAAATGAGTGGCTTATCTGGGATTTGCTATTTACTGATGAAAAGTGAAGGTGTTACTTCTCACCAAACCAGCAAAATTGAGGTGTATTTCTGGAAGAAAGTTGTCTGTACTCCAAAAGCCATGTAGTTTTCGGGGAATGGATGGGTCAAGGTTATAAATGATTATATGTGTGACAAATATGCACGACTGTAAAATTTGTAAATATACAATTGTAATTTTTAGAGGCATTTAAAATAGACAGGGGTGGGATCTCAGGAATTCTGAGTTGTATCCCTTGTTTATATATAGTATTTCTAATATGGGCCTGGTTTGACTTTTGAGTCATTTTAGCTAATAACCGCTCCCTGTGGTAAAAATTGGGTTGAACTGAATGAATCCGTGTCCGTTTGCCCTAAAACACGTTCGCCCTAATTACTTTTCGCCCTTATTCCCGTTCGCCCCGGGTCCGTTTGCCCTTATTCACGTTCGCCCCAGGTCCGTTCGCCCTATATTTCAATTTCATTACAGCTTTCCACAATAAGAAAATCTCGTAAACATTTATTTTTCCTTTAAGAGATGTTTAAGATATGTAAGGTAGTTCTTTTAACTCATATTAAGACAAAATTTCAGACTGATCTAAAGTTGAAGTGAACGTGTATTGATTCCAAGTACATAAAAAGGTAAAAAGAAATTTAATTGAAAAGGAGGTGGTTGTATCAATTTCAATATCCGAATTGAATTTTCGTTAATTAAGTTATTATAAGTTAACAATCATGTTTAATTGCCACAATTATCGGTTTAATAATAATTTGGATAATATTACAAGACCGTTTTTGCTAAGGATAGATAATTATTTGACACGATCTATTTGTTATCAAAATTTATTACATCACAAGAATCATTTACAAGTTACCTTTAATCAAAACAATGAATAAATATACAATACACAACCCCGTCCTAGACCTTTAAGACGTTCAAAGAAAAATTATGGGTAAAAGAGTGGAAATTGAAGTATAAATGTTTAATTAATCTAACCCATTACCAGACGACAAAATTTTGCATGGGTCTAAATCAAAAGCTTTTGGAGATGACAATTGAAAGTAATAAATCCGAAATACGCCTTAAAGCATTGTGAATGAAGGACCAAATTGCTTGCCACAAGTTGGAATTTATTAAGTCCCCCCCCCCCCCCAAAAAAAAAATCAAGAAATTTAGATCATTTAAACACAATCAGACTTTTTACGACAGTCACAGTTGAATAAGAAAGTTTTTGAAAGTATTGTCGACATTATATAACTTAATACCAATTACAGTAGAAAGCACTGTGAGAAAAGGAGAAATTGCTACCCACAGGTTTGAATTGGCTATAATTCACGAGTCTCACTTTTTTATGACCCCGGTGAACAAAAACTACATCTACACTCAAAATCATAATCATTAAAAAAAAGGGGGGCGAACATAAAAAAATAGGGCGAACGGACCCACTTTTAGGGCGAACGGACCAAGGGCGAACAGACCCGGGGCGAAAGTATATTTAGGGCGAACGGACCCGATACCAAACTGAATTAAGCCACTTTTTGGATTATGAGCATCTGGATTGTTAGTGTTTGAGAGCAACTCTATATGCTTAATGATTTCGTCTATATTTCAAACTATATAAATAAAAATAGTACAACAGAAAATGAGTGGAAATATGGGGTCCTTTGCCTTGGACCTGTCGCATAACCCAGCTATTTCATATTGTGTGATTCATGACGAGGGGTGCATTACACTGTTACAACAAACCATATTCAATTCCACCCATAAAGAACATCGATCCAATCGCAAAGTATGACAGCCTTTTCCTGACTTTCAAACTCGTCATCTTTTTCGAGATCTGTCAAAATTCAGTCATCTACAGTTACCCTTCTTGGCCGACAGGAGAAATGTGTTGATCGCGCCAATCGGAACACACTCGGTAATTCCCGTAAGCGGTAAGATATCGTAGATCGGCCGAGAGATGTTCCGAATGTTGATCGCGCATGTCGTGAAAGGATGTAAATTGTTTGACTAGAGTGATCTCCCTTGGTCTTTACTTGTAAACAACAATAATTTTTTTTCTTTTTCTTTTTTTATGGGGCAAAACAATCAAAATACACATGAAAAATACAACAGCACACTCTTAACAACATCTCACTCTTAATCCATTTATTTTTTTAGTTAAACATGTTTTCAGGTTTTGTAGCAAAAACATTAATTTTTTGGGTTTTTTCCCGTCTCACTTTCATTTTGTTTTCAAGTGGATTAGAAGGGATAAAGTTCAAAGGTTTGGACCTTGTGAGTGTGTCATGTGACTTGAACTTGTAAAAAATTACTTTTGTATTTCAGAATCTACACACAGAAGCATTACTCACAAGCAAAATGAGGATTTCTTCAACAGGCTTGCTCCTGATAAGCTTTTTGGGGCTAAGGTAGGTACATTATCAGTTATAGTTTTCACATAAAACTCATTAGGCCTACCATAGGACAAAGTTTTAGAACATTCATATTACAAAGTGGTTGCAAAAAATCATTCAAAGTTTGTAATCTTTTTACATTTTTTTTCTTAATGGAAGAAAATATATTGGCAGCTTGTTACAAGTAATTTCTTATTTTTTCCAACATTAATTTCCAACACTCTTTTCTCTAGAGTCGTTTAAAGGCCTTTTTGGTTCTGCCGAGTTTGAAACCTAAGTGTACTCAATGTCTCAACCCTGTCTGGTTTGCTCGGTTCGAAACAAGCGGCCAGTTGTTTGTTTCCAATTCATACAATTTTCTGGTCATACACATTTTTTGATTGAGACCCAATTTAGGCATACAGTCAATGTTGCTCGAGCGACCACATCTTTAAGTGTCCATAATCAAAATCCTCATTTAGAAAGCAAGATCTTTGAAGAATTGAAAGCATTTTTCTTAACCCTTGTCATGCTGAACCCGGAATATCCCGGTTTTTGCGGGAGGTGTAGACTAAGATCAGACTGCACTTATGTGCAGACTGATCTTAGTCTTCACCTCCTGCTTGTACTTCTTATGCCAGAGTTGTTTATGAAGTTGATTTCTAAAAGAAATATTGATTTTTGAACAATAAGTTCTATCAGTGCTTTCAGCCCTTTGATTTTACAACAATTCAGTAAGGTAATTTATACAGCATGACAAGGGTTAAAAAGAAAAGTCATAACAAAATCCTGTGTTGTTGGAACTCATTAGAATTGTCTTAATTAAACAATACTGACTAATGAGTCCCAACAGCACAATACTAAGTGAGAATTCTGTAATAATTTCTTTATGTAATTGAATCATTCCTTCATATCTTTCACAATAAAGTGTATTCAACCATTCTTATAAGCAACTACTTTTTGTCATCCCTTTAGTTGTCACTTAACCCATTACCAGACTGCAAAACTTTAGACTGGTCCAAATTGAAAAGAGTTGCAGACGACAGTTTAAAGCTTATGAAATTTTGGAATTTCTTTTTACTTTTGGCGTAGAAAACATTGTGGATAATGAAGAAATTGCTTGCTTTCCAAAGCCTTACTTATGGGAGGCGTTTGAAAGGGTCATTGAGAGGGAATGGGTTAATACATGTATTAAATTTACTGTAAATATTCGATATACCCAAGTGGGTTTGAAACTTTTAAGGCTGTGACTCATTCATGATATTTCGAACAATTTCTTCATTAACCGAATTGCTTTCCAAATAATTTTTTCTTGAGATCTTGAAATGCTTCTTTATGTAGGAATGAGTAAAAGCTATTTCTTGTTTTTGCAGTCAAGCTAGGTACAGTGAAGATGGGCATTCATTGCGGCTTCTTTCTCAGTAAGTATCCAACTTGTTTTCTGCATTTTATTATTACTTTGTTTCTTCAAACTTTTAGCAGCCGTAATAGCGCGGACGGTAGCACACAAAACTCCCAATCTTCAACCACAGGATGTCATGGGTTCTATCCCTGGCAGTAGCAAATATCCTTTCCAACATTTGTCTCTCACCAATGGATGGATAATCGTAAACCCAAGTGGGATAGTAGCTGGAGGCTAGGAAAGGATGTAGTGGTAGTACTGGTGTGAGAAATACCAGGAATCCATAGTTAGGTGCTCCAGCTGCTGCAATATGACTGAATTTGGACCAGTCTAAAAAATTTCTGTGTTGGAATGGGTTAAACCCCAATGAATCAATCAATTTCTTCAAAGTTTTATGTAAAATAAAAGTTTTCACCTTTATATTGAACAATTGTATTCAATATTTAGACATAATTAATTTATGTCATTCATTTGAGGCTCATAATTCAATACAAAGTTAATACTCATCAAAATTCTATAAATTTAATCAAAAATCTTTGAAGAAAAATACTCTTGTTCTACTTTAGGAACCAAAGAAAAGGTGTTTATATATCCAAATATCATCATAACTGATGAAAATATATCATATCGGATGAAATCGATTTTTACCCCATTACCAGACAACAAAATTTAAAACTTTTCAAATTGAAAGATGTTGCAGACGACAAGTTTAAGTCAATCATATTCTAAAAATCTTTGTCTTTTGGGGTTGAAACATTGTAAAAGCAATTTCTTCATTATCCACAATGTTTCACACTTCAAATGCCAAAAAAATGTCATCCACTAAAAGCTTTTGTCTGCAAAAATCTTTGAAATTCAACCTATTACCAGATGACAAAAATTAAGACTGGTCCAAAAGGAAAGAGGTTGTAGAAGACAATTTCAAGCAGATAGAATTTCAAATATTTCGGTCTTTTGGGGGGAAAAGATGTGGAAAATACAGAAATTGTTAGTAATAAGCAATTTCTGAATTTTCAGCATTGTTTTCTTGAACCTTTAACCCATTCCCGCACAACAAAATTTTAGACTGGTCCATATTGAAAGAATCTGCAGACGACAATTTCAAATTGAGGGAATTTTTGATTTTTTCGTCACTTTTGATAGAAAACATTGTGGATAATGAAGAAATTGCTTGATACAAGCAATTTCTTCATTTTCCACAATGTTTTCCAAAGCTTTTTTCTTGAGGGGCGTAAAAAGGAGGGATTGAGTGGGAATGGGTTAAATTCAGGGAGCGTCAAAATGCCGAATTCGAGGTAATGGGTTAAAAATCTTCAAGTCAGAAACTACTGGACAGATTTCATAGATATGACCTGTAGATGTACTGGTTCATTACTAATTTCAGACGCTGGATGCGTGAATATGACAAAGTGTACAAGTCTAGTGTGGAGAGAGAAATGAGGATGATTGCATTTAGAAATAATGTTCAACTAATCAACAAACTAAATGATATATACAGGTAAATATTTTTCTATCTGTTAACTCAATATATTTGGTGATATTTCTTGTTGCAAATAATTTCTCCTTTCCTTCCCATGTTTTCTACCCTATATGGTATTTGTATTTTAATCTAATCCAACCTTTTTCAATATTTTAGACCTATCCAAATTCAAATTTTGCGACGACAATTCAGAGTTGATTTCATTTGAAAAATAATCGTTCTGTGGGGTGGAATAAATTGTGGAGAAAGAAGAAAGTGCTTGTTACAAGCAATTGCTTGTTACAAGCAATTTATTCTTTTTTCACAATGTTTTCTCAAGTATAAAAGCACAGGGATGTAAAAACCAGGGATTGAACAGGAAAAGGTTAAAAGCATCATACATTTTTTGCTTAGTAACAGAATGACTAAGGTTTTGGGAAGACCAGATTAATTCTGACAATTTAACCCTCTCCTGGACAAAGACGGGATTTTACATTGCTATAAATTTATACTTGAGAAAACATTGTGGAAAAAGAAGAAATTGCTTGACACAAGCAATTTCTCCTTTTTCCATAATATTTTCTACAAAATAGAATGGTTTCGTTTCAGATTGTATCCAATATTCATTGTTTTCTGCAACCTCTTTCAATTTGGACCAGTCTAAAATTTCAAAAAAACAGGAAAGGGTTAACCAATCCCCACACAATCTCACTTTTTGACGCTGCCAAATAGAAGAAAATTTGAAAAACTGTGGAAAGTAAAGGAATTGCTTGTTATCAGTTATTTCTTCATTTCTTACAATGTTTTTTCCCAAAAAGACAAAGATTTTGAAAATTCCATCAACTATGAATTGTGTTAATTGGCTAACAAAAGTGTGAAAAGGTTGGTCACTAACAAGTTACTTACAGACTTTTTTCCATAGATTTGATTGATTGTATAAATTGAGATATTTCATGTATAAGCTTATGAAACCATTTCCACTCAATTCTGCTACATCAAAAAAAAATAAGATGTAGAAAACAATGTGAACAATCAAGAAATTTCTTCATTATACCCCCCACCTATAGGGAAGAAGGGGGGGAGGTATTGGTTTCACCATGTCTGTAGACTTTTTGTTTCCATACTCTAACTCTAAAAGCAAATGACTTACAACAGTGGAACTTCATACAGTTGTAGCCAAAGATCAAAGGAAGTGCCATATTGATATGGTCAAATAGGTCAAAGGTCAAGGTCCCAATGGAACTTTTGTTGAAAATATTCTCTTGCCCTACTTCACAAATCATTTGATCTAGGAATTTGAAACGTTTTACAAGTGTCATCCATGACCCATAGAGGTGCACTATTTGACAGTTCAGCGCGAAACAGTTGTAACTGCCTGTATCTTTATAGGCAGTTAAACTGTTTCACACTAACCAGAGTTTTGTTTTTAGCTAACATAGGTCAAAGGACAATTGTGCTATTTGAGTGGCAAAGTGCTGGTTGGGATTTAAGTCCACTTTTAGTTTTCCACAGTATTTTCTACCCAGACAGTTGAAATAAAAAATCCCGTCATCTTGAAGTTTTTATCTTCAATGTCTGTTAAGTTGGACCAATCAATTGTTTTGACATCTTGTATTTAGTTCATGATCTTAATTGTCTTTCAGAGGACAAACAGAGTTTGCCATCAACCAGTTTGCAGACATGACACCAGAGGAATTCCAGTCCAAGATTTTGATGTCGAAAAGATCTCCTCCAAAATTTGAAGCATCTAGGTCTGTGATTAGATATTCTTTGTACTCTAAACACCATATAGCTCCATATTGCTTATCAACACTTTCAACTATTTTCCCTTATATCAGCTCATTCCTGCACAATGACACCTTTTGACCACCTCAAGAAAAAAGCTTTGAAAAACATTGTGGAAAATGAAGAAATTGCTTGTTGCAAGAAATTTCTTCATTTTCCACATTTCTTTCTACCTTCAAAGACAAAGATTTTTTTAAAAATTCCATCAACTGAAAAATTCCAGTCTGCAACTTCTTTTAATTTAAGCCATTCTATAATATTGTCGTCTTTAATTGATTAAGACATTTGTTATTTATGAATTGACAGATTTCAGCAGTCATTAAAAAGATTTGTTGACCAATCAAATTGTTCATCTATACAATAAATGAATTTTGAACTCCATAAGTTTTGCGAAGCTTTGTAGAATTCACATATCAAGCCATTACCACACAATGAAGCTTTTTGAAGCCCCATCAAGAAAAGCAATTAGGAAAACATCGTGCAAAATGAAGCAATTGCTTGCAACAAGCACTTTCTTCATTTTGCACAATGTTTTCTATCCAGAAAGTTGAAAAAAATCTAATATGGCGATGTTGATTATCAGAACGATTGAACGCTATTTATTGAACCCTTTCAGTTAAAGATTGATGAATCCAATATTGGAAAACCTTGATTACTACTGGATTGAACACTGATTAAACGTGATTGTCTGTGATTGAAATTATTGTCAATTTTTTTTTATGTCTTGGTCGAATTGGCTTGTTGGAGTTAAGTCTATGAATTGAAGGATTACAGCTGTCAAAGGATCAATCTACAAAGCAAGTCGTTCATTTAGACCTGGAGTAAACTCCAATATTGGCCATCATATAAGAAAAGGATTTTTTGTTAGCTTTGTGACTTAAATGTTGTAACTACAGCTTATTCAAGTGTGGCTAGAGATCCAACAATTGCAGCAGGTATTCAAAAAATCTGTAGACTAATCAAATCACTATTTTTTCTAAAGCTGCTATGTTAATCCCTGACATTTGTTTTTGACCAAAATATTGTAACTACAGTTTATTAAGTTTAGATCACTCATGACACTTTTTGTTTTATCTTTGATGCCCAACAAACGCATGTTCAGACAAACTACCCTGTTAGAGTGACATTGTAAGGCAAGGCTAGCCAAAAACTGCTTTTTCATATTGATGACAGACAAAATGTTGTTTGATTAAAATTAGTAATTGGAAAAATGTTTTCTACGTAGCCACTGGGGATTCAATTATTCAACAAAGGGCTGCAAAGGAACATAAACTAAGATACCTTCAAGACTTACATGATGCCTTTCTCATTTACAGAGATTTCATTATGGATATATTGGTCAGGTCAAAGTTATATGTCAAATTTTTCAAACAAAGCTTTTATATGAGCCTCCACGTGACATTTTGAACAACTTAACATATGTGTAGATGGCATTCAAACAACTTTACACATGCACAAGAAATTTCTAAAAACTACACAGAGCTGTATATGACATTTTCAATAGCTTCACATAAGTGCACATGACATTTCCAACAACTTCCTATATGTAAAGGTGAACTTTCCAATAAGTTCACATATCAATGATTCAGCACAAAACAGTTGTAACTGCCTATAAACATATTGGCAGTTACAACCGTTTTGCACTGAACCATTAATATGTGCATGCCATTTCCAACAAGTTCACATAAGTGCACATAACATTTCCAACATCTTCACATATGTGAAAGTTATCTTTTCAACAACTTTACATATGTTCCTGACATTTCCAATAACTTCACATAAGTCCTCATGGCATTTCCAACAACTTCACATAATTATGTGAAGATGAAGACACCGTTCAGCATAGATGTAGTGTGTTAAAAACATTCACTGATTTTCTAAAGTAACATTGAGCCACTGCCTTTGACATAGACAATCTGTCAATTTATTATTCGTCTTATTGACAGGTACATAAAGCATTCTACTGGATTATCAGATCTACCAGAAACATTTGATTGGACAGAAAAAGGACTGGTGACATCGGTCAAAGATCAAGGTAAAGTTAACTGTTTTATTATGTAGCCTTTTTTCAAAAACAGCATTAACCCGTGTCATGCTGAACCCCGAATATTCCGGTTTTGGCAGGAGACATAGACCAAGATCAGCCTGCACATAAGTGCAGTCTGATCTTGGTCTACACCTCCTGCTTGTACTTTTGCTGCCAGAGTTGTTTATGAAATTGATTTCTAAAAGAAATAGTTATATTTGAACAACAAGTTCTATCAGTGCTTTCAGCCCTTTGATTTTATAGCAATTCAGTAAGGTTATTTATACAGCATGACAAGCATTACTTGACAGAGTACTGCTGTCAATCAAAACAAATGAATTCATTTAAGAGATGAAGAGAATATTTTTCATTTTCATGCTGGTATGAAATGAAAAAACTAATCACACTGTATGAACACGCGAAGCGGTTCATACCTCCATGAAAACATAAAATATCATCTTCATTTCTTATGATTTAATAGCATCAAGCGAAAAATTCAAAAATTTTACAAATTTTGATACCTTTTTGTAGTGAACTATTTTGTGCGGAAGCATACAAAATGGCTTCATACTCAAAATTTTGTTCATGGAGGTATGAATTAAATTTTTCGACCAATCAGATCGCTCGTTTTTTGATAGACGAAACTGACAATTAAATTATTGACCTATCAAATCATTAACCCTTGTCATGCTGATTAAAGCAATTTCAGAATTGTATAAAAATCAAAGGGCTGAAAGCACTGGTAGTAGTTGTTGAGTTGTCGTTACTTCTTTTGAAAATTAATGTCATAAACAACTCTGGTTTCAAAAGGATAGACAGGAGGTGTAGACTAAGATCAGACTGCACCTATGTGTTGTCTTATCTTTGTCTATACCTCCTTCTTAACCCAGAATATTACGGTTTCAGCATGACAAGGGTTAATTTTGACTAGAAATGAACATGAAACTCCAACAAATATGTTGAGCAATTTCGCTGGTAAGGCGACTTAACCTATTCCCACATGTAAAAATATTAGACCAGTCCAATTTCAAAGAAGTTGCAGATGACAATTTTAAGTTGGTGAAATCTTCAAAATCCTTGTCTATTAGAGTAAAAAATATTGTGGATAATGAAGAAATTGCTTGTAACTAGCAATTTCTTCATTCTCCACAATGTTTTCCAAAGCTTTCAGGGGGCGTTTAAAAGCGTCACTGTGTGGGAATGGGTTAAACATCGTAGCTACAGCTTATTCAAGCTGTGATTACAATGTTAAGGAGGACAACTAACTGTTTACTTTTTTTACATGTTGCTAACCATGAAATATGCAAAATAATGCCGTTTGCAATCCAAGTTGATATCTAGATTGCAACAAGTAACATCATTTAACACAATCTCATTGATAACGTCAAAAATAATATTTTGCCCATATAACGGTTTTTACTGAAAGTAGCATATACCAGTCAAGAGCAGATAACTCTGCCCTAAAAACTGGCATAGAAAAGAACCTTGAAAATTTGTCAATATCTCTATGATATGGTATTCCACAACATTTGTTGAAAAGAAATAAGTTGATTTTACTGAAGAAAATGAGCCTACAATGCATTAGTGACCTTAAGCATATATGTATATATATATATATATATATATTTATTATTTAATTGTTAGTTTCGTCTATCAAAAACGAGCGTTCTGATTGGTCGAAAAATTTAATTCATACCTCCATGAACAAAATTTTGAGCACGCAGTGATTTTGTATGCTTCCGCACTAAATAGTCACATACAAAAAGGTGTCAAAAGATTTGGGTTTTTGCTTTTTTCGCTCGATACTATTAAATTATAAGAAATGAAGAGAATATTTTTTGTTTTCATGGAGGTATGAACCGAAAAACCTAATCACACAATGTATGAATCCGCTTCGCGTATTTTTCGGTTCATACCTCCATGAAAACAAAAAAAATCTCTTCATCTCTTAAATAATTTGCGGTCAAATATTTTAGCATCTGGGCTATTATCATGTCACTATCAGTGTCTGTTGGCTTCTAATCGCCTTAATAATAAGCAGAAAACAAATAATTTCTGCATTTTTCATACCACTTTCCTTGACTTTTTTAACCTATTCCCACATGAGAAAATCTTAGACTGGTCCAAATTGAAAGTGTATACAGCTGACAATTTTAGGTTAATGAAATTCGAGATTTCTTTGTCTTTGTCTTTTGGGATAGAAAACATTGAGAACAATGAAGAAATTGCTTGTATCAAGCAATTTCTTCATTCTCGACAATGTTTTCCAAAGCTTTCATATAAAGGGCGTTTAAAAGCGTCATTGTGTCGTAATAGATTAGGGAATTAAAAAGGTGGGATGGTGTGGGAATGGGTTGATAGTTTAATTATTAATTAAGTATTAATAATTTAATTTTTAGTTTCATCTATCAAAATCAAGCGTTCTGATTGGTCGAAAAAATTAATTCATAACTCTATGAACAAAATTTTGAGCACGCAGCCATTTTGTATGCTTCCGCACAAAATAGTCCCATGAAAAAGGTATCAAAATTTGTAAAGCTTTTGTTTTTTTCGCTCGATGCTATTTAATTATAAGAAATGGATAGAATATTTTTGTTTTCATGGAGGTATGAACCAAAAACCTAATCACACAATGTATAAATCCGCTTCACATATTCATTCAGTGTGATTAGGTTTTTCGGTTCATACCTCCATGAAATAAAAAAATATTCTCTTCATCTCTTAATTATTTGTAGGTGATGTTGGAACATGCTGGGCATTCAGGTAATCTATTTCTTAACCCTTGTCATGCTGAATTAAAATCCTATGCAGAATTGCTTTTGAAGTCAAAGGACTGACAGCACTGGAAGGTCTTAATGAGGGTCAATATTTCTTTTGAAAATTGAGTGTTTAAACAACTCTGGCTGAAAAGAGATAAGCAGGATGATCTTTGACTAAACCTTCTGTCAAAATAGGAATATTCCGGGTTCAGCATGACAAGGGTTAATATTTCACTTGTCAAGTACGTTAGCTCTCCTCCAACCTTTTCATATAGCTTTGAATGATTTGAAAGTACATTTTTGGTAATGTTCTGTAATATAAAAAAAGAGGTAAAATATGTGTAATTCTCAGACAAAACTTTCAACCTCAATATAAAAATCATCGTTTTCGTATTATTTTACCTGAGCCGTTTTTAAGAAAACCTGAGGTACATGTATTTCTATAACCAGGTCATCGTATGTGTTGTGCAAAAAATGCGACATTTTGTAATATCCCTGGTGTTACTGAATGCATTCACTTGAAATTCAGAATAGAAGCTCATTATTAAAAGAGAAACCTTAACCAACAAGGGGAATAATTCTAAATGCATTTTGAACAAATTATGCGCCTTTTTCAGCTTGAAATACTTATCCACTATCAAGCACTTGAACAGCAAAGGTTTAGTTTCTACATGAAATGTGTGTGTATATTTCCATTTATCGTTTCTACTGAAGCACATGTTGATATGAGCGACACCCTCAGAGGACGTTTAATTTTTAAGGGGGATAGTGGAAAGATACAGGACAAAACTGCTGAGAGCTCTGCCTGGTTCTTTTAAATGCTTGAACGATAGTACTGTCACGCAGGGCCTCGGTATAACGTCTCATCCAAAAGACAATAAGTGTAATAGTTGATATAGTCAGCCAAGGTCTCGGACCTTTGATCATGAGGTTTGAAGTCAAGTGATCTACCAACTGAGCTAATCTTGCCTACACACACAAATCTTTTTAACTTTGACAGTACTATAGGTAACATTGAAGGACAGTGGAAAATGATGGGACAGCCTCTAACTGATCTGTCTGTTGAGCAGATTGTTGAATGTGACGGGATGCACGATCCTTCGACTGCTAATACGACAAACGCTGACTGTGGTGTGTTTGGTGGCTGGCCGTATCTTGCATATCAGTATGTCAAGAAAGCTGTGAGTAGTTACTCTTGAAGACAAAATTTCAGACTGGTCCAAATTGACGGAGATTACAGATATTTTCAGTTTAACCTATTACCACACCACATAATTTTAGACTGGTCAAAATGCAAAGAAATTGCAGACATTTATTTGTAGTTGATGATATTAGAAAAATCTTTATCTCTGAGGGTAGAAAACATTATGGATAATGACAAGCAATTTCTTCATTTTCCACAATATTTTCTAATGCCTTTTCTTGATGTAATAAAGTTGATTTGTGTGGTAATGGATTAAAGTAAATGTAAATTAATTGATATTTCTCAATTTAGGTAATACAGAATTTGTTTGTTAGGAGAATTTTTTCATTGAAACATCAATGGCATACTGAACTCTTGTACATCCATTGGATCCATCTGTTTCCATTCTCACCATGGCCCCTGTTTTACAAAGTTTTACCAACTAAGGCAATACTGTAGTGGTTAAAAGGCAACGACAACGTTTATAAGGAGCGTATCCATTTGACTGTCTATCTAAAAGCTAGTCTGTGAACGTATCTATGTGAAAGACTTTTGCTGCAGTACAGTTGTAACCTTTAACTTTTGGATACTAAGGAAAATAATTTTTGTAAATTTTCGGACTCAAAAGACAAGAATTATTTTTTTGTCTGGACATTAAAGGAAAATGCGATAACATTTCCTTTAAATTTCAAAGCTTGATTGGGACGTCTCAATGGTGACGTGTTGAACTTACAACTCTGTCAAGTTATGTAAAGCATATAACCGCATTTTTGTACGATAGACATATGGCTCTATTGCTTTACTTGTTATGGTAAAGTTTGAATATACAATGTATTTAGATGTATAAATGGCATGTTGACATCAAGGTCTGCTAAACCATCTTTGACCAAAAGAATAGGACCAATTTGTTTAACCCATCAACATATGCTAGCTCGATTTTGATAATTGATTTAACATAATAATAAGCACAAGGCATCTTTCACATGAACAAGCATTTGATTATGAAGAGTCTCAATGTAACTTAGTAATGAAGTGACCAACCCTTTAAAATTACTTATGGGTCTCTTTGACTATGCCTCGTATTTCTTTCTCTATGTAACCAAACAGGAATCTGTAGCTATGCATAAAAAGTTTGTCCGTAGGTGTTAACTAATTACGTCACGGAAAGTAAAACATCCATGTGTCTAACCAATTAACAGGAGATTAACTGATAGCAAACAAAGGAATACGTCTAACAGGGATATAGATGATCCTGTGAAAGGTTCAACAGGTAATGTACATCGTTTGTTGTTCAAAAGTTTGTGTCCGAAAATTAAGGGATGTCAAATCCAAGCTATGTCAAAAATCAGGGACAAAAAATGAATTACTTTTGAAAATATCTAATCATGTCTGAAAATTTTGGGTGTACGAACATAGCTTGAAAACACAGTATGTGCTCAAAATTTGTTCATGGAGGCATGAATAATCTTTTTCGGACAATCAGAATGCTTGTTTTTGATAAATGAAACTAAAAAATTACTGAGTCGATTGATGAGAAGTTGTATTATTTCTTGTATGTGGACCACATAGTAAAAAAAGCCCACATCTAATCCTGATTATCCCACACTGACACTGTAAACATGCAGCAGCAAACCTACAAAAAATACTGACATCTGGTCTTACTGGGCTTGACCCTTTTTGACCTACAGCGTCCCCTATCAACATATTCTTGCCATTTTCATATCCCTTTGGCCAGCTTTTAATCGATACACAAAAGATGCATCTAGCTGTTCTACCCTGCAAGTATTTAACTCAATCCCTCACGATGGTGCTTTTTGACGCCTCTTGGGAAAAAAACCTTTGGAAAACATAGTGGAAAATGTAGAAAATTGCTTGTAACAACCAATTTCTTCATTACCCTCAATGTTTTCTACCCAAAAAAAATACAAAATTCCAAAATTTCATCCAGTGAAAATTGTCGACTGCAACATCTTAAATCAGGACCAGTATAAATATTGTCCAATGGGAATGGGTTAAATTACCCTCCATTCTGTGACAAAACCGGCTCTTTTTCACCTAGATTACAACCTGTTCACTGTAGCATAAGTTACTATGCCCGTAACTATTTGGTATTATCCAATTGTTCAAGATCAATTTAAAACTATCATAAGCAACTTCTTTGAATTTGGATCAGTTTAAAATTTTATTGTCTTGTAGCGGGTTAATCAATTACCAGATGGCAAAATGTTAGACTGGTCCAAATCCAAGGGAGTTGCAGACAACAATCTAAAGTTTATGAAATTTTAGATTTTTTCAACTTTTTGGGTAGAAAACATTGTATAAAATGAAGAAATTGCTTGTCACAAGCAATTTCTTCATTTTACACAATATTTTCCTAATTATTTTTCTTCCGGGGCGTCCAAAAGTGTCACTGTGTGGGAATGGGTTAAGGTACTTTTCATCAGTATCAGTTAAGGATATAGTCAGGGCTGTTTTGTGCAGTCTCAACAGTGTCAACTTCCTATATGGTTTCCTTTTTTTCCATCCACAGGGAGGTCTAGAGACTTGGCAAGATTATTTCTATTGTGCTGGTCTAGGTGGTAAACCGGGGACCTGCGAGATATGCCCGGCTGTTGGCTATAACTGGACAATGTGTGGTCCTCCTGTACCTTACTGTAACTTGACCCAGAGCTGTTTCGCTAAAATTAACCCAAAGAAATTTGTACCCGGGCTGAAAGTCCTGGACTGGGTCGCAATTGATACAGTAAGATTTAACTCATTACTAGATGGCAAAATTTTAGACTGGTCCAAATTGAAGGAGGTTGCGGACGATGATTTAAAGTTTATGAAACCTTATATTTTTTCAATTTTATGGGTATAAAACATTGTGAAAAATAAAAAATTGATTGTTACAAGCAAATTAATAATTTTCTACAATGTTTTTCCAGTCATAAATTTTCTTCAGGCACCTCAGAAATTGCCATTATGTGGGAATGGGTGAAAAAAATATCCCATAAACCCATTCAAATGCTATCTCTCCTTTTTACAACCCCAGGAAAAAAGCATTAGTGAACAGTGCAGGAAATGAGGAAATTGCTTATATTGTGGAAAATGAAGAAATTGCTTGTAACCAAGGATGTCTTTCTTAAAATGTTTTCTACCCCTTCAGACCAATGTTTGTAAGATTTTATCAATTATAAATTCTTGTCTGCAACTTCTTTGAATTCAGACTTATTTAAAGTTTGATGTCCTGTAATACAAAATTTTAGGAAACAAACATTCACAGCAAGAAAAAAAAATCTATGATATTTATGCAAGAAACAATAAATCTTGTTATTATTGGCAAAAAGAGGGAGGTAGTCTTGTTTTGTTTTTTTAAGAAAATGCTTTTAAGTGTGTCATTATGCATATAGATTGACCATTTGTGGTTGTCAATCAAATAACCAGTTGACTAATGAAATTGTTCATTGAGACCGATATTGGCTGCCATTTTTGTTAAGCTTTTTTGTTGGTTTGGTGAGTTAAATGTCGTTCAATGTGGTTAAACCTTTTCAAGCTATAGTAACAACATTTTAGTCGCCAATCTTCTATACTACCATTTTTTGCTATATGCTACTGGCCATAAATTTTTCAAAACAACGCCATTTGAAATTGAAGTGGGACTTCCTGTCGGGGCTAACAAAGCAAGTGGGCGGGGCCAGCGATTGGTCAATTGCATAGCAGGCTATTGAGACGGTGTTTAGTAGTGCAAAATCAACCAAAATAGTGATTCTTCAAATTGATATTTCCACTGTTTTTTCCTGCATTTATTAAGTGATAATCATTCAAGAAATTTTGAAAATCAGTTTCTCTGTATCCTACAATATTTTTCTACCCTAAAAGAATATTCCATTTCAACAAGTTGTCTGTAGCTTCTCTCTTTATATTAGCTGGGCTGTTTTCTGAGAAAATCCAAGGTATTGTCATAACCTGAGTGTCCTTAGCATTGGTGTTGGTGTTGGCATTGGTGTGACAAACTTTAGCCTTGGTCATATCTCTGTTGTTATTGAAGATATCCTCATGAAACTTGGCATGTGTTTTGATCATCACAAAAACTATCTAGACTATCAAGGGGGATAACTCTAAAAGCGTTTTTGTAAGAGTTATGCCCCTTTTTCAACTTAGAATTTTTTCATTATCCAGTACCTGCAGCCAAGCATTGGCACCCGTCGGCGGTGCTCTTGTTTGATAAATCTGTCTGTCAGTAAAAAGATGATGAGCTTTAAGTCTGTGTGAAGAAATAGAATTAAAATGGGAAACTTAGAATAAGTGTTCTTAACAAATGGGAACATTATTTGAAAAGAAGTCAAGTTAAATTTCTTCTTTCCAACAATGGTTTACATACTGAAACACTTCAGGGTAGTAAATTAACCCATTACCATATGACACAAATAACCTAATTCAAAGGAATTGCAGGCAAATATCTTGTTTTCCCTGGGTAGAAACCAATGTGGAAAAGAAGAAATTGCTGTTTACAAATAATTTCTACATTTTCCACATTGTTTTCTTGATTTTTTTCTTGATGATTATAAAAAATGCAATTGTATGTGAATATTTAATATTAGCACAGAGTTGGTTAAATATCTTTATGCTAAAATGTGAAAAAATCGGGGCATATTGTTTTACCACTGTTTGTCCATCCGTCTGTCTATCAGATTTATCTTTTTACAATTACTTTAACCCTATTCAAGATGATAGATCTCATTGATGGGCATCTACAGATACCAATGTCAAGATATTGTGACAAGGTCAAGATTGTTTGTCAATGTCAAACATGTGCAAAAACTTAACCAAAAAATTAACATTTACAATTTCTTTAAGCCTATTCAAGATACAACACTCATATTTGGCTTAATGAATGAGCTCATCAATATGCGTCTGCAGATCCCAATGTCATGTGACAAGAATCAGGTCATTTGACAATGTCAAACTTATCCAATTAACTTATCATTTACAGTTCTTCAATTTTTTTTTAGCCCTTTCCTGTTTTACAAAATTTTAGACCTGTCCAAGTTGAAAGAGGTTGCAGACGACAATAAGAATTGAATGAAATTTGAAAGGAAACCATCCTATGGGTAGAAAATATTGTGGAAAAAGAAGAAATTGCTTGTAACAAGTAATTTCTTCTTCCACAATTTTTTCTCAAGTATAAAATCACAGTGATGTAAAATCCCTGGCTTGTACAGGAAAGGGTTAAGAAACAAGTCAGTGTTTGGCACGGTCATGGTCACTTATCAAGGCCACTTTTATAGAAAATAGGCTGTTACAGGGTCATGGTGTTTCAGCATTATATCTTGTTTTCATTAACCCATTACCATTTGGCAAAATTTTATTCTGGTCCAAATTGAAAGGAGTTGCAGACAACAATTAAAAGCTTATGAGATTTTGGATTTTCTTTTATTTGGGTAGAAAACAGTGCGGATAATGAAGAAATTGCTTGTAACAAGCAATTTCTTCATTTTCCACAATGTTTTCCAAAGCTTTTTTTTCTTGGGGGCATCTAAATGCGTCATTGATTGGGAATGGGTTAAGTATTATTCTACACGTACTTACATATATGCAATTGACAAAATTACAAATCTGTCACAAACAATATTATCATTTACAATTGATTGTTCTCTTCTTTCTCACAGAATGAGACGGTGATGGCGGAACAGTTGATGCGTATTGGTCCACTGTCAGTTGCCCTGGATGCCACCTTACTACAGTTTTACTACAAGGGCGTGTTTGATCCGATCTTCTGCAGTAAGACCAGTCTGGATCATGGTAAGTATATTTGACCCGTGAGGTAAAAAATGTAGGAGTAATTGTCCAGACAAATTAGGACAGACGGACTAATGCACATACACAGACTTGTCATAGTGACAACTATGTCTCGCTTACCGCAAGTAGGCTCAACAAAAAACCTTAAACTGCTTATTGCAGTCTTTCATATGGCAGAAATATTCATTTACTGGTTCTCCATCATATTCCAAGAGAAACACTATTCACTTTAAAGTACAAGATAGATTAACACAACAGAGGAGGGTATTCATTACTAGATGACAAAATTTTAGACTTGTCCAAACTGAAAGGGCCACCATCATAGTGCACAGGGTAGAGCATCAGACTCCCAATCTTCAACTATAGAATGTCATAAGTATGATCCCCGGAGGCGGCACATATCCTTTCTGACATTTGTCTCTCACCAATGGTGGGTAATCGTAAACCTAAGTTGGATAGCAGCTGGTGGCTAGGAAAGGATGTAGTGGTAGTACAGGTGTAAGAAATACCAGGAATCCATTGTTAGGTGCTCCAGGGGACGTGATATGACTGAAATGCTGTTAAGAATGGCGTTTGACCTCATTCAATTAATCAGTTAAATTGAAAGGAGTCGCAGACAAAAAATTAAATTTTATGAAATAATAGATCTTTTCAACTTTCTAGGTATAAAACATTGTGTTAAATGAAGAAATTTCTTGTTTCAAGCAATTTATTCATTTTACACATAGTTTTCTGAATTGTTTATCTTGAAGGATGTCTGAAAGTGTCATTGTAAGGGAATGGGTTAAACCATTTCCACACAAAAAAATTAGTCTAGTCATAATTCAGAGTTGCAGATGGCAATTAAAAGTTTTTGAAATTTCAGATTTGTTTAACTTTCTGGTTAGAAAATAGTATGAAAAATAAAGAAATTTCTTTATTTTACACAATGATTTTCCAATTGTTTTCTATTAGGAGAATCAAAAAATGGCATTGTATTGGAATGGGTTGGGTTGACCCATTCTCATATGATCCTGCTTTTTGACAACCCCAAGAAAAAGCTTAAGAAAACATTGTGAGAAACAAATTTCTTCTTACAAACAATTTCTTCATTACCCACAATATTTTCTACCACAATAGACAAAGATTTTTAGTATTCCATCATTTTAAAATGTCTTCCAGGCTAAGATTTTGTGGGAGATTCAACCAAGCGGAGGTCAAGCAGAGCTAGCACTACAAAAATGTTCATATAGTAAGGTAGAATAGATATTCTAGATACAGAAATCGTCATAAAGGAAAGCAAAAAGTGGATAATGAAGACAATGTTTCCCCTATCATTTCTCATATGGGGCATCAAAAAGCATTATTGTAATGGAATTGGTTAACCCATTCCCACACAATCCCTCTTTTTACACCCCTCAAGAAATAGCTTGGGAAAACATTGTATCAAGCAATTTCTTCATTATCCACAATGATTTTTATCCAAAAAGATTAACAAAATTAGAATTCCATTAACTTGAAATTGTCATCTGCATCTCCTTTCAATTTGGACCATTCTAAAATTTGTTGTTTGGGAATGGGTTTAAGAAGTAGCAGATCATTATTTCAAGTCGTAGCTTTATCATTCTCGGTAGAAAAACATTGTTGATAATGAAGAAGTTGCTTATATAGATCTAATTGCATGTTTCAATGCGGATACTTTTTTTCAGCTGTATTGGTGGTTGGGTTTGGAGTAGAAAAGGATCTTTTTAGTACCAAACCTTACTGGAAAGTAAAGAACTCGTGGGGCCCAAAGTGGGGACAGGATGGTTATTTCAAGATCTACAGAGGTGGGGGGACGTGCGGAATTAATACACAAGTCACTTCTGCAGTGCTACAAAAGGCATAAAAAAAGCAAGATGTTTGTGATAAAGAGGAATTTATTATATGATAACTAAATCATTTCTAGTCAATGAGTTTAAGTTTATGAATATTTTGTACTATTAGGAAAACATTGTTGGCAAAGAGTTAATTGCTTAAACCCATTACTAGAAGGTAAAATTTTGGACTGGTCCAAATTGAAAGGAGTTGCAGACGACAGTTTAAAGTTTAAGAAATATTAGATTTTTTTAACATTCTTGGTAGAAAACATTGTGTAAAATGAAGAAATTGCTTGTTACTAGCAATTTCTTCATTTTACACAATGTATTCCTATTTGTTTTTCTTCATGGTCGTCGAAAAGTGTCATCGCGAGGGAATGTGATAAGCATGCAATTTCTTATTTTTCCACTCTGTTTCTAAACCGTAGAATTGTGATTTCTCATTTAAAGCATACTGGTCAAAATGGAAAGAAGTTTAACTGTCAGTGTATTAATTTTTTAAAACATTAACTAATGTTGGCTATAAAGAAGGTTGTGAGGAAAAAAAGAAATTTGCTTGTTCAAAATTTTTCTCCATTTCAGACAATGTTTTCTGAATATCATTCCTCAATGAATCAGAAGACAGAAGTTTTGATGATTATGATTAATTCCTTGCACATTTTCTGTCTTGAAGACTGTTATCCCCCCCCCCCCCCCCTATGAAGTAGAGCAGGGTAAATTAGTTTCACCATCTCTGTCTGTCAATCCATTTATCTGTCTGTCAGCCAGTCCCTAGACTTGTTTGTTTCTATGCACTTACTCTAGAACCAATTGACCTGCATGAAACGTCACATGATTGTTGTCAATGATCCAATGAAGTGCCTTGTCATTTTGGGTCACGTAGGTCAAGGGTCAAGGTCACAAATTGAAATTTGATTGAAAGCTTGTAAGCCATTTGAAACTTTATACAAATGTCATCAACGGCAAAAGGAGGTGCCCTTTTGTTTTGGGATAATTTTGGTCAAAGATCAACTGTGCTACTTGAGTGACAAAATACTGGTGGAGGGTGTATGTCCCCTTTAAAACAATTCTAATATGATTTGGGTTGACTATTTCTTATTTGTGTGCAAGCATGTTATGTTTTGAAGCATTTTGGCTATATCTACATGTAATTATCAGTATGGCAGGAAAAGTGTTCACAGCAGTTATATTTCAAACATATTTTTTCTGTAAGAAAAACAATTGTGGTATTGCCAACATATAAGAAAATCTTTGTTTGATTTTAGCAAAATTTTAGACTGGTCCAAATTGAAAGATAAGATCTTGTAGACAACAATTTCAATTCAAAATTGCCTTTAAGGGAAGTAATCATTGTTTCAAGCAATTTCTTCATTGTTCACAATGTTTCTCAATCTTTTTTCTTGAGGGAGGTAAAAACGGGATTGTTTGGGAATGTGGAACATGGGATCTTTAGATAGAATATATTTTAAAAACAGTTAGATCAAAGAAGACAATGTCATGTCGCTCAATTGGTTGTATTACAAAAGTGGATTAATATTCAGCCGGTTGCTTAAATAATATATAATCGTAATTTTTATGTTGTTCGAACAATGTGACAAAGATAGAATGATAGGTTTAACCCTTTCCTGTTCAATCCCTTGTTTTTATGTCCTTGCGATTTTATAATTGGGAAAACATTGTCTAAAAGGAAGAAATTGCTTGACACAACCAATTTCTTCTTTTTCCACAATATTTTCTATCCTACTGAAAGGTTATTTTCCTAATTAAATCCTCTTTAAATTTTCGTCTGAAAACTTTGAATTTGGGCAAGAGCAAAATTTTGGAAAAACAGGACAGGGTTAACCAATTGACCAATCGCGGCTGTCAATCAAGGAATAACCCCACCAATCATATTATTTATTCAGCCCGGACCTGAGCTTATCAACTCCAACATTGGTGCCATTTTTGTTTACCTTAATTATTGGTTTGGCGACTTAAACGTCATAACTACAGCTTATTCAAGCTGTAGTTACGACGTTTAAGTCATTAAACAACCATTTTATTTTTTTGTTACATACTACTGGCCATGAATTTTGCAAAATTAAGCTGTTGAATATCGAAGCAAAACTACCTGTTGTAGTCAATGGGAGGGGGCAAAAGAAGTAAGTGGGTGTTGCCAGCGATTAGTCAATTACAACATTACACAATTTGAGACTGGTCTAAACTAAAAGATGTTGCAGAGGACAATTTCTCGTTGTTGAAATTTTAGAATTCTTTAACTCACTGGGTGGAAAAATTATAGATTTTGATGAAATTGTTTCTTACAGGCAATCAACCACAATTTTTTCTTGATCGGCATAATAAAGTAGGATTGTATATTATTGGTCATTATCATTGTAAAAGAGTGCTATTTTTATGACATTTCCTATGTATTGCCAAGGAGTTTTTGTATTGTTTAGTGAATTTTTTGACATACAATGTACATTGAAAGGTTGATTACATAAAATTTGAATAAAATCGTTTTGTGTCTTAACAAATCTAAGGGAAACAACTCTTCAGTTCTTCATGAAATGATGCACAGCTTTGTTCCCCTTTTACGAATTTCTATATATCTCTGAGCATACAACACGAGTATTTATAATTCTTACTCAGCACAAGATACCTTCAACAACAAAAACAAAACTGCATGAGATCTGATAGTTATACACATTTTCTTCTCCGGAAATACGCTTATTTCAGTCAATAGCAAGTGGCCAGATTAGTGCCTACGCCAAACGCCAAATAATTTTGAAATTTCATGAACTAAAAGTTGACGTCTGCGCACGTTTCTTTAAATATGTAACAGCGAGTTACCCCTCCTATTAAACTTCTGATTTGCGTAGGGACCTGTTAAACGTGTATGAAATTAAATCGAGTCATTCTTATTAAGTAAAAAAAAGAATAATTTGTAAGCAAAAATGTCAGTAGGTGACCGAAATGTTGTGAATACAGCTGTATAAAGCTGTATTTTCGACAGTTGGGTCGCCCAAAGAGGATAATTTTGTCTGGTCGTAGATATTGAAAGCTGAGTGTATGATCTATATAATTATGATAGCAATAAATGAATAAAAGATGAAAATATGCTTGAATACGAAAATAAAAAGTTTAAGACATTGGCTACCTTATTATCGATTTATCTAATTTATCTTTATTTATTGTCTTCTAATTCGATTACTGACAAAATATTTGAAAAGAGCATTGAAATAGATCTACAAATAAAGTATAACAGACACTGGTGAATAAATGAAACATGTAGCGTGTTAATGGGTAGAAACATTGTTGAAAAGGGAGAATCTCATATGCAGTAGTTGTCCTTTCAAGGAACAAGTTCCGCCATTATAATCTGGCTTCTGACTCGACAATTTACTAAATCTAGAAGAAAATTAAGGCAACACTGGCTGATCCCCCCCCATACTTCCATAAATGAAAATCTTCAACGAAAAAATCTCGTCATTTCTTATAATTTGATGTCATTAAGCAAAAACAAAGCAAAAGGTTTACTAGTTTCTAGAAAAATGTTATAGATATACTCTGTACCATTAAGCAAAAACAAAGCAAATAGTTTACCAATTTCGGGAAAATGATATGGATATACTCTATGCGATTAAGCAAAAAAACAAAGCAAATAGTTTACCAGTTTCGATAAAAATGTTATAGATATACTCTGTGATATTAAGCAAAAACAAAATCAAAAAGTTGTCTAGTTTCGAGAAAAATGTTATGGATCTACTTTGTGCCATTAAGCAAAAACAAATCAAATAGTTGTCTAGTTTCGAGAAAAATGTTATGGATCTACTTTGTGCCATTAAGCAAAAATAAAGCAAATAGTTTACTAGTTTCGAGAAAAATGTTATGGATCTACTTTGTGCCATTAAGCAAAAATAAAGCAAATAGTTTACTAGTTTCGAGAAAATGTTATGGATTTACTTTGTGCCATTAAGCAAAAATAAAGCAAATAGTTTACTAGTTTCGAGAAAAATGTTATAGATCTACTTTGTACGCAAGGATATAAATAATTGCTTTGTGTTTGCTTAATGACATCATATTATAAGAAATGACGAGATTTTTGTTTATTGAGGTATGAATCTAAAATCGTATTCACACTAATGTATGAAAATGTGAAGCGTATTCATAGAGTGTGATTAAGTTTCTATGTTCTTACCTCAATGAAACTAAACAAACAAACAAGAAAATCTTTTCATTTCTTAATTACCAACAATAAAAAATATCTCAAATGGATCTCGGGATTAAAGCTAGATTTTAATCAAAGTATTGAAAGAATTGTAAGCTAGCAAAACATGATTTTATTAAGTTGTCTTCTTTTCTAAAGGTTATCATGTTTAGTGGAATTCAGAAAACCTTTGCCTTGTATAGTAGAAAACAGTGTGAACAATGAAGAAATTGCTTGTTGCAAGCAATTTCTTCGTTGTCCAAATGTTTTCCAAAGCTTTTTTTACTGGGTTGCTTCAAAAGGAGTTTTCTACAATTTGTATAAAGTTAATTCTTGTGGCCATAAAAAGCACTTGCAGAGTTTGCAATATTCCTGAAAAAAGAACTACTTCTTATGGTGTATACATTCAATGGATTTAGTGGTTAAGCCTCCAGTGGCAGTTTGCACTTGTTGAACTCTGAGACGCCCTAAAAAATCAAAAAATCAAAGCTGACGCTTTGCCAGCTAAAAGAGCTTTGGCTGTGACTTCTAACTTATAACTCGACCTCTGGTAAATCTTCTCCCTGTCTCTCCCTTTGTATATCCGTCTCGCTCTGGATCTGTCGGTCTCTCTATGTCTGTCTTTCTTTGTCTGTCTGTCTCCCCCCCTCTCTCTCTCTCTTTAAATCGTCCAAGCAATCAAAGCAGTTTCCTTCTAAGAAACTCAACTCTATATTTGAGAATCATTTTCAAACTCGGGTTGATGTTTCATGGTTGAAGATCTAATATATACATGTACTACCCAAAGTTTGTTGAGTACCAAACTTTTTCGATGTTCTTAAGGAGGCAAATTTTAACAAAGATCATGTTTAAATATTTAAAATAGTTATGTAATGTTTTTACAAGATACTTAATAGATACATTTCAAAATCTGACACGCAATTTCTTTGTAATAGACGTACAAACAAAGGAACCCCAGTCTCTTTTCTCAATTGCTACGTGTACGAGTCTTGTGTACAGGCTAAATTTCTCATTTTCGATTCTAAATTCATGAGACATTTATTGGCAGATGAGATGTGCAAGTTGTTGGTATGTTGGAGCAAGGGGCCTCTCACCGCGAGGTCGGCTTGGCACTAGATGTACACCATACTGTGATAACTAGAGCTTGGTCACGGTACCAACAGTATGGGACACCTGTCAGGAGACATGGTAGAGGAAGAAGTCGTGCTACCTCTGCCGCATATGACCGAGTTTTGGTCATTCTAGCCCGGAGGAACAGGTTTGCTATGGCAACGCAGCTACGTTATGAACATCCAAACGCTGTAGGAGTGCGAGTTTCGAGTCAAACTATTCGAACACGGCTGCACGAGAGTAATCTACAGTAATCTCCGGTAAAGAAGACCATGCATTCGTATCTCCTGGTCCCCGATAAATTGTCGTACTAGATTGGCGTAGGTATTGAGCCACGTTGGCTGGTGCCCAAGACGATGGCGCCCGATTTTCTTCACTGATTATTCCAGGTATTGTCTGGATTACACGGACAGACGGGTTAGGATGTGGAGAAGGACAGGGAAAGGTTTCAGTCAGCAAACATTGCTAAACATGACCGATATGGAAGTGGGTCCATCATGGTCAAGGGTGGCATCAGCTGGGATGGACGGGCCGAGCTTGTTATCTTGGATAGAAGTACCATGACAGCCCAGATGTATCTTAATGAAGACCTCACTACTCATGTAAGATTTTACGCTGGTGCTATTTTGGATGAGTTCATTTTGATGGACGATGATACCCGTCCACACACGGCCCGTACCTTCATTAGGGTAGGTATTACACGTACGTTTGGAATGGCCGGTTCGCTCTTCGGACTTGAACCCTATAGAACACATGTAGAATGAGCTACAGGTCTGAGTTTCGGCATGCCAGATCACCGATCTTCTACATTAATATGATCAGATCATGAAAAACATTGAAATTATAGGTTAAAGAAGCTTTGGTAGTTAGCAAACGTTGAGTAGTATACATAGCAAGTTGAGCGGTTTTGCGAATCTTGTACAATTGATTGATTGAATGGGGTTAAACGCCACTTTCAACAGTATTGCAGTCATATCGCGGCTGCTGGAGCACCTAACAATGGATTCCTGGTATTTCTCACGCCAGTACTACCACTACATCCTTTCCTAGCCTCAAGCTGCTATCCCACTTAGGTTTACGATTATCAACCCATCGGTGAGAGACAAATGTCGGAAAGGACATGTGCCGCCGCCGTGGATCGAACCCATGACACCCTATTATTGAAGATTAGGGGTCTGCCGCGCTACCGACTGCGCTGTGACGGCGGTGAAATCTTGTACAAACAACAAGAAAAAATATTAACGTGGTAAATGGTGAGAAACGATAGATTAATTTTCCAACAGAAATTAATACTTTGTTTCAAAAGGCTGAAATCTGACCTCGAGTTTCGGTATGTAAAATAATTACTTTTCTCCGCGGATTTTGACAGAACATATTATTTTCTTTAAGCACCCACCATTTTGCCAAATATGTCGCATTTTTCTTAATTTGTGACTGCAGACTAAAGTAAGGGAGATGTTTCATATTTCAACAACCAGGGATCAATTTCTGTCTTTGGACACCGCCATGTCGAATCTCGATACACTGTGAGGCAGACGACAAATGAAATGCCCTTGCCCGTGACATTTTCCTAAACGCGCGGCAATTAAGGACTCAGATCAGCCTGTGCATCGAAGTAGTCTGATCAGGGACTTAACCCTTTCCCATATAGCCAAGTCTTAGACTGGTCCAAATTTATGTTGCCGATAATAATTCAAAGTTTATGAAATTATATATTTTTTAAACTTTCTGGGTAGAAAAAATTGTGGAAAATGAAGAAATTGTTTGTCATAAGCAATTTCTTCTTTTTCCACAATGTTTTCCCGATTGCTTTTCTTTGGTGGCTTCAAAAATCGCCATTGTTTGGGAATGAGTTAATTATGTGATCTTTTGATAGGATCTGATTCAAAGGTTGGTTTATACTAATTTGATTTACTTCGATTGTGACGAAAGATTTTTAAGGTTGTAGAGTCGCTCTCGAACGCAAAAAATCCGGATGTTTTAAACCCGCTGCTACCCAATTTTATTCTGGGGAGACTGGACTGGCTATGAAATGGTTTGCCTATGAATACATATCCGGTGTCGGTGGGGTTCGAACCCGCCAACATCAGATCACGATATAAGCAACTAAACCACTTGGCCATTGAGGCTTTCATAGATTGGACCGGTGTTTATTGTTACCCTCTCCCATTCAAGCCCGTTTGTTTTAACGATCCCCAAGAAAATTACCCGGAGAAGCGTTGCAAAATATTTTGGACTATGAAGGAATTTATTGTAATAAGCAATTTCTTCACTGTCCACAAGTTTTTTGTATACTTAAAGGATATTTTTAATTTCCTCTAACTGGAAATCGTTGTCTGCGACATCTTTTCAATTTAGATCAGTCCAATTAGTTTGTCTTGTAATGGGTTCAAATACACCTTGGGTGAGGAGGTTGCCCAGCGGTTGAAACTGCTGGAAATAACCCACACAGGCCTTGTGGCTCTGAAATTAATAATTAACTGTATTACAAATTCAAAGTTTTTGCAGACGACAATTTAAAGAGGATTTTTAAAGTAATTATTGGATTGTACTGAAAAGGATTAAACAATCACAGATATACATGCATTCGAAATGACTTAGTTATTGTTAGCGCTTTCCTCTTAACCCATTCCCAAACAATGGTTTTTTGCCACCCTATGAAAAAAGCTTTGGAAAACATTCTTGAAAATGAAAAAGTTACTTGACAAGTTATTTCTTCATTATCAATAATGTTTTCTATCCCAAAAGTATAAAAAAAAATCCAAAATTTCATAAAAAAATTTGTCGTCTGAAACATCTTTGAATTTGGACCAGTCTAAAAATTGTGTCATCTGGTAATTTGTTAAAGCGTTTTGATATGGCTGAGAGGGATTTTCAGACGGGAACCACTCTCGAAGCATGCGAAATCATTTTGCTACCATGAACTCAAGAGTGGTTTAACTGAAAAAAAATCAGTCAACTGTTACGGTAAAGAGAAACTGGTTAGCTGTTTGTGCGTGTGTATGTCTCCCTGTCTGTCTGTGTGCCGGTGTATGTGTGTGTAATGTGTGTGTTTCTATCTGTGTGTGTTTGTGTGTGTTTGTGTTCGTATATGCGTGTGTTTGTGTGCGTGTGTGTTTCTGCATGTGTGTCTGTGAGTGAGTGTGTCTGTCGGTCTGTGTTACATACTTAAAACACATTTATCAATTGGTAATGGCTTAAGTAGACGTTATATCGAAAAGTGGTTGACTTTTGTGCTAATTGTGAACCCTGCTTTACTCTGAGTCCTTTGCTACGACTTTCATCTGATATGCAAAATGTCATTGAAGAACCCGTAAGTCTTAACTGTTTGCCGGAATTTGGAATGTAAAAAAAGAAAGGGACAGACAGATTCCGACAGTGTCCGGTATGGAAGGTTTAACGTTACATTTGTCACTAATTATACGTCTAGGGTAAAGACAGTCGCCGGACAAATAAATGAGAATATAATGACCACACTGGGCCACGTATGGCGGAGGAGACGTTCATTTAAACATTGAGAATTCCTTACCTTTTTGTTGGACTCTTCTCCTGAACTCGTTACCAGACGACAAAAATCGAGGTTTTTTTTTTTTTTTTTTTTTTTTTTGGGGGGGGGGGGGGTAGAAAACAGTTTCGATCATGAAGTAATTGCTTTATACTAGCAATTTCTTCATTTTCCTCAACGTTGTCCAAAGCAAATTTTTGAGGGGCGTAAAAAGGAGGGATTGTTTTGGAATGGGTTAACCCGTTACAAGAAGACAAACTTTGAGACTAGACCAAATTCAAAGATTTCTGAAGTTACAGACGGCATTGTTTACTTAATGAAGCCTTAAAAATTACCTATTGGGATGAAAGCATTGTGGGAAATGAAGGAATTGCTTATTTGAAGCATTTTTTTCATTTTCCACAATGTTTTCCCAGGCTTTTTGTTTGATGAGTGTAAAAAGAGGGACTGCGTTCGACTGAGTTTACATGCGCAAATATTGCAAGTCACAGTATCATGGCATGGGTTTTGATTTATTTCAGTTTTGGTCAAAATAACGGGGCGTCGGTAAGATTTAGACATCAGCTTGGCATTTAACGATAATGTATTTTCATGTCAGTTTGAATGTATAGTAAATGAGATGATTTCGAGTTACCGATTGTGGGTGGGTTAAAGTCATTTGTTACTCTTGATGACTTCCTATTTTCCCTATGTTACAAAAAGCAACATGTTTCCATTGTCAGTCAAACTTGCACTAAACGACCATTCAGGGGATGACCAAAAAGCGGTCGCCTAGGAGAATGGTCGCTTAACGCATTCCTAAACGACAAAATCTTAGACTAGTCCAAATTGAAAGAGGTTGCCGGCTACAAAACAAAGTAGGTTTAAATTGAATATAAGTGCCATACGAGTAAGGAAAATTGAGACAAAAGAGGAAATTGCTTGTTGCAAGCATTTTTTCCCAATGTTTCCCATACGTATGTCATGATTTAATATTCTTTTCTTGACAGCATCGATTCGATCGCATACATAATCTTTTGCAGATTTCTCACTTAATCCTGCGTTGTTCGAATTGTCGCACCGAGACGATTCTAATCAGTTCCAACAACATAGGGTTTAGTTACGGTAATTTCTTTAATAAATACTTTCACTTCTCTGGAGAATTTATATTTAGAACGGGGATTAGATTTAAACCTATTTATTTTACATCGATTGAGCAACAACATCTTCCAACTTGAATTAATCCCCTCGATTCTGCTTCCTGGAGAATACTCGCGCCGAAAGTGCTGGCCAGTGACAGAACCAAGATGATAATAATTTAACAATAACATTCAGACAGCATTTTCAATGATATTTGAAATGCTGACTGTTATAAAGAAACAATGACCTATTCCCTACCATTGACGCTTTTTGTCGCTTCGATCCCCGGTCGCCGCAGATATCCTTTCCGACATTTCTCTCCCACCAATAGGTAGATAATCGTACACCTAAGTGGGATGAGCAGCTGGAGGCTCGGAATGGATGAAGTGGTAGTACTGGAATGGGAACTACTAGAAATCAATGGTTAGGTTGGCCAGCCGCTGCGATATGACCGAAATACTGGTCAAAGTGTTATTAAACCCCATTCAGACAAACAAACAAGTGTTGGGTTAAACCCATTCACACACAACAAAATTTTAGACTGGTGCAAATTGAAAGAAGGTAAATACGACAACTTCAAGTTGATGATATTGCATTATCATTTAATTTTTTTCGTCATTTTGGATGGAAAGTATTGTGGAATATGAAAAAATTACTTGTTACAATTTCTTCATTTTCCTCAATGTTTAATCAAGTATTTTCTCGAGCCTCTTGTCTGTGGCTATGTCCGCGGGAAAAGTACACGTATTTAAGTCTTGTCATGCTGAACCTTGAATGACCCTGTTTTGGCAGGAGTCCTAGGCAAAGATCAGTCTGTACATATGTGCAGTCTTATCGTAGTCTATTCTAAATATGCACCCTTTTCATCTAGGTCATGTTCCAGCATGGATTTGGCCGGATAAGTGAGTAGGCCACTAGGTCTGTCTAAAAATATCTCGTCGCCTCGCCACAGTTTTTGGCCAAATTATTAAAAAAAAAACTTCCTAAAACTATAAACCCCTTGACCCATTCCCGTACGGTGAAATTTTAGACCAGTCCAAATTGAAAAAAGCTGCAGAAGACAATTTCAAGCTAGTGGAATTTTAAATGTTATTGTCTTTTTGGATAGAAAACATCGTGGATAATGAAGAAATTGCTTGATAAAAGCAATTTCTTCATATCCCACAATGTTTTCCAAAGCTTTTTTCTTGAGGGTCGTAAAAAGGAGGTATTATGTGGGAATGGGTTAATCTATCTCTAGATCAAATAACTCTTTTTGTTTTGTTGTTTCTGTTTGGTTTAGTGTTGCGTTTGATATCGAGGTGGAACTTCCTGTCGGAGCTCAGTGGGCGTGGCCAGCGATCCGTCAAATGACGTTTACACTTGAAAAACCAATGAAACGTTCGACTTTACGGAACGGGACTGAATAAAGGCTAATAAGTCATAACATAAAAAAGGTTTAAAAATCTTATTTTTTTTCATCTTACATTCATACATAGTATTCCGCCGGCGGTCTGTTGTAAATAAGTGTTTATTAATTTTAAAATGCGATTTATAACTCATTTAGACTATTAACGTATAATATATGAATAACCGAAGCAATATTAATTCTAATATTACATCTATAAAAATGTTACTTTGGCGACAATATAGTGGTTCTAGCCGTAAAAGTCTTGTTTTATATTGGTGATTTCATATTTTACAACCAAACCTTTACTATAATTGCATGTCACCTATGAATCTTGGTAGGCCCTAAGTTTAAGATTTTGTAGACGAAAGTGAGGCATTTAAGACATTTTTTTTAAAATTTAATAAATAATTTTTCTGTTGAAAAGTTATTAATCTCAATATAAGAACATATTCGTTTTGATAAATTAAAATTCTTATGATACTATAAGAGGCTGTCTCGGAAAGTAGATATAAAACTACGAGGCCCTGCTTTGTCCTTGGGCGAACAAAATGTCGTAACTACAGTTTTATCAAACGACGACTTGTATAAGCATATAAACGTGAATATATATATATATATATATATATATATAATTCGCTTTATATCTATATATAATTTTTAGCTTAATCTATCAAAATCGGGCGTTCTGATTGGTCGAAAAAATTATTCATTCATAACAAAATTTTGAGCACGCAGCGATTTTGTATGCTTCCGCACAAAATAGTCCCATACAGAGAAGTATCAAAATTTTTAAAGTTTTGGCTTTTTTCGCTCAATGCTATTACATTATAAGAAATGAAGTGAATATTTTTTTTGTTTTTGTTTTCTCTTCTTCTCTTAAATATAAGTGTTTAGTAGAAAAGGGCTCTCCCTGGAACTCGATGAAACATATTTTTAAAAAATAGAACGGGTCAAGCAGAGGCCAACTAGGTGTAGTTTTCGAGATCGAAAATATACGATAATCTCTCATTACAACGACCGCGTTTGTTCCCAGCAGAAATGTCGTTATAACGAAAATATCGATGTATTGAAAATAAATAGTTAAACTTTGAATACGATCACATTTATTAACATAGTATACTCTTAATTACAACAATAATCAATCTCTTAGTTTCGCTTTTGAGGCTGTCACACCTTAACGTTTTAGCCATCATATGCGGAACGTTTTGGGTTTTAAATTATACGCTCCTCGCACGCTCGGTACGATAAGGGTACGTTCCGCCCACGCTAGCAGCACGCTGTAATACGCTGGTATACGCTATGATACCCTGAATATAGCGAAAAGTTTTGTGAATGCTGAAAATATCTCGACGTATGCCTAGCGTGTTTACATACGCTCCGCACACGCTGTTGTTGGAGACACTCTCTGCGAACATTCACACTAGTTACAAGCGCGTGAAAAACATGTTGGATCAAAGTGTAGTCTTTCCGCTTCCTCCATATCTTCGATGATATTAACTAGAAAGTCGTGTTCCTTTGTTTGATCCCTTTTTATATAGTGTTATCATAACACGCTTCCAACACGTTATCCGTACGTCACCAACGCGTTATGCAAGTTCAGACAACGCAACGTGAACGTTAGTCACACAATCAAGCACGTTGGAATACGCTGCTGTACGTTACATGCACGTTCTAGAAACGTTACTCATTCGTTACTCATAAGTTCTAACTCGCTATGAACACGTTACGGGCGCAGCGAGAATATATTGGAAAATACATTTGTAGGTCAGCGTATGCCGGCGTTTTAGGGACTTTTTCGATTTTCCGAACACGCTAGTAGACACATGCTGGATAAATCGTTAAGGTGTGATAGAGCCATTGTCGATTTGTAAGGTAGAATAATTAGATAATCTACAAGGAATGAAATGTTTCGATCCTGGACTGAATGAGCGAGGTCAATAGATTTAATTCGAGAACATGGGATGGGGGGGCATGGGAAGGTCCTTCTTTACTAGACTTGTACCACCATCGACTTTAACAAATCTTTAAGTCGACAGTAATACCAGTCTATTTCTTCCTCTCCTTAGTTCAAATATTCTAGTCTTTAATCAATTTTCAATTCGTCCTTTATTTCCCTTCCCCGATTTTAACGTGCTTCATTTTACACAAGGTTTTTCTCAGTTGTTTTTCTTTGGGGCACAAAAAAACGTCATTGTGGTTAAAAAAAACAACAAAAAAACAAATAAACATTTGATAATGTTTTTTTTTTTTTCAACGGAAAGAAAATTTGATTTTTTCATACTTTTGAAATGAAAACTAAAAGCTTGTATTATCATAGTAAAGATAATTATTTTGATTTTGATGACGATCATTTTATTCAAGTGAAATTGAACTACTGAAACAAAATCTGAAAAACAAACATTTTAACAAGTTTCTATTAGAAATGCACAATCAAATTTAGTAAGGCCACGTGAATCCATGTGAATTCAAATCTGTATTCACATACCATTAAAAGCATAGGCAGTCTAAGAAGTCCCACTGTCTAAACATCGTAACTACACCTTTTCCAAGATGTAGTTAAGACATTTAGGTCACCAATTAACGAACTGTCAGGAAGCGGTTATAAGTCTCCGTTAAATCTATCAAAATAAAAACTTTAACCCATTCCCACTTGACAAAATTTTAGACTGGTCCAAATTGAAAGAAGATGCAGACGACAATTTCAAGTTGATGGAATTTTAAATTTTTTCACCTTTTTGGATAGAAAACATTGTGGATAATGAAGAAATTGCTTGATACAAGCAATTTCTTCATTTTCCACAATGTTTTCCAAAGCTTTTTTCTTGAAGGGCGTAAAAAGGAGGGATTGAGTTGGAATGGGTTAATCAAACAGTAGAGTTTGCATTATCGTTCGTAGGTGTCAAATAAACATATCCAAATGCCAATTTGTGTATCTTATTCCCTGTCCTATAACTGACAAGTTGAAACACTTAAAACGAAATTTTCTGATTGTCATGCCTTTTTATTGCTCATTTGAATAGGCGAGATCTCTAACTAGTTTTTTCTAACCTTTCCCCTTAAAGGCATTTTTCATTCGTAGCCAAAACAAGATATCTTGTCATCCAAAAAGATTTAATCCTTTCCTGTATAATCCCTGTTTGTTACATACTTGTTTTTCTCACCAAAGAAAATATTTTGCGAAAAGAAAATAATTGCTTGTAACAAGCAATTTTTTTTATTCTTTTCCCAAAATATTTTCTACCCTACTGAATAGTTATCTTTCAAATAACTTCAAATCGACTTAAAAGTTGTCGTCTGCAAAACCTTGAATTTGAACAGGTCTAAAAAAAATTTGCTATACATTAAAGGATTAAGAAAAATCACCATTAGAATCACGGTCATAATAGAAGAGTTGCAGGACATGGATTATTTCAGCTTTGCAACCAACATACACCAATAGTTCTAACCAATAAGATTTTGCCGAACCTAGTTAGCTCTTTCGGTGACGCACTGTGCTTTCAATCCTTTGAGACATAAGTTCGAACCCCCGCTCGGCTAACATTCTATCCGGCATTTGTTTAAGTCATCACGACTTGCGTTGTTTGTTTCTCATCTATGGGTAAACGACGGTGCACCTAAATGGGATGAAACATGTATCGAAAGTTGTTGGTAAACGACAGAAAGCCATGTTTAGATTCACCAGCATCCGAAAAAGAATTGAAATACTTTTGAAAGTTGCGTTAAACTCCATGCAATCAATCTAACCCAAAAGAGTGTATATGTAATACATCGTCGATGGGACACCAAAAAAATGTAACTACATCTGAATAAAGCTGTCGTTACGACATAAATTTCTCCCACCGATAATAAGTATGACCTATCATAGATATCTCCAAAAGGATTACACAAACCACCTCGAAAGTCTTTGTGTCAATGTTCTGTTAATAAAAAAGTCAGAGAATCCTACGAATTTTTCTTTTTGGTACAAAGCTTCAAAACGCCCGACATCTTTAATCTTTGTGGCTAATATAAGCATTTAAAAGACGCATGTTGATCGCAACTGTTAATAACGCTACAGTATGGATTGATTACAAATAAGGCACCCAAGCAATAACACAGCCTGTCAATTACAAAATACTATTAGCACGCACGCAGCTTCGTGTTTCCATAGAAACGCAAACCTATACGCTAGTTCGACGTCTTTTAAGTAATGCATAGTGATGCAAAACGCAACTTGGACCGTATGACTGTAAGATATACTCGGTATATCGTCGTCGTCGTTCTAAAACGACGTAACTACAGCTTGAATCAAGATGTAGTTACGACGTTTTAGAACGACAACGACGATATATATGCTCAACGGATAAGTAACGTTGTTGCGTCTGTAAGGTTTGAATAAAATATGGAATCCATAGTTGCACTCTTCAGTCATTTGAGCTCAAAACTCTAACTAGGAAATAAGATACAAAATCCTTACTCGAGCTTATTGAGACATGATATTTACAATGTACGTGGTCTTATTTGGGTTTTGGTCTAACATCATTAAAGTATAGAGTCCCTTGCTTAAGGTTTAGGTGTCCCGGATTTAATCATTGGCTGCGCATCTTAACTATGGGCATACTTTTTAGATAGCAACGCGTTAGCTTTGATAGCTTAAGTTAAAAGACAATATTCTCAGAGCTCAACGAGTGCAAACTGCCACTGGAGGATTAACCACTTAATCTAAACGCCATAAAAATAGTTCTTATGTATATCAGGAATATTGCAAACTCTGCATTATCACATCGTGTTAAAAAGGACTCTGATCAGAGTCTTCAAAGAGGTTCCAGATGACAATATTAAATTTTAAAGATATTGTCCCTTTGGATAGAAGACAATGTGGAAAATGAAGAATTTGCTTGTAACAAGCAATTTCTTTATTTTCCGCATTGTTTTCCAGAACTTTTTTGTTAATGGGCGTAAAAAGTAGGGATTGTGTGAGAATGGGTTAACTCCTTGGATTCATTAACCTCGTTTATTTATCATGACAACCTTTGACAAAGAAGATTACTTAACAAAACCCCGCTTTGCTAGCTAACAGTACTTTCTGTACTTTGATTATTACAAATATTGAAGCTAAAATATTTATAGTTAAATGTAAAAAAGTATTGAAAAGCTTTCACTTTCTATGGCTCAACTTTAGGATAGGTCAAATACGTACAGGATGATTGACCGATCGCCGGTCCTGCCCACTGACTCCGACAGGAAGTCCCCCTTCGGTTTTCAGCGGCTTTATTTTGAAAAATGTATAGCCTGTATCATGTAACAAAAAGGTAGAATGTTTGGTTGGCGACCTTAATGTCTCCAAACCAACATAACGGATAACAAAAATGGCGGCCAATGTGGGGGTTCAAAATTCATTTCTTGTCGCCTGATTATTTGATTGACATCCGCGATTGGTCAATTGATCGATTTATCTCTCATTGAGTGATCAATAAAAGCTGTATTTTTCAAGTGGCGGAACCAGGAGTTATCTTGCACGTGATTTACATGGCAAACTGATGACGTCACTTCGACTTTGGTCCCGCTAAGATGACGTTCAGTAATGTGAAATAAACGAAAGCAGGGTTGAAACTACCCAAACAGTGAATTCATTATTTTGATAATTTACTGATTTTTCTGTAAAATTATCAAGGGGTAATCTACCGAGAAATATCAGTAATCCACCGGAAAGTATCAAAAATGCCTTCTCATCGAGAAATGCTGATTTTATATACCCAAGCATGGTTCCCTATTTGTTTACTACAACTGCTCCCAATTGCTCCCAAATTGAGCCGTCGACTGGTAAAAGGGTGTGCCAATAAAATTCTGCCATTTATCTACTAAAACTGCATTAATCTTCATGAAATTGGACCCATCTTGTTTCGGATTTAAACATATTTTATTTTGTTAATAAAACACCTCGTGACATTTTCAAATACGTGTTCTCCGCGTTTCAAATTACTTTGTACCGACTCTTTTCAAGTGAAAATGCATCAACTCTAAATTTGAAACCCTTAAAACTAATTTATCAACAACATTGAAAACATAAGAATGTTTACACCAAGTTGGTAACATTTACAATCCTCAAGAGATGCCTAATAACTTTTGAGACCACGAGAAATTAGTTTATATTAATCTATACAATTTTATTTCGATTGCGACGGAAGCTTTACGCTTAAAGAGTCGCTCTCTAATACTCACCAGCCAGATGTTTGAGAAAGACGGACAGTGGCTTAAATCAACTGCCACCCAATTTTAGCTTGGTAGACTGAGGCTGGCTAATAAGTGTCTTACTTTGAATATAGCCTGGTGAAGGTGGGGCTCGAACCTGTGACATACCACTCGGCCATCAAGGCAGTAACGAGAGAGAGAGAGAGAAAAAAAATTTTTTTTTCAACATCATTAAGAGCTTCAATTAATTAATTAATTCATGCCTTAGTTGAATTGCTGGCCCCTCACATTGACTCCAACGGGAAGTTGCGCTTCGACCTTAAACGGCGTTATTTTGCAAATTTTATAGCCTTAACCATTGACAAAAAAATATGGTTGCTTAGCGACCTAAACGTCATTTCTACAGCTTAAATATTCGTGCCAAACTCTTAATTAAAAATGTAAAGATCCTTTTTTGTCTGGCGACTTAAACGTCGTAACTACAGCTTATTCAAGCTGTAGATGTCTATGTCGCAAACAAACCATTTTACATTTTTGTAACGTGTTACTGGGCATTCATTTTGCAAAATAACGCTGTTTGATATCAAGGAAGAACTTCCAGTCGGATCAATGCAGTTGGTGAAGCCAGAGACCCATCAATCATGTTACCCTCCAGGCTAAAAAGAAACTCCTGGGAAGTGTAAAAAATATTGATCTTGGTAAGAATGAATGCGCTGTGCAGACTGACCAGTGTCGACACTTTTCGCTTTTACACGATTTTCGGAATCTAGAATTAACCTTCTAATTAACTATGTAATCATTTTTGGAAATGTGACATCCGGTTGACCTCTGATGGAACCAATTTCTTATTCAAGTATTTGTTACATGGTATAAGTCCATGTGAATATTTAAAGGAACAGTAGCAACCAGTCACCAACAGAATAATTCGAAAGTATCAGATTCTAGGAAAATTCACAATTTATGTCTGATCGAAGACCTTCAATCAAAACATATCATTCTTTTTAAAATTAATATATATGATTTTAAAAGACGTACATTTTTCCCCCATTTTTCTTTCATTTTTTCTTGATGTTATAAATCAACCTATATATGCATTTTTGTATCATTTCATTATAATCATTTAAATCATTACAATGACCATTTTCACAATAGCTAAAGCAACGTTGTAAAAAGACTATTCGGGTATTCTAATTTGAAAAAAAAATGTCTAAATGTTCCACCTTCGTGAAATAAATATATTATAATTATATCATCATTTGATCTATAATCGAATGACAAATAAACGTTAAATGTGCCGACCCAACAATTAGTGTCAAAGGTTGGTGAAATTGAATTCATAACTTAACAAGATATGTCGATCGTTTAAGTTAACATTTCGTCGCTGGGCGAGCAAAATGTCGTAAATACAGCTTCATTCAAAGCTGCATTTACGACGTTTGGTACGCCTAACAGCGAATTGGAAATTGCATTCATTTTTTTGTGGTAAATTGTCTAATACTAGGGCTTTTGTTGAAATTTACATGTGGTATCACATCAAGAAAAGGAGAAAATGTCTATTGGAGCAATTCACGTGTAAACAAAACGTATACCGTATACATTTATTTAAAAAAAAATAAATAAAAAAATAGAGAGAAAGTAAAGCAAAAGGGCGGAGCAAAATGCGAGCAAAATTTCGTAACTACTTCTCTGATAAAGCTGTAGTTACGATATTTTGCTTGAGCATCGACGATATGACATAATCTATTCAAACAAAATGTGATACAGATTTTCTGACACTTAGACATTGCGATGGTGTCCGATCCATAAACACACAAGGTTGTTTGCAGACTGTCAAACACTGCA
Organism: Fragum fragum; assembly: GCA_946902895.1. Classification (NCBI taxonomy): domain Eukaryota; kingdom Metazoa; phylum Mollusca; class Bivalvia; order Cardiida; family Cardiidae; genus Fragum; species Fragum fragum. Next base: position 4,819,753 of record OX336378.1, read on the forward strand.
TAATTTTACACAACGACCGTTCTATAGTCTTTGAGACTTGGACGTCAATCTAGTATTTTTGGCTGAGATAGCCCATACTGATTCATTACATTATGATTTAATTTTTATTTTCGTTTATCAAAAATGAGCGTTCTGATTGGATAACTCCATGAACAAAATTTTGAGCACACATCGATATTGTATACTTCCGCACAAAATAGTGCCATACAAAGAGTTATCAAAAATCGTTAAGTTTTCGTTTTCTTCGCTCGATGCTGTTAAATTGTAAGAAATGAAGAGAATATTTTTTTCTTTTCAAGGAGGTATGGACCCGAAAAACCTAATCACACTGTATGAATCCGCTTCGCGTATTCATACAGTGTGATTAGTTTTTTCGGTTCATACCTCCATGAAAACAAATATTCTCTTCATCTCTTAACCCTTGTCATGCTGTATAAATAACCTCACTGAATTGCTGTCAAATCAAAGGGCTGAAAGCAATGAAAGAGCTTGTTGTTCAATAATCAAAATTTCTTTTAGAAATCTATTTCATAAACAACTCTGGCAAGAAAAGTACAAGCAGGAGGTGTAGACCAAGATCAGACTGCACTTATGTGCAGGCTGATCTTGGTCTACAACCCCTGCCAAAACCGGAATATTCCGGGTTCAGCATGACAAGGATTAATTAACCATAAATGTTATCATGTAAAATCGATGGATCGCTGCTGTCATTAAAATGTCGATTAATCTATCGAATCATTCCTTTACACCAGAAAAGCAATGTGGACTTTCGATATATACGTCAAACATTTTTGATGCACTGCGTAGTCGTTGTAACCACAGCCAATTCAAGCTGTAGCTACGACGTTTAGGTCGATGAACAACAATTTATATTTATACATTACATTTTTACTATAACAACAAAGGTAATTCTTCATATATACCATACTACCATGTAGGAGTACAGTGGGCGTGTCTAGGAATTCAACATCTTCTACTCAGACCCCCCCCCCGTAAGAGCACATTTTAACCCTTGTCATGCTGTATGAATAACCTCACTGAATTTCTGTCAAATCAAAGGGCTGAAAGCACTGATAGAATTTGTTGTTCAAAAATAATTATTTCTTTTAGAAATCAACTTCATAAACAACTCTTTCGGGAAAAGTACTAGCAGGAGGTATAGACTAAGATCAGCCTGCACATAAGTGCAGTCTGATCTTAGTCTACACCTCCTGCCAAAACCGGAATATTCCGGGTTTAGCATGACAAGGGTTAAAGTCAATTTTACAAAACACAAACTAGTCATCTATTTGTCATAAATAGAGAAGAAATCTTACACTTTAAGACTAGAAAGAATGAAAGAGTCGTATAGGGTGGAATAATGAAAGTGATTGCAATTTGAGAGAAATTGTCTTTTCAACCAAAGGCCTTTACGGCCTGAAATGTAGTCAGGACTGAATATGGGCAATTGGAATGATAATTGGTGGAACGCTAGTCACAAAAGCTGAACTCCGCCATGAAGTTCGAATGAGATAACAAACGGTGTTGTTTCGCAAAATTTATGGACAATAGCATGTAACACAATAGTAAAATGGTTGGGTGACGGCCTAAACGTCGTAACTACAGCTTGAATAAGCTGTAGTTACGACGTTTGTGTCGTCAAACCAACAAAACTGCTTACAAATGATGGCAAAAGATCAAAGTTCACTTACGATCGAATTGAATGATATGATTGGTCAATCGATTATTTGATTGACAGTGGCGATTTGTCAATTTCATCAATTCCTTAACTAGTTAGATAAATTACCAGTGCATGTAAATCTTTGGCTCTTGCAGAATAATTTGAAAAATACCAGGCTGTAAAAACTTAATAATTCTGCGTCTTATCGATAATCTTTGATGAAAAAAATATCAAAGATTTTATTGTTGAATTCAAACTATAGTACCAACACATGATCTATGCCCGAATGTTATATATACAAAATGTGTTCGGGACGAACACTTGATTTTAATAAAAACAACTGAAAGAGACGTACTAAACCAAGTAATCATCAATTAGAATGCGACGTACTAAGCCAATAAATCATCAATTAGAATGCAGAACAGCAGTATCTTTTTGTTTTAAATTGTCTAAGTATAACTGGGACTTTAAGTGTAACTTAACTGAAGACTATTATACTCCCAATTAATACAGTTAAACTTGTATTAAACGACCACTCAAGGGACAACCAAAATGTGGTCATTTAAGAGAGTGGTCGCTTAACCATTCAAACACAGCAAAATTTTAGACTGGTCCAAATTGAAAGATGCTGCAGACGACAATTTCAAGTAGATGGAATTTTGAACTTTTTCTCGTTTTGGATAGAAAATATTGTGGATAATGAAGAAATTGCTTGATACAAGCAATTTCTTCATTTTCCACAATGTTTTCTAAAACTATTTTCTTGAGGGGCTTTAAAAAGGAGATATTGAGTTGGAATGGGTTAATACACATTTTTATGACATATGAGGGGTCGTTTCGACTGCCTACATAAATCATTACAGGATTCTCACTTAATCCTATGTTAGTTGAACTCATTAGAATCGTCTCATTGTGACGATTCTAATGAGTTCAACTAACATAGGATTAAGTATTGATAATTTCATAAGCAAATCAAAGTACTGAAAAGTAATGTAAGCTAGCAAAGCATGGTTGAATTTAGACAATATTTCCCTTGTTGGGTAGAAAACATTATGGACATTGAAGAAATTGCTTGTTACAAGCAATTTCTTCATTGTCTACAATGTTTTCCGAAGCTTTTTTCTTGAGACGCTTAAAAAGCGGAATTGATTGGAGATGGGTTAAATAGAATGCTTTTGACAGAGTTCTCTACAATTTGAATAGAGTTTGCAATATTCCTGAAATACATAAGAACTACTTTTAATGGCGTAGGCATTTAACGGATTTAGAGGTAAAGCCTCCAGTGGCAGTTTGCACTCGTTGAGCTTTAAGACGACCTAAAAATTTCGTCTATTAACTTAAGCTATCAAATTTTAAGCTTACGCTTTGCTAGCTAAAAACGTCTAATTATGAATATCCCCTTTGTTTTTGGACCACTGAGTTTTGATGCTGATCGTTTGACGAAAGTGGTCGCTAAATAGAGGTGGACGCTTGAGCAAGATTGACTGTATTATAAATACTCCAGGTAATCGATTTACTTAAGAGATGAAGAGAATAATTTTTGTTTTCATGGCGGTATGAACCGAAAAACCTAATCACACTGTATGAATACGCGAAGCCATGAAAACAAAAAATATTCTCTTCATTTCTTATAATTTAATAGCATCGAGCGTAAAAAACAAAAGTTTTACAAATTTTTATACTTTTTTGTATGGGACTATTTTGTGCGGAAGCATACAAAATCGCTGCGTGCTAAAAATTTTGTTCATGGAGTTATGAATATTTCTTTTCGATCAATCAGAACGCCTGATTTTGCTAGACGAAACTAAATATTATATTATTTCATGTTGAACCATTTTGAAAAAAAAACTCTTTTATTGACCCCTTTCCCACATGGTGACGCTTCTTAAGGCCCCTCAAGAAACGCTATTAGGAAAACATTGCGGAAATTTTAGAAACTGCTTGCAACAATCGATTTCTTCATTTGTTTTCCATGATGTATTCTTTGCAGAAAGCTGAAAAAAATTTAAAAAACAAAAAAAACAAAAACAAACATAAACTTTAAATTGTAGTCTGTAACTCCTTTCAATTTTACCAGTCTAAAATGTTGTCGCGTTGGAATGGGTTAAAACTTAAAACTACGTTAACTACATGCAGGGACTTTTGCAAGTTGTTAAACGACTCAAAATCTTTACTGTCGATCAGTCTGGGGATTGAACAATCTACCTCAGGGTTTAAAATTGAGTGCTCAACCGGTTGAGCTAATGGGACTGTGATGGTGTAAGAAAAAACAAAAAACAAAACACACACACACAAAAAAAAACAACAACAACAACAAAAAACTCTTAATCCATTCCAACACAATGACGCTTTTGGATGCCCATCAAGATAAACAATTGGGAAAACATTGTGTAAAATGAAGAAATTACTTGTGCCAAGCAATTTCCTCATTTTACACAATGTTTTCTACCCATAAAGTTGAAAAACCAAAAACTTATAATTGTCGTCTACAACTCCTTTCACTTTAGGCTAGTCTAAAAAATGTGTAGTCTGGTAACGGGTTAATTACAAAAATCATTCTTCATTGCATAAAATGCGGGATAGTGTGGTGATGGTTGAAGCGTTTTCGTATCTCATTAACGCTGAATAAACGGATCTCCGCTGTCAATCAAATTATCGATTGCCCAATCAAATCATTCAAATAAAACTGAAGTCAACTTTGACCTCCGTCATTATTGATAAGTATTTTTGCTGGTTTGGCGACTAAAACGTCGTAACTACAGCTTGAAAAAGCTGTAGTTACGACGTTTGATTCGCAAAACCAACTATTCGCATTTTGCTTAACGTGCCTTACAATAAGTATACTATCAAACCTCGTATGATAGCTGAGTCGAACTTCCCTGTCGGAGGTCAGTGGGCGTGGTCAGCGATCCTTCAATTACCCTATCTATCAAACTTTCAAAATTACTGAGGGGGATATGCATCCCGACACTCCTATCCCTATATTCCGTTACCCCCCTCCCCCTTTCCAACGAACTTAAACCCGCGAAGGGGAACTAGATTCATTTCAACTTTCCCACGAAATCAAAAGACATAGTTTACCAAATGAAATCCATTTATTATATTTCATGTAACAGCAATTTATCATTTACCCACTATAGTACCTGTTCAGACATGAATAGCAATTAAAATAAAGTTTTTTATCATTTCGATAGGCAGGTTTTATCAGGGAGCATATTTTAGATACGGCGCTTAAAAATGAGGTATTTCCTTATAAGGTGCTATGATCCGCAGCGAACAAAACTTAAACTTAAACTCATAGCAAAACATTGGGCGTATATCAATTTAAAGTTCGTATGTTTGAATGAGGTTTAATGCCACTTTAAACAGTATTTCAGTCAAATCGCGGCGGCTGGAGCACATAACCATGGATACCTTGTATTTCTCAAACCATTACTACCATTGCATCCTCTCTGAGTCTTCAGCTCCCATCCCGGGTTTTGGGTTGGGGACAATTCAAAGACGACTATTTTAATTAACAACAATTGCGTCACTTGTTGTTCAGGTTTAAAGAACTTTATTTTGGGATAGAAAACAGTGTGGAGTTTGAGAAATAGCTTCCAGAATCAATAAGCAACGTCATCTAGTACAAAGGATCATATATTTTTGCGTGCTTACGACGTTGAAAATTACATACGTTTTGATGATGCTAAAAATGTCTGACTATTGGTTACGCCCTCGAGCGGGGAAAAATAATACCTTATTAAAAAAAAGTGTGGAAAAATGGAGAAATTGTTTGTTATATTTTGTTACAAGCAATTTCTTCATTATCCACATTTTTTTCTATCCTAAAATGGAGAATTTACAAAATTTACAAAAATTTGGCGCCTGTTCATAGGTAAATGTTCAAAATGTTTTAATTTTGTCAGTTTTTACGATATTGACAATTTTCGTTGTTCATGATTCAGAAAGATAGATTATTCTTCAATTTGAAAAAAAAAGAAAACATACACACACATATATAGTCAGGTTTTCGTAGATAACGAAACATATATCAAACTAAACTTGTTCAGTACAAGATGGCTAATCTGAACGAACACTCCAGAAATAAATGGACTGTTTTACTTGAATAAGCTTGAACCAGTGTTTACTAACTGATTACAAACTCAAAATTTATATACACCCATATCGCATAAAAAAACAAACTAACAAAAACTTGAACAATCTGTAGTAACGACGTTTAGGTCGTTTAACCAACAAAAATGTTTCACATTAATGGCGGCCAATGCTGGTGTTCAAATCTGAACTCCGGGCTGAATAAATGATTTGATTTGTCGATTGATTCTATGAATGACAGCCGCGATGGGCCGATTTGCTCGAAGGGGTTCCATCACTGTCAATATTATTGACAATAATTTTAGTCATTTTACAGTTGATTCCTCTTAACCCATTCAAACACAACAAAATTTTGGACTAGTCCAAATTGAAAAGAGTTGCAGACGACAATTTCAAGTTGATGGAATTATAAGTTTTTTCCGTTTTTTTGGATGGAAAACATTGTGAATAATGAAGAAATTGCTTGATACAAGCAATTTCTTCATTATCCACAATGTTTTCCAAAGCCTTTTACTTGAGGGGCGTAAAAAGGAGGGATTGTGTGGGAATGGGTTAATTGCAATCCTGGTAATTACAATTCACTGCTTAACTGCAATAGACTTTAACGACAAACATAAACAGATATGACAGAGTGTTGTTGCGAACAGCAGGGTTCTACTGTATAAATTGAATCGATTGAATATTATTGACAATAAACGGTATCAGGCAATATCATTGAGAGTATAAGGCTGATATTGAAGATTGTTCAGTGCATCGATTGAATATTATTGGCATTTAACGGTATTGGCAATATCATTGAGAGTGTTTGGCTGATATTGAAAACTGTTCAGTGCATTGATTGAATATCATTGTCAATAATGGTATTAGTTATATTATTGAGAGTGTTCGGCTGATATTGCAGACTGTTCCGTGCATTGATTTGATTTAATTGTCAATAACGGCATTTGCAATATCAATGAGAGTGACAATGTGGTGTTGCGAATAGTAGAGTTCAACTGTATTGATTGAATTGATTGAATATTATTGACAATAAACGGTATTGACAATATCGTTGAGAGTATAAGGCTAATATTGAAGATTGTTCAGTGCATCGATTGAATACTATTGTCATTAAACGGTATTGGCAATATCATTGAGAGTGTTTGGCTGATATTGAAAACTGTTCAGTGCATTGATTGAATATCATTGTCAATAAACGGTATTAGTAATATCATTGAGAGTGTTTGGCTAATATTGATGATTGTTCGTTGCATTCATTGAATATCCTTGTCAATGATATTGATAGTGTACGAACCTCTAGGACCATTTAGTCTAAGCAGGGCATTAATTGGTTGAAGAATGAATATGTTACCCGTCCAACGAAAATACGCGCCCTATGAAAAGAATCGATTATGGTCAGCCCTGTGCCAGGGATGTCAGTAGATATTCTAAATGTAGAATGAGCCTTCGACCAAACCAACTATGGAGTGGAGCCAATTGTCGAGCAGCGGCTTCCCGATCAGGAGTTTCTTAGTTCTGTTCCCAGGCTATGGATCTAGGTTTTTTCATAGGCCTACATATTCGGCTCGAGTACTAGTGTTTAACACAGGTAGCGGAATCGAGAAGGATTAATTTAGGTTGGAAGAACTTTTTTCGCAATCGATGTTATATAGATAGATTTTAGCCTAATCTTACTATACAATCTCTTTTTGAAGTATCATTCCTATTTGGCATGTGATGGATACGATCTCCTTTGGATAGATCTCTTTTAAGGGTGATTCCTTTAAGCCACTTTTATCAAAAAAATATACGGGAGCTCGATATGGCACATTTTGATATGTCAGTGCATATTAGGTAAAATGTTTTTATTCATTTCGACAAACTTTCCCACGATTTGCGAAATAGGCAAACTATCTCTATCCTTAACCTTTAATATACACCGCTCACAGATATTGGATTCTATTTTTCCACGTAAACGTTTATTCCAAACATGAGTGTTTATCCGGATATAGTTGAACTATTTATCACGAAATGGCACTTTAAGTAAAGACCTTATAATCTAGTCCGTTGTCTATAATTTCTTCTTAGGTGCCCTTACTTTAAAAGAGGTATAAGCAGAGGACAAACAGAAAATAGCGACGAAGTTTTACACCATCCAGATAACTTCAAATCAACTTGAATATGGTTTACAGTAATATGCTAGGTTATCCCCTTTTATCAAATATAAACACAAGAATTGCGTATACATTACAAAATATGTATTAGTTTATGGGTTTGATTATTTTCTTCATTCAATCCAATCGCTTTTAAATAGGAACGAATACCTTTCGAGTCTATATTCAGATAAGGATAATATAAACGAGCACCTGCCAGCGAAAGGTCTTGAAGTCGTATGTATTCAAGATTTATAGTCCATCCTTCAGCTGCGACACGAGAGATACCTGTATAAATGGGCGGAGTTTTCCCACGTTTTCATCGCGAGATTTCGGCACGCGCCTCACGTCATTTAAGTACCTGCCACGCGATTTACATCCGTTTTAGTCAATTTCATTCGGCGATAGTTCTGTCATGTTTACCCATGACTTACTTCAACCAATCAGCGTCTAGCACGAATTTACATCTCCCCAAACTGAAAACTCTTTATTTGCTTAAAAACCGTAAAAGGATATGAGTTATTTAGACAGTGACAGTTTCAAATCTACTTTTGAATAATATTAAGCCCGTGCAAGATTAAACTTGTTACGCATAAAGAAAACGATATCGCCCGAATTTCATCCCTGTCGCTCTCTGACTTGTCTCAAAAACGTGCTTGGACGTGCGGAACGCGTGTTTTTGATCTATCAAGGCGTGTAGCTGACAAGCTTACGGACGTTGGGACGAGCTAGACGTATGTCAGGCTGAATGTCGTATGTCGGAATTTAAGATTAACAGAGTCAGAACTTATCTTGGAAACAGAGCTGGATGTAGGAATTCACCCCGGCGTTGTGCAAGACATTGGAATGAGAATATAAACTGATAGTTAAATCGTGGAGTTTCAAATAATTATTTTAGAAATTGACTTCAACGAAAGCAAAAAGGATACAGGCAAAAACCATGATGTTGTCTGAAAAACCACGGAGCCCTATTTCTGAACATCGAAAGGTAGATTAAGTGACTTTCGTGTTTTGGGGGGTTCTTTTGGGGGGGGGGGTTGTTTGTGTCTGTGTCAAAGGAAGGTGTTTTTTTTTTGTGTGTGTGTGTGTGTGTTTTGTTGTTGTTTGTTTGTTTGTTTGTTTAATATACAAACATATGTGAACAACTGTTGTATGGTTTGAAAAATGAATATAACACAATTAAAAGTCATAAGATTGTCTACTTATACCGTTTTCTGATTAGTTTTCTTAACACTTTTATCATTACTAAAACTTGGAATTGATTCAATATTGATACTTTTCAGGTAACTAAGTCTGCGATGGAAAAGAAAAGAAGGGCAAGGATAAATTCCAGTTTAACGGAGCTGAAGACAATTCTAGCTGGAATAATGGCTTACAAGGTAAGGAAAGGAATAAAGTTCGAATTTGTACGAAATGGCAGACAGATAGTACAAGGAGAAAAAGGGCTTCAGAGAAACCAAATTTCTTCAAGTTTTGAAATTGTGGCTCAAGTAAGGTGAATTTCAAAAAATAAATAAATAAAATAAAATAAAATAAAATAAAATGAAAATAGAATAATGTCAATTTGATGTCAGCTAAAAATGAATATCCTAACAAGGTTTTAACCCATTCCCACACAATAACGCTTTTTGACTCCCCAAGGAAATCAATTGGGAAAACATTGCGGAAAATGAAGAAATTGCTTGTTACAAGCAATTTCCTTATTGTCCACAATGCTTTCAACCCAGAAAGTTTTAAAAAAACACACTTAAATTTCATTAATTTTAATTTGACGTCTGCAGCTCCTTGAAATTTGGACCAGTCTAAAATTTTGCAGTCTAGTAATGGGTTAAAAGGCTCGGGTTTTGGCATATCTGGGACTCTCCAATGAGACCACAGGTAGACCAAAACTTTCTAAATTGAGTCCCGTGGAACCCATTTGGTTCAACTTCAGAAAAGAATTGAAAACTGTTTAAACAGTGTTCAATTCTTTTCTGAAGTTCAGCACATGACGGTTACCTTTGACACTACTTTGAATCTATGCGCTTTAATTTCAACTAACATTTTAAGTTAAAGTCTAAAACACAACTATTTTAACTAAAAGTCTAATTCCTTGTCCTTAGTATATAGACAAGGTCTAGCTTTGAACCTTTGCTACACAATAACGCTTTTTGATGCCGCAAAAGACACACACACAAAAAAGCTTTGATGAACATGAAGGACAATGAAGAAATTCCTTGTAACAAGCAAATTCTTCACTGTCAACTTTGATTTTGACACACACGCTCACACACAAAAAAATCATCAATTGAAAATTGTCGTCTTCTTTGAATTTAGACTAGTCTGAAATTCTGTCGTCTGATAATGAATTAAAGTACCTCAAGATGAAGGCTTTTTTTACCTGTTTGAAAAATAAAATAATAATGAAAAAAAAAATGCAAAACGTTGATTTTAATGATAAATGATGAAAAGTGTTACACTTTTTATTTTCTTTTGAAGTTAAGATCTAAGATCTGCCTATCAAAAAGTAAAAGATTGTTTTCGATTATAAATAAAAAGAAATGTATCACTTTTTATTTAAGAGATGAAGATATTTTTTTTATTTTTATGGAGATATAAACTGAATAAACTAGCCACAATGTATGAAAACGAAAAATAATCTCTTCATATCTTATAACTTAATGACATCGAGCGAAAAAAGGAGTTTTTTCCTTCAAATTTTGAAACGTTTTTATGGAACTATTTTGTGTGCAAGCATACTAAATAGCTGCGTGCTCAAAAATTTTGTTCAAGGAAGTATGAATATATTCTTTTTTTTGGGGGGGGGGATCAGAAGGTTCGTTTTTGTAAGACAAAACTAAACATTTAACTATTTTCCTTTAACCTACAGGATGAGAGATTCGAGAAAATGGAGAAAGCAGATATACTTGAGATGACCGTGAATTACGTCAAAGAGCTACAGAACAAATCTTCAACTAAAGGTAGTTCTTGTTAACAACTTTTCTTTGATCGGTCACTAAAGTATGGTCCAGAAGAATAAAATTAATTAATATTGGTTTAGTTTCAAACTTAAACTCACGATTAATCTAAAGCCATTTAAACACACACACACACTCGCATCGCAGCGGAACACTTTATAAAAGGTAACAACAACAGCAACAAAAAAGGCTACATAAAAGATATTGTAGGAGGAAATTAAACTTCTACCACGAAATATTTCAAACTCTACAAGATTGAATAAATGTTACAAATACTTCGTCGCTAATCATTTTCTGCTCATCCGTTTATATACTCGTCGATAGTTTGTTGCGAGCTTTTGAAACGCATCATATATATGAAGATCTATAATAGGTTATTGGAATGATAAACTAATTCTGCGAAATGGATTCCTGTTGCCTTTTCATATCTTAACCTGTTTGTCAAAAGCGTATCTAGGGGTTAGCGCAAGTAAGTGCAATTACGGTTGTTTTCCGTTAAACCGTAGATATACATGTATAAGTATCTTATACCGGTGGCATTTTATCGTCTATAGCGTAAATGAAAACTGTTACCTATTGTTTGCTTTTATCATTTAAAATCTATTTATTTCAGACAAGCACGTCCACCAAGACGGTGATAATTACCGTACCGGCGTCAATTCCTGCATAAGTGAAGTCATACGTTACGTCACTGCCAGCAACGATTGTGATGTAGACACTAAAACTAAACTACTAGATCACCTTGCTAGCAGGGTGAACGATATATCTACGACTGCTAGAGCAACGTCTGTCCATTCTCCAGTTCACAGACAAAGCCCAAACTTGAACGTTGTTCACGACATTGGAATTCAGCTGGCCGACGTCAATAATAACATAAAAGATAGTCGCGGTACAAATCAAACGTCATGTTTAAACGTCAACACACAAAACATGACATTAGACACGTCAGTGACACAAGGAGCGTTGGTTTCTCCTGTGACTTCAATGAGATCTTGTACCAAGTCGCCTTCATCGGCTGCCGATCTTCAGAAACAATATCCTGTTAGCCTGACTCAACAAAATTATATTCCGGTCAGTATGCCAGGTCAGACACAAGTGTTAACTAATGTTAGTCAGATCCAACCACAAGTATTACAAAACGTTCCGTTGACGATTCTGGTTCCGGCTAACTTGTGCACGTCGTCAAACGGAACCACGTGCGTTATTCCACTGACTTTATCAAATACTGGTTCCGAATCTGGTATGACAATAAATCCAGGTAATGTTGCTGATAACACAGTCAAAAGTGCTACACAAGGAGCTGACTATAGTATGTTACCTAATTCCAACATCACGATTTATCCGAACGGACTAACTGGTGTTAATAATGGAAGTGTTATTCAAGATGTACCTCGAAGTATTTGTAACAATAACGATGGACTAACAAACACAGAAACACAAAATCAGATCGGCGTTGTGGAAAACAGAAATAGAAATGATCATGTTATAAATCAGCCAAAGGAGTCTGGTATGGAAAAACTCCAAATTTTACGAAGTCGTCACGAGTTCCAAAGAAGTAAAGAAATGTCCAAAAACTTGTTGTCGACAACATATTCCGCCCAAGTCACGTTGTCAAGAAAATCACCTTCTCCACTCAACAAAGACCGACCTGTCTGGCGCCCCTGGCGTCTTTAAGCTCTTACCACACAACAAAAAACTGGTTCAATTCAAAGTAGTTGCAGACTACAGTTTTTAGCTGATTGAATCCTAATTCAATGCAAACATTGTGGATAATAAAGAAATTGCTTGTTTCAAGCAATTTCTTTATTGTCCGAGATGTTTTCCAAAGTTTTATTCTTGGGGGTCGTCAAGCAGCCGGATATTGTGGGAATAAATTAACCTATTACATGACAAAAAACAACAAAATAACTTAGATTGGACAAAATTTTGTGAAGTTGCAGGCGACTGTTTAAACTTGTGCAAATTTAAATGTAAGTGTCAGATAGTGTAGAAAATATTGGAAGTAAAGAAGAAATTGCTTATGACGAACAGTTTCTCCATTCCGCAACGTGTTTTCTATTACTATATGTCTTTTGCACTTAAAAATGCGGGATAAAGTATTACGTAAATATTACGTTTCGATTATATTTTTTTTTGGCATTGTCTTGCAATTCCGCATTCGAACCATTTAACCCATAACCACACAACCCTACAGAAAATGTATTTTCACTGTTAGCCCTTTGCAAGACGTTAAATTTTAGACTTGTCCAAATTCAAAGAAGTCCCAGACGACATTTTTTTACTTGATGAAATCCTTTTTTTTCTTTTGAAGTTGAAAAAAATCGGATAATGAAAGAATTACTTGTAACAAACAATTTCTTCATTGTCCACTGTGTTCCCCAAAGCTTTTCTCTGCGGGGTGTCAAAAGCGTAATTGTGTGGGAAATGGTTAAAACTAGATTATTTCTAGATTGTATTCAGAATCTTCAATGTGATGTTTTACTTTTCCGTGAATGTTATTTGTTTTCAGTAAAATATTCTACGTAAAGTTAACCGTTCAGAATATCTAATTAGATTGTCAATAAAAGAGAATAAAAAACTATTTGGAAATATATTTGGAGTTTATGGTCTTTTTGCCTGCTTGTACTATTTCTGTCCGAATTTCTTCTCTGCGATCTCTTAGGTGTTAAAATCGTCCAGTTTTTGCGTTTTTTTAAATCAAGCGTTAATTGACCAATCGCTGGCCCCGCCCATTTACGCCGATAGGAAGTTCCGCTTCGATTTTCTATGGCTTTATTTTGCAAAATTTATGGCCAGTAGTATGTCACAAATGAGTAAAATAGTTGGTTGGCGACTTTGACGTCGTAACTACAGCTTAAATAAGCTGTAGTTACGACGTGTAAATCGCCAAATGTCAAAAAAGATTCTGGCGATCTATGTTGGATTTCAAACTGAACTTTCAGTCTAAATAAATGATTTGATTGGTCGACTGATTATATAATTGGCAGCCGCGATTTGTCATTAGCGATATTGTTTTAAGTGTCTATACAATGTGAAGACTCTTAGAACAATATCGCAATTATGCAGTGACGTATTATCCGGTTGTCCTAAAGTCCCAGTATTAATTTGAAATATTAACAAAAGCAAGCAAACAAACAAACAGAACAAAGGCATGGTCTCAAATAACTATATATATATATATATATCAGTGGCATGTCTCTTTCCGATCAAAAACAAATTATCAACCTTTTAGCTTAAGATATCGGCCCGAACACTTGGTATCTTTTTGTCATCCGGAATATAGATCACATGACGTTTTCTAATAAGAAGATCATGTGATCTATATCCGGATGACAATTATGGTCAAGCTGTAGTTACTACGTATAGATCACAAATCCACCATTACATCTTTTTGTTAAATGCTAATGACCGTAATTTTTGCAAAATAACGCCGTATGCTATCATAATTTAATTGTTAGTTTCGTCTATCAAGAACGAGCGTTCTGATTGGTCGAAAAATTTGATTCATACCTCCATGAACAAAATTTTGAGCACGCGGCCATTTTGTATGCTTTCGCATAAAATAGTTCCATACAAAAAGGTATCAAAATTTGTACAGCTTTTGGTTTTTTCGCTCGATGCTATTAAATTATAAGAAATAAAGAGAATGTTTTTTGTTTTCATGGAGGTATGAACCAAAAAATCTAATCACACAATGTATGAATCCGCTTCGCGTATTCATACAGTGTGATTAGTTTTTTTCGGTTCATACCTCCATGAAAACAAAAAATATTCTCTTCATCTCTTAAATAGTCAAAATTTCTGTCGGAGGTCAGTGGGCGTGGCCAGCGATCCGCATATTTATACAGTATGACCCTAATCCATGACGGATGTTAAAAAAGCAACGGCTTGCTCTTGTAAGCCATAAGAAACAAATTAACCCATTCACACGCAATAAATCTTTTTCAACCCGTCAATATAAAAGCTTTGGAAAACATTGTGGAATATGAAGAAATTGCTTGTCGCAAGCAATTTCTTCATTATCCACGATGTTTTCTACCCCTAAAGACAAAGATTTTAAAGATTTCATCACTTTAAAATTGTGATCCGTAAATTCTTTAGATTTTGTCCAGTCTAGAATGCTGTTGTTTGGTAATGGGTTAAGGCGTAGACCAAAGTACACCATCGGTTTAGTTCTAAAACCGCGTATATTGCAGCTTGTTATAATCTGCAGTTACGAGGTTTTGGGAGCAAAGGGATCGGTATTGTGTTCAGTATGACAAAACACCAACGAACGTTTCTCTCTTGAACTCCGCTTTTCGTTTATTTGTTTCAATGGGGTTTAACGCCGCTTTTAACAATCTTTCAGTTATATCGCGGCGGCTGGAGCACCTAACAATGGATTCCTAGTATTTCTCGCACCAGTACTACCACTACACCCTTTCCTAGCCTCCAGCTGCTATCCCACATAGGCTTACGATTATCTGCCCATTGGTGGTAGACAAATGTCGGAAAGAGTAGTGCCGCCGTCGGGGATCGAACCCGGGACCCTTTCCGCTTGTCGTGCAAAGCGGGATACCATTTCTAAAGATATCCCATGACCAGACGACAGAATTTTGGACTGGTCCAACTTGAAAGAAGTTGCAGATGCCAATTCTTATTTGATGAAATTCTGAAAATCTTTGTTCTTTGGAGTAGAAAACGTTGTTGAAAATGAAGAATTTGTTGGTAACCAACAAATTCTTCATTTTCTACAATGTTTTCAACCAAAAGGACAAAGATTGGTTCATGTAAAAACTCACCAATTTAGAGTTAACAAATTTGAAATTTTACTACTGATAACGGGTTAAACCGGCTTTTGCACAGATTATTAAAGAAAAAATCTGGCTCTTAATTTCCAAATCTCTAACTGTAATGCTTTCAGGTATTTGAAAGAAGGTGATTCAGCTAATTTCATAATGAAACAGATTGTTCGTAGTTTTCAAAAATGAAGGAAAAGAAACAAAAATAATTAGCGTTACGAGACGCCAAATAAGTCAACCAGGCCAAATAAGTCAAACCGAATTGAACCGGAATTCATCGGTAAGTTACGTTATCTGTCGATTGCACCAAAAATTGCCTTATTTGGTGTTTCATAGTGTATCATTTACGTCACTGGCAATACAATCGTTTTCGACATAACCCGAAGACTAACGATCAATTCCGATGTTTCGAAGAAGGGCATAAGGAATATATCAAATTAAATGGATTTGTAATGTTTTTAGTAGGCTTAACACGAAGAAAGAACATTTATTTTGAAAATTACATCAATAAATTTGGAAAAGCTGATAATTCTTCACCTATATCAAAGAGCGCTAAATCCTGGTGTTATCTATTGACCGAACGAAACTAACAGAAACCAAAACAATTGTTTTTGGTGTCAGAAATGGTGTCAGAAAAAGGATTTCTTTAACCAATTCCCACATGGCAAAATTTTAGACTGGCCCAAATTGAAAGAAGTTACAGACGACAATTTTCAAGTTTATCAAATTTTGGATATTTTCAACGTTCTAGGTTGAAAAAATGTGAACAATGAAGAAATTGCTTGACACAATGTTTTTCAAAAGTTATATTCCAAGGGGCATCTAAAAGCGTCACTGAGTGGGAATGAGTTAAAGTGTAACCCATTACCACACAATGGTGCTTTCTGACAGCCTGAAGAAATACTGTCACGGAAAACTTGTTTGGGAAAAGGAAAATTGCTTCTCACATTTTCTTTCACCATATTTTGCACTTTTTTTCTTAATTTTAGCGCAATTCGATCTGCTGTCTGCAACTTCTTTTAATTTGGCCCAGTCTACATTTTTGTCTTCTGGTAAGGGGTTATCACCACTTTGAATGGAATAAGCTGTAGTTACGAGGTATTCGTAGAACACCGACGAATTAAAATAAAAAAAATAAATATCGGAGATTGATCTTCCCCCTACTTTTTCGAGAATCTGAAAAAAACATATAGACCAAATTTATACATTATTTCTCAATTTATCATTTTGTCCCCGAGGTAGTGTTTTGCTAAATTAAATTAAAACAAAGAAACATTTCATTTAGATTTATATCTATCATAATTGGTTTTCAAAATTACATATTTCCGTGATTACATTTCGTTCCATTTACTTTAATTATCATCACATTTGGTTATGCAGTTGTTTTCTCTTCTCAAAATACATATCGTATTATCCCTTTCCTATACAATCCCTTATTTTCACATCCCTGTGAATTTATACTTGATAAGCTTTTAATCGCAACTTTAGTTTATTAAAGCTGTAGTTACGATGTATAGGTCACCAACAAAACATTTTACTTTTATGTTACACGTCACTTGCCATGAACGCCATTTAACATCAAAGTAAAACTTCCTGTCGTGTGAGGAGTCAGTGGGCGGGGCCAGCGATCCGTCAATTTTCAATAATTTCAGAATCTTAATTGCAGTTCAGTTATTACTATACCATATTTAAAATGGTAGGTTGATATGCACATACTTAAAATTGAAAAATAAATGAATAAAATTAAAAATCTCCAGCATGGCAGTTTTATGAGATGAAATTCATCGGTAGTATACTTGATTGGAAAAATTTCGGGCAAAGAAAAACAAGTGTGTGTGTGTGTGTGGTTTTGTTGTTGTTGTTGTTGCAAACTATACGTCGTAATTGCAGTACAGCTTGAATAAGATTTAGTTACGAAGAATTCGTTGCGACCGATAAGAGGTTTTCATAATTGTAGAATTTATAATACTATAAAGAAAATTGTCACAATTTGATTGGTTAATAAACACCTAACTTAACCCCTTCCTTTACAATCCCTTGTTTTTACGTCACTGTGATTTTGAACTTGAGAAAATATTGTGGGAAAAGAAGAAATTGCTTGTAACAAGCAATTTCTTCTTTTTCCACAATATTTTCTACCCTAAAGAATGGTTATTTTTCAAATTAAATTCACTTCAAATTTTCGTCTGCAAAACCTTTGAATTTGGACAGGTCTAAAATTTTGAAAAACAGGAAAGGGTTAAAGTCATAAGCACTGCACTGCGGTATGACATCACGTATTTTCGCCGCCGATATGAACAAATATGTTCATTTTTATTTTACAGCTTATTTTATTTAAGCTATAGTTACGACTTTTATGTGGCAAACAAGCGATCTTTATTTTATGTTTCTGACCAAATACATTACGAAAACATTTCGTAATCACCATTTCGGTATCTCAGTCGAGCTACCATATAGGAGGTTAGTGGGCGTAGCCAGCGATCTGTGAACCATTTCATTGGTAAATCGATATTTCAGATGACAGGGGCTATTTTCATGATTATGAAAATGATATACCATCCATTGTGTGATCTCCGAATCAGATTATATTCGGAAATATGAGAGAAAATACCTCCAGAAAATGTCGAGGGTTAACCCATTCCCACCCAATCCCTCCTTTTTACGCCCCTCAACGAAAAAGCTTTGGAAAACATTGTGGAAAATGAAGAAATTGCTTGGATCAAGCAATTTCTTCATTATCCACAATGTTTTCTATCCAAAGAGTCAAAGAAAATTTAAATTCCACCAACTTGAAAATATTGTCTGCAGCTCCTTTCAATTTGGACCAGTCTAAAATTTTGCTGTGTTGGAATGGGTTAATCATTTATACATTGTATAGACACTTAAAACAGTATCGTAAATAATCATCGATATAAAGATTTGCCCAATGATTGGAATAACAACTGCTTTGAAAAATGGTTCAAGGATATGTGTGTGTTCGTATATCTATCGTCGCTACCGTAGCATTTGCTAATATGAGCAACATCTCCCCAAACCTAGACTCGCTCCCAGTCTCACTGATATATATATTTTAGTTGAAAAGTTTCTTTTCTCTAGCTGTCATCTTTCTCTGTTTTGCTAATCAGTGTCAGTTTGTGAAACGCAAGGGAGGCAATTTCATGGAATGAAATGTACTTGCATAATTGATCTATCTTACTTACTTTCAAATCCAGACTTACTGCTGGGAGACAGGCTACCCGAAACAAGACGGTTAGTTGTTACGGTGGATAGTGCAAAGATACAGGACGAAACTGCTGAGATCATCGCCCGGTTCTTTAACGCGCTCGGTGGAAAGCACAGCCACACGGGGCGTCAGTTCAACGTCTCATCCGAAAAATCCGCTAGCCCAGGGCTCGAACTCTCAAAATTATCACCTTAGAATGAAAACAAAGTGCTTTAATATGGACACTAGAGTCAAATTGAAATAAACGAATCGTTGAAAAAATCATCAGCTGTCGTTCTATCCTAAAACACTTCAAAATCATCTCTTCGTAAATAGGCAGCCTAAATGTCGTAACTACAGCTTCAAGGAAGCTGTAGTTACAACATTTTGGTTGCCCATTGATGTAATGTACTTATAGGATGGACCGGTGTGTGAGCGGATGACCAGGGGGCTATACGTACCAACTCCGAATAAGTGACTGGCCACTTTCTGTATGATTTATTGGTCATAACTTTATGTGTTTATAACAAAGATCACTCAAGTTTTGTATGTTTTTAATTGAGATGAGATGGGATCAAATATATTTGTTTGATTTATTGTTTTTCTCAAAAAGCACCTGCAATTTATCTAGGGTATATAAAAAATGCTTTCATACCGTAACAGAAATCCCATTTCTCGCGCAAACAACGCCAACTGACCCAAAACAACTCGTTTCACTGGGGTATCAAAATGCAAGCTATTACTAAATTGTCGGTGTAATTACAAAACCTAGTAACTACAGCTTGATTCAAGCTGTAGTTACGAGATTTTAAAATAACACTGACGAAATGTCTGTTCGGAGATATCAAACAGATATGTCGTTTTTTGGTTAACCAATCTACATAGATAGATTAAGCTGAAGTTACTACATTTAAGCCTGCCACACACCTAAATAGTGGAAATGAACCTCTGAGGTCAACATTTCACTTCCGGTATAAATGAATGATCTGGTTGGATCAACGAGATTTTGATTGACATGGGAAATCTCTCTTTTACTTGAAGAAAATTTCTTTTTCAAAAAAACGACAAGAATTAACAGTCCCTTTTCCTTTTCATTTTGTATAACTGAATTATTTTGTTTTATTTGAAAACCTCCCCCCCCCCCGGCGAAAAACCTCCCAGTCTAATTGTTATTGACCAGTTTCGCCCCAAACCGAACGATTCACTTAAATTATGGTATATAATGAAAGAAGTGACAGATGCCTTTTTCAAATGTGTATGAATAGAGGAAAATGTATCATTTTGCCAAAGACCAATTGAGAGAAGCAACAAAAATTTTGCTATTATTTCATGTTCCCCACCGAAAAGACATTTATCTCTTCAGTTTTAAGGTTTTCAAGTGCTATTTATTAAATCCGCACTCGTTTGTCTTTGTATGAACAATCTTCAAATGTTTAAATGATATTATATGCAATTGGACAAAACTAAATTACATCGAATGAAAATGATTTGAATTAATTTCAATAAAATTTACAGGAAATGGCTTTGTTTTAAAGACTTACGTTTTGTTTTCTTATTTGATATCAGTTTCATTGTCCATATAAACAGACTTTTTCCTTTTTTATATAATTTATTACTTTTCTAAATTTATTTGCCAAAAAATTAAGGTTAACCGTTTATATATTTTCATTTGCTGAGAGTTTTTGTAAGATTACCGTATAATCGGTCAATTTGCAACAATGTGTTATCTTCGAACTTTTGTTAGCCAAAGTAGGTTGGTGATTCTAATTTGAAAAATATAATCGTTTATGATATGATTGGGAGGTGCGGACGCGAAAAGAAAGGGTTATTTTATTTTTAATTCATTTTATTTATTTTTTTTTTATTAAATATGTGATATTTCAATGGTGTTATGACTATTAGCCCTTTCTTGTTCAATTCCTGGTTTTTACGTCCCTGTCATTTCATCATTGAGAAAACATTGTAGAAAAAGAAGAATTTGCTTGTAACAAGCAATTTATTCTTTTTCCACAAAGCTTTCTACCCACCGAATAATTATTTTTTCAATGAAATCCACCTAAAATTTTCGTCCCTGAAAATGTTAATCCCTTGTCATGCTGAATAAAATCCTCTGCAAACTTGTTTTAAAATCAAAGGACTAAAGCCACGGAAAGCGCTTTATTTGTCTGGTAATAATTTAGTGTAATGACTATTAACCATTTCTTGTTCAATCCCTGGATTTCACGTCCCTGTCATTTTATAATTGAGAAAACATTGTGGAAAAAGAAGAAATTGCTTGTAACAAGCAATTTCTTCTTTTTTCCACAAAGCTTTCTACCCTACTGAATAATCATTTTTTCAATGAAAATCCACTTAAAATTTTCGTCTGTAAAACGTTTGAATTTGGACAGGCCTAAAATTTTGCCTAACAGGTAAGGGCTTTAATTGGCTGGAGCCTGTATAACGCCTTTTCACAGCCGAAATGCATGTTAACCTTTGTCATGCTTAATAAAATCTTCTGCAAACTTGTGTTAAAATCAAAGGACTAAAGGCACGGAAAGCGCTAATTTTTGACTGGTAATAATTTATAAAATTAATGGTATAAGAAATGCTGGTTTTAAAATTACAAGCAGGAGGCTTAGACAAAGATCAGATTGCATGTATGTGCAGCCTGATCTTTGCCTAGACCTCCTGCCAAAACAAGAATACTCCGGGTTCAGCATGACTAGAATTTTAAGACATCATTTTCCGTACGGCGTTATATAATTCGCAAAATATCATAAATCGATGAATACAAAAAAAAATATCGATTTATCGCGAACAATATCTTCTTTATTCTAGAGAAATTTGAATAATACCCAAGATAATACCCACGAAAAAGGCGGATAACGAATGAATGGTCGTAAAATACCGAGTTTTCCGAATGAGTTGTATATAAACGGATAAAAGGAGATTCTGCTGATTTGTCCATCTGTTTCAGACAACAAGTATGAGAAATTCGGCATTCATAAATATTATTTGATATTATATTCACGATAGAACTTTTGGAGATAAATTTATTTGAAAAATTTAGATATATCGAAAAACGACCTTCCGTGAAACATGATAACGACGTTTGTAAAAAAAAAAAAAAAAAGACGTCACCCCACGTACACGGTAGTTAAAAGTATGGTGTATCTTTAGGGTCAAAATTCCCCTTTGAGTCGTCTTAGCACAAAGAAAGCGTGCACGCGTAAATAATGCGGGAAAATCTGTTTAATTTAAACGTGCGCGCTTATATTTTGAAAGTGAACGCGTTTTTAATACCTTCATAATTTGCATGCGATTGTAATTTAGGCGTGCGCGCACATTTTATACCACGCACGCCTCAATATGATGAGTGCACCTGTATTATTTACGGGTGCACGCTTTTATTTTAGCGTGTACTGCCTAAAGTAGTCTTTTAACCAATTTCGTGTACCATAGGCTTAATGATAATAACAGTAATCATAAAAATACCTTTATTTAGAGAGGGTAACATGTTAAGACAAATGAAAACAAATTTTATTCTCACCATAATTTTTTCCCTTGCTAAACGCCCCTTTAAACACTTTTCAGTCATATCGCGGCGGCTGGAGCACCTAACAAAGGATTCCTGGTATATCTCGCACCAGTACTACCATAACACTCTTTCCTAGCCTCCAACTGCTATCCCAACTGCATTGGTGAGAGACAAATGTCTGAAAAGATATGTGCCACCACCGGGGATCGAACCCATGACACCCCTTGATTGAAGATTGGGAGTCAGATGCGCTACCAACTGTGCTTTGACGGCGGCTTGTAAACATGACTTGAAGGTGTCTATCTTTATATAAGTACCGAAGTATCTGTGTGGATATTAAGACTTATCCGTGTCTTCGATTTTTCGCTAGCATAGCGTCAGCTTTGATAGCTCTAGTTAATAGACAAATTTTCTGGTCTTTTCAGAGTTCAACTAGTGCAAACTATCCAATAAATCAATTGAATGCCTACGCCATAAGTAGTTTTTATCTACTTCAAAATCTACCTGCATGTTCATCTACTAAGAATTTCAGCTCACTTGGTTTTCAAAATGAGTCTGATCAGAGTCTTCACTCTGCGCACTGCTTTGTATGGCCACACTAATTAAATTCAAATTGTAGATAACTCCTTGAAAAACATGGTATTTAAGCCATTCCCACCTGATCCCACTTTTTAAGCATCTAAAAAAAAATAAAGGCTTTTGAAGACATTGTGGATATTGAAGAAATTGCTATAACGAGCGATTTCTTCAATATCTACAATGTTTTCTGCCCTACAAGGCAAAGATTTTCTAAATTCCACTAATTTGAAATTGTCGTCTGCAACTTCTTTCCATTTGAACCAGCCTTAGATTTTGTCATGTTGTACTGGGTTAAACTCTGGGATACTTTTTAATACTTTCAGTGCTTTGATTACAGATGTATAATCGCATTTTGTCTCTACTGATTTGATATTTGGTCAGAATATTTATTTATATCTAAGATATTTCGGCCAAGGTCGACTTTGGGTCAAATAGGGTAAAAAAAAATAGGTCACAGGTCAAATCTGACAAATATTTTTCCCACAAGGAGTCAAGATTTTTGGCTTAATCGATTCGATATTGATCATAATGTCAAAATATCTCAACAATATTGAAATGTGGGTCACTTTAGGTCAAAAAGAAGGTCATCAGGTCAAATCATAGAAATACCTTTTATACACTCCAGTTGTCGTATTTTCAGCTAAGAATTTTTGTGTCCAAAAACATTTCTGTCAAGTTAAATATTGGGTCGCATGGGGTAGAAAAACTAGGCGGCGGCACATAATCCTTCCGACATTTGTCTCTCACCAATGGGTGGATAATCGTAAACCTAAATGGGATAGAAGCCGGAGGCTAGGAAAGATTATAGTGGTAGTACTGGTGTGAGAAATACCAGGAAACGATTGGTAGGTGCTCCAGCCGCCGTGATATGACTGAAATACTGTTAAAAGCGGCATTAAACCCAATTCATTCAATCAATCAATAAATCAATCTAAAATCTATGTCTTTTATGATTACTTTTTATGGAAAACATGGCAGATGGTGTCTTTTCATATGTTGACCCATGCTCAAGTAATTGACGGATCGCTGGCCACGCCCACTGACTTCGCTGGCCACGCCCACTGACTTCGCTGGCCACGCCCATTGACTCCAACAGACCCTCCGACGAACCCTCAAATTGATAAATCTCGATTGTCAATAAAAAATCGACCAATCAAATAATAAATTTAATCATACTCCAACATTGATCGACATTTATGTAAAGTATTTGTGTAAGTTTGGTGTCTTAAACGTCGTAACTACACCTTATTCAAGCTACAGTCAGCCAACCATTCTATTTTCTTGTTATATATTACTGACCATAAAGTTTGCAAAGTAACGCCGTTTATTGTCGAACTTCATTTCGGAATTAAAGTGGGCGGGGCCAGCGATCCGTCACTTGTGAGATATGATGATGAAATCCGCATATTCAGACCGTAACTCTGATGTTTCTGGTCGGCAAAATGATGATTCTGTACCTTGGTTCTACCTTCAATTTGTTTACTTCTTCAATTTCTTCTTATTATTTTTGTTACATCTGCGTTAGGTCAAACTAAAGTCAGCTTTCCTAAATTTGCATAAATAAGTCATTGGTCTTTGACCCTCGGGGATCATCATTGTCCATCGAGATGGCCTTTATACAATTTAATATGTTTCTACTTACTTTTGACCCTTGCGCATAAGAAAATGAGGTCAGATTTTAATGTGACACGCAACCCTCATTCCCTTAACCCATTCTCACTCAATCCCTCCTTTTTACGACCCCCAAAGAAAAACGTTTGGAAAACATTTTCGCAATGAAAGAAAAGTGCTTGTGTCAAACAATTTCTTCATTATCCACAAAGTTTTCTACCCAAAATGATGAAAAAAATCAAAACCAAATTTACTTGAAATTTTCGTCTGCAGCTTCTTTCAATTTGCACCAGTCTAAGATTTTGTTAGACCGGTACCGCCGTCGACTTTAACAAAGGCTAGGCTTTATGAAATGTCGACAGTGGTACCAGTCTAAGATTTTGTCAAATGGGAATGGGTTAAAACGCATATGGTGAATGATATATCGTCCGCAGGCGACCGAGATGTGGTAATTAAGGAATAGCAAATTTTGCTAAAATTTATGGTCAGTAACACACGGTAAAACTTAACCCATTTCCACAAACACGTTTTTAGACTGGTCTAAATTGAAAGAAGCTACATCAAATTGATAGCGTTTTATTTATTTATTTAATTAATACCCTCTTGAATAGAAAACCTTGTGGATAATGAAGGAATTGCTTGAAACAATTATCCACAATTTTCCCAAAGCCTTAATGTGAAGAAGTGTTTAAAAGCGGGATTGTGTGGGAAAGGGTTAAAAGGTCGGTCGGAGATCTAGACGACGTAATTACAGCTTGAAATAAAAAAAGCTACATATAAATGTGGGCCAATGTAGGAGTTCAAAGCTCACTTCCGGTCTAAATGAATGATTTGATTGGCTGATTGATTCTTTGACAGATCGCATTCCGTCAGCATTTTTAATTAAACAAATCGGATCTGTCTAAATTTTGTCGTCTGGTAATGAGTTAAATGTGTAGGGCGCATCCATTCGGGTAATGAAAAATTTCAATCAATTTATCCCTAACTGAATGACTTTATAATTTAACGATAAGCCCCCTTTTCATATACATTGGCGCAAAAATAAATCTACCGAAAACAGAAAATGACATCGGTGTATCATATAGGCAATATCCAGTCTTTCTCACGACCTTTGAGAAAATTACGAGACACCGAAATAATACTACACCTGCCGAAATAAGGTAATTTTTGGTATCGAAAACGCGCACCTGTGTATTGCTCCTAGAAAAGGGGGCTTAATGCCATCAAGACTGGAAAGCCTTTCTAATCTACGCTACCCTGTGATATATATCTGTAGATTGGGACAGATTCGCCAGTTAAAATGCGATTACGAAATTCATATTTTATGGATTACCCATCCTTTATGTAAGAGATTGCACCAAGTTTCGAAAGAATAATGATGATAATAATTCATCGGTGCGAATTTAAAACCTCGTAACTACAGCTTGAAGGTTTTAGGATTGCACCGACGAGTTATACTACCGAGTAACATTTTACAGTTTAATCACAATAAAGTTCATATCTTCAGCGGGCAACCAAAAAGTTCGTAACTACAGTTTTAATACTTGTAACATTCAGTTTGTGTATATTCTTCATCTCAAAGTAAAAGCAACAACAACAAACAAACTTGTGGCTCTGAACCGTTAACACAAATTCAGAGGATTCATATAATGACGAACACCCCCTTTTCGTGTGAGCTTACTCCAGTATCTACCTTAAAAGAGGGCGGAGTTTTCACACGACAGTCTATAATTAGATCCACGCGACACGGCTGTCAATCAAAGGATCAGTGTACCAGGGGATTTAAATTTTACCGTAATTTCATTAACTGAAATGACAAATTTAGAGAATTCGAGTACCATTATTTTCCTTTCATTTCTTTCAGGCAAAAACCAATAAAATTGTATCAGGACCAGAAATTATTTCACCCATTACCAGACGACAAAATTTTAGACTGATACAAGTTCATAGGAGTTGCAGACAACAATTTAAAGTTTATGAAATTTTGATTTTTTCAACTTTCTGGTTGAAAACACTGTGTAAAAGGATTAATTGCTTGTTAAACTATGTTTTCCCATCTGTTTTTCTTTTGGACTGAGAATTTAGTCTACTGTCTACACCGATAAGCCTCTGTTTACACTTCGAGTGTGATTGTGGTCCTTTCAGACCAATGAATTTTATGTCATCACATTATCTATATAAATAGTAGCAATCGTTAAAAAGATTTATTGCTAATATTAGAAACAACCTTTGCACGTGCGCTTCACTTTCCAAAAGTAGGACAAACAAAGATTGTCATACCATATGGTTATTATGATATATATGGAAACTTAAGTCATAAATCTATTCAAAACCGAACTGAAAAGGGAATCAATTCGCTTCTTTTGATTATTTTCAAACTTAAGTTATTTCCAAGACAAAATATTTTGAATTGTTTGTCCTATCTTCGAGGTTTGCGCTGTGTGTTTTACACAACCTGTATATTGCATACGTCACAGACGATCGCTGCTATACTGATATGAGAAAGAAACAGATAAAACCGTTTGTTTCCAGAGATTCCTCTATCTTCTCTGTACTATTTGACAAAAATTGGCTCTCTCTTCGCTAGCCAAGACTGACGCCCACTCACTGTATATTGGCCCTATCTGCGAAAATCAAAAATAGTTCGAACTCTGAAATTCTTTTTTAAGCATTTTTAGGTCACCTGAACATAAGCTTACAAAGTGACAACTTTGAAAATCATTTTCTACCAAACCAAAAGACCTACAGCTCTGATATTTGGTATGCGGCATCATCTAGTTAACCTCTATCAATATTGTATAAATCATAACCCCAAGGGTCAAAATTAGCCCGTTCCGGACGTCACAAGGTTAACATAGGCTTATATAGTGAAATTTAAAAAATCTTCTTTGCCGAAACAGGAGGGCCTAGAACTTTGATATTTGGAAAATATCATCTGGTGGACCTCTATAAAGATTGTAAAAATTATTGCCCAAGGTTTAAAATAAGCCCATTCCCGGATGTCACAAATTCAACATAGGCTTATATAGTAAAAACTTTAAAAATCTTCTCTCAAACAGATAGGCATATAGCTTTGATAGTTGGTATATAGCATCATCTGGTGGATCTCTATGTATAGAATTAAGTACGAACTATGGCCCTGGGGTCATAATTAGCCCATTCCTGGACGCCACGAATTTTACATAGGGCTTATAAAGTGAAAATTTAAAACTCTTCTTCTCCTAAACAGAAGGTCCTAGAGCTTTAATATTTTGTAAGTAGCATCACCTGGTGAACCTCCACCAAGATTGTATAAATTATGGCCCTAGGATCAGAAATAGCCCGTTCCAAGATGTCCCAAGTTTAACAGAGGCTTGTTTAGTGAAAACTTTTAAAATATTCTTCTCCAAAACTAAAAGGCTTAGAGCTTTGATATTTAGTACGTAGCATAATCTGGTGGACTTTTATTTGTTTATGTTCTGTTTGGACTCAGGTGACCGATACGGCCCTATGGGCCTCTTGTTATTTGATTTTGCGAATTAACGTCTGAACTACAGCTTATCCAAGCTGTAAATACAATGCTGAAGTCACCAACCAACCATTTTCCTTTTTGTAAAATATTGCAAGTACTTATTAAAATTTTCAACAAACGCTGTTTAATTTTTAACACAATCCACACATCAAGAAAAATGATTTGAAAAACATTGCGTAAAATGTAACAAAAAATTTCTTCATTTTCCACAATTGTTTCAAACCAGAAAGTTAAAAAAATGTAAAATTTCAGACTTTCAATTTTCATCTGCAACTCCTTTAAATTTGGAACAGTCTTTAATTGTATTGTCTGATGCTGGGTTATATTGAGTTCATGTCGAAGGTCAGTAGGCGGGACCAGCGATCCATAGGAACTCAAAGAAATCAAAATTTGATTTTTAGTTTCGTCTATCAAAAACGAGCGTTCTGATTGGTCGAAAAATATTATTCACAACTCCATCAACAAAATTTTGAGCACGCAGCGATTTTGTATGCTTCCGCACAAAATAGTCCCATACAAAAAGGTATCAAAATTTGTAAATCTTTTTTTTTTTTGCTCGATGCTATTGAATTATCAGAAATGAAGAGAATATTTTTTGTTTTCATGGAGGTATGAACCGAAAAATCTAATCACACAATGTATGAATCCGCTTCGCGTATTCATATAGTGTGATTAGTTTTTCGGTTCATATTCTCTCCATGTCTTAGATATATCTGGAAAAGGAATTGGATTGAGCAGAGACCAATCTGAAATAACTTTTTTTAGATATTGGTATAGCTGGGTACATTATCCATCGGTGATAAGAACATCTTGATGTAGAGTAGAGTGAAGAAGACTTCTGTCCAGTTTTCGGGGTCTTATTCCTTCAGCATGTAAAATTGCGGGTTTGTGTGGTAATAGGTTAAGGTTTTGCGAATTTTAACCTTACAAATAGCCCTCTTAACCCTTTGCTGTTTAATTCCTGGTTTTTACGTCCCTATGATTTCTCATTAAGAAAACATTTTCGAAAAAAAAAATTGCTTGTAGAGTGATGAATACTTATGTCCAGTTTTCGAGGTCTTTACCAATTCCCACCCGAGATCTTAAGACTCGCCCAAATCGAAAAAAAAAGTTGCATACGACTAAACAAAGTTGGTTTAAATTGAAAAGTAAGGGTCATATGGGGTAGAAAACATTGTTAGAAAAGAAGAAATGCTTGATTCTAGTCAAGCAATTTTTTTTTCCTTTCTCAAAAGGTCGTCCGTATTTCTTCAACGCGTAAAATTGCGAGATTATGTGGTAAGAGGTTAAGGTTTTGCGAGTTTTGACCTGTAAAAACCTCTTAATTCTTTCCTGTTCAATTCCTAGTTTTTACGTCCCTATGGTTTCTCATTGGAAAATAATGTCGAAAAGGAGAAATTGCTGGTCGCAAGCAATTTCTTCATTTATGACAATATTTTCTACCCAACTGAATGGTTATTTTCAAATTAAACCTAAATTATTTTTTTGTCTACAAAACCTTTAAATTTGGATAGGTCTAAAATTTTGAAAACAGGGAAAGGTTTAAACCACAGGGAGCAGTTACGTATGCTAGATATTTGCTAAAATGACCCAAAAGTCAAACCAGGCCTTTTAGAAATACTATATATAGACAAGGGATACAACTCAGAATTCCTGAGATCCCACCCCTGGCTGTTTTGAAGGTCTCTAAAGATTACACTTCTTTGTTTACAAATTCTACAGTTGTGCATATTTGTCACACATATAATCATTTGTAACCTTGACCCATCCACTCCACGAAAAATATACAGCTTTCGGAGTACAGACAACTTTCTTACAGAAATACACCTCAATTTTGCTCGATTGTCGAGAAGTAGCACCTTCACTTTTCATCAGTAAATAGCTAATCCCAGATAAGCCACTCATTTCTATTATATATAGAGCTATGGTAAATTATAAACTAAATACATTTTTACCTTTAAGTAGATAATTCTGATGATTTCAGAGCTCTCCCAAGCTTATGAAGTGTTACATCCTTTCTAGAAGTCAAAAGACAGCCATGTTGTTTTTTATGATAATGATCCATAAAGCACAAACGGATGCAAAATATGTAAAAAGGGGTAATGGACGAGAAAAGCCACAAGCGGGATGTAAATGCCCAGAAAAGAACAACAAAATGGATTTCAGAATAGACTAGATTAGAAAATTTCATTCTAAAGGTACTTATAACACCATCATAGTTTAAACAAAATATTCATTATTTATCAATGGCTCTCTAATCATTTACTAGAGCCCAAGATATTGAATTGTATGTATTTGAAAGTTAGTTAAAAAGTTAGTTAGGTTAAAAAAATAAATAATTGAAAAAAATAGGACTTTATGAGTTATAATTAGTTCAGGCTTCCACACCGTTAACTTGAAACGAGTTAAGACCAAAGATTGACCCCTGTGGAACGCCAGATAAAAGCCATAGCTCACCAATGACCACTGTTATTTGGCTTCTAAGAAGGAAGTGTAAAATTCAGCAAAGCGTCTCACCCTACATACTATGCAGCTGCATTTTGTAACAAAGTTAAGTTGTTGACTTTGATAAGTACATTGCTAAATGAAATATCAAAAATTAGTTTGTTAGCCAAATTTCTTATTTTATGAAACGTCTTGAATTAATTATATTATTAATGTTTCACTAAACAAAACTCTTTCTCTCATCTCTTAATGGAATCTTGACTAGCTGAATCTCTAAGTCAATGGAAAGTTCACCAGCAGGATTGAAAGCATTGAGAATATAGTAACATATAAATAGTATATTTTTTTCTGGAAATGGATTGAAAAATAATTTTCAGTATGCAGAAGGTTATGAAACAGTGTGATATGCTATTTGTTGATAGCCATTCTGAAAAATAAAATATGAATACATGATTTCTTTTACACAGAAGACTATTCTACAGTCATTTTTTTAAATATATAAAGGTTATGATATTCCTGTGAAAATCCTTAGTTTGATAGTTACGTTACACTCATTCTGAATTATAATTGTGAAGTCTGGGGTTTCATCCAATCGGAAAATATTGAAAGAATTCATAGGAAATTTCTTAAAGCGCATGCTAAATCTAAAACGGTCAGCGAATTCTCTTTCCCTCTTATCGGAAATAGGAAGATAGGAAGACATATTCATATAGTCAAACATTGGCTAAAACTGTACAGTAAAAAGAAGAACAATTGTATTTTAACATCAATATTACAAAGCCAGCTGTTAGAAATTGAAAAGACCCCGAAGTTAAAAACTGGAGTAATAGAGTTAAAAAACTATTAAAGACTTCAGGCTTAAGTGAAGTTTGGTTTTACCCTGATTTTGTACATATTGAAAAAAATTAATCCGATATTTGAAAAAAGAGTCAAAAATATATATAAATAAGTAAATGGCACTCATCCATAGATGCTTCTTCCTCCCTAGTTTTGTTTCGTAACCTTAAATTGAGTTATGAAATGTCAAATTATATTATACTCCTTGAATATAGAAAACAACGTAATATATTAGCAAAGATTAGATTATCCTCACACGATTTACAAGTCGAAACAGGTCGCCACCAAAATATCAACAGAAATGATCGAACATGCGAATTATGTACCTTTACAGATATTGATGACGAATATCATGTCACTTTGATTTGTCCCTATTATAAAGATTTAAGATCTAAGTATATCCCTAGTTTTACCATAAACATCCTAATATGTATAAAGTTTACGCTACATTATGATACTCTCATTATTTACATGGTATAATTAATATTGTTTATTTATATGACTGTTTTTTTCCATTGTGTGGTTTATAACATGTTATTTTTTGGACTAAGAGCTAATATGCTCAACGTCTGTAATAAACTTATGTTCTGTTCTGTTCTATATTAGATTAGAAGCCAACTGTGGTAGTTATCTTAGTAGTTATAACATGTTTATTTGTATGATATTCAACGTAATTTGGATTGTTTTTCTCTGTTAATTCTTGGTCATCAATTACGATTTAATTCAAAAGAACAGGTCTACGTATAGCTTTAAATAAGTAATTTATCTGTATACTAGAAACGGAGTATATTGTTAAATTACATTTGGTAATACGTTCATACACGTATACATGTAAGTATTATCAAATTATTTTTTGTAAATGTTTCTGTGTAAGAAGTAAAAGCAGTATGAGTTGATGTAAATCTACTATTGAATTATAGTGATTGTTATCATTTATATTGCATTCATCATTAATGGGTTATACTTTAACTATAATTCTAATTGAAATCTGCACATAAAATTTGAATCATTTAATGAAAGAAAAATGTTTAAACACACAAAGTGAAAAGCAAATACATTCAGCATAGCTATCTATACAGTCTCTGAATCAATATTTCTCAGACAATTCAAGGGTTAAAAGATGTATCTTATATCCAAAAGCAGCCTGTTCTGATCTTGTTTCAATATTAATTAAAGATTTTTTTTCTTATTGTTCATGTCGTTTTTTTAGTTCTATCGAAACACTTATTTCTTTGATTTTGATTAACAAAACCTTGTGGAATTCCTATTCTCATTTAAAAGTATTAAATGAGCAATCGAAAGGGAGATTTATCAAAAAATTTATCTTTCATCTTTGTGGATTTTCTCACAAAAATGCTTATCTTGGAATTTGAACAAACTTTAGAATATTCTTCTTAGAAATTAGATGTCTTGTATCAGGTTATAGAATCATTGATACATATTGGACATATTATTCAATTTTCATATCATATGTTGATGAGTTATAAATGAGAAATTGTCATTTCAATTACCCTCTATTTCAGTCGTTGGCCTTTATTGCAACTTGCGTCCCCACTTGTACCCCCCCCCCTTTCCCCAATGTTGCATCTTGTTTGCTTTAAAGGATATTTCAGTTTATTTACAAGATGGCTGCCTTTTGACTTCTAGAAAGGATGTAACACTTCATAAGCTTAGGAGAGCTCTGGAAACATCAGAATTTACTACTTAAAGGTAAAAATGTATTTAGTTTATAATTTACAATTGCTCTATACATAATAGAAATGAGTGGCTTATCTGGGATTTGCTATTTACTGATGAAAAGTGAAGGTGCTACTTCTCGACAATCGAGCAAAATTGAGGTGTATTTCTGTAAGAAAGTTGTCTATACTCCGAAAGCTGTATATTTTTCGTGGAGTGGATGGGTCAAGGTTACAAATGATTATATGTGTGACAAATATGCACAACTGTAAAATGTGTAAACAAAAAAGAGACGTTTAAAACAGACAGGGGTGGTATCTCAGGAATTCTGAGTTGTATCCCTTGTCTATATATAGTATTTCTAAAAGGCCTGGATTGACTTTTGGGTCATTTTAGCGAATATCTTGCATACGCAACTGCTCCCTGTGGTTTAAACTATTTAATATATGTTCCATAGAAACCCTGTTTTAACCCATTCCCACATAATGACGCTTTGGACGCCCCTATAAATAAAAACAAACAAAAAAACCCTTGGCAAACATCATGTAAAATGAAGAAATTGCTAGTGACAAGAAAGTTGAAAAAAATTAAATTTCATCAACTTTAAAATGTCGTCTGCAACCCTTTCAATTTGAATCAGTCTAAAATGTTGCCGTCTGCAGCTTAGCCCGAGTTCACCATAGCTGGCATACTTATGTACTAAAATTTTTTTGTATATTTCCGATCCCAAAACTGTGTATCCATAATATTTGAAGTTTAAGTTCAACGTCTTTAAAAACAAAACGGCAGCTTAAAACACTTAGTGTTTAAAACCAGAGACCCCAGACCCCCAAAGACTCCCTATGACAGAGTCTGTTAACCCCTTACCATATATCGACGCTTTTGAACGCTCCTGAAGAAAAACAATTGGGAAAACATGGTGTAATATGGAGAAATTGCTTGGAAAAATTAATTTCTTCGTTTTACATCATGTTTTCTACCCGGAAAGTTGAAAAAAAATCTAAAATATCTTAGATTTAAAATAGTCGTCTGCAACTCTTTTTAAATTAGACCAGTCTAAAATTTTGCCGTCTGGTAATGGGTTAGGTCCATAGGATTCGCAATTTGTGGATGCCAAATTACGAGTAAAACCCCGAGTTTTATCTGAGGAAAAGCGACGGACGGACTAACAACCAAAAAGAATATCAGTAGACAGGAATGCGTAATGAGTGAACACATTTGAATTATCTTTATATTTTCATTATTATCATTATTATTATCATCATCAGCACCATTATCATGATCATTATCTTTGCTTATAATAGAACCAATATTCTTACAAGTCTAGTCCATTACTGAGTAAAATTAAAATATCCACAGGCAAATAAAATGATTCACTTTCTATTTTGTAAATGAGCTTTTTTCGTCATAAAACTGTAATAAAAACAAAAATGTAGAACGTATCGAAAGTTAATCAACATTAATGGATACGGCATGTGCTTGAATAGACGTCTAGTAAATAGAAAATAACGATTTCATTTATTCTTTTAAAATTATTACTATCTTCAATTCTATTTTCATGGAACTGACGGATATTCCTCGTTTATCCATTTAACCAATTCCAACACAAGAAAATTTTAGACTGGTCCAAATTGAAAGAAGCTGCAGACGACAATTTCAAGTTGAAGGAATTTTAAATTTGCCAGTATTTTGGGGTAGAAAACATTGTGGATAATGAAGAAATTGCTTGATACAAGCAATTTCTTCATTGTCCACAATGTTTTCCAAAGCTTTTTTCTTGTGGGGCGTAAAAAGGAGGGCTTGAGTTGGAATGGGTTAAACCGGGAATAATTTAATTTTAAAATTCATCTATCAAAACGAGCGTTCTGAGCGTTCTGATTGGTCTAAACAATTATTCATAACTCCATGAACAAAATTTTAAGCACGCAGCGATTTTGTATGCTTCCGCACAAAATAGTCCCATACAAAAAGGTATCAAAATATCTAAAGATTTTGCTTTTTTCACTCGAATGACGATGCTATCAAATTATAAAAAATGAAGAGAATATTTTTTGTATGGGTTAAAAGAGTGGTTTGACAGGTCAATATATACTTTAATTGACAGCTGTGGTCTGTCAAATGTTCGATTTCTTTCACATTGGTTAGCGACAAGCCCTTTGATATACGAATGGTGCCGGTAAGATTATTTCAGATTTTAACTTGACATAAAAAAAGCCATAAAAAGAGAAAATATGATTAAAATATGACCCCAAATTATCACGAAAGACCAATTTAACGACAATTGGTAGAGAAAAATGGATATTTTCATAGATAATTATGAAATAGACACTCAGATATTTATCATTGTCAAAAAATGAATACATTGTTACGGTCACAAAATTTATGATTTCTTAAGCTTTTTATAAACTTTCTATGAATTATTGTGGCGTATAAAAGGGGATGTGCAAGTAAAGTTATTAATTTGCATGTTTATTAACCCATTCCCACACAGTGACGCTTTTTGACGCCCCTTAAGAAAAACAGTTGGGAAAACATTGTGCAAAATGAAGAAATTGCTTGTCACAAACAATTTCTTCATTTTAAACAATGTTTTCTATACAGAAAATATCTAAAATTTCAAAAACTTTATATTGTTGTCCGCAAGTCCTTTCAATTTGGACAGTCCAAAATTCTCTTGTGTGGTAATGGCTTTAAAATAACTGCATGTTTATAATTAATGGATCGATGTTGTCAATCAAAAATCGAGTGACCAATAATATCATTGAATTAGACCGGAAGTGTGCTTTGAACTCTGACATAAAAGATGAGCATGTCAAACTATAATTGACCAATCGCGACTGTCAATCAAATAACCAGTCTACCAATGAAATCAGTCATTGAGACCAGAAATGAGTTTTGAACTCCAACATAAAAGATAAACATATTTGTTGGCATGGCGATTTGAATATCGTAAATGTCAAACTGTAATTGACCAATCGCGACTGTCAATCAAATAACCAGTCTGCTAATGAAATCAGTCATTGAGACCAGAAATGAGTTTTGAACTCCAACATTGGTAGCCATTTTGTCAACCTTTTTTAGTTGGTTTGGCGACTAAAACGTCGTAACTACAGCTTATTCAAGCTGTAGTTACGAAATTGAGGTCTCCAACCAACTTTACTATTTTTGGTCACGTTTTATTTGGCCCCGAATTTTGCAAAATAAAACCGTTTAAGATTGAAGCAGGACTTGCTGTCGGAGTCAATGGGCGGGGCAAGCAACTGGTCATTTACGATGCTTAGGTCGCCAACTAACCATTTCATGTTTAACCCTTTCCCGTTTATTGGAATTTTTAGACTGGTCCAAGTTCAAAGAGCTTGCAGACAACAATAAAAGTGGGAGGCAATTCGAAAAGAAACCATTCTACAGCTTAGAAAATATTGTGGGAAAAGAAGAAATTGCTTATCACAAGCAATTTCTTCTTTTTCCACAATGTTTTCTCAAGTTTAAAATCATAGGGACGTAAAATCCCAGGTTTGTACAGGAAAGGGTTAAATGATTTTTAATTACTACAAATTTTGCAAACTAACACCGACTAATTTATAACTTCAACTTCCAGTTTGGGTCAGCGTGCGTACAAGCGATTTGTATATTAGCCGATGAGCGGAGGGTACGAATCAATT
This sequence comes from Fragum fragum, assembly GCA_946902895.1. Lineage (NCBI taxonomy): Eukaryota > Metazoa > Mollusca > Bivalvia > Cardiida > Cardiidae > Fragum > Fragum fragum. The sequence continues at coordinate 4,856,422 of OX336378.1, forward strand.
CTGGTGAAATATGACGGGGTAATTACGGTTTATAGATCGCTAGCCACGCCCTCAACACCCCGACATGGCGGCAAGTCTGAGATATCAAACAATGTTAGTTCATAAATCTATGGTTTGGAACGTCAAACGCTGAAATATCAATTAGTTTGTGAGTGAATTTAACGTCCCGACTACAGCTTGCATAATGTCGTAATTACGTCGTTCGAGTTGCAAACATACCGACATGTTTCACACGGATTTGGAATGTCACCTTTTCACTTCCGAAATCAATGATTGGACCATCGACTTTTTTAGTGACAGCTAAGACCCATTTTTATTGAAACGAAAGAGTGGAGTAAACATTTTCAAAGGAGGGGCGTTCTAAAGGGTCTTTTCGTGGAAAAGACACGGACACCCCTCCTTTCATGTGTGACAGTATTTTATTATCATAATACGGTGCAACATTCCGAAAAAAATGAATAATGACTTGTTATGAAAATTCAACTCCTTTTAGTTCAAATATTTAACTGACAGTATATACAATGTATATAGCAGCTATCACAAATCATAGTACTGAAAGTACTGTAAGCTATCAAAGCATGATTCCATTCAGAAGTCTTCTTTGTCAAAGGTTTTCATGATAAGTAAACGAAGTTGCAGACGACAATTTTAAGTTGATGTAATGCTTTGTAGGATAGAAAACATTTTTGACATTGAAGAAATTGCTTGTTACAAGCATTATCTTCATTTTCCACAATGTTTTCCAAAGCTTTTGTGTTTCTTCTTAAAATGCGTAAAAAGTGCTAACAATACATAGGAGATGAACTTGCGGGAAAATTTGCAATATTCATGAAATACATAAGAACTACTTTTGTGGCGAAGGCATTCAATGGATTTATTGGTTAAGCCTCTAGTGGCAGTTTGCACTCATTAAACTCTTAGAAGACTACAAATTATTTTGTCTGTTAACTTAAGCTATCAAAGCTGACGCTTTGCTATAGCAAATCAAAGTTCTGAAAGAACTGTAAGATAGCAAAGCCTGGTTGAAGTTAGGAAATCTTTGCCATGTTGGGTAGGACAAATTGTGGACATTGAAGAAATTGCTTGTAACAAGCAATTTCATCATTGTCCACGATTTCTTCCAAAGCTTTTTTTCTTTGAGGCTTAAAAAGCGGAATTGAATGGGAACGGGTTAAAAAGCATGCTTTTGACAGAGTTCTTTACAATTTGAATAGAGTTTGCAACATAAGAACTACTTTTTATGGCGTAGGCATTTAATGGATTTAGCGGATAAGCCTCCAGTGGCAGTTTGCATTCATTGAACTCTGAGAAGACCTCAAATTTTGTCTGTTAACTTAAGCTATCAAAGCTGACGCTTTGCTAGCTAAAAATAATCATCTTTAAATGGACAGATCCCTGGCCACGTGCACTAAGCCCCAACAGGAAGTTCCACTTAGATATTAAACGGCGACATTTACAATTTATGTCATGATTGATCAATCGCTAGCCACGCCCACTGACTCCTTTGGCTCCGCCCATTGACTCCAACATTAAGTTTTGATTCGATTTTTAACACCGTTATTTTGCAAAATTTATGGCAAGCAGCATGTTACAAATAAATAGAGTGGTTGTTTGGCGACCTAAACGGCGTAACTACAGCTTGAAAAGGCTACAGTGACGACAGTTAAGTCACCAAACAAACAAAAATAATGCATGAAACTGCGGCCAATTTTGAAGTTCAAACTGGTTTTCCATTCTAAATATTTATTTTCATTGAACGACTAATTATTTGATTGACAGCCGCGATTTGTCAATTGCCGAATCGCTGGACACGTCAACTGACCTCCGAAAAAGCAGTTCTACTGAAATATAAAAAAAATGATAGGTTATATAATATATCCAGGGAAAAATGATAAGCGAATCGTTTGTTGAAACCTCAATGTCGTATCTACAGCTTGAATAAAGTGTAGTTACGAAGTTTTATTCGTCAAACAAACAAAAATGCTTAACTCATTACCAGACGACAAATCTATATTATCATAGACTGTTCCTAATTCGAAAAAGATGCAGACAACTATTTCAAATTGGTGAATTTTTAAAGATATTCGCCTTTCTGTGTAGAAAACAGTGTGGATAATGAAAAAAAATGCTTGTTACAAGATTTTTTTCATTTTTCATCACACTGTTTTCAAAAGCTTTTTTCTTTAGAGGCGTAATCAAGTAATTGATGAAGATGGGTGTTTACAAAAATCAATAACCAACCAGTCTAATTATGGATACCAAGTACTATAAGGGGCCCCTACCGATATCCAGAGTTACTCCGCTTAGTTGTGGTATTAGAGTTACCTCCCTTAAATCTTTGGGTAGTTCCGGTGAAAAAATCGATGATATCGGTATCGAAAACATTAACTGGTTGTTGCCAGCTCTTGCTATGTGACATCAATGTTGAAACCCTAGATGATCTAGAGACTACTTTATTTTAACAGCTGAGCTTTATTTTTAAAGCTAAGAGACTTTTACGCGTTTATAATCGTAAATGAGCCTGTATTAAATTGCAATTTTCGGATATACCCTAATTCCGGATATACGTATTAATTACCATAAAAACAGCTTTTTTGATCGAAATGAATACAATGATACTCAGGGAAATACATTCCGTTATTTCCTTTTTTAAAAAATGGTTTCACATGTCAAGCGGGGCTTTGAATTTATAAGATATCTGTCATTTTACAAACAGGAACTGTTACAAAGAAGCTCTCCATACGTCTTCATTTCATGACCATGGGAATTTACCAAATACCCTTTTCATTTATGAATATGAAATAATTTGATCAGAATTTCACTGCATGATCCTCTACAAGCTTTGTAAAGTGTCTGGAGGCTTGTGGAAATGATTGATGCCTCTGTAGGTCTTCCCAAGATATTTCATTCGTTTCTTAAGAATGGCGAGTAAGATATATCATTAATGTCTTACCAATCGGCAAATGATTTGTAGTTTAAGTAGGGTGAGCAGCTGGTGGCTCAGATGAAATGTCAGTTATGCTTAGTATATCTGATTTAATGTTGAAAGTGGTGTTTAACCGAGAACCGGGGGGCAAAATATTAGACTGTGCCAAATTTAAAGGAGTTGCACATGACAACTTTAAGTTTATGAATTTGTAGATATTTTCATCTTTCTGGTCAGAAAACATTCGGCAAAATGAAGAAATTGCTTTTTACAAGCAACTTTGGCAATTTGTACAATGTTTTCCCAATTATTTTTCTTAAGGGCGCCTAAGGCGTCATTGTGTGCGAATTGGTAAACCAATTTAATTCAATCAACATGCACAAGCTTTAGCTTCTGATATTAGATGTCTGCACAAATTTATATTTTTCATATAAAATGTATCCTAGTTAACCCTGGTTTATACGTTCCTCTGGCTTTCAAATTGAGAATGCATTGTAGAAAAAGAATATGCTTGTTGTATTTTTTTCCTTTTTCCACAGTATTTCTACCCTGCTGAATTTTTTTTTTTTTTTTTTTTTTTTTATTGTTTTATATATCATTTGATGTATTTAAGTATTTGAGAAAAAGTGAGAAATAAAAAAGTGGAAATATAAAAGAGATGATCGTAAGAAGTGTTACAAAGATCAAACTAAGACAATCTTTTGAACGTTTTTATCTATTTAGTTAATACCAAATTCTTATTACTATATTGAGATATATCATGCAATGACATATATGATACAATGTATATATACTAAATATTCAAATCTTTTTGTTGTTAAAAAAATGATCGTAAACATTTTTTTTTCCATATTTTTCTTACTTAAACATTTTTTCCAAATTTTTCTAAATGAGAAACGTTTTTAGATAGATTTCCTTAACCTCTTGCTTTTATAATCCTATTTAAAATCTACCAGCTCGCAAATTCCTTAGAATTAGAAGAAATAGTAAACGAATTCCTGTGTTACTTGTAATAAGAGGATATCGGGTGAAAATCAAAAGCAAATAACCGATCATTATGAGATATATCCAGTGTATATCCAAAATACCACCCGTGGTCTATTACGCAATCAGTAATACCGATCAGAATCGTGTAAGTTACTTGGATTAAAACAGCAGTTTATGAGAGGACCTCGTTAACTTTTAAATTTGATTTACCAATTAACCCTTTACAGAAAAAAAATCTCAGAACGAAGGAGGATACGAACGGAATTTTGATAGCCATGTGTACCGAAAATGATGGATCTTTCAGATGTGGAGAAAATCGGCGTAAAAAGTACTCTTTATCGCAATATTTTTGGTTGTTGTTGTGTGCTTTCCTTGTTTTAATAAGTCTTTTTACGTTAAAGAAGTAAACGCAATGATTTCCTACAAAGGACGCCTTTGCTATTTTTTTCGAAAATGAGAAGTAAAATATGAAAACTGGACGAGAATGAAATTGGTTCCTAGGTCGGGAGAGAAAAACGATCAAAACGTGTCAACGTTAATATAAACTACCACAACAATTCCATATTTTAAGAGTATTATAAGAGCACTCAACATTCCACTATATCAAATTCTGAAAAAATATCTGGTTCTACGCAAAATAGGAGCATTTAACCTCTGATAGTGTACTTTTACTTAAGGACCCAACCACATCATTTTGCAAAAAATATATGGACAGAAAGATAAAACATTAATCAATCTTTAGAACTAGATAAATTCCAAATTATATAAGTCAACCGACTACCTTGTTAATTAGTCAAAAGAATGACATCTGGGCAGTCGTGTTAAAATCAAAGCAAATAGCCGATCGTTATGAGATATATCCGGATACCACCCGTGGACTATTGCGTAATCAAAGATACCGATTCAAAATGTGTAAGTTACTTGGATTAAAACAGGAGTTTATGGACGGACATCGATAATTCTTCAGATTAAATTACCATTTAAACCTTTGTAGATAAAAAAAATCTCAGAACGAAATAGGATACAGACGAAATATTAAAATCCATTTGTATCAAAAATAACGGATCGCTCAGATTTGGAGAAATTCCTTGTAAAAATACTCCTTTTATCGCAATACTTTTGTCCCCCCCCCCGTTGTTGTTTTTTCTGTTTGCATGTTTCAATAGATATTCTCAAGCTAAAGAAATGAAAGCAACAATTTACCATGAAGGACACTTTTGCTAATTTTGTTTCGAAAATGAGAAGTAGAATATGAAAACTGGATGACACTCGGACGGAAAGACGATTATAACGTGTCAAAATAAATAAAAACTACCAAAACATTTTCATAAACTATAAGTATTACCAAAGTACTCAATATTCTTATGTGTGAGTTACCCAAAAAGTAATCAATTCTCTCCAAAACAGGCGATTTTAGTCTCAGCACTTATATACTCTTTGTTGAAATTCAAACCGGAACTACCCAGTAGAATCAAGGGAGTTAATTAAAGGGCAATTTTCTGGAGAACTCCGTATATCGGTAGGGGCCCATTGGCCAATCGCTGGCCCCGCCCACATACTTCATAAATCTCGCCCACTGACTCGGATTTTTAACGGCACTATTTTGCAAAATTTATGAACAGTAGCATGTAGAATAAAAATTAAATGGATGGTTGGTGACCTAAACGTCGTAAATACAGTTTGAATAAGCTGTAATTACGACGTTTAAGTCGGCCAACCATTAAAAAAGGTTAAAAAATGGCGGCGAATGTAGGAGTTGAAAGCTCAGGTCCGGACTGAATAAAGGTTTTGATTGGTCTGTTGGAAGAGACACGGGTCGCGGCAAATCAGAGCCCTTGTTATTGAACTGAAAGATAAAACGGTGATTTTGATTGGTTCACTCGGAAAACCAGCACCACTTCCACTGGCGTAATAGGTTCTTCTAGTTCTTCTTAATTGCAACGGACAATTGTTCATTTTGCTTGAAATTACAAAAATATATTATCTGTCACATGAACATACAAACAACGTAACTATCAAATATGCAGAAAGTATTTTTAGAAATGCAGGACAAATATGAAGAAAATGATACTCGTTCTCAACCAAATAATATGCACATCACGTTTGATATTAAAAATTAATTAAAGTAAAATATATTCCTCCATAATGGATTAGTTCCAGTTTTTAAGATAGATTATTGATGCAGGTAATTTGTTCTTGAAAAATTGGGGAAAATCCGAATTTTCTACAAGTTTTACAAAGTTTCATAAATACTACTAATTTAGCCTTGATTATCATATCTATTACCAGGGCCCTCTAGCAGGGGCCCTTCAATGAGATTGGGGTTAAAAAAGTTAATAGTTTTCTTTCAAACCTTTGCAGGTGATCAATGGTGGAATTATTCTATGATTAATGTGATGGTTTACAAATCGTAAAGCGAATTTAAATAACAACCCATTGGCGCCCCATTCACAAACAGCAGGGCTCTTGTATTGGATAGCGTAAGAGAGCGGTCAGTTCTTAGGTACATTATTAGCTCCGCCCATAAGGGCATTCGCTTGCGTATCATCGTATTGCTTGGTCACGAATTCTTCGTCGTTGTTAATACTTTATGTAGTGTAGGAATAAAGTATTAAAAGCCAATTGTGTTGTTATTTAATTATCTCAAAATGATTCAGAATTATTACTTTGTTACGTCTATTAAAATTCCGATTGACTGAAATTTTTACATGCCTCCTTAAAAAAACGAGTAAATAGCCCATAAAGAAGTTCCATTAAAAACTGAATAAAAGAGGTTAAGTCTTTGCTCTTTATTTGCTCTTTTTTCATGAAGATATGAAATAAAACACACTTTCACTCCGCGTGTTCGAGAAATGTAATTAGTATGATTAGATTTCTGTCGAAATGAAATACATGAATAAAAAAATTGCCAATGTTCTAGACTCCAAATTTAGACAATTTTGTGTACAGAACAATGAAATACAGTTAATATTTTGATTTTTTTTTAGTTTGGTCTATCAAAAACGGGCGTCCTGATTGGTCGAAAATGAATATTCATACCTCCATGAACAGAATTTTGAGCACACAGCCATTTTGTTTCCTTTCGCACAAAATAGTTCCATACAAAAAAGTATCAGAATTTGTTAATTTTATTGTTCGCTCGATACTATTAGATTATATGAAATAAAGAGAATATTTTTTGTTTTCATGGAGGTATAAACCTTAAGACCTTATACTTATGTATGAAACCGTTTTGCGTATTCATACAGTGTGACTAGTTTTTTCGGCTCATACCTCAATGAAAAGAAAAAAAATTATCTTCTTCACTTAACGAAACCTTTTCTCCCCGTTAAATCACTAGTTTTAAAGACCCACAAATATCATTTTGCGGACAAATTCGCAATGAAGTTTTTTTTTTATATTTTATAAGTGTGTCTTTATTTAACTCGATAACCAGACGTCAAAATACTAGATTCGTTCAAACTGGAAGATGTCGCAGACGATATTTAAATGTGTGCCGTAATGGAAAAATGATAGCCATGTAAGGGTTAAATATTGTGAGAAAAGGAGAAATTGCTTGTTTTTTCATAACTATTTTTTCTTCAGGGCGACAACAACGGCATTGTGTCATAATAGGTTGAAAAACAACAACAACAACAACAACAACAACCCCCCCACACACAAACAAAACAAAACAACCAAAAACAAAAGAATAATTTAAATTTTAGCTTCGTCTATATAAAAAAATTTTAAAATCTCATACATCCATGAACAAAATTTTGAGTACCCAGCTATAATGTATGCTTCCGCTCTTTTGCTCTTTTCGCTAAATGCTGATATATTATAAGAAATGAAGAGAATATTTTTTATTTTCATGAAGTATGATCCGAAAAACCTAATCACACTTATGTATGAAAAGGGCGACAAAAGCGGCATTATGTGATAATGGGTTGGAAAACCAAAACAAAACAACCAAGAAAGAATCAAACCCATTTTAAACCTTATATCTGAATAATTTAAAAGCTTTTCATTCCAAGTATATAGATAATATTTTATTATACTGACAAGTGTGAGTAAACATAGTAGATAAAAAATCATACAAATTCTAACAGTGCGCACCCAGCCCGTTGGGCATATAAGTCACCTATGTATAACAATAATCTACTACAGGTATATTATCGGTAACAAATTTACACGTTTTAGCTCTAACTTGTGAATAAAACATTTTTGTTCTCCAATTTCTCCAAAACTAAACTTCAATCCAGTTGGCTGAAAATTATTTCACCCTATTTAAATAATAATAATAATAATAAATAACAATAGTTCTTATTAGATAACTCCCTTGTAAATTAATGGACCATAAATTAGAAGTGATACAGTATACATTCGTTGGTTTACTGAAAAAAATGAAAGAAAAAAAAGTCCTTGTAAATATAGACCCCTGTTTTAAAAGTGAGTTTAACGTTATTTAATGTTAATATTAGATTTCTGTCATATGAACCAGTTGCATGTGCAATATACCATAAATCCTTGGTTTTATTAACTTTACTTTTTTCATTATTTTTTCTTTAAATTGCACACCTGTGCGGTTTACAATTCAATTGTTCTTCGTAATTTATGCGCGAAAACGTAGAGCAATAGTTTTCAACAAAGATATACGTTTTCTTATATTTAAATGAGCATGTTATAAATTTGAGTCCCATGAGTTTTATATGTTAAAATGTGCCCCGTCAGCCAAATAGAGTTGTTGACCCTGGTCAATCTTCACCGAATGCGAAGACTTTGCAAGATTCTCTGAATGTTACTCATCCATTCCACCTTACTTTCTTAACACTTTCCCTTTTTTTTTTTTTTTAATTTTATTTTATTTATTTATTTTTTTAAAAAATTTTAGTCTTGTTCAATCTAAAAGAATTTGCAGACGATAGTTAAAAATGAATGCAACTTGAGAAGTGAACGATCTACAGAATTGAAAATATTGTGGATAAAGAAAGACTAACTTGTTACAAGCAATTTCTTCTTTTCCCAAAATGTATTTTCCAAGTATAAAATCACAGAGAACGAAAAAAAAAAAACCACAAAAAAAACAAATAAGCAAACAAAAAAAAAAAAAAAAAAAAAAAAAACAGGGCTTGTTTGAACCCATACCAACTCAATCCCTCCTTTTTACGCCCCTCGAGAAAAAAGCTTTGAAAAACATTGTGGAAAATGAAGAAATTGCTTGTATCAAGCAATTTCTTCATTATCCACAATGTTTACTATCCAAAAAGAAGGAAAAATTCAAAATTCCATCAACTTGAAATTGTCGTCTGCAGCTTCTTTCAATTTGGACCAGTCTAAAATTTTGCTGTGTTGGAATGGGTTAAAGGAAAGTATAAATATATTCTTTCCGTCAGATTAACAAGTTTTCTCTGTAGATTGCCACCGAAAAAAATCAAACGGAAATTATCGAACTGATAAACTCTCTGGTTTGATAGAATTAGATTTTTTGAAGATTTTGTCATATTTCGCCCCTTTTTGCGGTAAAAAATGATAATCGTTGGTTTATAATAAAATCTGATCATACTTCGAATGCTAAAACCTTCAATACGGAAATAAGAAAATATATATTAACACAAGTGCCTCCCACTCGTGAAAATACATGTAGAGTTTTTGTTAATCTCTCAATGAAGAGAATGATTTTTGTTTTCATTTAAGAGATTCACAGAATATTTCTTTTGTTTTCATTGAGGTATGAATCTAAAAACTCGATAACACTGTATGAATCCACTTCCCGTAGTGTGATTAGGATATTTGGTTCATACCCCAGTGAAAAAAAAATCATTTCTTATTTTTGCTGCCATTTAGCAAAACGAACCAAATATTATACTAGTTTTAAGTTAAATCTTATGGATCTTTGAGCGCAAGTGTACAATTAAGTTCTCAAAATATACTTTAAATTTTTTTTCATGGTAGTTTGAAAAAAAAATAGCAGTTCGAAACGCTTAAATCCTGATAGACGAAAATTTCAACAACAAAAAAAAAAAAAAAAAAAAAAAAAAACTATCACTCTCTGTACATTTTTATCCATTCCCACACAAGCCCTCCTTTTTACGCCGCCAAGAAAAAAACTTTGGAAACATTTTGGATATTGAAGAAATTGCTTGTCTCAAGCAATTTCTTCAATATCCACAATGTTTTCTAACACAAAAGGCAAAGATTTTTAGATTTGCATCAACCTAAAATGTTTTCTACTTCTTCTTTCAATTTGGACTAGTCCAAAGTTTTGTCAAGTGGGAATGGGTTAATTGTTGCCACACTAACCTGGTTGACCTCCGTTGAATCAAATAGCATTTTCTAATACATGTATCTGTTGTTGTTTTTTAAAAATCTCATACACGATCCGTTTTCATATGACATATTATAAATTCATTTCATGCGAAATCTAATGATATGCCCTTATTTGCGTGATACCCAGATAAAATCACAATGCATGGAAATAACAACGAAATAATACCCGTAGGTTGTCGATAGTGGGGGCCTGTGTCGTGACAGAGCATGATGGGAAATTTTTGTACCTCCCCTTAACAGATTTTGTAATAAATACTTGTATGAAGCCCCAGTGCCACTTAGCTAATTTAACCCATTACCAGATGGCAACATTTGAGACTGGTCCATATTGGAAGGGGTTGCAGACGATAATTCAAAGCTTATGAAATTTCGGATTTTTTTTACTTTTCGGGTAAAAATTGTGGATAATGAAGAAATTGCTTGCAACAAGCAATTTCTTCTTTTTCCACAATATTTTTTCAAAGCTGTCATTAAGCAAAAGTAAAGCAAATATTCCACTAGGTTTTAGTACAATTTCATGGATCTACTTTGCTCGCAAGCATACAAAATAGACGCGTGCTGAAAAGTTTGTTCATTGAAGTATGAAAAAAATCAGCCGATCAAAACGCTTGAATCTAGATAGACGATACTAAAATTACATTAGCAGCATAAACATATGATTTTTTAAAGTCAGAAATCTCTTGCGGATAAGTATTACTAGACTTAATGCATGTGACTTTAAGTAACATTATTCTGTGAATGCTTTCGGAAGGATTTCGAAAATTTAGATTGGTCCTAATTGAAACAGAGAAAAAAAGATATTAAACCCTTATCCTCTTAATAGTTTTGCCACCCTTTTCTTAATTTTAGACTGAATGACACAGCTTTATCCATAAATTTTCTAAAATAAAGCATTTCATTTCATGCAAATAGATTCTGAACATCCTTTTTAATTAATTTAGAGGCATTTGGTTCTATACGTTTGCATCAGTCCTGTTTGTGTACGCTATACTTACCGAACGGTGCGTCGAGTATTCAGAATGGGTTGTATTTACGTTATTCTGGTCTAAATTCTATAACTGGCACTAATTCTTTCTGGGTCGATGTAAAGGAAGCCACGAAATATGTAATTTTGAGTGAAAAACATGCAAATAGATACAGAATTATGACGTCATTGCGTATTTATAACAGTTGACCAACAGTAAGAATGCAACAAATGGCCCCTTTTTGAATGGCATCCAGTTCAAATATATTTTTTCTCTATGCCTTTGAAAACGGATTGTTTGGATAGGCTCTCTGACCGGAAGCAGTATTATTTTAAAGGTAATTAAATAGATAAGGTCGTACTTATCTTATTTATTGCATTTAGGTTAGACGGAAGTAAATCATTTTCTATAGACGACCATTATAATATTTTTGCTCATAGTTCGGTCCATGAGTTTGCAACGAAATCAAGGAATATATCAAAATAAAGAGAAATCATTCGCGTACTCAAATAATAAAAAATATTATATGATGATCCCCTTTATCAATGACCTTTGACCCCATTTTTAAGATGACCCTCATTTTCGCATCTACAAATATAGCGATTCTCGGAATATTAGCCTATATCCGAACGAGGCTATGGGAAAGTATGCTATGGAGAGTATCTCAATTTTTCCGATTGTTTTTTGAAATACGATAAAACTTTTCCAGAAAACATATACAATAGTTTCACCTGCATTATTTATGACCAATCAGAATCGACCTTGATCTTTGTTTACATGCCCGAACTTTCCCTAGACAAAATGCAGACAGATGGGAGTTTAGACAGAAGTGATTTACTTCCGCCAATCCTAAATTCATGATGGTCGATCTTAAACATTTAGAACATCGATCGACCGTTTAAGATTTGGACTTGGACAGAATCAAAGGATAGGCAGTCTGTGATCACCCAGTCTCCTGACTTAAGCGCACAAAACAAGCTCATGTGGGTAAGGTTTGAGTAACTGTCACTATAACTGCATTTCGAACATCGATCGACCGTTTTAGATTTGGACTTGGACAGAATCAAAGGATATGCAGTCTGTGATCACCCAGTCTCCTGACTTGAGCGCACAAAACAAGCTCATGCGGGTAAGGTTTGAGTAACCGTCACTATAACTGCAATATCATCAGTTTTCGAGGTCTGGTATACTTTTGGACGTTACGGAAAATTATGCTTTTATAAATCGGTTATAACAGATATTCAGGTTCAAACCAGTTCTTAACAAAACGTTTATTTTGCCATTTTAGTCATAAACGTTAATTTCTTCTTATTTAATTGCTTTTTAACTGATTTGTAGCTCTAAGAAGTTGAATGTAAGGCCTACGTGCATTTTTCGCTTTTCCTCGTTCGCCATCGTTGTCTGCGCATGCCATTTTCTCCGAAGATAGACCTGTCTTCGGGACCGTATCACTTATCCAGATTGGGATAAATCTTACTACGTCGTACGCATAACTCCATATTATATCGCCAAAATGTAGCAAGTGGGTAATTGCAATAAAACCTACAATAATGGAGAAATCAAACTTAACTGTCGCCCAAAATCAATTAGAAAAAAAAATTTTAATTGCGAAATACTCATGTCTTACCTGTGCTCCAATAAGAGACATCAAAAATTCGAAGCGTGCGTTTCATGGGCGCTGACATTTTGAATGAAGTTCGACGAAATCGGCCGAGTTGGCACGAATGACATTACCCAGAATGCTCAAATTAGATAGGTCAGTATTTGAAAAATGCCACCTATCGCAAGATAATGCGTTCGCCATTATTTAAACAGAAAAAATGTAAATTATGTAGATAATGTTTTTATTACGGTTGATTTTTATGTTTGATGTGGAGGATTTAGCCAAAAGCTTTCTTTAATTTAGATGTAAAATTGGCAATCTAGCTATGAATATTGACCAAAAGCGACATTGCCTTTTTGAAATAAAAGTAGTTCCCAATTTTCAGACCGAAAGTCGATATCATCACTAGTGATGATATCAAAATTCATTACACTTGGAAATCCCAAGACTCCACGGCTAGGAATATACTAATAGTCTTTCTTTGAATTTCCCTAACCCCATATTACCCCAGTCGAACAGTCAAATCGGGGATCAGCTGCAGGGCCAGCGATCCGCAAATTTGACTTCGACACAGCAATCGTTCGAGATAACCGATATCTAGATAACGAGGATAAGAAACATGAGTGCAAGTTTAGAAGTATGTCTAGGATATTCAACACAACGCTTATACTTCTTTTACAGTCGACTTTTATTCTCAAATGAGAAACATCACTAAAACAAGTCGAGCGTATTTTGTGAATAAACCGTTCGTTGTGCGTTTAAACATGTTTACGGAAATGAAGAATGAATCATAGCAAAAACCGATCATATATAGATAGGTAGGGCCGTGTCATAAGACAACACGACGATCGAGTTTTGAAATCAAAGTACTGAAAGTACTGTAAGCTAGCAAAGCGTGGTTGAATTTAGACACTATTTCCCTTGTTGGGTAGAAAACATTGTGGACATTGAAGAAATTGCTTGTTACAAGCAATTTCTTCATTGTCCACAATGTTTTCCGAAGCTTTTTCTTGAGACGCTTAAAAAGCGGCATTGATTGGAGATGGGTTAAATAGCATGCTTTTGACAGAGTTCTCTACAATTTGAATAGAGTTTGCAATATTCCTGAAATACATAAGAACTACTTTTAATGGCGTAGGCATTTAACGGATTTAGTGGTAAAGCCTCCAGTGGCAGTTAGCACGCGTTGAACTTTGAGACGACCTCAAAATTTCGTCTGTTAACTTAAGCTATCAAAGCTGACACTTTGCTAACTAATAAAAACGATCTGAAATACATATCTGATCCGTCAGGTGGCAAAAAGGACCTTCCTGAAAGAACTTTCATTGACGGGTCGCGGCTGACGATCAAAAAATCGACAGACCAATCAAATCATTCATTTTGCTAGGTAATGAACTTTGAACTCCTACAACGGTCGACAATCATATGAACCTTTTTGTTGGTTATGCGAATTAACCATTTCCCGTACAATCCCTGATTTTTACGTCTCCATTGTTTAATACTTGAGAAAACATTATGGGAAAAGAAGAAATTGCTTGTGACAAGCAATTTCTTTTTCCCCGCAATATTTTCTACTCATAGGATTGTAACAATTTGAATAAATCTCACTTTAAATTGTCGTCTTGCGACCTCTTCCAAATTGGACAAGTCCAACATTTTGTAAAACAGGAAAGGATTAAACGTCGTAACTACAGCTTGAATAAGCCGCAGTAACGACGTTCAGGTCGCTAACCAACCGTTTTATCCATTGTTTTGTTACATATTACAAATTTTGAAAAATAACGCACTTTGATGTCTAAGTCGAACTTTTTGAAGGCGTGGTCAGCGATCCATCGTCATCGACTCGGGTCAGACAGCACGCAGACTGATCAGGGTCTAGTTTTCTCTGCTTTGATAGATTTTCTAGAATTTGAATAGTCTGAATCAAGCTTTGGAGCTGTGCGAATCAGTGCGCGCATCCTGAAGAAGAGTCTATAATTTTTGCACTTTCCAGAATGTTCCTTTTCGCCTGACGGACAAGACTTCGCTAACCAGCTTTCATAGCTGTGAGGTTTCGGTGTAAATAACTTAAGTTTTTGTTACGTTTTTTTTTCTTTGTTGTTGATTTTTGTTGTTTCCCAAAAGCTTGTGCTGTTTTAAAAGGAAATTTTGAGTATCGTCGCTTAATCCATTCCCTCACAATCCCTTCTTTTACGCCCTTAAAAACAACAACAAACACACATCCACCCACACACACACACAAACCACTTTGGAAAACATTGTGGAAATGAAGAAATTGCTTGTATCAAGCAATTTCTTCATTATCAACATTGTTTCTACCAAAAAAATACACACACACACACAAAAAAAAAAAAAAAAAAAAAAAAAAAAAAAATCCATGAACTTCAAATTGTCATCTGCAGCTTCTTTTAATGGACCAATCTAAAATTTTGTTATGTGGGAATGGAGTAATGAAAATGGTTTCTTAATAGAGGTGGTCTCTTAACCAAGATTAACTGTATAATAATATTTTATTCGCCTGTACGCACCATTACACGATTACTGTCGCACTAAGTAAAGACTCAGAACAGACTGCACATGTGCATCCACATAGTCTAATCAGGGTATTCACTATTCACTCTGTTCATAGCGACTGCCTCAAAAGTTGCTTACAAAATCAGCGAATGATTTCAATACTCTATGAGACTGAACCAGCTGCTAAATATCTATACATTATGCATAAATTCGCTATCAATCAGTGAATCAATCAACCAATCAAACCATTTATTTAGACCCGTAGTGAACTTTGAACCCCGACATTGGCCGATATTTTTAGTTGGTTCGCCGGCTTGAATAAGCTGTAGTTACGATATTTAGGTCGCTTACCAACCATTTATCTTTTTTGTTGCATGTTCCTTGCCTCAAATTCCGCAGAATAACCCCTTAGAACTTCCTCTCGGACTCAGTGCGAGTTACCGCCGCAGTCGGTGGTTAGGATAACAATCGTATGAAATGTAAACTTTGATTGGCCAATCGTGGCTGTTCATCGAATAATCTGTCAACCAATGAAATCATTTATTAAATGTAAAAGTTGAATTTGAACATCGACATTTGTCGCCTTTTATATGAATCGATTTCTTTAGTTTAGATACTTTTACTTTGTAACTAAGGCTTATGCAAGCTGTAATTATGACGTTAAAGTCGTCAACAAACCGTTTTATCTTTTGTTACATGCTATATTTGCCAAACATTTTGCAAAATAACGCCCTTAGATAGAGAAGCGGAACTTCCTGACGGAGCCGATGGGCGGGGTCAATCGATAAAGTTGGCGGTGCCAGCGATTGGTCAATTATGGTCTAAGCCCGATACAAAAGTGGAAAAGTATTTTAGAACAAATGTTCCTACGAATCATTTTAACCCTTGCCTGTACAATCCCTTTTTTCACGTCCCCGTAAATTTATACTTGAGAAAATTTTGTGGGAAAAGAAGAAATTGCTTGTCACAAGCAATTTTTTCTTTTCCCACAATATTTTCTAACCTGTAGGTTCGTTACATTTCAAATTGTACCCACTTTTAATTGTTTTCTGCAACTCCTATCAAATTGGACTGGTCTAAAATTTTGAAAAACGGGAAAGCGTTAACAGCCTACCATATGATAATATTTGAGTTATAGAATTATAAAAAAAAGGAAAAAAAAACCAACTCCCTTTCCCATGCCACGCAAAAAATAAAATAATTTCATACGTATAATGAACTAAATCTTCAAAAAGCGAGATTAATTTTACCGTCCTATCAAAAACAGATCAAAAACTCATTAGAAGGTCAAAAGTTGGGAATATTTCGACAAGATGCCGTCATATGAATCAGAAAAGGCGAGCGACAAAAGAGCCTTTTAACCCATTTCCAGACGAATTTTTTAGACTTATCTAAATTGAATAAAGTTGCAGACGAAAATTTCGCGTTGATGAAATTTTAAAAATCGTTATCTTTCTGTGTAGTAAACATTGTAGTAAAATGAAAAAAATTGCTTGCTACAATCTTCTTCAATGTTTCTTCCAGCCTTTGTCTTTCGCGATAGTGTGGGTACGGATTAACCGTTTCTTTTTCTAATCGAAGAATTTACCTTCTTGGGCAATCGTTTCACACATAGCAAATATTTCATTCCAACATCAGTCAACATGGCCATGAAATATTATCTTAGCTATTGTGCCTGCTATGCATACACTGAATTTTTACGTCCCGAAGTTCGTATACTTGAGAAAACATTGTGGAAAAAGAAGAAATTGCTTGTCTTCTTTTCAACCCTACTGAATGATTATTTTTCAAACATGTTCGTCTTTAAATAGTCGTGTGCAAAACCTTTGAAATTGGACCAGTCTTCAATTTCATAAAACAAGAAAGGGTTAACAAAGTCTATTCTCTAATGGCAAGCCGTTACCATTTATTGTGTTGGATACTCGTCATAAGTTTTTTCGTTGTGAAGTTTAACCTCCACTGGCTGATATTTGGGGGGGGGGGGGTATTAATCATTTTAAAAAAGCCTAAAAAAAGTATTATGGCTATCTGTTATTGTTAAGAAAAAAAAAAAAAAAAAAAGAAAAAAAAAAATATGACGGTTATTCATTACAAGTACCGGAATTCTGCGAGTTTTAGTCACCGTGTAAAACCGTGATAAGCTTTGAAAAAAACGTGATGGCTAAGCCTATGCGGCTTTACATGCATACGTTTTGTGTCGATAAATTACATACAGATTTTATTTACAGGACAAGGTATTTATTAAGTTTTAAGGCATATTCTAAACACCCTATAAAGGTGCGTGGGTCATCGTTTTGGCCTGTTAAATCATGTCTAGCTATTTAAAATAGCAATATTTTGATTCCTACTGCAGGGATTTTCATATGCTTCGCGTAGACATCAACAGATACGTAATCGGCGGCTTTGAAAGGGGTTAACCCCTTCCTGTATAATCACTGGTTTTTACGTCTATGCAATTTTATACTCAAGAAAATATTGTGATAAAAGAAGAAATTGCTTGATACAAGCAATTTCTTCTTTTATCACACTATTTTCAATCACATTAAATGGTTTCGTTTCAAATTGCACTCACTTTTCATTGTCGTCTGCAAAGTGTTTCAAATTGGGCCAGTCTAAAATTTCGAGAAACAGGAAAGGGTTAAAATGCATTTATTTGTATTTATTCGGTTTGCCGTCACAATAGGAGGTGACAGTTAGCTACCAGATACTTAACTGTTTAACTCATTTCTATAATTCATTTTGTGGGTGTATGACCTCCAATTTATCAGCCAATCAGAAGTCACCATTTTTGATAGACGAAGCTAAAATTTGATTATTTATATTGAAGCATAATTATTTAAGCACATTGTCAGCCCGATTAGCTCAGTTGGTAGAGCACTTGACTTCAAACCTCAAGATCACGGGTTCGAGCCCTGGGCTGACCATATCAACTAACAAAACTAATTGTCTTTCGGATGAGACGTTAAACCGAGGCCCCGTGTGACGATGCTATCCATCGAGCACATTAAAGTACCAAGCGGAGCTCTCAGCAGTTTCGTCCTGTATCCTTGCACTATCCCCCGTAACAACTAACCGTCTTCTGGGCATATGGGCATGTGCTACGGTAGCGACGATAAATAAACGGAAATAATCAAAAATTTAAGCACACTGGAGAGTATCTTTCTTATATCGGGATCATTAACCGCGTTGTAAAGACCAGATCGTTAAAAACTAACATATAATGATGTTGATCTTCAAAAGGACAGATTTAAGTTCCTTGCTATCAAAAACATATTAGAAACCTATTTAAGGGTCACAAAGGGGAGTTTTTCGAGTAAACTCCCTTCCTATAACCGTTTAACTCATTACCACATCACGAAATTTTAAATGGTCCAAATGGGAAGAAGATATAGACGATAATTTATTAATTTTAGTTGAATGAATCTTGAATATTTCTTTTAACTTTAGAATTAGAAAACATTGTGGATAATGAAGAAATTGCTTGTAGCAAGCAATTTCTTCATTATCCACGATGTTTTCTAAAGCTTTCAACTTGATGAGCGTAAAAAGCGGCCTTATGTGGGAAAAGGATGATGCAAATGACGCGTGCCGTTCGTATAATTATACCTACAGCCCCCTACACGTTCGAGCGATCGGATAACCTTTTAAGGACTTTGTCATTAGATTTAATCCATCACAAACTAAGCGTTCAAAATAAGGATGCGTACGATAACGCTTCGTTTGTGATATCTCATTATTTCTCAAAGCTTAATTCAAGAGAAAAGCGAATGCAAACGCAAAAGCCGGAATCGAACAAAAAAAGATAACAAAATAGAAATAAATGAAAAATCAAAAAGTAACAATCAAGCAAACAATAACAACAACAAAAAAGAAAAACAACAACATCGAAACAGACAGACAGACACACACAAACACACACAACTGTACATTCAAACCAATAAATGAGTTTAGATGCCTTACCCAATTTACAAACTAGATGATTAAAGACTGATCCAAATTCAAAGATGTTGCAGATGACTAATTTAGTTGGTGAAATTTAAAGAAAACTTTTGTCTTTTGGGGCAGATAATATTATGGATAATGAAGAAATTGCTTGTAACAAGCAAGTTCTTAATTTTCCACATTGTTTTCCAAAGCTATTTCTAGGGGTGCATAAAAAGGCGATATTAAGTGGGAATGGGTTAATAGCATTTCTTCGTATATTCAATGAATAAAATGATCTTAGGGAGAAGGGACAACATGTAATCGATTCTATATCGTTAGAATTGATAGCGTTTATCGTCTAAAATAAGGAAACCATTTACAAAATTCGGTAAAAATACCCCCAAAACCCATCAGAGTTATGGAATCTATTTATCTACTTATCGATTTGTTTAACTTTCTGACCTTGTTGTTTTCAGAGGGTCTTATTGTGAAAGTCAAATGACCAATCGCAGCTGTCAATCAAAGAACCATTCGACCAATCAAACCATTCATTTAGAAAGGAAGTGTAATTTGAACTCCGACATTGGCCGCCATTAATATGAACCATTTGTGTTGATTTGGCGTCAAATTCAAGCTATTGTTACGACGTTTAGGTCACCAACCAACTTGTTTACCTTTTTGTTGCATGTTTCCCGGCCATCAAATTTGTAAAATAACGCCGTTTAATATCGAAGTGGAACTTCCTGTCAAAGTCAGTGGGCGTGGTCAGCTGATTGAGTGGGCGGGGCTAGCGATCGGTTAATTATTATGATGTTGTTAATCATATGTGATGATGTATCATTTAGAACCAATCTTTGACCCATGGTCATACAATCCGGCTTTTTGATGCTTTGAAATAATGAGAAATGAATATGGAAAACTTACTGGAAAGAGTAAAAAATACTTGCAATAAGCAAGTTCTCCTTTTCCCGCAACGTTATAAACCTTATTTGGCACATAGTTTCCAATTTTAGCAGACTTTGGTACTTCTTCCAATCTGGACCAGCCTTTAGATTTTGTGGTTTGGTTTGGGATAAATGAAGACAGTATTTAATAATAAAATATTATTACTAGCAGTTTCGCATTGTAACGTTTGCAGAATGTAAAATGAAATAGACCCAACTTGCTACCTCGGAAAAACGATATTAACCTATTCAAAAGGACACTTTCTGATGCCC
This sequence comes from Fragum fragum, assembly GCA_946902895.1. Lineage (NCBI taxonomy): Eukaryota > Metazoa > Mollusca > Bivalvia > Cardiida > Cardiidae > Fragum > Fragum fragum. Next base: position 4,876,867 of record OX336378.1, read on the forward strand.
CTTAAGAAAAAAACAATGGGAAACATTGTGAATAATGAAGAAATTGCTTGTGACAAGCAATTTCTTCATTATTCACATTGTTTTCTATCCAAAAAGATGGATATGTTTTTAAATTCCATCAACTCCAAATTGTCGTCTGCAACTTCTTTCACTTTGGACTAGTCAAAAATTTTGTCTGGTAATTGGTTAAATCAAAAAAAGTCCAACAAGCAAACAAAAAATTCGAGTTTTCATTTATATTTCAGTTTCCAATTGCTTTACTCAGTAACGCATTTGACGCCTCTGTAAAAAGGTATTAAGGAAAACATTGTTGGGAAAGGAGAAATGGCTTTTTAACAAGCTATTTCTCCCTTTCCCACATGTTTTCTACCCCTTTTATTCGTTATTTTCAAATTTACACACACTTTGAAATGTCGTCTGCATCTTCTTTGAATTTGGACCAATCGAAATTATTTCGTTTGGAAATGAGTTAGAAAAATACCGCTTTAGATTTTTGTCATTTTTGTCATGATTGATGGGTTTTCATGGTCAATGATTAATTTGAAAAGGTAAAATGAAAATTGAATTAGGTTACTAACGATACTGTCGTGGGAAAAATTATTTGTGAGACTGATATAACAGTTTGACACGAAATAACTAAGATCCAACTGTCTTTCCTTAAACGATATTTTTGTAATTTTCCTAGCATGCAGTTTCATCTTAAATAGTTCGATCGCGCGATTAGTCTCCAATCAATCAGAGGATAATCGTAAACCTAAGTGGAATGAGCAGCTGGAGGCTCGGAAAAAGATGTAGTGGTAGTAAGGGTGTGAGAAATACCAGGAATCCATGGCTAGGTGCTCCAGGCTCCGCAATATGACTGAAATACTTTTAAAAGTGGAGTTCAACCCCAATAAATCAATCAATCGACCTTAAATGACCTCCTACGGACAAATAAACTTTTCCTCGATACTTACGGAATCCTGTTTCCACTAACTGTAGAAATATCCACTCCATAAAAAATAGCTTCTGTATTCCATTCCCACACAATCCTGCTTTTTACGCCTCTCAAGGAAGGGATTCGAAAAACATTATGGACAATGAAGAAATTGCTTCTTAAGATTATTTCTTCAAAGACATAGCGCAGTCGGTAGCGCATCAATCTTCAACCATGGGATGCCATGGGTTCGATCCCCGATAGCGGCACATATCCTTTCGGACATTTGTCTCTCACCAATGGATGGATAATCGTATGGATAATCGTAAACCTAAGAGGGATAGCAGCTGGAGGCTAGGAAAGGATGTAGTGGTGGTACTGGTGTTAGAAATACCAGGAATTCATTGTTAGCTTCTCCAGCCGCTGCGATATGACTGAAATACTGTTAAAAGGGGCGTTAAACCCAAATCAATCAATCAATCAATCAAAGTTAACAATATTTCCTTTCAAAATTTTATCGATTTGAAATTGTCGTAAGTATAGCTTCTTTCAATCTGTACATGTACCATTCCTCAATGTTTGTAATATGGCAATGGGTTAATGATGTAAAATAGAGAGCCTCGCGAGCGACTTTACAACAATCGGATGACCTTGGTCACTTTTTCACGCCACGACAATCGTAGACTGGTGAGCCTGTCCCATCTCAGTCAACGGCGATCGTAGACCGGTACCGCCGTCGACTTTACAAAGCCGACAGGTAGTTCCTAAACTACTGGATATAGAGATTGGCTGATGGGCATTTAATGACGTATACCCAAACATCGAATCTGATTGGCTGGTCTATTGTTTGTAAACAATATGGCTGAAGCGGAACGCGGAGTACCTTATATATTTAACATGAAAAGGATAACATTCCAAGGTTTTTCTCGCACACAAATTCGATTGATCATGTGAAGATGTTTTAACATTAAAACTGAATGCTTTAAAACTACAAAAGTAGGATTTTTATCGTACTGGACGGAAATCCCGAGGCGTGTCCAATTTTTTCAACAAAATTAGCTACGCATGCGTAAGCCTCGTTTTCGAATTTAGTAAGGAAAAAAACCTAACGGGCCAGGCTTTCCGTGTATGTACCGAGAATCGGTGTATACCTGTCGGCTTATTTGGTAAAGTCGACAGTGGTACCAGTCTACGGCGGTCGGAACTCTATCGAATCAAATCTCGGACGTACACCGTAGGACTATTTTTAGAATGCGTTATCCATTATAAAAGCAAGATTGTGGTGAAATGTATCTCATGAAGGTTCTGTAAAACCACTGTTTGATCTTCAAAGGGAACTTGATATCACAGAAATCACAAAAAAACAAAAGGAAATTAAGCTTTTCAGCTGTACTTGAAAAAAGAGCTGCGAACTTCCGAGGTATAATTCTTAGAATTGTACGAGTCCATTAACAGATATGCCATCAGCCCTAAAAACAAGAGCTTCGTAGAGAGGCGCATATACACCCGAAGGGGTTTGTTAATAAAAAACTGTAATTCTAAACTATTTTACTAGGTCAAAGGCCGATAATATAAGAGGAGTCGAACACAAAAATACATTGTCATTTAGAATAATTTGCAAAGCCAAGGGCAGATAATTACGAAACAATTTGAGGGATCAAAATACAATTTGTTCCATGCAAAACTATACATTATAGAAATTCAACGTGACAAGGTTCAATTAATTCCTATTGAAACTTTAGGAGGAGTTGAAAAAATACTGACGGACAGACAGACTGACGGACGACCGGGGCCAAAGTACAAAAGACTATTTGAGCGTATAAAAACAAAACAAAACAAAAAAAGGCCAGTAAATGTGGTATGAGGTCGCAAGAAGTCGACAGCAAACCAAAGTATTTTTTACGTATGTGTGATTTTAATTATAGCCTGGTTGTTAAGAAATATAACTTTTAATGAACACTTGTTAAAATATTTCTCAACAACGGTTGAAAAGTCATTCAAATATTTCCAATATGTCCTCAAACCACATGGGAAAGTTTTATGAGTTGAAGTTATTTAATTTAGTAGGAATATAAGGAGACCTTACGCACGATATTTACAAAAAAAAAATCGGTGGATCAATCAATCGAAAAATCGATGGACCAATCAAATCATTCATGCAATGTTGACCTTAGATATTCGTGGCACAAATGTTCGATGTTAGGCGAATTATTCAAGCTGTAGTTACGACTTTAAGATCGCCCTTGGATGATTCGTTGCTTATTTTATGCACACGACCACATAATTAGCAAAACAATACGCTTTGAAATCACAAAAAACTGCAACATAGGAGGTCGGTCGTATTGACCAATCGCTGGCCCCGCCCACTCCTCCCATTAACTCCGACCGGAAGTCGCTTCGATTTTTAACAGCGTTAGTTTGCAAAATTGATGGCCAGTTGCATTTAACAAAAAATTAAATTGTTGGTTGGTGACCTATACGTCGTAACTACTACTTGAATAAGCTGTAGTTTACTATTACGACGTTTATGTCGCCAAACCAATAATAAAGGTAAACAAGAATGGCGGTCAATGTTGGAGTTGATAAGCTCAGGTCCGGGCTGAATAAATTATTTGATTGGTGGGGTTATTCCTTGATTGACTGACGCGATTGGTCAATTGGTCGTCGACCATCAATCTGATAAGGGCGCACAGGTTATTTAGGACATTCACTGATGCTCTAGACAAAACAGAGTGCACAGTGAAGACCCTGCTCAGACTGCCAGGATACTTAGGCTGATCTGAATCTTCTCCTGTTGCTAATGTTCCAATGGCTTAAAATGTCATTAGAATGCTCATGTTTTATCAATCATATGTACGTACAATTTATTACCTACTTTTTTGGATAAAAACAACACAGCATGAAATGATAATAATAAGCATGATGAGTAAATAATAATAATAATAATAGAAAAATATATTAATGATAAAACAAAATGGACCATGCTTATATTGATCTTCACTTTAGGTTTAAGCCATACAATTATCTAATAAACTCGAATCAAAATACTCACAGTGCTGTATGATTACACTGCTACAGTTAGGGGGGGGGGGCAATCTAAAGGGGGGGGGAGATGACAGATAAGCCCTTTCCTGTAGAAACACGGGATTTTATGTCACTGTGATTTTGTACTTGATAACAAATTGTTTAACGAAATTTCTTTTCCACAATATTTTTTACCCTACTGAATAGCTACTTTTCAAATTTAATTTTTTGTCTGCAAAACCTTAGGATTTGTACAGGTCTAAAATTTTGCAAAACAGGAAAGGGTTAAATACCTGGGTTGATGAAAGTCTAAATATTGGGTAGAGGGAGGGTAGATGACAGTCTAAACGTGGGGTTGATGACAATTTAAATATGGGGGAATAGGTTAAAACCAATCGAATCATATTTGATGGGTTTGTTCGAATGGGGTTAAACGTCACTTTTAACATCATTTCAATCATACGCGGCGGCTGGAGCAACTAATCATAGATTCCTGGTATTACCACTACATCCTTTTAGAGCCTCCAGCTGATCATACTATTCAGATCACCCATTAGTTAGAGACAAATGTCGGACAGGACATATGTCGCGACCGGGCATCGAACCCGGGACCCTATATATAGGATTCCGACGCGCTACCGTCTGAACTATGGCCGCGGCAATATTTGGAGGAATTGCCACTGTAATACTAACCGTGATGAATGGAAAATAAGATAAAATACACAAATCCGGTCTATTTGACAAGTGCGATGGTATCAGGCCGTCTCTGTCAAACTTGTTAGTGAAATTTTAATGATGAAATTTGAAATTTATTGGACACTTTTGGAGTTGAAAACAAAATATCCTTCTCCAGCGTATGAAATAGTCGAATCAAATATCGGATACTTCCGATTTAAGCCATTCCCACGCAACATTTTTGGACTGGTCCAAATTAAAAGAAAGTGCAGATGGCAATTTCAAATTTAAAATCGTTTCATCTTTTTGGATAGATATATTGTGGATAATGGATAAATTACTTGATACAAGCAATTTCTTCATTTTCTGCTATGTTAAATAAAACTTTTTTTTTGAAAGGAGAGCTTGTGTGAGATAGGGTTAAAGCCCACGCTTAAAAGGAGAAAACGCGAAAAAAAAATGTTTCTAATAACTTTCTAAATGACCTGCAAAAAGATAAACATGCACTTGCATGAAACCTATTATAACCAATTCCCACACAACAACGCTTTTTGGCGCCCATACGAAACAGAGGCGTGTGTAAAATGAAAAAAAACTACTTATTACAAGAGAGTTCTTCATTATTTACAATGTTTTCTACCTAAAAAACAAACAACAAAAATTCACCAAATAAGAATTGTGGTCTGTAACATCTTTGTATTTATACCAGTCTAGAATCTGGTTATGGGCTAATGTCTGACCGGTCAAAATGATCGACATTATCCTTAAGAAATGTATATATGCTAAGGTATAGTTTTGTTCATTTGTTTTGTTTTTAAATTCATCGACATTTTTTTTTTCACAAAAGCAATCAGACGAGGAAGGGACATGTAAAAGACGGGTACCAGTCAGTTACAAGATACGTCATATCCGGTTACTCGGTTATTATCGCGGGTCGTTGTTCTATTGTGTTTGAGAGAAACCCGAGCACCGTATGTCATCCATCTTTTCCAATTACTGTCGCCAAACAAGATGGGTCGAGTCTCGGTTACATTTTAGATACATAGCTTGTGACCCGTCACGTGTAAAGTAGACTTCTAGAAATTTTGATGAAAAGAATTGTAGAAAGAAAATTTGGTGGCAATTTTGACCCATTCCGACTCCATGACGCTTTTAGACCCCCCCCCCCCAAAAAAAAAACAACTTTGGAAAACATTGTGGAAAATGAAGAAATTGCTTTTTACAAGCAATTTCTTCATTTTTCACGATGTTTTCTGTCCAAAAGATAAAAAGTCCAAAATTCCATAAGCTTTAAGTTGTCGTATACAACTCCTTTCAATTTGGAACAGTGTAAAATTTTGTCGTCTGGGAATGGGTTAAAGACGTTAATACGAAATATAGTAACATTAAAATTCTGTCCCTTTTAGGTAATTCGTTATTACAACGGGCTGGTGAATGAAGAGGATACGGGTTCGAAGATTTAGATTTAGATTTAATATTTATTAAAGTCTCATTCACATATACGCATTTTTACAAATACACAAACAAATTAAACTATAAACTAAAAAGTATATATATGTGACCATTCTCGTAGAGAATTATTAGAGACTATTTCATTGCACAACCTTAAAAAAAGACAAATTCTTTCTCTATATACTATCCACTCTCTTCTCTCTCCCCCTCACTCATTCTGTTACACACTCCCTCTTTCACTCACGCAATTTCTTGTATAGTTATTTGCCAAAAGGCAATAAATGTTCATCTAAAAACATTTTTATATTTAAAGGTAAGAAGAATATAAGCATAAAAAAGCCGCTAATCGACTCTAAAAAAAAAATAATAATAATAATTTTGAAAAAAAAAAAGGCACGTACCTCCACGTTATAAATAGACGTTTAAGACATCTATATCCTCTTTAATAAAATTAAAAAAGGCTCGATTAGGGACATCTATATGCTTAGTTTATTACAAATTGGAAATATATTGTTTAAAAAGCAACTTCGTAATATAAAAAGTATTAACACAATGTGATAATCATTTACAAAGAAATGAAAGAGGTAGTTTACAAGTACACGTGTACCTGTTACATAGGTATGCAAAATCTGCTCTTCGGCAAGTAGGTTCAGACCCCAGCCTAGACTGGAGAACCTGTCCCATCCACGCTGCTCTCCGATATGCTTGTACCATCAGATTAGGACAGGCTCGCCTGTCAAACTCCAGTCATGCTTGTGTTGGAACAAAGGAATTATCTGAGAAAAAATTTAATTCAATGTAAACAATATTTGGTTCGTAACATGCTAGTAGGAAGCCATTTCAAGGGTCTTTATCAAGTGACAGATTGCTGGCCACGCCCACTTAGTTCCGACAGGCAGTTCCATTTGAATAGCAAAAATGTTTGCCTAGTGACAGGTAACAAAAAAGTAAAATGGTTGGTTTGCGAACTAAACGTCGAAACTACAGTTTGAATGAGCTGTACATACGACGTTCAACTCGCCAAACCAACAAAACTGCTTCACATGAATGCCAGCCAATGACAGAGTTCAAAGGACACTTCCGGTCTAAATGAACAAAATTGATTGGTTTGATTTAATTCCTTGATTAACAATCGCAATCCGTGCCTTAAACTCATTACCAGACGAAGAACTCAAGACCAGTTCAAAGTGACAAAAATTTCCATTTTTATTTGGAAGTCCTAGTTTGTTGGAAATAGACAAAAAGTTGGCCCCGCCCATTTAGGCCCATTGACTCCACCAGAAAGTTCCGTTTTGATTTTAAACGGCGTTATAGCCAGGAGTATATAGCAAGAAAGTGAAATAGTTGTAAGGCACCCTTAATGTCCTAACTACAGCTTGAATAAGCTGTATTTACAATGTTTAGGTCGCCAAACCTACAAAATGTTTGACATAAATGTCGGCCAATGTCGGAGCTCAAATCTGAATTCCGGGGGGGTGAATGAATTGAATGGTTGATCGATTCCTTGATTGACTGCCGCGATTAGTCAATGAAGGTGTGGGGGGGGGAGCACCAACTGATCCATTATTCGAGGTAACTTTGAGCTAGATTATCGGAGTTAGTCTGCCTTATTTATATCTTTCGAGTTCATCTAGGTCAAAGGGGGGATGTCGAAAAAATCAAGGCATTCCGTAGATTTTAGTTGATTTCAATAATTGTGGAAAATGAATATGTTTACGCTTGGAAGTATTTGAGTGGTAAGGAGATTTTAAGTTGGATATCTTTTACCGTGGGAAAGTAGATTTTTTTTGCAAATTAACTCACGCAACAAAATATCTATTTCACGGTCCACTACATTTATCACTTTTCTCGCTTTTAAAAACCATATTCGTCCGTCCATTGGCTAGCACACTGTAAGTCCAAATTAGTCACAATTCCCACTCAATCCCGCCTTTTTACGCCCCTTAAGAAAAAAGCTATAGAAAACAATGTGGAAAATGAAGAAATTGCTTGTAACAAGCAATTTCTTCATTATCCACAATGTTTTCTACCCGAAAAGTTTAATATTTTCAAAATTCCATCAACTGTTAACGGTCGTCTGCATCTTCTTTCAATTTAGACAAGTCTAAAATTTTGTTGTTTGGGATATGATGAAAAAATCTAGTAAGACGACTGGCCGATCACGATAACTTATTCTTGGGGGCTTGGGCCAAGCTATTGCGATGCTCAGCCATTTTCCAAGTCAGCAAAGCTCTAGAATGGTCCAAATTGAAAGAAGCTGCAGACGACAAATTGTATTTATCTATTTATTTATTTTTCGTCTTTCTGGACAGAAAACATTGTGGATAATGAATAAATTGCTGGATACAAGCAATTTCTTCATTTTCCACCATGTTTCCAAATTCGCTTTATTCTTGTTGGCGTAAAATAGGAGAGATTAAGTGGGAATGGGTTAGAATAATGCATTGGTTTATCCTTTTAGATACGTAAAAAGATAGTTTTCTATAAGCTGCTCATTTGAAAAGACGGTTATTGCAGTCGGTTTCCCCGAGTTGTCTTAGTGACATTTCTCTAATTGTCTACTAGTGTAAAAAAAATTGATTTATGCTTCATTTAAGTTAAAACATTTAGAAAAAAGTCAATTTATTTACAAAGATTTATAACTAAAGGTTTGCGTTCAAAAACACTAGACTTTGTTGCTTTTTAGCTAGCAAAGAGTCAGCTTTGACAGTATAAGTTAACAGACAAAATTTTGAGGTCGTCTCCAAGTTCAAAGAGTCCAAACTTCCACTAGAGGCTTATCCACTAAATCCGTTTTTTTTTTTTTTTTTTTTTGCCTCCGCCCAAAAAAGGAAGTTCTTATGTATTTCAGGAATATCGCAAACACTGCATGAAAGTTTATCTCCTTGGTATTTTTAGCTCACTTGAGCACATGGTGTTCAAAATGACTCGGATCAGAGTCTTCAAAGAAGTTGCAGACGACAATTTCAAATTGTTGAAAAATCTGAATATTTATATCTTTATGTAGAAAATAATGTGGAAAATGAAGAAATTTTTTGTCACAAGAAATTGCTTCATTTTCCACATTTTTTTCCACAACTATTTTATTGCGGGGCGTAAAAAGGAGTGAGAATGGGTTAACTCCTTGTTTACTTTAACTTCGTTCCTTTATCATAATAACGTTTAACAAAGAAGATTACTGAACAAAACAATGCTTTGCTAGCTTTCAGTACTTTTCAGTACTTGATTTTGTTTCTACTGCAATTATTGCCTCTTACTTTGTGTCGATTGCGTAGTTTGGCAGTTTTCTCTTTGCTGTCGAAATTGACGCTTGGATTTGTTACCGGCTCCTGCCTTTAGTGCGTCACGCTGGCTAGCCCCCGGGTGAACAAGTCCTTCTACCTTGTTTAGCACAATTTCCCCATTCTTAGCACACTTTGAATTGTCGTCAGCAACCTCTTTGATTTTGGACCAATACAATTTTTGTCGTCTGTTAATGGGTTAAAGACACTTTGGGTAAATACCAATCTGCAGACCACACAGTGAAGACGCTGATCAGACCACTCGGATGCGCTGGCTAGTTAAGGTGTTCACTTAGCGCGAATGTGCGCTTGTTGAAAATGTTAAGACCGGTCTCCTATGTAAGTCAAACTCCACCCTGTGCAGGTGTTTAGAGTTTGACTGACAGCCATATTAAAATTGTCGCGTGCCGTAGATAGCAACACAAACGTGGGAAAACTCCGCCCCTCGTTACAGGTAAGTAAGTTATGCGACAATAAGGAATAGTTGAAACTTTACGGTAAATTTTAAAATTCGTATGGGTTACGCTCGGCTCTGATATCTTTCACCCATTACTAGCTCAGAAACGCTCTCCAACTCTCCTAACTTAAATAGCTTGGGTAAACATTGTGGAAAATGAAGAACTTGCTTGTTACAATCAATTTGTTAATTTTTGACAGTATTTGCCAAAGTTTTTTTCAGGGGAGGGAATGTGTGGGAATGGGTTATGTGTGTGATACTTTTTTAATCCCACAGAATTAGAAGCAAATACAAGCACACGAAACAATAGTATTACGGTTAATATCATGCATTGCGTTTGAAGTATTTTTTTAATATTATTATTTGCTTGCTTGTTTTTTGTGTATTTTGGTATTGTCCCGAAAACTAAATGCACATTTTTAAAACTGATTACCCGTCAACATTCAGAACGATTCTGCTTATGACAAGGTTTAAACCCTTTACCTTCTGAACTCGATCCTCTACAAAATTGTATTAGAATCAAAGGTCTGAAAGCAGTGGGAGCACTTATTATTGGTAAAAATTTATCTCAATATTTTATCTTTAAAAGATTCTAACTTAACAGGGACAAGCAGGCGGTGTAGACAAAGACCAGACTGCACATATGTGCAGGCTGATCTTTGTCTAAACCTCCTGCCAAAACAGAAATATTCCGGGTTAAGAATGACGTGGATTAAGAATTGGAGTCGCTAGAGTTACTTAATTATGGTTTATTCCCGATTCTCCCACATTTGAAAATATCGATAAAAAGTCGATACAGGTAAGGTGTGAGATAATCCCTGCTGGGGGCTAAATTACTTTTAGGTTCTTTAACCCTTTTCCACGAGCCTTTCAGAATCAATATTAACCTTTGCCGTAGAAGGTCCATTTTTCGATTGCAAAAGGGAGGTGAAATCATTGCGAAAAAAGGGACAGTTACTTATAACAATCAATTTCCACTTTCTAACATTTCATATGCCTGGCTTTCTGACAGTTACATTTTTTCAGACAAGTATTTCATCTCTTTCTCAGGAATAATTAAGTAATGATGTCGTTGAGGGTCGAGCAAAACCTCTTAACTACAGCTTTATTCAAATTGCAGCCAAAAGATCTTGGTGGTCATCGGTCGATTTGCTGTATTGATGCAAAACTCATTTCGCAAACATAAATATTTGGAAAAAGATAACAGCTCATCCATAGGCCAGTCGGGATAATTAAGAATGTGGTAGAATGACCAGTTCATATTAAAAAAAAATAAACGTTTCGACCTTATTATTTTGTGATCAAAGACATAGTGGAAAGGGATTGGTGTAGAATCGTGTATAACAGAGAAACTTATACCAATTACAATGTTCTATCTGGGTCATTCTACCTAATTTAGGACGAACAACTTTTTAAACGGACAAAAACCCCTTATCTTCAGATGCGAATTTAGAATTTCAAAAAAAAAGACAAGACGACTTTTGTTTTACTTAAAGCAAAAGACATCTTATTATCTTAATACCCCCCAAAATTATTTAGATACAGTTTATTTTCAATTGCTTTATTTTCTGAAGATTTCATTGACTAGACTTATTTTTTTACGTTAACGCACAGTAGTTTTCAGAAGAAACCTTATTTATATCCGAATCTTTCAACACATGTTTATACACACGCAACAAATACGAAGCTACATTAGCATATTGTACCAGCGTCATAGTCTCTTCAAGGAGTCGGTCTTGCAGATCAGACAAGCGCTCGCCGATCTGGCGTTACTTCCTTCTCTTGAAAGGTATTTTCCTTCGGCAGCGTATTGCATCTCTCTAATACGAGAGAGCAAGGGCTTCGAAGTTGGAAGTGGTTGCATGTCTCATTTTCGTCTTCGCTTTCTAAGTTTCATTTTTGCTTCCCCTTCAGAATTACAGAATTAAACATAGTTATCAATTAGATTTTATTCGTTTTCTCGTGGCAGATTAAATACGAAATTCTTATTAATTGGTTTGATTCGATTAATCGCCCGAACCGGCAATTCACGATCTTTTATACACTATACGAGTGGAATAAAATTTGAACCTAACTGTAATCACACATTTTCCCTTATCCCCTTCTTCCCACCAGGTAAATGGTATTATTGGATTTTCAAATGTGGGAGAATCGGGAAGACACCTTAACTATCTATCTATTTACTATATTTCTTAACCCTTGTCATGCTGAATAAAATCCTTTTCAGAATTGTATAAAAATCAAAGGGATGAAAGCACTGGTAGCACTTGCTGTTCAGTTGTCAATACTGCTTTTGAAAATTAATTTCATAAACATCTCTGGTTTCAAAAGGACAGACAGGAGGTGTAGACTAAGATCCGACTGCACTTATGTGCAGTCTGATCTTTATCTATACCTCCTGCTAAAACCAGAATATTCCGGGTTCAGCATGACAAGGGTAAAAACAATGGTTACCCATCAGGCGAAGAATTGTAGTCTGGGAAGCGCGAAAAGAATCGACTCTAGTCCGACTGCACGGATTGTGCAGACTGACAAAGCTCAAAATTATTCGATTGTTTATAGATTTTCTGATACTGAATGATCATTCTACCTAACTGTATATTCATTTTTGAAGTGCAGCCTCTGAGTGACCCCCGCTGGATGCAATATGTTTTTCAAATACTCGATGCTAGGTTACAGGTTACAGTTTACAAACCGGGTGTAAAATTGCGAGTATTTTTTACTGTACTTAAAATGACTTTCCGCGTAATAAATCTACAATTTTTAAACTGATGAACCAAGAATAGAGACAGGTGATTTATCTTATATGATGAGATTTTATTTACATCCAAAACCGTGGGAAACTGTCTTTCCAAAATTATTTTTGCCATTTATTTCTCTGTCTATTGTTCAAATGCGCGCAATATTCGAATAAATGTTTTAAAACCCGTTCGATAAGTAGTAAGGAAGCTAAAAGCCTGAAGAGTTATTTTTCTTTTAGGCAGTTATTACTGTTTTAATGCCATATATTCGCAGATAACACGTTCTTTACAGAAAGCTGAAATTATATTTTCCTGGGAGGGAAAGCTTTAAAAAAGAGAACCGTTTTTCATAGTCTTGAAAAATCTGAAACTATAGCAAAGAATCCCAACAGGATACACGATCCGAGACTTAGCTCTAGATACAATAGCAAGAAAGTCGAGCAAATGCCACAAAAATGTATTTAATGTATAAAACACGCCTTTCGGCCATTCATATATTGATTATCATTACCAGATGACAGAATAATTTTAGACTGGTCCAAACTCAGAGGAGTTGCAGACTACAATATAAAGTTCGTGTAATTTTAGATTTTTTTTTCAACTTTCAACGCATTGTGTAAATGTTTTCCGATTTGTTTTACTTTAGGGGCGCCAAAAGAGTCACTTTGTGGGAATGGGTTAAGAAATGAGAATATTGTTGTTTTCATTGAGGCATAATTCAATTTTAGATTCGTCTATCAAAAACGGGCGTTCTGATTGGTCGAAAAAATTATTCTTAACTCCATGGACAAAATTTTGAGCACCCTGCGATTTTGTATGCTTCCGCACAAAATAGTTCTATACAAAAAGGCATCAAAAATTGTAAAGGTTTTGCTTTTTTCGCTCGATGCAATTAAATTATAAGAAATGAAGAGAATATTTTTTGTTTTCATGGAGGTATGAACCGAAAAACCTAATCATACTTATGTATGAATACTGTGTGATTAGTTTTTCGGTTTATACAAAAAACAAAAAATGTTCTCTTCATTTCTTATATTAACATAAAAACTTTATCACACAGTATGAATACGTGAGGAGGAGTGGTCAGGTTTTTAAGTCATACCTCAATAGGCATTCTCTTCAGTTCTTATATATAATTCAATGCCATTAAATAAAACAAATCTTTTACCAGTTTTTAGCTCTGCTGAGAACAACGTGCTCAAGGTGAGCTATTATGATCGGTATTTGTCCGGCGTCCATCTGTCCGTCGGTTAACAATTATTAAAAAATCTTCTCCTACTAAACCATAAGGCTTAGAGCTTTGATATTTGGTACATACCATCACCTATTGACCCTCTACCAAAATACTTCAAAGAATAATTATACTCTTAAAATTAAGCCTTTTCTGAGCGATTCCTGATTTTACAATGGAAATATTTAATCAAAATACTGAAAAGTACTGTAAGCTAGCAAATAATTTTTTTGTTCAATAATCTTCTCTGTCAAACGTTAAAGAAACGAGGCTATAGTAACCAATGAGTTGTCTCATTCCAACCCAATGCCTCCTTTTTACGCCCCTCAAGAAAATAGTTGTGGAAAACAAAGTGGAAAATGATGAAATTGCTTGTCACAAGCAATTTCTTCATTTTCCACATTGTTTTCTACCTTAGGAGATAAATATTCTAGAAATCTCAACAATATGAAATTGTCTGAAACTTCTTTGAAGATTGGTGTGCTAAAGTGGGCTCAAATACCTCGAAGATGAACTTGCAGGTAGAGTTTCAATATTCCTGAAATCCTGAACTTCTTTTTATGGCGTAGGCATTAACAGATTTAGTGGTTAAGCCTCCAGTGGCAGTTTGCACTCGTTGAACTTTGAGACGACCTCAAAAGCTTGTCTGTTAACTTAAGCTATCAAAGCTGACGCTTTGCTAGCTAAAAATCTTCTACCCCTAAACCATAATGCCAAAAGCTTTTATATTTGGTATGTATCATCATCTATTGACCCTCTACCAAAATCCTTCAAAAAATTACCGTACTCTGCAAATTAGCCCTTTTCTGTGCGATCCCTGATTTCACAAAGAAACAAAGAAGGAAATCTTTAAAAATCTTCTTCTCCCAAACCATAAGGACTAGAGCTTTTATATTTGGTAAGTATCATCACCTATTGATCTTCTACTAAAATACTTCAAAGAATTACTGTATTCTGAAAATCAACCCTTTTCTTTGCGATTCCTGATTTTGCAAAAGAAATCTTTAAAATCATCTCCTCCTAAACCATAAGGCCAAGAGCTTTGATATTTGGTACATATCATCAGCTATTGACCTTCTACCAAAATACTCCAAAGAATTACTGTATTCTGAAAATTAGCCCTTTTCTGTGCGATCCCTGATTTCACAAAGAAACAAAGAATAAAATCTTTAAAAATCTTCTTCTCCTAAACCATAAGGACCAGAGCTTTTATTTTTGGTATGTATCATCATCTATTGACCCTCTACCAAAATACTTCAAAGAATTACTATATTCTGAAAATTAGCCCTTTTCTGTGCGATCTCCGATTTTACAGAGGAATAAAGAAGGAAATCTTTGAAAATCTTCTTCTCCCAAACCATAAGGCTTAGAGCTTTGATATTTGTTACATATCATCATCTATTGACCCCCTACCAAAATACTCCAAAGAATTACCGTATTAGGAAAAGTAGCCCCTTTCTGTGCTATCCCTGATTTTACAAAGCAATAAAGGAGGTAATCTTTGAAAATTTTTACATTTTGTCACAGAGGTAAATACGAGACCCATCAGACGAAAAAGGACCTTCTTGGAAGTGCGAAGAGGTTCGAACCTGGCCAGACTGCGTGGACTGTGTAGACTGACTAGGGTCGGAGCTTTTCGCTCTTTGACGATTTCTGTATCTAGAATGTCCATTCTACTTCCATATATGATTAACTTTGAAATGCGACTCCTGGTTGACCTCTGCTGGATACAATTTCATTTCCACTTATTTGTTTTACGGAACACCCGTTATGTCCATTTTCGCCTGAACCTTCTAATTTGTCTTATCATGGAGATAAATCTATCTAGAGTTTTGAGCCAAACTATCGTAAGTCAATACATGAAATGATCTGTTACACGAGTTTTACCGTAGCGTTTCAAAACACAATTCGTAAAAATCACAGCGTTACATTTTCTATTAATTTAAATGCTGATATCTGCAGTTGAATCCCGTTTCAATTTGTCAAAAATTTAAATTTTAATTGAAATTTACGCCATCAAAATATAAAATATGGTTTTATCACGTTTTCTGATCGTATAAATTGTCCATTTCTCACGATTTTTGCGAACAATTTTATAATTGTCGTACAAATAGGTAACTGTGATTTTTTGAGAGTACTCTAGATTAAATCTAGACCGCCTTTATATTTATATGTATCGTTTTTATACAGAACGATTTTTTGTAAGTTTAAGCGAATTCCTAACGATACCGTTTTGTTACGCCCATCAATAATCAAAGTATTAAAGTGCTGTAAGCAAGCAAAGCATGGTTTGTTTTGTTAATGGTTATCATTATATCAGGAGCTAACCCATTACAACATGACATAATCTTAGACTGGTTCAAATTGAAAGAAGTTGCAGACGACAATTTCAAGTTGGTGTAAATTGCTTTGTAGGGTAGAAAACAACAATGTTTTCCAAAGCCGTTTCTTTTGGGATGCTGTAAAAGCGGATTAAAATACCCAGAAGATAAAATTGTAGGTAGAGTTTGCAATTTTCCTTGAAAACATAAGAACTACTTCTTATGGCGTAGGCATTCACTGGACTTAGTTGTTAAGCCTCCAGAGGCAGTTTGCACTCGTTTAAGTTCGAGACGAACCCAAAATTTTGTCTATTAACTTAAGCTACCAAAACTTACGCTTTGCTAGCTAAAAAAAGCTTCAAAAAACAGTTTTACAATGTAAGTCTACCCCTTTCAAGACAGAATTGTCTAGAAAATCAGATTTCAAAATAGATATTGCCCTGCATCTAGTAACCCTGGAGAAATCAGTTCTTTGATTTTCTGTACAATTCTAAAGCAGGTTCAACATGTCGATTATTCAATTAAACAATTAATGGAGCACGATTATATAAGAAAAATCAGAGTACTGAAAGTAATGTAAGATAGCAAAGCATGGATGAATTTAGAAAATCCTTCCCTTGTTGGGTAGAGAACACTATGGACAGTGAATAAAGTGCTTTTTACAAGCAATTTCTTTATTGTCCACAGTGTTTTCCAAAGCTTTTTTGATGAGATGCTTAAAAAGTGGTATTTGGGTGGGAATGGGTTAAATAACATGCTTTTGGCAGAGTTCTCTACAATTTGGATAGAGTTTGCAATATTTCTGAAATATATAAGAACTATTTTTTATGGCGTAGGCATTCCCTAGATTTGGTGGTTAAGCCTCCAGTTTGCACTCGTTGAACTTTGAGAAGACTTCAAAAATGTGTCTTTTAACTTAAGCTATCAAAGCTAACGCCTGCAAGCTAAAAAGGATACACTAATCAAATAATACTTTTAAATCTGAAGTGATTTTAGAACTCCAAAATTGAACTCCATTTTGCTCGTTTGGCAAACATTGTAAATATTGCTAATTCGCCAGCCATCCATTTCAATGTTTTTGCATAAGCTACTGACCATAAGTTTTGCAAAATTACGCCTTTTTAAAATCTCAGTAGAACTTCCTTTTCGGGGCTCAGTGTATAGGGCCAGCGATCCGTCAATTTGTTAGGACCGAAAAAGACATGTTGACCTCTGTCATCAATTCAAAGCTTGCTGGTAGGAAACTTAAATGTCGCAAATACAATTTATCCAAGTTGTAGTTATGACGTTAAGATCACCCACTTACAGATTGCCTTTAGTTTTATTCCCTGTCCATATATTTCGATAACCAACGTTTCTTGATATCTGTGTTGAAATTCCTCATCGGAGGCGAGTAGGCGTGGCTAGCAATCTGCCAATTAAATTTTAGGATAAACGGTGATTTTAGACAGACCATTTTCAAATGAGATCGTGAATTTGAATGTGACGTATTACGACAACTGATTCCCCAAAAGATAGCAAATGACACCCGTATATCTAGAACTTCTGGTTATACCCCTACGTAGGTTTAAAAACGAGTAAATTGTCATTTGGAAACGTTTGACACATTAGCACAAAATGACGCTTTTCGAGCCCCCCACCCTCCTTCAGAAAACTATTTTGAAAACATTGTGAAAAATGAAGAAATTGCTTGAACCAAGCAATTTCTTCATTTTTCACTTTGTTTTTAACCAAGAAAGTTGAAAAAATCTGAAATTATATAAAATTGAAATTGCCGTTTGCAATTCTTTTCAATTTTGACCAGTCTAAAATGTTGTCGTTTTGGTAATGGTTAAAGTGTCGTAGTTAAGGCTCATTCATACTACCTTATGCCCCAAAAATAACTGAGAGTTATTGTTCTGACAGACAGCTGGTCCTGCAAATTTACCCCCCCCCCCCTCCGCCCATACTTCCAGATCAAACAGCGTTATTTCGCACAATTTATGGCCAGCAACATGTTACAAACATGAAATGGTTGGTTTGCGACGTAAATGTCAAAACTGTAGGTTATAAAAGCTGCAGTTACGCCGTTTGAGTCGCAAAAAAATTGCCTCACACAAATGTCGGCCAATGTTAGATTTCAAAGTTCATTTCCGGTCTAAATGAAAGATTTTGTTTGGTCATTGAATTTTTTTGATTGGCATGCGCGATTGACCAATAAGCATCTATGTATACAAACAATTCACGGGTATTTGATTC
The DNA here is from genome assembly GCA_946902895.1 of Fragum fragum. Taxonomy (NCBI): domain Eukaryota; kingdom Metazoa; phylum Mollusca; class Bivalvia; order Cardiida; family Cardiidae; genus Fragum; species Fragum fragum. The sequence goes on from OX336378.1 coordinate 4,895,203, forward strand.
ATTATTTCGTCCTTTTTTTTTAAAAAAAAATATCTGCAATCAAAATAACATAAGTAGATCGAAAAGCAAGGGCTGTTGGTCGCATTCATGCGACTGTGTCTCCCCTTTGTCGTGGAAACGTGATCGCATTTCTAGAAAAAAGAATGAGCAGAAAAGGTTTCAAGAAGGTCGAATTCCTACAATTTATAGCACGGTAACTACAGCTTCAATAGTAACCTCATAACTACAGCTTCAATTGGATGTAGAAACGAGATTTTGGTCTTACAAAGAAGATTGCCTTTTACACGTGCTTTGGTGCATTAATCATTTCTCAGACGACAACATTTTAGATTAGCCTGAATTGAAATAAGTTGCAGACGATAATTACAGTTGAGGACATTTTTTTAAATCTTTGTCTGTGTGAGTAGAAAACATTGTGGGAAATGAAGAAATAGCTTAGTAATTTGGAATCATGTTAATCGCAATCTTGATAGCAACTTCTGGTTGATTGCTGCAAAAGCTTTGAGAAATTGGTATTGCGATTACTGGCAGTTTTCCACTGTATAAGCAATTTCTTCATTGTTCACTATGTTTCCCAAGCTGTTTTCTTTAGGGGCGTAAAATCTGGTTTGTGTGGGAATGGGTTAGGCCCTTGTCATACTTAATATAATCCTATATAGAATTGCTTTAAATTCAAAGGACTGGCAGCACTGGAAAGTCTTATTGAGGGTAAATATTTCCTTTTAAAATTAATTATTTAAACAACCCTGTTTTTAAAGGGACAAAGAGGGGATGTAGACAAAGATCAGCCTCCTGCCAAAATAGAAATAGTCCGGGTTCAGCATGACAAGGGTTAATATCAGTTAACCCTGTTCTTAGTTTCACTCATTTTTTCGTCTGAATGCTTTGACCAGTCTTATTCTTAAAAACTGTCAACACGAACAAGACCCAGCTTCATTTTCGCATACCGGAAACCCGGACCTCGTAAAAAAGTAAGAAAAAATCTAATATTTCAATTTATCTTTAATAAATCTGACTCTAATCTCACAAAGTCTCCCTAAACGAGACCCGAAGTCGCCCCGTGTCAGCTGATCTGGATCTATCGTTTAGATATTTATCGATTTATAATTGATTTTTTACATATTTTTACCCCGAGCAGATAGAAATCTAACATTCTTTGTGAACCCAGCTTTATTGCCTTTTATCTTGTCTGAACTTAAATGCAAATGAAAAAATAGACCAATTTGAAATAAGTTTATTATGGTTAATTGATTAATCGCTGCCCCGCCCTCTGACTACTTTGGTCCCGCACATTTACTCCGACAGGGAGCTCCGCTTCGATTTTAGCGAGTAATTAGTATCATGGTTGAACAGAAAAAATACAAACGAACTTATCTAAATTGAAATAAAATATTTTTAAGTGGAGACAAGGCTGACTAACAGGTCAACCAGAGTTGGAATAAACCAATACCATACAACACTGGTCTAAATTGAAAGATGCTGTAGATTAGAACATACCCAATTACCAGAGGACAACATTTAAGACAGGTCCTGATTGTAAGAAGTTACAAACGTGCGTTAAGGCGCGCTGTTAGAGATTTTCGACGAAAAAATTGAATTTGTCTTTTTTTGCATAAACAAATAAAAAAAATCGTTGGTATTAGTGTAAAATCGACGAATATTTCATTTCTCGAAGAGCAAAAAAATACACTTTTACTCGAAATCGGTCTTGCACTAAAACAAACGACAATTCTCTAGATGTGTTTAACTCCTTCAGAATAAATAATAGAGTTATCTTCCCTGAGAGAACGGGATTGCTCTCAACTTGCCAAATTTCAAGGAAATATCTTCGATAATAATATAATAATAAAGGTATGGCACTGATTAAAGATTGCCACATAGTTGTTTGGACGCTGACGCAGACGACGATCTGGCTATAGAAATAGCTTGGGTTTTCTCCGAAAACAGCCGAGCCGTTATTAGTGTATGCGTAATAAAAATGAACAAACATCATCCTCAGATACCCTGGGGTCTCCTTATTTGCTACATTGATCACTGTTTAAAGTGGCGGTTAAACTCCAATCAAATCAAGCCGGAAAACAGTCTATCGTTTACAAGCACCTGTCACAGCAGCATAGATTCTAAACCAAGAACATCCGTCAAAGACGAAAAGTTACGACCCTAGTCAGCCTGGTCAACCTAAGCAGGATGGCAATGGCTGCTGAGAGAACCTTGTCACAAAACGGTTAGAATGGTGTACCCGTTCCATCTTCGCTGCTCTCCGATATGGGTCAACTCCACTCCGGAATTACTTCCGGGTGGTTGTAGAACTCCACTCAAGAATTACTTCCGGTTGGTTGTACTAAAGCTGTCCATTAAGAAAATTTAATACCCCCCTTTTGTCATGCTGTTTTAACGTTTAAACAACAGCAAGTTGCTTGATTTTAGGTTCTGCAGAATGAGGGATCACTGCTGCATGTCATGCATGTGATTCAAAGAATTTATCTGGGAACTATTTCTTTGTGGCAACTGACATTTGAAGGTGGTACCCTACAAGACTTACACTTCCTAGCTAAAAGAATTTCATTGGTGTTCAATGAAGATTTGCGAACTTTTCTTAGCCCTAATGGTATCAATTTTCTGGCCTGTAATTCAAAACCAAAGACTGCTCTTTAAGACGGACAAAGATTTAAGGTCCAACAATCTTTTAGGAGGAGCAATAGGTTGCGAAAATGGGCCCGTCATGTTCTTTATTTAATGAGGCATAAACGGACAGGAGTGTAGCCGTATCTTAAATCATCAGATAAGATTATGGTTACGAGTCTAATCACGTCTATAACCGCAAGTGAGATAACAGCCACATTACTATATTTAAGTATGGAAGAGTAGCTACCCTTCCTTAAGTGAAAGCAGGAACGACATAACTCTACTCGTTGGCTCATTTAACTCCATTTACTCTACAAGTTCTTTACAATTTATGAAATAAGAAAAAGAAATAATAATGAATAAACAAATCATTCAAAAACATGTAAATAGATAATAGAATGAACGGGGGGGGGGAATGAAATAAATATCCTCGTTTATTATATTTCAAGGACCTTGGTCGTGCACAATGACCAGATGTGCGCGAAGAGGGATACCTTTATAACAAATGGTGGATGGCGAATCCAGTATTTCCATAAAGGGGTTCAAAATCATCAATGTGGGTCGTTTCGTATTACAGTAACCCTGTTTTAAGTGCCCACTCAAGGTACGACCAAAAAGTGATCGCTGAAGAGAGTGGTCGCTTAGTACGCTTTTTTAACAAAGATATAATGGATTTATTCGACTGCATACACTAATAATTACACAATTCGCCCTTACTCCTATGTTGTTTGGACTCATTAGAATCGTCTCGTTGAGACGATTCTGATGAGTTCCAACAACATAGGTTTTAGTTGTGATATCGCTATTCAAAAAGGTATTTTGATTGTGGTCGCTTAGTAGAAGTGGTTGCTCAACAAGGATCGACGGCACTAGCAAATTTACATTGAATTTCCCTATAAATATGTAATAATTAGGACACAGAGGAGGTTTCAAACGAAACCGTCCTCCCCCCCCCCCGTTTTTTTCAAAAATTTAGACTTGTCCAAAGTCAAAGATTTTGCAGACGAAATTTCGAAGTAATTTTGATTTGGAAGAAATACCATTCAATTGGGTAGATTATATTGTGGAAAAAGAAGAATTTGCTCTGGGTAGTAAACAGAGCGGGAAATGAAGGAATTGGTTGTAACAAGTCATTTCTTCATTTTCCACAATGTTTTCCAAAGTTTCTTGCTTGGGGGTAGATAAGAAAATATAAAAACCGAAATTGTAAATAAATTGGTTAAACTTGAAAGTTTGTTTGTTGAGAAGTTACAACTGTGACAGAAAACCTAAATAAAAGACACTGACAATGTTTTCTAGGGATTTTTTTTTTTTGAATGGGCGAACGGATTTTTTAGGAGTTCATTTCTTGTTTCTCTGTTAAATGCCGTGTGCCCGGATATAGCCCTAATTGGACCGAAGGGGCATTAATTTATCGTATTTTGTTTTACCGGGTAATGCCGTTGGCAAATAAGAAACCTCTATGCCTTATTGTTTGTCATAGGAGTTTTTCCCCTTTTAAAGAGTTCCTCTGTTTCTATTGAAAATAGGGTTTCCCGCGCAGATGGGACCAGAGGTGCGTTTTTAACGTGTAGGGTGCTATCAGATGACGCCACATGCAGAATATCAAACCATTTAAGGGATGAAGAGAATATTTTTTGGTTTTCATGGAGTTATGAACCGAAAAAACTAATCACACTGTATGAATTCGCGAAGCGGATTCATACATTGTGTGATTAGTTTTTTCGGTTCATACCTCCATGAAAACAAAAAACATTCTCTTCATTTCTTATAATTTAATAGCATCGAGCGAAAAAACCAAAAGCTGTACAAATTTCGATACCTTTTTGTATGGAACTATTTTATGCGGAAGCATACAAAATGGCTGCGAGCTCAAAATTTTGTTCATGGAGGTATGAATTAAAATTTTCGACCATTCAGAACGCTCGTTTTTGATAGACGAAACTAACAATTAAATTATTAAGCCTTTTAAGTACTCAGGAGAAAATCAGTAACCGACAACGTCGCCTAACGCTGCACCGACGTCCTTAACCTTTGCGGTACCGATACATCTCCAATATGCCTTACAGTTAGGCGAAGATTTTCAGACTTCCTTCTTTGTTTCTGTGTATAAAGGTTAACGTCCAATGGAATTCTTTTAAAAAGGTTTGTAGAAGACCAACAGGCAAGGCTAGAGATAAAATAAAACAACTCTATCCATTATTGTTCGTCAGTGAGAAGATTTTTATAGATTCCCTTCTTTATTCATATCTAAAATAGGTAATGCCAGAACAGGGACCAAATCGGACCTTAAAGGTATTTTTAAAAGATAAAAGGTGTTGTCATAAGCAAAATATGAAACCTCTATGACTTGTCATTTGTCGTGAGAAGATTTATAAAGGTTTGCTTCTTTGTTGTTTTAACCATTCTGTTGCCGTGGCAACCAGTTTTTAATAGAATTCAATTCTTTCAACAATTTTAGTAGAGCTCCATCCGAGGAACATCGATGCAAAATTTCAGACTGTCTGGCTTAATGCCAGAAGATTTTAAAGAAACTTTTGACGGAAAACGTCGACCCACTGGCTGTGAGTGATAACTCCATCTCACATTGAACACATAGTAATCAGGCGAGCTAAAATATTAAGGAAAAAAGATTAATTGTGATTGTCAAGGTCATTTTACGAAAGCTTTTAATGTGACGGATTTCAAGACATAAACCAATTCCCACACAACAAGGCTTCTTGACGCTCCTCCAGATAAACGCTTTCGAAAACATGGTGGACAATAAAACACAGATATTTTCAGAATTTCATCTACAGAAAATCGTCGTCTGCAACTTGTTTGAATTTACGCATGTCAACAATTTAGTTACATGGTAATGGGTCAAAAAGTGTTTGTAAATGAGAGAAGGATCTTATTTGAGGATTTTTTTTCATGCAAGTACGGTGGTCTTTATTAACCCATTCCCACACAATAAAATTTTAGACTGGTCCAATTTGAAAGAAGTTGCAGATGACAATTTCGGGTTAATGGAATTTTAACTGTTTTCGTCGTTTTGGATAGAAAACATTATGGATAATGAAAAAAAATGTTGATACAAGTTATTTCTTCATTTCCCCAATGTTTTCCAAAAGGTTTTTAATATAGGTGCGTAAAAAGGAGGGATTGTGTGGGGATAGCTTAAAGTTCCTATATGGATTTGGTCAAGCTTAGTTCTGTGGAAAATGTATTAGTGAGCGGTCAAAGCTTATCACCAGATATGTGTAATTATGAAACATGAAAATCCTTAATGTAAGTATTTCAGAAATTTAAACAAGGTTAAAGTTTTGGTAATTTTTTAGTAGGTCAAAGTGCCAAGGATCTTGGTGAAAGAGGAAAGCCTATCACCTTGTGAGTGTATATATTAACTCTTGTCTTGCTGAATAAAATCCTCTACAAAACAGTGTTAAAATCAAAGGACTGGCAGCTCAGAAAGCACTTATTTTAGGTCAGTATTTTTTTAGGGAAAATAATGGTATAAGCAATGTTAAAGGGACAAGCTGGAGGTCTAGACAAAGATCAGACTGCACATATGTGCAGCCTGATCTTTGTCTAGACCTCCTGCCTAAACAGGAATATTCAGCATGACAAGGGTTAAGTATGATGGTCCTAAGTGTAAGCATTCAAAAATATAATTAAGGCAAAGCGTTATCTCTCCCCCCCCCAAACACACTATAAAATTAACAAGAAAACCACCCTCTAGGCTCATAAGCATAAATAAATATGACGATTGAAATTATAAGATCAACATGATGCTACGTAGTAAGGCTACAATTCATGAAAGAAGTAACGATATTTTCAAATATGACCCACCACAATTTAAGGTTTGTTAACAACAAATTATGACGTTTTAATAACGTTTTAACTTTCGCTAGTCATTCAAACAACTAGCTAGGTCACGAAGATTAACAAAATCCTCCGTAAAGTTTAGTCATCAGCACCTGTGCATATAATAGTCAATGCCGAAGATTAGCGAAGATTTCCGGTGAGAATCGGGTACATTCGTTTCTATTTCAAAATGTAAACAAAAACAAATTAAAATCGACAAGAAAAACACAAAATACTCTTTCTAAAGAACATCACTCATGAGAAGGCCCTTGCTTGCTTTTGTGACCAAATAAGCGATAGATTATGTCAACCATTTTTTCTCCTTCGGAGGGCAGATTTGGCTTTAACCAAAGGTTTGGTTACAGTATATTTAAGGTAGTCCAAAGATCAAGGTCACAAGGTCAAGGTACATAGTTTCAGGTAAATACCTTTCACATTGTAAGTGTTTATAAGCACGGCAAAAGTTTTTGGTTAACAGTTTTGGTTAAAGTTTTTATCAAGCGATTTTAAGTCAAGGTCATAAGGCGTGAAGGTCAAGTCTTAGTCCTAGATGAAGTTCCATCAACAGATGATTGCATGTGTGAAATATTGAAATGCTCTAGGTTTCAATCAGATTCGGATTTCAGAAAGCTTATGAGAAAGGCCACGTAAGTTGATGTAGGCATTTGGATAGTTGGAAATTAAACGTCTTGAGAAAAGTTCGACATACTGTAACCTAAAAGTGTACGTTTATCACCAGAATTTAGTACGAATCGCATTTTGAGGTATTTTACACCTTTTTTAATTACAAGTCGGTCGATTGAAGTCGCATATAGACGTACATTTGCATTTCTCTTGGGGTTGAACAGAATGAACGTTTAAAGGATGTTGCAAGATTTTAACGGAGCTGTAGTTGCGACATTTACTTTTACAACTATTGATCCAGTTGTAAAAGCTATACCATTGCCTTGTCGTCATTATACTGTAGTTTGTTTCTTTGTAAAGCTCAAACAGAGCCTTAATAAATCAGAGATATATCTCTTGAAACCGTAGATGCTTATTCTTTCCACAATTGTCGTGGAAATCCCAGAAATAGACTACTCAAGGTGCACCACTCCTAAAAACCGGACTTTGTCAGCCTTTAATCAAGCCCGACAACTGCGCCGGTAGTCGATCCAGCTGAACCGTAAAATATGAACCCCCAAGCACGTGTTATAAATGAGATATAAAGACCTTATAACTAAGTTGGATGCCGAACACGACAAAAGATCTTCCGAGACATTCGTCCCGGCTGGGCAAAAATCTGACTGAAAGATAGACATGTCATGAGGACGGGCAAGCTGGTGTTAGGAATACTCCGTAAGTGGGGATATAAAAACCTTTCGGTTGGAGCTGCTCGTCCTTTTCTGAAATACTCAGCTAACAGTTTGTAAGACCTCGTTATCAAAATTAAATAGCAGGACGGGCATAGCCACTAGAGGAAGGAAACCTTGACTTAATTTTGCATTTGTCACTTGTTGCAACTCTTCCTTATGAGCTATAGGTCTTTGTTCGCTCCGACGGTCTGATTTACTTAACTGATTGCAACAGTCACGAAAATTTAAGCTCCTCAAAAATCGACCAATCGCGGCTGTCAATAAAACTAACAGTTGACCAATCAAATCATTTATTTAGACTTGGATTGAAGCTTAACCCGATATTGGCCGCTATCTGAATCATTTTTGTTGGTTTGGCGACTTAAATGTAACTACAGCTTATTCAAGCTGTAGCTACGACGTTAAGGTCGCCAACAAACCATTTTCCTTTTTAAGCTCGGCTGTTGTCGGAGAAAACCCGAGGTATTTCTATAGCCTTGGTGTCGTCGTCGTGCGAAAACTTAGCACACTTGTTCAAGAGCAACTTATCAAAAAAGCAGCCTATACTATCAAGGGGGATAACTCTAGATGCATTTTGTCCACTATCCAGCTACCAACAGCCGAGCGGAGGCACCTGTAGGCGGTGCTCTTGTTTATTACATGGTGCTGGCTGTGAATTTTGCAAAATAACGCCGTTTGAAAAACAAATTACTTATTCTACCCTATTTGACATTTATTTTCAATTTAGATATAGGTTGTCCCGAATTTGAATCAACCAAAAAAGTATCGTGTGGTAATGGATTAGATTAATAGTTTTTGTGTGTTTGCGTCTATTTCTTTTAACAAAAGATGCAGCTCAAATGCAACATCGGCCAAGAAAATATCTTCCTTTGTACCAATACCCGGTAAAACAAAGATACTTTTCGCGGCAGTATCAACTACCTCCTTTTAATCTCTAGAAAAAGGAATATGCCCATAAAATTCCACCCGTCAACATTTTTCAAGAAATCTAATTTAAGGTAGCCGAAAGACCATTCAGGGAGAATTAGATGAAATATAACACCCTACATTGTAGGTCGAGCGGGGATATACTGATAATATGTACGTTGTCCATTATATACCCTTGTACATCATGCATCCTGTCACGTGTGTTCCACCGGATGAAATGGCAGATGTGTCGATCATAGAATTGCATCCTGAAGATTCCTCCTCGAAAAATGGGGTGTCTCGAATGGTATGGATCGCGCTGTGCCCTGTAAAGTCGACAGTTACCTGGGTCTACGGCATTACGTTTTGCAAGAGCACGAGTCACAGTCGATCCCTCAATCACGTTTGACCATGATTTTCACGGAACGAACAAATTAACAAACAAGACTTCTCTTAACATATAATTTATTTCTCGATTTCATCATATCTTGCTAGGCAAAAATTACGCAAACAAATCACAATTTTTTTAACAAGAAACAAGCATTTTGGAGTATTTAAAGGCAATATCAAGTCCCCTACCGGCAATTAATTTGTGTCAACGAATCCGTCCTATTCAAACATCTGCATTTTCTACAAATCGATGGCTTAGAGCAAAAACATAGTATGGCTCTATGCATTGTATAGAGCCATACTATGTTTTTGCTCTAAGCCCTCGAAATGTCATTTGTCTATCAAGATTCAAGGCTTTTGATTGGATAAATTGTTTTCCATACATGTATTTCCATCAACAAAATTTTGAGCACACAACTATTTTGAGTGCTTGCGCACAACGTATATCCATGAAGTTTTTTTTATCCAAAACAAGTAGAATAGTAGCTTTTTTTTTGCTCGATGCCATTACATCATAAGAAATGAAGGGAATATTTTTTTTTATTTTCATTTAAGAGATGAAGAGAATATTTTTTGTTTTCATGGAGGTATGAACCGAAAAACCTAATCACACTGTATGAATACGCGAAGCGGATTCATACAGTGTGTGATTAGGTTTTTCGGTTCATACCTCCATGAAAACAAAAAAATATTATCTTAATTTCTTATGATTTAATAGCATCGAGCGAAAAATGCAACAAGTTAACAAATGTTGATACCTTTTTTGTAGTGAACTATTTTGTGCGGAAGCATTCAAAATGGCTGCGTATTCAAAATTTTGTTCATGGAGGTATGAATTAAATTTTTCGACCAATCAGATCGCTCGTTTTTGATAGACGCAACTAACAATTAAATTATTTAGGTATGAACCTAAATACTTGATCACACTACTGTTTGAATCCGTATTCATACAGTGCGATTAAGTTTTAGATTCATACCTTGTTGAAAACAAAATATATTCTCACTATTTCTTAAATGGACCGTAATGCAAGTCAAACATGATATCGGACTCGCATACCAAAACTAAGCTCAATATCTGGAGGCGTAAAGAAACCTTGTCCGGAAACAGGGATTTCAGTGATACATGTAATTTCTTTTTCATAAAAAAACCTAAGGAAATGATTTGTTTGTTTGTTTGAATGGGGTTTTACGCCGCTTTTAACAATTTTTCAGTCATATCGCGGCGGCTGAAGCACCTAACAATGGATTCCTGGTATATCTCACACCAGTACTACCATTACATCCTTTCTTAGCCTCCAGCTGCTATCCCACATAGGTCTACGATTATCGACTCATTGGTGAGAGACAAATAGTCGGAAAGGATGAGTGCCGCCGTCGGGAATCGAACCCGGGACCTCTAGATTGCTAAGGAAATGAACGAAACTCAAACTTGATTTGTAAACCATGATAGCAGACTCATACACTAAACATCAGCTCAATATCTGAAGGCTTTCAGAAAAAAAAATAAGCGGAATTGGGAATTCGGCGATTTTAATATTACTAACATCTGTACTTAAGCAAAAAATTAATGGACCAGAGCAACACTCTAACTCGACCAATAACTTATGATTGCAGACTTTCGCATCAAATATCACCTCAATATCCACAAGTGTTTCGAAAAAAGGTTTTGAAAACTGATTTACCGGACAGACTATCGAAGTGAATTACCATCGTCCTATTCGAGTGCATACCTAAATATAAACCTCGCCAGTAGGGGACTAACAACATCAAACTTAAACAAGAGGCCAAAGATGACCATAGATCCCTCACCTTAGTCCTTATTCAAAGGGATAGGAAACTAACACTTCAAAGAGGTTATTATTTGTGAAGACAGGCATGACATATAAAACTTTGTCATGTTGATATAGATTTGACCAAGTGATTCTCAAAGGTACCGTCCCATATATAGTAGGAGAAATCCTAACCACGTAACAACCATTCTGACAAAGCTTCATTTTGATTGGAATAAAAGTGTTGCCACCAGAGTGTAAACTAAAAAATATCATTAAGACCTCTCTTTTTACATATTTTTCAACAGTTATTTTTTCCGTATGATCTATTAAACACCTTTAACAAAATTTACTAAGTTGGGAGCAAAATTGCGGCCCCATCGTGTAAACGAACAAATGTAATTAAGCCCCCCTTTCCCGTGTTTTCACATAGAACATTCACAATTCCAATAGGGTCCTTCCTTATGACCTAACAATCATTCTGGCCAAGGCTCATTAAGATTATGGTAAGTTTGTGGCTCCTAGGGTGCAAAAAAGAAAATGTCTTCGAGACCCCTTCCTCCCCTGTTTTCAAATGATACCTTCCAATTCTCAGTTAAGTCCATGCTAATGACCTAACAAGAGGGCCATTGGCCCTGGCGCTCACCTGAGATAAGGCTCTTTTTTTCTTCAAGGCCAATTACAAACTGGGTCGGGAGAAGACCTCCTTTAACATTTAACTAAAATCAACTTATGTTACCATACCAACCAATGCTTTCAACAGATCTCAAATATTTCAGTAATCATTAAAAGGGGACAAACTAACGTATTTCTGCCCAATTTGGTTTGAATTGGCCCAATAGTTTTGAAAGGGTTTTCAAGCCTAATCACCCTGTGGCTCTAAAATTTTACAAATTTTGAAAGAGGTCAATGTACTGATGCTTCATGCAAAATTCAAGATTCTTCAACTTCTGGGTCAGGAGGAGATGTTGGTTTTTTTTTCAATGTATTTATCAATTTTACTCTTGTTGTCATAGCAACCAGAGTTTTAAACTGATTAAATTCTTTGGTTGAAATCAGCCCAGTAGTTTGGGAGGAGATGTCGTTTTAAAATCTATATCACCACCCTTCCCCTGGGGCTCCGCCCCTGGGGGCCAAGGGTGGTGATTTGAGCAATCTGAATGTACTGATGCTTCATGAAAATATCAAGACTCTTCGCCCTCAGGGTAAGAAGGCGATAATTTTTTAAGTTTTTATCAAAATTTCAGTTTTGTTTCCATGGCAACCAGAATTTTGAACAGATTTCAATTCTTTTAGCAATTTTCATAAGGCATCATCTTGCCAAATATGGTTGAAATCCGCCCAGCGGTTTTTGGAGGAGATATTATATTAAAAATCCTTCTTTATTTCTATATAAGCCCCAACCCCCTAGGGCTCCGCCCCGGGGACCCGAGGGTGATGATTTTAGGAATTCTGAAAGAGGTCATTGTACAGATGCTTCATGCCAAATATCAAGGCTCTACGCCATCTGGGTCAAGAAGAGATAATTTTTTAAAGTTTTCAGTTTTGTTGCCATGGCAACCAGAGTTTTTTTTACAGATTTCAATTCTTTTAGCAATCTTTAAAGGGCACCACCCATGGAACATTCCTGCCAAATTTGGTTGAAATCCGCCCAGCAGATGTCATTTCTAAGATTTATGACACATGACGGACGACGCACGACGGACAGAGGGCGATCAAAATATCTCACCATGAGCACTTCGTTCTCAGGTGAGCTAAAAATCATTCAAATTTCTAAGTTTCATTAAAATTGTGCAAAATTCTGGCTAAACTAAATTCTTAAGATCCCTTTTCCTTTATCTTCATGACCCATCAATCATTCTGACCAAGTTTCACCGGGAATGGACACATTTTTGGCCCGATAGTTTTAGCAAAGAAAGTGTCCTTTAGGCTCCTCTTCCCGTATTTCTTATAGAACCTTTCCAACTGTGGAAGGGTTATTTCTTATGACCTATCAATCTGTCTAAGTTAGATTTAGAATAGGCTCATTACATGGCCCCTAGAGTTTCAATCAAGAAAACGTTATTGATGTTCCTTTTCCAGTGTTTTCTAATAGAACCTTCCTACTTTTTAAAGGACCATCGTCATGATCTAACAATCAGTCTGGCCAATTTTCATTAAGATTGAGCCAAAATCGTGGCCCCTAGAGTGTACTCAAAGAAAGTTAGTGTTGAATGGCAGACTATAGCACTACCGACTTTCAAGGACCATAAAAGCTCACAATTGACAATGAATGCTCAGTTGAGCCAAAATATATTGAATTACAATTAATAACTTAGGCATTGTGGTATTGTTTGCCCATTACTACACAATGATGAATCGGTATGCCTATGAATAATCATCATGGAAGACCATCTTAGAAAAGGGGACATCGCTTGTGACAAGGCAGTATAGACCAGGATTAATTGCTCGATTACCAAAAGTGTTGTAACTTCAGCTTAAACTAGAGCTGTCACTAAGCGGACATATATCCCCCGCCACCATTTTGTCATTCACAGTTGACTTTTAAACTACATTAACCCATTCCAACACAACAAAATTTTAGACTGGTCCTAATTGAAAGAAGCTGCTGATCATAATTTGAAATAATTTTCCACAATGTTTTCCAAAGCTTTTTCTTGTGGGAATGTGTAAACTGAAAATAATAGGGCACCATCTCGGATCATGAATAATATTTTTACAAAGTTTCAAAGACCAATGGACATATAGTTTATGAGCTAGAGCAGGGAAACAGTTTTCAATCAAATTTCAATTGTTTCCATGATATTTGACCTAGTGACCTCAAAACAATAGAGAACGTCCTTCGACGGATGTATAAACAGACCGACAAGGTGAAACTGATATAACTCTCTCTTTTTCATACATTTATAATAATCTACAGTTACATAGTTTTAGGGGCCTTAACAACAAATCAAAATTACGAAGAAAATATTACCAAAAATTCATGTTGACAAGAGGACCATGATGGTCCTAGATCGCTCACTTGAATTGTCTGCTGTTTGTTAAAAAATGCAACTAGAGACAAATAACTATAAACAGTTTCATGAAGATTGAGCCAAAACTGTTACTTCTATATTGTAAACAAGGAAATTGTCATTATGGCCCCTTTTCCTGTGCTTTCCTATAGAACATTCCCATAATCTATAATGTTCATCTGTATGACCTAATAATTATCCTGACCAAGTTTAATGACGATTGGTCCTAAATTGTGGCCTCTAGAGTTTAAATAAAGAAATTGTCATTAAGGCCCCTTTTTCTGTTTTTCTCGATAGAACATTCCCATAATCAATAGGATTCATCCTTGTGACCTTACAATTATTCTGGCCAATTTGCATGAAGATTGAGCCTAAATCTGGCCTCTTGAGTGTAAACAAAGAAATTGTCATTGAGGCCCCTTTTTCCTGTGTTTTCCAAAATAACCTTCCTATATTCAATAGGGTTCACCCTTATGCCCTAATAATTATTCTGGCCTAGTTTCATGACGATTGAGCCTAAATTGTGGCCTGTAGAGTGTTATCAAAGAAATTGTTATTAAGGCCTCTTTTTCTGTGTTTTCCAATCGAACCTTCCCATAATTAATAGGGTTCATCATTATGACCTAACAATTATTCTGACAAAGTTTAGTGAAGATTGAGCCAAAATTGTGGCCTCTAGAGTGTACACAAAGAAATTGTCATTAAGGCCCCCTTTTCCTGTGTTTTCCAATAGAATCAACCCATAATCAATAGGTTTCATCCTCATGACCAAACAATTATTCTGGCCTAGTTTCATGACGATTGAGTCTAAAATATGGCCTTTAGAGTGTTATCAAAGAAATTGTCATTAGGGCCTCTTTTCCTGTGTTTTCGGAAAGATCCTTTCAATAATCAATAGGGTCCATCATTAGGACCTAATAATTGTTCTGGCCTAGTTTCATTAAGATTTACCCTAAATTATGGCCTCCAGAGTGTAAAAAAAGAAATTGTAATTAAGGCCCCTTTTCCTGTGTTTTTGAATAGACCCTTCCTGTAATCAATAAGGTTCATCCTCATGACCTAACAATTATTCTGGCCCAGTTTCAAGAAGATTGGATCAAAACTGTGGCCTTAAGAGTGTTAACACTTCAATTGTTGTCGGCGCACAACGCACGACAGACATTTAATGATCGTAAAAGCTCACCATAAGCACTTTGTGCTCAGGTGAGCTAAAAATGTAACAGCTTTTGACTAAGTTAAAGTCATATTAACAATAAAGCAACTTTTAGTTTTGCCAAAAATCATATTGAAAATATAGTAACTTTTACTGTGCCAGTATCATAGTGAAAATAAAGCAACTCTTGAATAAGCCAAAATCTTACTGAAAATATTGCAACTTTTGACTAAAGCAAAGTCTTAGTCATAGTGACAATATAGCAACTTTTGAAAAAGCCAATTTCATATTGAAATTATCGCAATATTTGACTCAAAGTTATACTAAAAGAAATAGCCAATTTCATAATGAAAATAGAACAACTCTTGCCTAAGCCAAAAATATGGCAACTTTTGACTGAGCCAAAGTCGGATTGAAAATACAGCAACTTTTGAAAAGGCCAATTTCATATTAAAAATATAGCAATTGCTGACTCAGCCAAGACCTTATACAAATATAATCAATTTCATATTGAAAATATAGCAACTTTTGACTAAAATATAGCCAATTTCATATTATAAAAATATCACAACTTTTGACTAATGATGGAAAGATATGTTGTAACAAGAATACCAGCTATAGAATGTCTAATGAACGTTGGGTGCTAGAGAGAATAAAAAAGTTGAGAAAGAGTAATACTAGTAAACAATGGGGATATAATGACCTTAAACTTCTCCTGAGTCAACCAATTTCAGGCCAATTGAGTAAAAAAAGTGGCTGCTATAGTGCCCATACGTTTTATTGACCTTATGACCTAATTTTGAGCCAAGGGAGTAATTAAGTTTTCATAGATCTGAATAAGTTACCTAGTTTTTCTCTAGGAAATGACCTAGTTTTTGACCCAGTGTGATTCAACTTGGATTTTGTCAAGGAATTTATTTATATAAACATTAACCAACTTCCAGGTTAAGGGCAAACATTAGCCTCTTAAATGATCACATGACTTTTCTTAGATTTGATCTGGTTACCTAGGTTTTGATCCCAAGTGGACAAATTTCAAACTTATGAAAGGGTTTACCCAGACAAACATTCAGACCAATTTTCAAGTTGATCAAGCACGAAATGTAACCATAAGATTTGACCTAGTCTTATACCTCAAGTGACCCAATTTCAAATGTGCCCTAATCTTTTGAGTTTATCAAGACAAATATTCTGATCAATTCTCAGATTGATTGAATATTAAATTGGACCTCTAGATTGTTAACAAGGATTTTCTAAGATTTGACCTAGTGACCAAGTTTTTATCCTAAGTGATTCAATTTCAAACTTGGGTATGACTCCATTAAGACAAAAATTCTAAACAATTTCAAGGTAATTTTAGAATGAAATCTTACCTCTCAACGATTAACAGGGTTTTTCTTAGTTTCTAGAGTACTATCAAGGTTTATTTCAAAGATCTGACCTAGAGAAATAGTTTCTGGCCCTAACTGACCCATTTTCAAACCTGTAAAAAATTTAATCAAGACAAAAATCTAATGAATATTCAGAACTATTGAGCAAAAGTTTTAGCATCTAGAGGTTTTTTTTCTAAAGTTTGATCTAGTGATCTGGTTTTTGACCCCAAATCAATCTTGTCGCAGATTTTATCAAAATAACCTTTCCGACCATTTTCGGGGCGATTTAGCAAACAAGGGCCGTCAGAGACAGATTATGACCCTAGATAAGATCTCACCACAAAACTCAGATTTGTAATTATCCTCCATTTGTTGGAGACAAATGTCTAAAAGGATATTCATAGCAGCCCGGTTTCAAACCTGAGACCAAATGATTAGGAGTCCTATAGTAACAGTCAACAATAACGTTTGCTTGAACAAAATCTAAAGAAGCAAATTGATTCCCTTTTCAATTCAGTTTCAAATAGACTTTTGCCCTAAGTTTCCATATCTTTTATGATAATCAAATGGTGTCATACCTTTTGGAAAGCGACGCACACAAGCGCAAATGTTCTTTCTCAATATAGTAACAAATCTCTTAAATGATCGCTGCTATAGTTTTAGACTAAATCCTCAATTCATTACAGTTTGCATAACCACAATCACGTATTAGGAGAAAACACCAATCAAGGGCGACTTACACAAAATGCACAATAATGAGGTTGTTTTCACTATCTAGTCTTTCTTACTTCTCCTTTTATAAAACTGAATCTAATTCTCAGTTTGTTAAAATGGGAGAAAATGCTAGTAGAACAATTTTAGAGTGATGCTTTTACATTGTCACAGTCCCATTAAACAGTTTGGGAACAAAATTCGCGATCATATCTTAACATGCAAAACTCGTATCATTGTGACGAGCTAAGTATGCTCATTGACCAGCCTTCATTGATAAGAAACAATGATAACAAAAGTTCCAGACTCATATCAAAGCCATCCACATAATGGGCATTTTAATTGAGCTTTCTCATAACCTCTTGAATTCGGTCATGTGAGCTCCTGTTTTTTTTAATGTAACTAAACAATTTTAATGCATTCACTGTAAATGTAGTCAAGTCATATAGAGTAATCATTTATACTCAATTAAGCCTTGCTACACTCTTTTGCATCAAGAGTTCACATTACATATTGGTCATTGCTTTTATTCCCCTTTAAATAGGTTCAAGATCCTATTCTTCATGTATAAATGGGATCTTGGCAATGCCGTCAGTGACCAATAAACAATTCCCTTATTTATATTTAATGAGCACAATTGAATTGACCATTCATGGCTGTTAACCAGTCGACAAATGAATCATTCATTTAGACCAGAAATGAGCTTCTTACTCCGACATCAGCCATTGTTTTTGTTAACCTTTTGTTGGTTTGGCAACTAAAATGTTTAGGTCACCAACCAACCTTTTTACTTATTTGTAACATGCTATTGGTCATAATTTTTTCAAAATAACGTCGGTTAAAATTGAAGAAGGACTCTCTGTTGGAATCAGAGGGCTTGAGTGGTTGGGGCCAGGCTTGGTCAATTCACGACCATTTCTCACAATTTGACAACCAATACTACCAGCCCTGTCAAATATTTTCTTTGTGCCAATGCCTGCCATATTGCTTAGTTATTTACACATGGCTTGTCAGTAGGTTTTTTAGAAACCTGTATTATAATGCAATCATATACCAATTTAGACATCATTGCATTATATTTTGTATTTGAGTTCAATGAAATATATATCAAGTATAATTCAACACTCCGGATAAAGATAATGGCTTTGGACCTTTGTAAGGTGTATACTTACACAAACATATTCGCATCAAATGCATAGCTGAAAAACAACCACATAGGTAAGTCTCTAACTCAAGCAGTCATCAAACCGAATAAACACAAGTTTGTTTGTATGAATGGGGCTTAACACCACTTTTAATAGTACTTGTCACATTTCTGTGGCTGGAGCACCTAACCATGGATTCATGTTATTTCTCAATACTATCACTAAATCCATTCCAAGCCTCCAGCTGCTCATCCCACTTAGGTTTACGATTATCCACTCATTAGCGGGAGACAAATGTTGGAAAAGATATTTGCTGCAACCAGGGATCGAACTCTCAATCTAATTATCGAGAGTCTTACGCACTACCAACTGCCTATGGCTTCAGCCAAATAAACTAGATAAAGAACCAGGTGCACTACCCATTGAGCTTAAGAGAGTCTCCCTTATGCACTTATTGGCATTGTATTTAACCCATTCCCATACGATCCCAATTTTTACCTTAAGAATAAAGCTTTGAAAAACATTGTGGAAATGAAGAAATTGTTAATTACAAGCAATTTCTTCATCATCAACAATGTTTTCTGACCAAAATATACAAAGAATTTTGTAATTTCAGCTACTGAATTTGTCATTTGCAATTTCTTTGAAACTTGCACCAGTCTAGAATTCTGTTGAGTGGGAATGGGTAAATCTTTAACCCATTCCCGAAATACAAAATTTTAAACTGGTTTAAATTGAAAGCAGATACAGACAACAAAACAAAGCTGGTTTTAATAAAAAAAAATAAGGACCATATGAGGTAGAGAAAATTGCGATAAAGGGAAAAATTGCTTTTTATAAGCAATGTGTCCTTTCATCTCAATCTTTTTTTTTAACATATTTTTTTTAAGCGAGTTAAAAGGCAGGATAGTAAGGAAATGGGTTAAAGCTATGAAACCAGTTAGCATGCTAACTGATGTGCAAAGATTCTCCCCAACACTTTTATTTAATCAGGGTAGAGTAGTCAGTCTCCCATTACAGTACATGTACTTGTAAATACAGTGGAATCTTTTAATTACAACCCTGATAATAGCAATTCACTACTTAATTGCAGCTCACTTTTTGCAAAAACATTAGATTTATAGAATAGCTCCTTTTTAACCCTCGTTATGCTTTATAAATTACCTTACTGAAATGCTGCAAATCGAAGGGCTGAAAGCACTGATAGAACTTGTTGTTCAAAAATCAATATTTCTTTAAGAAATCAACTGCAAATCAAAGGGCCGAAAGCACTGATAGAACTTGTTGTTCAAAAATCAATATTTCTTTAAGAAATCAACTTCATAAACAACTCTTGCAGGAAAAGTACAAGCAGGAGGTGTAGACTAGGATCAGCCTGCACATAAGTGCAGTCTGATCTTAGTCTACTACTCCTGCCAAAACCGGAATATTCTGGGTTCAGTATGACAATGGTTAATAGAAAGCTTTGACAAATTGGTGTTGCTGTCAACAGGATTCCACTGTATTTATACTTAACCCTCGTCAAATGCCGAACCTGGAATATTCCTGTTTTGGCAGGAGGTCGAGACAAAGAATGTGCAGTCTGATTTTAGTCTTGACCTCCTTCTTGTCACTTCAAAACCAGCATTTCTTATACCATTAAATTTGAAATTATTACCAATCCAAAATTAGCTCTTTCTGTTCCTTCATTCTTTTGATTTTAACACAAGATTGTAGAGGATTTTATTCAGCATGACTAGGGTTAAAATACAAGCCCATAACCCATTAGCAAATGACAAAATCTTAGACCGGTCAAAATTGAAAGAAGTTGCAGACAACAATTTAAAGTTGATGAAATTTTTTATTTGTTTTCCCTTTTTTGGTAGTAAACATTGTGGAAAATGAAGAAATTGCTTTGCAACAAGTGATTCCTTCATTTTCCGCATTTTCCAAAGCTTTTCTTCTTTGGGGCGTCAAAAAGCATCATTGGAATGGTTTAATTGATTCCCTTAGGCTCAACATACTTGTATGTGAAATATCAATCATTTTAGGACAAAATATCTCAAAGTTGACTATTAAGCATATAATTTACAGGCAACCTAATAATAGCATCAGAACTGTCAGTAGTGCTTAATGAACTAAAGCAGGGCTAGATCTTTCAGACCATTGATTTTATCATTTTGAAAAATCACTGTTTTTTCAATGAAATCTCAATAACTCACTGGAAAGCATTAAAGAAATATTCATAATCTAAAAAGTTGTAAATGAAGAACAAGGTATAAATAAAACACACAAGAATGAAAATTTCAAAAACAAGTTAACCCTTTCCTGTACAAACCCGGGATTTTATGTCACTATGATTTTATACCTGAGAAAAAAAAATCGAAAAAGAAAAAATTGCATGTTTCTTCTTTTTCCACAATATTTTCTTACAAATAGGATGGTTTTCTTTCAAATTTCATCAAATTTCTATTATTGTCTGAAACCTCTTTCAATTACGACAGGTCTTAAATTTTGTAAAACAGGAAAGGGTTGAGAGATATACAATCCCCTGTGTTTTCTATGCAAGCAAATCTAATTAACATTGTCTTATAATTTTCACCATGCTTGAACAAATTGAATTTACTTTATTATTGTATTGAACAACTATCAGGTTTCTTTGGGCTACTAACTGGTGGACTTCTTTCTTCATTGTTATTTCTGGCCTGATTTGAAGAACCAGCTGGCCCAGAGCTTGGATAGGTAAATGGGCTTGACGGGTATGCTTGGCTAGCTCTAGGGGTAGAGAATGATGCCTGACTTATATAGGGATAAGAACTAATATAGCTTTGGGCAGAGCTAGGATGTGATATTCCTGCAGATGTGTTTGTTTGGCTCGGGCCCTGTGACGTGTAAGATGCAGAACTATGCACATTTCTGTTAATTGAAGGCGGGGTTACTCTCCTTGGTCTAGGTAATTCTAGAGGGGCCTGGTTGTCATGGTATACGATAAGGTATTCTGGGTAATACTTTGCCCTATCAAAGAGTACAAAAATTGCAGGGTTATCCATTCTATCCACGCAGGAATCGAACAATTCATGCGATTTACCCGGTTTATTTGGCGGACGTTTGTATTCCTTTTTTGCTAGGGTATATTCTCCCACAAGAACAGTTGCTCTGAACATGAACTTTTCCCCGCCGGTTGAATCTGTGTAGGAACTACTGTATTTGGCATCGCGAGCAAAGTACGCCCCTTCACCATAAACAGTACCATTTTTTCCAGATAAGCGAAAGTCAAAATTATTAACAGCAATTCCTCTCACAACATCTAAATCTTTCGTACCATGGAACAAGTTTCTTTTGTAAACCACAGCATCTTCACGCCCGGCTCTTTCTAAATTTGCTTGCATTGATTCCTCTTCTCTGAAAAAACAAAACCATTTCCCCCTTCAAAGCTAATCTTTATTTAACCCTTTCCCACACACTCCATTTTTGTGACGCCTCTCAAGTAAAAAGCTTTATAAAACATTGTGCAAATTGATGAAATGGCTTTAAAAAAAACAACAGTTTCTTCAATGTCAACGATGTTTTCTACTCTTATAGGCATTTTATTTAAAAATTTCACCAACTTGAAATTGTCATCTGCAATTTCTTTGGACCAGTCTAAAGTTGTTCTTGTGATGTGGCTTACATGCATTTCACCCTCAATGCTAATCATTATTTAAGTACATTTCTCCATCAAGGATAATCATTATTTGAATATATTTTTCTTCAAAGCTAATGTTTGTGAATTTCTCCGTCAAAGCTAATAATATTTTTAAATACTTTTCTTCTCAAAGCTAATCTTTATCTAAACATATAACAAGAAATTTCTCCTTTTCTCAAATGTTTTCTTCTCTATATGGTTCCTTCTTAACCCATTCCAACCCAGTAAAATATTAGATTGGTCCAAATTCAAAGAAGCTGCAAATGACTATTTCAAATTGGTGAAATTTTAAAAAGGTTTGTATTTCTCGCTAGAAGATATTGTGGATAATTAAGAAATTTCTCAATTCATTTTACTCAATGTTTTTCAAACTTTTTTTCTTGAAGGCGTCAAAAAGGGAGGGAGTGGGTTAATAAATAAAACAATCAATTATTGTCTGTGTTTTCTTTAAACTGGAAAGGTAAAAAAATCTTGGTAAACTAGTAAGCCAGAATGTTGATTTCTAACAAAATATCAGATGTCTTATCAAAGACCTAAATTGCTTGCAATTGACCAATTGGGGTTGTCAATCAGATAATCAGTCAACCAATGAAATTATTCATTTAGACTGGAAGTTCAGTTTGAACTCCAACATTGGCAGCCATTTTGGCGAACCATCTGTTTTAGTTTGGTGACTTAAAGTCCTAAATACAGCTTTTTCAAGCTGTAGTTATGATGTTTAGGTCACTAACCAACCAGTCTACCTGTTTGTAACTTGCAGAATCTTTTGTTGGAGTCAATGGTTGGGGTCAAAGGAGTCAGTGGGCGGGGCCAACGATTTGTCTATTTTTCAACTAGATGAAATAGATATATATTGTGAGAGGTATTTGTTCATTACTTATAAAAAAGAAAACAGTTGAATCAAGTATAATCAATTCTTAACATTCAATAACATTCAAAACTTCAGTTTGCAAAAACTTACGTGCAATAGGCACGCCACAGAACCGGGTTTTGGACACGTAATATTTCGTCGATGGAGTATCTTTGTCTATTAACAGTTAAAAAGAAGCTCTCTTCAACATCTCGGTAATCTCCAGATTCACTTGAAAGCTTGATGAATTCGAACTGGTTACAGATATCCCATGGAAACCAGCCTTTCGGTACTGGTGGGAGCGAGGGTGGAGCTTTCAAAGTTTCTGGGCTAAAAAATGATTGAACAATGGTTAACCCTTGTCATTCTGATAAAAATTGGTTTCCAAGAATGCTTTTACCCGTTTCCTGTTAAATCTCTCTGTGATTTTATGATTGAGAAAACATTGTAGAAAAAGACGGGATTGCTTGTAAAAAAGCATTTTCTTCTTTTTCTATAAATATTTTCTACACTAATGAATGGTTATTTTTCAAATCAAACCCTCTTTCAATTTTCTTCAGCAAAACCTTTCAATTTGGACAGGTCAAAAATTTGGTAAAACTAGAAAGGATTATAACGAGACACTGAGAGCACTTCTAGCCCTTAGAGAGGACTTATATTTCTTCTGAAAACTAATTTCATAAATTAATACTGCTTAACAGGTTCTAGCAGGTGGTGAAGACTAAGATCAGACTGCACACATGTGGATGCTGATCTTTGTCTATACCTCCTGCAAAAGACAGGAATATTCCGGGATCAGCATGACAAGAGTTGAATTATTGAAATTTGTAATAAAATGATCTTCAACCTATACAAAACAATTCAGCTCCTTAAACTGCTCACTCCGATTGACGAATTAACTCTCGTCATTGTGAACCCAGAATATTCCTACCTTTGCAGGTGATATAGACAAAGATTAGCCTGCACATATGTGCGGTCTGATCTTAAGTCTTCACCTCCTGCTTGTCTTTTTACTTAATTGCCATTAATGATCCAGATTCCTCTTTTTTTTCTATTGGAGAGAGAAGATTCAACTGTTAACAATGACGCTTTTTATCATCCCTCAAGAAAAACAATGGAAAAAACATTGTGGAAAATGAAGAAAATGCTTTTCACAAGTAATTTCTTCATTTTAAACAATGTTTCTATCCAGAAAGTTGAAAAAACTAAAATTTCAGAGAAGTTTAAGTTAATAGCTATTACACTTTTAGCGATATGCTCTTGACAAAATTTTAGTCTTTAAAACAACAAAGGGCAATAAGTCCAAAATTATGCAAGCAAGAGTTGTGGTTCTTGTGCACTGCACTCCTCATCAATGAGATCTATCCACCTATGAAGTTTCAAGTTGATAGCATTTATACTTTAGGAGATATGCTCCGGACAAGCCTAGAGACGGAATGACAGAGGGAGACCATTAATCCCCTTTGCAGAAACGGCGGGGGATAAAACAAGAGACCCATAGGGCCTTATCAGTCACCTGAGTCCAAAGAGCACAAAAGCAAATAAGTAGTCCACCAGATTGTGCTACATACTAAATATCCAAGCTCTAAGCCTTTTAGTTTGGGAGAAGAAGAGTTTAAATTTTCATTATATAAGCCATATGTAAAATTTGTGATGTCCTGGAATGGGCTAATTATGACCCTAGGGACAAAATTCATACTATATTGATAGAGGTCCACTAGATGATGCTACATACCAAAAATTAAAGCTCTAGGCCTACCTGTTTGAGAGAAGAAGATTTGACAAATTCCACTATATAAGCCTATGTTAAATTTGTGACATCCCGGAATGGGCTAATTTTAATCCTAAGGCAATAATATTTACAATCTTGATAGAGGTCCACAAGACAATGCTGTTCACCAAATATCAAAGTTCTAGGCCCTCCTGTTTGGGAGATGAAGATTTTTACAAATTTCCCTAAATAAGCCTATGTTAAATTTGTGATATCTGGGAATGGGCTAATTTTAATGCTGAGGCAATAATTTTTACAATCTTGATAGAAGTCCACCATATGAAGCTATATACCAAATATCAAAGTTCTAGGCCCTCTAGTTTGGGAGAAGAAGATTATTACAAATTCCACTATATAACCCCTTTGTGAAACTTGTGACGTCCAGGAATGGGCTAATTCTGTCTCTTGGGCCATGATTTAAACAATCTTGATTGAATTCACTAGATGATGCTACATACCAAATATAAAAGCTCTAGGCCCCCTAGTTTTGGAGAAGAAGATTTTTGAAATTTGACTATATAAGCCTATGTTAAACTTGTGACGTCCAGGAACGGGCTAATTTTGACCCTGGGGTTATAATTTATACAATATTAATAGAGACCCACTAGATGATGACATTTACCAAATATCAGAGCTGTAGGTCTTTTGGTTTGGTAGAAAAAGATTTTCAAAGTTTTCACTATGTAAGCTTAATATGTACCCCCCTCCCCCAGCAGGGCCATTTCTTGACAGATTTTTTTTCTTGTACAAATTTGATAGTACTTGCCCTAAAGACTCTAAATACCAAATGTGAATTTAATCTGACAGCAATCATGACAAGAAGATTTTCAAAGATGTACACTTTTTGGCCCCTTATGGAGCCCCAAGGGGAGATAACTCCATGACATGTACAAATCTGAAGCGCCTTCCCATGAGGATGCTTCCTGCCAAGTTTGGTTGAATTCCATCCAAGGGTTCTTAAGAAGATGTCGAAAATGTAAAAAGATAACGCACGCCACATGAAGCCGGACAAAACACTATCAGAATAGTTCACCATGACCTTCGGTCAGGTGACCTAAAAAAGGTGATTTTAAAAGGTTATCAAAAATGGCAGCCAAGGAGGGAGTTCAAAACTTATTTCAGGTCTAAACAAAAAAACATGTGAGTCAAAACCCAGGGAGTATACCTCCGCATGCACTACAGCAAACTACAGTGAAAATGAAATTCTCCCTCAATGAACATTTTCAGTAAGCACCATGTAGGACTATACCATCAATGTCCGAATACATACAAAGTCGTAAAACTGGGAGTAGTTAACCTCCACACCAAGTTTCAAGTTGATGCTAGGAATAGTTGCTGAGAAAAGTGCATCGAAAATATTTCACAACACCAGTCAATGTCCAAATATAAACAAAGTCGTGAAACAGGAGGTAGAAAACTTACACACCTAAATTTTGTATGCACCATGTAGGACCCCTAGATTAACCTCCACACCAAGTTCAATCCAAACAGTGGCTGAGATAAGAGCGACGAATAATATTCCACTACACCAGTCCTTGCCCGAATATAAACAAAGTCATAAAACAGGAAGTAGTTAACTTTTGAAAATAAATTTGGTAAGCACCATGAAGGACCCCTTGATGAACCTCAATATCAAGTTTCAAGTCAATGTTATGAATAGTTGCTGAGAAAAGTGAGACAAAAATTTACCACTAGAACAGTCCCTTTCCTGTACAATCACTGGTTTTTACGTCCTTGTGATTTTATACTTGGGAAAACATTGTGGGAAAAGAAGAAATTGCTTGTAACAAGCAATTTCTTCTTTTTCCACAATATTTTCTACCCTATTGAATGGTTATTTTTCAAATTAAATCCACTTTAAATTTTTGTCTGCAAAACCTTTTAATTTGGACAAGTCTATAATTTTGCAAAACAGGAAAGGGTTAATATGTTCAAATATAAAACAGGAAGTAGATAAGTTAGACCTAAATTCAGTAAGTGCCATGTAAGACCCCTAGATGAACCACCCCGCCAAGTTTTCAGTCAATGCTTTCTGTAGTTGCTGAGGAAAGTGCTACGAAAATAATGGTTAAAGACAGATGGATGAACTGACAAGGTAAACCATTACACCCCCTCTTCTTCCAAGTAGGGGTATAATGAATTTAGTTCACCGGTCAATTGATAATTTGACTGGCAGCAAGATTGGTCAGTTACTTTTATAACTAGACATTGTCGCAATGCGGATTAATACCCCCCCAACAGCGCTTGTCCATATACAAGAGGGCCATAACAAAAAATGGACTTTTTTAATTAAAGGGTCATAAATCCGTCAAAAATCAATGGACCATAACTAAAATAGAATATGAACATGTCTGACATATACCAAGTGTTTCTGTGAAATTTGAATCAAAACCGTCCAATGGTTACTGAGAAATTGAGCCAACACAATTTTCACTAAAGGGCCATAACTCCGTCAAAAATCAATGGACCATAACCAAAAAAGAATATGCATATCTCTGCTTGATACTGATTATATCAGTGAAGTTTGAATCAAATCTGTCCAATGGTTGCTGAGAAATTGAGCGGACACGAAAAAGCTACGGAGAGACCAACCGACCGACCGACAAGCCGACTCCTATATACCCCTCTAACAAAGTTAAGGGGGGTATAATAAATGGTATACAGGTTAAAGACCTCACCAGCATATACCATCAATTTTGAGTGTTCAAAATTCTGTGGTACTCTAGAACAAAACTGGGTATAAATTTTGTTTTTTCCTACTTTATTTCTCCCCTATTGGTTTCCAACCATTTGTATGTTAGAGCTAAACTATAAGCATAGTGAAATGACATGAAACTCTCAGTGTGAACCCTCACTGAATGAAATTGACAAATCACGGCTGTCAATCAAGTCACAAGTGGACAAATGAAATCATTCATTGAGAAAAGAAGAACATTTGGAAAAACATTGTGTAGAATGGAGAAATTGCTTGAAAGTTGAAAATATCTAAAATTATCCAAGTCCAGTCCACAAGATGAATTTTCAGAAAAAATGTTCAGCCATTTTAAGTAGTCCAGCACTTCCAATGCAATTCTGTAGAAGATTTTATTCAGCATGACAAGGGTTAAATGTATGGCTTGATAGTGCCAAGCCCCATTGTATAGAATGCCTACTGGTAACTAACCTACTTTCTTTCGACAAATCAATCTTTCACTGAAACAAACAAGGGACAAGTCGATGGGGGCAGCGCAAAACATATAGGCAGTTACAATTGTTTTGCACTGACCCATCAAAATGGAGAATATCTGTATTTCAACACCGCTATGCAGTTTCATGCCTGACCACAAAACCCGATCCATATAGGAAATAATACTTATACGGTAACATGTATGTTTAGAAGTAATATTTCAAATTCTAACAAGAGTACTGCCTACGGGTGCCTATTCTCGGCTTTTTGGTGCTGGATAGTGGATAAAATGCATCTAGAGTTATCTGCCTTAGTAAAATAGGTTGCTCTTTTGATAGTGGAAAAGTGTGCCAAGTTTCAAATGAATGCCTTAAGTAGAACCAGAGATATCACAAACTATCAAAGTTTTCAAATGCTGAGGACGACAACAACGACAACAACACCAAGGCTATAGCAATACCTCGGGTTTTCTCCGAAAATCAGCTGAGCTAAAAAATTAGCAAGAGGATTCAGATATGAAAATAATACATCAACTCACAATGATCCTGAATCAACATGCTGTCTTGAAACGAAAATAGGGCGTCTTAAGACTTCTCGGGTTTTTCTCGTCACCAAATTTACCTGTGTCATGGTTTCAAAATCACACTCATATCTAAATTTAAAGTTTTCTCTTGGGTACAAATAAATCTTTTGGCCTGCCAGAAACTTCTGCTCTAGTGTCAACTGCATATTCTACAACAGCAATAGTTGATTCATTTTTTGTTTTTCCTTGAATTTTTCACCAATTCCCACACAATGACGCTTTTTGACACCCCTTTAGAAAAACAATAGGGAAAACATTGTGTAAAATGAAGAATTGCTTATAACAAGCAATTCCTTGATTTAACACAATGTTTTCTACCCAGAAAGTTGAAAAAAATCTAAAATTTCATAAACCTTGTCATCTGTAACATGTTTCTGTTGCCCCTAAAAAAAATTAATATTAATTTGGAAAACATTGTGTGAAATGAAGAAATAGCTTGAATAAAGCAATTTCTTCATTTTACACAATTTTTTCAACCAAGAAAGTTGGAAAAATTTAAAATTTCATAAATTTTACATTGGTGTCTGTAACAACTTTTAATCTGGACCAGTCTAAAGTTTTGCTGTCTGATAATAATTTAAACCTTTCCTGTACAATCCCTGGTTTTTACATCCCTGAGATTTTATAAATGAGAAAATATTTTAGAAAAAGAAGAAATTGCTTGTTTGTTGAAATTTCTTCTTTTTCCACACTTTTTCCAACCCTACTGAATGGTTATTTTTAGATGAAATTCACTTTAAATTTTCGTCTGCAAAACGTTTGAAATCACCTGTTTGTCCTACTCAGACAATTTATCAACTTGTGCATCCAGTGTTTTCAGCCCTTTGTTTTCAATTCTTAATTGTATTCCGCATGACAAGAGTTAACCCATTCCCACTCAAAGGCGCTTTTTGATGCCCATAAGAATAACAACTTTTGAAAACAATGTGGAAAATAGAGAATTGTTTGTTACAAGCAATTTCTTCATTATACACAATTTTATCTACCCCAAAAGTAAAAAATATCCAAACTTTTATGAGCTTTAAATTGTCTTCTGCAATTCCTTCAATTTGGACCAGTCCAAAATTTTGCCGACTGGTAAAGGGTAAAAGCTTCTACTGTAAAACGTACGACACTGTTACAGACTTACAGGTTCAAACAGCTCCCACTGTCCACTATCATTCCTAAAATACCATCTCCACTGGGTCTTGTAGCTTTCACTTTTATAGGCTCCTTCCATGTATGACCTTGTGCTCAGTCGTCTCACTTCCAGAATATCTTGCCCATCTGTCTGTGCATCCATGCTTACGATTGCATGTGGGTTTGGCTTAAACACCACATATATCTTATAGATACTTGCATCTCTTTCCTGCAATAATTTGATTTTTAGATTCATCTATCAAAATTGGGTGTTCTGATTGGTTGAAAAAATTTATGCATAACTCCATGAACACAATATTGAGCAGTCGCAGCAATTTTGTATGCTTCCACATAAAATAGTCCCATACAAAGAGGTATCAAGATTTGTAAAGATTTTCTCTTTTTGCTAGATGCTATTAAATTATAAGAAATGAAGTTAATATTTTTTGTTTTCATGGAGGTATGAACCAAAAAACCTAATCACACTTATGTATGAAACTGCTTTGCGAATTCATACAGTGTGATTAGCTTTTTCGGTTCATACCTCCATGAATAAGGAATATTATGTTGTGGTTGTGATGCAAAACCTTGTATTAGGTTCCAAGGGGGCAGGAAAATTTGGATATTTCATGAGACAGAGTCAAGACAAGTAAAAAAGCAAATTTTCCTACATGGCTAGAATCAAATGTAAAGTTTTGTATCACTACTACATCATAGTATTCAATTTATTATATCTACAAATTTTGAGTATTAACTATAACAAGATGTGTTTGTGAAACACTAAAACCTGTTACAGCCTATTTCAAAATGTGACCTTATTAAGTGACCTTGGCCTTGTTTGATGACCTGAACCTTACAACTAACTGATACTTATCAATGCAAAGGAAAATCTGTCCCAAATATGAATTATGTATCTTCATCAGTGGTTGAAAAACAGCAAATTGTTTTAAAAAGATTATTTTAATTGAACTTGATAATGGAACTTGACCTTGGTCGATGGCCTTGACCTTAAAACCAACTGATACCTATCAATGCAAGAAACCTTTGTCCAAAATATAAGTCATATATCATGAAGGGTACATTTTATTTGAATAACAGCAAAATTTTAAGTTTTTACATAAAATATTTCAATACAAGAAACCTATGTCCAAAATATGAGCAATGGATCTTGAATGGTTTTTGAATATGAGCAAAACGTTGCAATTTTATGTAAAGTTGACCTTCATAAGTGACATTGACCTTAAAAGATTACCTTGACCTTAGAACCAACTGAGGCCTATCAATGCAAAGAACCTTGTCCCAAATATGATCCATTCATCTTGAAAGCTGATTGAATAACAGCAAAATGTTAAGTTTTTGTGTTAAGATGACCTTGATAAGTGACTTTGACCTTGATGAATGGACTTGACTTTACAGCCAACTAATGCCTATCAAAGCAATGATCCTATATCCTGAATATGAGCTAAGTGTCTTGAATGGCGTTTCATTAACCCATTCCAACACAGCAAAATTTTAGACTGGTCCAAATTGAAAGAAGCTGCAGACGACAATTTCAAGTTGATGGATTTTTGAATTTTTTCGTCTTTTTGGATAGAAAACATTGTGGATAATGAAGAAATTGCTTGATGCAAGCAATTTCTTCATTTTCCACAATGTTTTCCAAATTTTTTTCTTGAGGGGCGTAAAAAGGAGGGATTGAGTTGGAATGAGTTAAAGGCAAAATGTTAAGGTTTTGTATTTAGTTACTAGGAACTTATGTTTTTCAATGCAAGGAACCTTTGTCCCAAATATGAGCCATGCATTTTCAACAGTGTTTGAATAAGAGAAAAATGTTGTTTTTGAGTTATGTTTACTGTTTGCAGACAGACAGGGAGCCAGACAATCATCAGTAAAACTTATCCATGCAGGTAAAATCATATCTTTTTAGATCTTTATAATGTTTGTCTTTGCTTGACATCATTTTTCCAGGTAATTGATGTAATTTAATCATATTGTATCAGTTCAGTACTTGTGTGATACAGATTTTTTCTTTCACGTCCGATTTTGTCCGTAAGACAATGATTGTTTAATTCATGGACAGACTAACACACTAATGCACATACACTGACTTGTTATAGTGACAACTATGTCTCGCTCACCGCAAGCAGGCTCGACAGAAAGAAGAAATTGCTTGTGAAAAGCAATTTCTCTTTTGCCCACAATATTTTCTACTACATAGGATGGTTTATTCTCAAATTGAATCCAATTTTCATTGTCATCTGCACCCTCTTTCAATTTGGACTAGTCTAAACTTTAAAAAATCGGGAAAGGTTAAAAAAGGAATGCTTCATTATAGTTTTTTTTCAAAAACTTCTACCGAATTTAGCTGAATACTTTGATAATTTTCAAGACTGAGGTCCAGAAGAAATATCAAATTTTCCATGAAGTAAGACTCAAATCAATTCAAGCACTGCTAACATTTGTCATATACTCACAAATATTGGCTATTTTAACCCATTCAAACACAGTTCTAATTTTCCATACCCCTTAATAAAATCATTGGACAAGAAAGCCATTGGTCCTAAAGCGCTCACCTGAATCAATGACTGCAAAAGTAATCAAAACTCTAGTGACCTAAGTTTGGCCAGAAGTCACCTGTTAACCCATTCCTACAGCAATTTAGGTGACGCTTTTAGATGCCCCCAAGATAAAAAGCTTTTAAGTGACACTTTTAGATGCCCCCAAGAAAAAAAGCTTTGGAAACATTGTGGAAAATGAAAAAATTGCTTGTCACAAGCAGTTTCTTAATTTTCCACAATGTTTTCTTTCTAGAAAGACAAAAATATCTCAAATTTTCTTAAAGTTTAAATTGTCATCTGCAACTTTTTTTCAATTTGGACCAGTCTAACAATCCCTTGTGTGGTAATGGGTTAAGAAAATCTTGTATAAGAAATCAGAAACAAAAAAACGTTCTTACAAAGATTCAGGTTTTTTGTGCCAAAAAAGTAGCATGTCCATTGCAAGGCAAATTTGGATTGATGAACTAGATTGTGAATCATAAAATAAAATAGGGTAGGTTTGATTCTTTTAGATTTTCTACTATGTTTCTACGTAAAAAATAGTCTTTGTCCAAAGGGTAAACACATTAAAAACCTTTTAGAGGTTCACTAGGAGGATCTACATACTAAATATCAATGCTCTAGGCTTTTCATTTCAGAGAAGATTTTTTCCTTCTTTATTTCTATGTTAAAATAGGATGAGCCCAGGCAGAGCCCTAATATGACCCAAGGACCATCATTTGAAGGAACATGATAGGGGTCCCCTATAAGTTGCTGCATACAAAATATAAATGCTTAAGGCTTTCTGGTGTTAGAGAAGATGATTTTAAAAGTTTTCCTTCTTTGTTTCAATGTAAAATTGGATATGCTCTGGCAGAGCCCATAAATGACCCAAGGGCCATAATTAAAACAGACTTGATAGATGTCCACTATGACAGGTGCTGTATACTAAATATCAAAGCTCTCAGTCTTCTGGTTTCAGAGAAGAAGATATTTCAAGTTTTCCTTCTTTGTTTCAATGTTAATAGGGGGTGCCCCTGGGCGGAGCACAAAAATGACTCAAGGGGTATCATTTGAACAAAATTGATAGATGTCCACTAGGACAGGTGTTGTATACCAAATATCAATCCTTTCAGTCTTCTGAATTCAAAGAAGATTTTTAAAGTTTTCCTTCTATGTCTCAATGTAAAATGGGCTGCATCTGGATATAACCCGAATATGACCCAAGGGGCATCATTTGAGCAAACTTGATAGAGGTTCCCTAGGAGGTGCTGAATACTAAATATCAAAGTTCTCGGTCTTCTGTTTTCAGAGAAGAAGATCTCATTTTGCCCTTTTTTGTTGCCATGGCAAAAAGAGTTAAGGGTAAATTCAAATCATTTGAACAATTTGGAAGAGCTTTACCAATTGGAAATCCCTGCTAAGTTTCATCAAGATTGGGCATCTGTATCAGGAGTAGAGGATGTTAAAAGTAATTGTTGATAGACACGCAACAACGCGGACATCGACAACACTGGACACCTGACATTGGGCCATCACAATAGCTCACCTTGAGCACAAAGGTGAGCTAAAAGCATTGTGGAAATTGAAGAAATTGCTAGCAACAAGTACTTGCTTCCTTTTCCACAATGTTTTCTACCAACAATTATTTTTAAAATTTCATCGCTTTGAAATTGTGATACTCAACTTTTGTGAATTTGGACCAGACAAACTTTTAATGGGTTAAACAAACTGAGTGAAGATCATTTCAGTGAGAATTGGTTAAAATCTATCAATTGATTTCTTTAAAGAAGATTTCAAAGTTTTCACCATGTATAGAATTCCCCCTTTAAAGCCATGTTTTATCCAGTGCTGTCTGAGGAGAAGACTGTAAAAGTTAACAGATGCACGCATACACAGCAGACACAATGCCATGACAATAGCCTGCTCTTTCAGCCAGCAGAGGTATTAAACAAGAGCACTGCCTACAGCTGCCTATGCCCAGCAGTTGGGTGCTGGATAGTGGATAAAATGCATCTAGAGTTATCCCCCTTGAAAGTATAGCAGGGTTCTCCCCAGGCCATTATGGTGTATCTGCCCCGATACGCCTTCATTAATTAAGAGAGTTTGCCGATACGCCTTCAGATCGCCGATACGCTTAGATTTGGTCACCGATACGGCTTAATTTCCAGCAGAAGAAAGGGTAAAATTGGCTGCAGAAGCTCGGACACGACAGGCTCTTTATCTATAGCGTTGTATACCATGTATTACATAACATCTCTATTGATAAGACCCTTACACTCTTACTAATTGGTGATTATCGATTATTTCTCGCGTTTCCCACTGGTACCTCGCTATTATTCGCCAATCATGATAGGTACCAATATGTAAACAATGAATTCAAAATGGCGACCAGGTTCCGGAAAATTGTCACTTCGGCTGAGATTGGTCTAGTTAAAAGTAAAAGATGTGGTTATTTGATGTGACAACTATCAAACTAAAGCCACAGTGGTTTAAAATTTAATTTTTTGAAGGAAAGATTTATTGGGTCAGTTTATTTCTTACATTGATTGCTGAAAACATACCCTTTTCGCGATCTTTTTTCCTTACTAGAACTTGCCAAAATGATAAAGGCAGATTTGTATAGAAGCCATCCTAGTTATACTAAGCTGTTGTTTTCAACTCAGTTTAATAATTACACACATGAATCTTCTGGAATAAGTACATTTATTTTTTATCCAACATGGAGGGCATTATCTCAAACATTCGTACCCTTGTTTGTTCAACCCATTTTTTCAATAAATTTGTTTTAAAAGTTTGATGAAAAAAATTATTATACTTTTAGTAATTATCTAATAATATCTCATCCTCTCATGTTTTTTACCCAAAAAGAAATAATACTCCATAAAAATCTAAGTGCTGAAAGCACTTCAAGAAAAGAATGCCTTAGACCAATTAGGGATTTCTTTTTATAAAAAGTAATGGTTTAATAATTATTTAGAATCAGGAAAAGATCATTCACGCTATAATATTTGGAAAACAAAATCCTCTTTTGAAAATCATAGTGCTGAAATCACTTAAAGAAGAGAAGAGTCAAGACACTTGTTTAATAAATTTGATCAACTTTCATATTATAATTTGAGAAATAAGGTTGGACACTGCTGATATATTATACATTTTTTATTAACTTAATGAAATCAAATAGCTGAAAGTACTGTTAGAAGAATAGTTATAGTGTCAGACAGTCGAAGGCTTCTGAATGGGCAAATAATGAGCATTTCAAATTTTACACAGAGAATCTAATGGAGCTCTTTAACCCATTCCCACTTGACAAAATTTTAGACTGATCCAAATTGAAAGAAGATGCAGACGACAATTTCTAGTTGATGGAATTTTAATTTTTTTCACCTTTTTGGATAGAAAACATTGTGGATAATGAAGAAATTGCTTGATACAAGCAATTTCTTCATTTTCCACAATGTTTTCCAAAGCTTTTTTCTTGAAGGGCGTAAAAAGGAGGGATTGAGTTGGAATGGGTTAAGATGCAAAATTTGAAGATGAAACCAGGTATTTCTCACAGGAACCTTATAAATACATTTTTGAAATTACTGATAATAATTTTTTTTTTTTTTTTTTTCTGATGAAGGGCATGTTTTCGTCAATCCAATACTCCATGCTTTTTTAAAGAGTCCTCAAGGATATGATTTTTGGACAGAGTTGATAAAATGGCCAAGCATGAAAAGCTAATCCTATCTAATAGACAAGCAGTTGACACTTTTTTTTTACTCATGAGACTTTTGGGTATATTCTTTCATTATCTTTCCTTTTCACATCCTTTTTATGAGACAATTTAGTGCCCTTTCCAACAAATAGAATAGAGAGTTGAAGTAAGCTGAGTAATGTCACAATTGGTTGGTATCAAAATAAACCTCAGAATAGATAAATCAACTTATAATAATTAAAAAGTTGAAGAATATAATTCAAGAATAACTGTCAATAAAACAACAAGATGTCAATAATCAAGCTAAAAAGCACTTTTAATGACCTTTATTATGTATAGTCATACCAAGATGTTAACAGACAACACGCCGCGCATTTGCCACTACGCCTTCAAAAATTTCTGGGGAGAACCCTGTATAGGTTGCTCTTTTGATAGTGAACAAGACTGTGCAAAGTTTCAAGTGAATGCCTTTAGTAGAACCAGAGATATCACAAAATGTCAAAATTTTCGCAGGACGACAAAAACGACGACACCAAGGCTATCGCAATACCTCGGGTTTTCTCTGAAAACAGCCGAGCTAAAAAGAATAGATTGCACAAAGGTAATTGACAATGGGGAATCCAACGATTCCCCATTAAGGGAAGAAACATATGCAACTCACCAATTCCGTAGAGTAACCATCCATTTTGCCACAATAAGCTCTCTCAACATCTTCAACATGGTGAAAACTAATCCACTGTCCAAATATCTTCAGCTGCCAAATATATGGCATCCTTTCCTCAAGATGAGCCAAGCGACATCTATGTTGGCTGCAACCATTTGGTTTGATGCTGTTCTCACATACAAAACCAATCTCATCTGAGAGACAAAATGTGTTTTAACCAGTTACCAGACAACAAATTTTTTGTCTGGTCCAAATTGAAAAGAGTTGCAGATGACAATTACAAGTTTTTTAAATTTTAGATTATTTCAACTTTCTGGATAGAAAACACTGTGTAAAATGAATAATTGCTTGTTACATTTTACACAATGTTTTCCCAATTGTTTTTCTTGAGGGGCATCCTAAAGCGTCACTTTGTGGGAATGGGATAACCAATTACCAAATGGCAAAATTGTTCACTAGTCCTTATACAAAGAGGTTGAAGACAACAATTCAAAAATTGAGATTCACATCGGTAGAAAACATTATGAGAAAAGCAGAAATTGCTTATCACATCAGCACAATGTTTTCAGAAAGCAAAATCTCAAGACTTAAAAAGGAGGGATTATGTGGGAATCAGCTAAACATAAATTCCACGGTAATACAATTTTTCTAAAGAACGGCAGTAATATAGTAGAATCATATTAATCACAACACAAATTTGTCAAAACTTTTGTTGCAATTAACCAGAAGCTGCTATTAAGAGGAGCTATTTGTTCCATAAATCTAATATTTGTGAAAAACGTGATTGGTAATTAACCCATCCCTTGTTTTCACATCCTGATGATTTCATACATGAGAAAAAAAATGTATGAAAAGAAGAAATTTCTTGTAACAAGCAATTTCTTCTTTTCTCACAATTTTTCTAACTTGAAGGTTGGTTACTTTTCAAACTGCACAAACTTTTAATTGTCATTTGTAACTTCTTTCAAATTGGACCAATCTAAAATTTTGAAAAGCAGGAAAGTTTTAAGCAGTCAATTGCTATCATTATGGGTTCAATTAAGAGGATTCCACTGTATATGACATTGTGAGATGACTTTGACCTTACAGTTTATAGACTCATTCCAATACAATCCTTCTTTTTCACCGTTCAAGAAAACAAGATGGCCCTAAAATTGCCGACCCAAATCTTTATTGAACAATGTAACATGAAAATGAAACTTAAATAGCCTCTTATTAATGAAGAGTCAAGCACTTGGCTTAGTGCAAAAACATCACAAGTGTCTATACAAAGTATAGTTGATACCACAAGAGGAGTGCCAGTTATACAAGTGTCACAAATGCTCTCCATGACCAGTTTTTCCTTTTTTCAAAAAAATATTCTACTCAATATGGCCATTATTGTTCAATTTCAACACATTTGTAATGCATTTTCTCTCAACTTTGACCAGATTAAAGTTGTGTTGACTGATGATGGGTTGAGAGAAATTTCAGTTTTAACATCATTTTTCATTTGGGGCTGTACTGGTGTATAAAATAACAGGAAGCTATGGTTAGGTGCACAAACCATTGTGATATAACTGAAATATTTTTGACGGGCATTTAACCAATTCAATCAATCAAATTTCAAACAGTAATGATTTATCCATTACCCCAAAATCCAGCTTTTTGGTGCCCCTCACGAAAAAGCAGTTTGGAAAACTTAGTTGGGAATGAATAAATTGTTGGTTTCAAGAAAATGTCAGAATTCAACATTCACTTCATGTATAAATGAATAATTTGATTGGTCAATTCATTTCTTTATTGACAACTGCAATCCGTCAAAAGTTAACCCATTCCATTCCTTCCCAATCCCTCCTTTTTACGCCCCTCTAGAAAAAAGCATTGGAAAACATTGTGGAAAATGAAGAAATTGCTTGTTTCAAGCAATTTCTTCATTATCCACAATGTTTTCTATCCAAAAAGACGAAAAAAATCAAAATTCCATCAACTTGAAATTGTCGTCTGCAGCTTCTTTCAATTTGGACCGGTCTAAAATTTTGCTGTGTTGGAATGGGTTAAGGGGAAAGAAAAGTAACCCTACCAGCAGCTGAAGACACAAACTTGGATTTCTTGACTTCTTGTTGAGTTGTCTGTTTCTTAGTTTTGCCCTGCACTGGAAGCATTGGTTCAGTTACATCAATGTTGAGACAATCATGAATTGTTTCTCTGTCTTCTATCTTATTAGATTCTTCTTCTTCTTCTTCCATGGAAACAGTTCTTTCTCTACCAGTGGCTCCCTCTGTCAAACCTGACACTTTTGGAGATCTCATTATAAAGATCATACGCCTGAATATATTGTCATTCCATTGCCCCATCCTGTAACCATCCATGATTGGTTTGTTATGCTCAGATAACTTATCATGTGAAAATAAGCAGGCTGCTTTATCTTCTAAGCAGTGTCCAAGAATAAACCTTTGACATATATGGAGACTTGTGCAATTCAGCTTCTCACACTGTCCATTTTCATTCCAAGACATACAAATATGTGGGTACCTTGCCATTAGGATGTACCGTATTTCTTCATTCGTGAAAACTGTGTTGTATCCAAAACGTTTAGAAATGGACAGGTTCTTGTTGTTTTCATCTAGAAAATCATGCGAAAATTTACATTGCTCATCACCAAAGGTACAATTGCCACACAACATGTCTTTGCAAACATGGTATCTATTGCAATCAGGTTTGTCACAGGAGCGTTTGGTTATATAGTCTAGACAGTAGGTTACATCCTTATTATACACCAAAACATTGGTAATTCTTCCTTGTCTTTCTATAATAGTGAATCTTTTTCTATAACCAATGAACCATTTTTCTATGTCAAATCCATCTGGAAATAAACCAGATTCACTTGCAATCACGTCTGGGGCTGCTACACCTCCTAAATGCTTCACCAGGAACTTAAAAACATCATTAACATTAGGACCATTTTCAGTAAATGAGCCAGTTTTATTTGTGCTGCTAACTTTCTCAGACTTTTCAGAATAGGTATTTGGTCTTTTCTTTTCTCCTAACGTCTCATTCTCTGAAGGTTTGAAAGCAAAGTAAATTCCTTCCTTTTTATTAGCTTCATCTGTTTGCTTTCCTGCAGTTGCACTACTTGGTTTCTTTTGAACATTTTTCTTCAGCTTCTGGTCATCTGCTTTATTTGGTTTACACAGATCATCAAGCTTGCTCATTAGATCATCCAGATTATCATCTATGATTCTACCTGTATTGGTATTATCTACTTTAGTTTTCTTGCCTTGTTTCTTCTTCTTTGTCATTTTAATTTTAGTTTTTTCTTTTGGCAGTTCTTTTGCTTTGTCAATCATTTCCTGGTTGCCTTTATTTATGTCTTCCTCTGGTTCCTCATCTGAACTTTCAAAAGAGCTTTCAACATTTTCTGTAAGGATCAAGTTTGTCTTTGTTCTTTTAGTTATCAACAGTTTAGGCTTAGGTTTAAAAGAAATTTTTCCTCTCTTTGGCAAGGCCAAATTAATCTTTCTTGGAAGTTTAATGGTTTTGTCCTCTTTCATACATGGTTTGTTTTCAAATTCTTCTTCTTCAACATCTACATCCATATTGGCCACATGCTCAGTGTCAGTCTGAGTTTCAGATTTAGATCTTTCTGTAATAGCATTTCTCAATAATGAAATGCCGTGTTCAAATTCTTCTATCTTATCTTTATCTGTATTATCCTCTTTGTGTAGATTTTGTAATCGCAGCTTGTACCTCTTTGCCCTATTTCTCAATGTTTGTAATTTAGCAATACCCAAGTCATCTAACTTAAGTTCATTGTCTTGTTGCTTTTCAGTTTCATTAATTTCACTAACCTCAGATGTTAAGGATAATGTGCTTCCAAAGCTTCCAAAGGATGACCCTCTTTCTCTATTTTCTACCTCTTTGTATCCTGATGAAACAATTTGGTTTATCGTATTCCAAGACACTCTGTTACGCTTTCCTCTTGATCTTTCTTTTCTTGACTTGCTTTTATTATGATTTTGTCTTTGATTGCTTTCTTCATAATCCCCTGTCTCATCATGATCCTCTTCATTTTTTTCAAAATCTGTTTGACAATCAACCTTTTTATTCCTATATTGATTTCTACCTCTTCCTCTCCCCCTTCTGAACCTATTACCAGGTTTTATTTGTCTACCAGAAACATTTTCACCTCTATCACTTCCGTAGTCCTGTTGCTGTGGCTCTTCTCTATGATCTGGTCTATCTATAAAAGCTTTCCGCTTTGGCCTAGCTCCAATATCATTCACAGAAGGGGTGCTGGTACTTCTTGACAAGTTTCCAGGTCTAACGCCAGTGTTATTCAAAGACCATGTTGATGAAAATTGTGGATGGTTGTACAAGTTACTAGGGGCTGTAAAAAGAAAAATTTTAAAGATATGTTAACCCTTGTCATGCTGAACCAGGAATATTCCTGTTTGGGTAGGAGGTATAGACAAAGATCAGCCTGCACATACGTGCAGGCTGATCTTGGTCCACACCTCCTGCGTGTCCCTTTTCAGCCAGAGTTGTTTCAATAATCAATTTTCAAAAAAAATATTGACCCTCATTAAGACCTTCTAGTGCTGTCAGTCCTTTGATTTTTATGCAATTTTATATAGGATTTTAATTCAGCATGACAAGGGTTAACATACAAGGACATTTTTTATCTAGAGCACATCATCATGATTGTCCTTGACCTTGTTAGACGACCTCAACCTGGTTATACACAGATATGTACCCATATAGGTCAATTTACAGAAAACATTATCTTTGTATATTTAATGCATTTCATATAATAAACAAGAGTGCCACAGTCAGAGTATGAGCCACCAACTAGTCAAGACAAAAATTTTGTTCTGTATTACAGCCTAAAATGGCAAAAGAACTACAATATGCACAAGCTCAGGTGACTAGGAGCTCTTTCTGTCAAAATGTCTTTCAAATTCATCCATAAATGTAGGAGAACAAGTGTTCTGGATTAAGCCCACTCTTTCTGTGAAGCAGCCAAATTTGTCAATAAATTAAGGAGGAGATGTGTTAACAAGATTCGGACATAGAGATAGACAAATTTCAGCCAGATTGAGAAGAAGATACCAATATACTGGTTCTGGCTCAATCCTCAGCCGCTGCAAATATCCTTTCCTACATTTGTCTCCCACCAATGGTTGGATAATCATAAACCTGAGTGGGATGAGCAGCTGGAAGCTCGGAAATGGTGCTGTGGTAGTACTGGTGTGAGAAATACCAGGCATCCATGGTTAGGTGCACTAGCCGCCTCAATATTACTGAAATACTGTTAAAAGTGGCATTAGACCTCATACAATCAATCTATCTTTGAGAAAAAGGAGTCAAGATAAGGGGTGAAATTATCTTGGATTTGTTGGTTTGAATGGGGTTTTATGCCGCTTTCAACAATCTTTCAGTTATATCGCGACAACTGAAGCACCTAACATTGGATTCCTGGTATTTCTCACACCAGTACCACCATCACATCCTTTCCTAGCCTCCAGCTGCTATCCCACATAGGTCTACGATTATCGACCTATTGGTGGGAGACAAATAGTCGGAAAGGATGAGTGCAGCTGTCGGGGATCGAACCCAGGACCTCTAGATTGACAGTCCGGCGCGCTACCAACTGCGCTATGACGGCGGCTGAAATTATCTTGGACAAATGACTACTACATACATATTGCTAAGAGGTACCTACATAGGAATTATAAGAATTGTCAAATTAAAGATTAAAGAGCAAAACTGAAATGTTAAAACTTCTCAGTTTATGTTTTGACCATACAAAATGTTGATTGGTATTTTGTGGTGCATAGACAGCTGTAGTCATTTAGAGTGCAAGATTGATTGAATGGGGTTTAACGCCACTTTTAACAGTATTTCAGTCATACTGCGGCGGCTGGAGCAGCTAACAATGAATTCCTGGTATTTCTCACACCAGTACTACCATTACATCCTTTCCTAGCCTCCAGCTGCTATTCCACTTAGGTTTACGATTATCCACCCATTGGTGAGAGACAAATGTCGAAAAGGATATGTCCCGCCGCCGGGGATCAAACCCATGATATCTCATGATAGAAGATTAGTGCTACTGACTGCGGAATGACGGTGGCTTTAATTGCTTGAAGAAGAATGCATGAAATGAAAATAAGAAATTTGACTTTATCCCCTTAATTATACTGAGCTTCAACCCTTATCACATGGCCTTGACATGAGGAGATGCGTATTATGGAGATGTATCATCATGCCAGATATGAGCATTGTATCTTGAATAGGCTGGTAGTAATTGGCAATGTTAAGTCTATTTGTTAAGTTTTGCAGACAGACAGACAGATTGTTTGAATGGGGCCACTTTTAACAGTGTTTCAGTCATATAGAGGGGGCTGGAGCACCTAAGAATGAATTCCTGGTATTTCTCACACCAGTACTACCACTACATCCTTTCCTAGCCTCCAGCAGTGCTATCTCACTTAGGTTTACGATTATCCACCCATTGGTAAGAGACAAATGTTGGATAGGATATGTGCCGCCGCCAGGGATCAAACCCATGACTTCCCATTATGACAGACAGACAGACCGACAGACGAAAAGACTGAATGACGAACAGACAGATGGACAGACAGACAACGGTAAAACAATATGCCCCCGATCTTTCGATGCGAGGGTGTAAAAATCATATGACTCCTTTTTACATGATACTTTACAGATTGTACCCAATTCTGAAAAGAACCATCCTTGCAATTGTACAATAATTCTGTGAAAATTTGAAGTGAATCCAGTGAAATCCAGAGACATCATTGTATTAACTAGAATATTTTAGAAAGTTAAGGCCCCTTTTCATGTGATACTTGCTGTATCAGATCAACAGTCAAAATCAACAATTGTCATGAAGGTACAATCAATCTGTGTCATCTGTGGAATTTATTGTGTTAATAAGGATTATATAGTGAAATTTTCATAGGGCCCCTTTTCCAATGATACTTTACAGAACAAACCAAATTTCAAAAGGGACAATTCTAATGAAGGTACAATCATTCTGTAAAAGTTTAAAGAGAGTCAATGAAAACAGTGGACTGAATTGTGTACAGAATTTTTGTAATAAAATTTTCATAAGGCCCCTTTTCCCGTGAACTTAAGAAATCAGAACCAATTTACAAACAAACAAATCCTATGATAGATAGTTTGAAGAAAACAGTAAAGATTGAGGACTTTATTGTGAAGGTACAATCATTCTGTAAAAGTTTAAAGAGAATCAATGAAAACAGTGGACTGAATTGTGTAAAGAATTTTTTGTAATAAAATTTTCATAAGGCCCCTTTTCTCATGAACTTAAGAAATCAGAACCAATTTACAAAAGAACAATCCTGATGATAAATAGTTTGAAGAAAACGTTAAAGACTGAGGACTTTATTGTGATATTAATGTTTTTGCCATAAAATTTTCATAAGGCCCCTTTTCTTGTGTCGCTCAACAGATCAGACCCAATTTACAAAGGAACAAATCAAATGATGGTACAATTATTCTATTTGAGTTTGAGGAGAATCTGATAAAGACTGATGACATTCTTGTGTTAATGAGGATTTGGTAATGATTTTTCATACAGCCCTTTTTCCCCTGATACTAAATAGATCAGGCCCAATTTCGAAAGAAACAGTCCTATTGATTGTACAAACATTCTGTGAAAGTTTGAACAGAATCTGATGAAAACTGTGGTACAAGGATTTTAAAATGAAATTTCATAAGGCTCCTTTTCCTGTGATACTTGATGGAACAGGTCTAACGTTAACATCAACAATCATTATTATTGTACAATCATTATGTGAAAGTTTGAAGAATATCCAAAGAAAGTTCTTGACTTGGTGACAAGGATTTCTAATTGAATTTTTATAAGGCCCTTTTTCTTGTGTTTCTTGACAGTTCAAACCCCATTTTGAAAAGAATGATCATTATCACTTTACAATCATTCTGTGAAAGTTTCAACAAGAGCCATGTCCAACATGGCCATCCCCCGCCTTAAAAGCTTGATAGTAAACTGAAGCCAGTTAGATTTAGGCTTCCTGTGCACTGCATTTCTTCTCAATGAGTTCGATAATAGCTATTAT
Organism: Fragum fragum; assembly: GCA_946902895.1. Classification (NCBI taxonomy): domain Eukaryota; kingdom Metazoa; phylum Mollusca; class Bivalvia; order Cardiida; family Cardiidae; genus Fragum; species Fragum fragum. Next base: position 4,939,649 of record OX336378.1, read on the forward strand.
ACTTTCAGAGATATGCTCAGGACAAAATCTGAGTCATTAAAACAACAACTCCAAAATTGTGCAAGCAAGAGTTGTGGTTCTTGTGCACTGCACTTCTCCTCAACGAGATCCATCCACCTATGAAGTTTCAAGTTAATAGCTATTATACTTTCAGAGATATGCCCCGGACAAAATCTTAGTCTTTAAATCAACAAAGGGCAATAACTCCAAAATTATGCAAGCAAGAGTTGTAGTTCTTGTGCACTGCACTTCTCCTCAATGAGATCTACCAACCTATGAAGTTTGAAGTTGATAGCAATTATACTGTCAGAGATATGCTTCGGGAAAGTTTAGTGACGGAAGGACAGAAGGACGGAATTACTGACGGAGACCATTACTATATCCCCTTCGCCGAAACGGAGGGGGATAATAAAATCTGATCAAAGCTGTGGGCTTCATTATGTTAACAGGCATTTTTTAAATAAATTTTCATACAGCCCCTTTTCCCATGATACTGATGCATCTGACCCAATTCGGCAGGGAACTAAACTTACAAAGTATAATCGTTCTATTTGAGTATAAAGACAAACCGATGAAATCTGAAGACTTTATACCATTTATTAAAATTTTTTTCAATTAAATTTTCATAAGGTCCCTTTTCCTGTGTTTCTAGACAGATCTGACCCTATTTCGAAAGGAATGATCCTTACGATGGTACTATCATTCTGAGAATCCAATATAAACTGTGCACTTAAAGATGATTTGTTAAAGATGATTTTTTAAATTTTTTCAAAAGGCCCCTTTTTTAATGTTTCTTGACTGATCATACCTGATTTCAAAAGGAACGATCCTTTGAAATAACAAGCTTTCTGTTACAGTTTGAAGAGAATCTGATGAAAACTGTGGACTCTGGTGCGTAAATGAAGATTTTTAATTGATTTCAAAATCAAATTTTCATAAGGCCCCATTTCCCATCTTTCCTGGCGGATCTGACACAATTTCAAAAAGAATAATCCTTATGATGGTACAATCATTATGAGAAAGTTTGAAGAGAATCCAAAGAAAACTGTGGACTCTATGGCGTAAACGAGGATTTTTAATAGATTTTTAATCAAATTTTCATTAGACCCCTTTTCCAATGTTTTTTTACTGATCTGATCCAATTTCAAAATGAACTATCCTTCTGATAATACACAATGTACTATCATTCTGAGAGAGTTTGAATAGAATCCAATGAAAACTGTGATCTCTATCGCTTAAACAAGGATTTTAATTTTTTTTTTCAAAATCAAATATTCATAAGTCATCTTTTTCTGTGTTTCTTGATGGATCTGACAAAATATAAAAAAAATCTTTAAGATGATACAATCATTCTGAGAGAGTTTGAAGAGAATCCCATGAATATTGTGGACTCTATCGCTTAAACAAGGATTTTTTAACTAACTTTTAATTAAGACCCTTTTCCCATGTTTCTTGATGGATCATACATAATTTCAAAAGGAACAATCCTTATGATGGTACAAAAGTTTGAACAGAATCCGATGATAACTGTAGACTCTATTGCGTAAACGAGAATTTTTAATAGAGTTTTTATTCAAATTTTCATAAGACCCCTTATCCGGTGTTTCTTGACTGATCTGACCCAATTTCGAAAGGAACGATCCTTCTGATGATACAATCAATCAGGGAAAGCTTGAATAGAATCCAATGAAACTGTGGACTCTATCGTGTAAACAAGGATTAATTAATCAAAATTTAATTCGGCCCCTTTTTCCATGTTTCTTGACGGATCATACCCAATTTCTAAAAGATCAATCCTTTGATGATACAATTATTCTGACAAAGTTTAAGAGAATCAGAAATGGACAGATGCATGCACACACAGCCGCCAGACAGGAAAAAGCCTTGGCTATAAATCTATTGGCCAGCAGAGCTAACAAGAGGACCATGATGGTCCTATATCGCTCACCTGAAGCATCTGCAAATCACAATCCTTTTTTGTATAAAAAAGACACAGCTTGAGCCAAATAAATAAAACAAATATAATATTTTGGGTATAGTACAAAACTATCCAGTAATGCTATATAATATATATGATTGCCTATGGCTTTATAGTTTAATCCATTACCAAACTATCCCTCATTTTGATGCCCTTAAGGAAAATAAGTTTAAAAATACATTGTTAGAAAGGGAGAACCTAGTAGTAACAAGCAATTTTTCCATTTCTCACAATGTTTTCTACCCTAAGAATTCCTCGTATTTAGATTTCAATAAAACTTAGATTACCATCTGCAATTTTTTTTAATGTGGACCAGTGTTAAGAGGAGAAGAGGAGGAAAATTATGTAGTAATACTACATACCAAATATGAATATTATTCACCTTATATTTCAGAAGGAGAAGACTTTTGAAGTTGCTCTAATTGCGCGTTTTTATAAACTCTGGACACCCAGGGATTGGGCGTTCTTTAACCTAAAGGCATAATTGAATCAAAATTAGTAAATTACAGCCTGGCTATGCTACATTGCAAATATAAATGCCCTTGGTCTTAGAGTGATTTTTCTTTTTTCAACTTAATAAAATTTTTCATTTTTCTCTATTTTGAACCCTTAGTACAGGGCCATTTTTGACCCTAGGAGCACAATTTAAAGTGATATAGTACAAAACTATGTAGTAATGCTACATACCAAATATGACTGCCCTAGACCTTATAGTTTAGGAGGAGAAGTCTTATGAACTTGCTCTAATTTACCATTTTTCCAAACTTTGCACCAGAGGGGAATTTTTGACCCGAGATTAAATTTTTGAAAACTTGGTAGAGAACCATGTGATTAAGCTACACATGAAATATAAATGCCTTTGGGCTTGCAGTTTCTAAAAAAAAGATTCAAAGATTTACTAAAACTTCCCATTTTCAGATGCCGTTGCAACCAGAGTTTTTCACGGAATTAAATTCTTTTATTAACTTTTGTAGAGCTTAACAAAAGGAACATCCTTGCAAAGTTTCAGCTTGATTGGCCACCTGGTTTAGGAGGAGAAGATTTTTAAAGATTTAATTAAATTTCCAATTTTCAAATGCCATGCAACCAGAGTTTTTCAGCATGATTGGCAAACTGGTTTTAGAGGAGAATATATTATTAAAAAAGAAATTGTGGATGGACGGAGAGATGGATGGATGGATGGATGGACGATTGACAACAACCGATCACCTCACACTTCGTGCTCAGGTGAGCTAAAATCCAGCTTAGACAAATCAACAAAAAATTGCTCGACATAAATGGCAGAAGTCGTCATTCTTTTTGAATCCAAATGAATTATTTATTAGTCTATTGATTGTTTAAATGAGAGTTGATCCGTTAATTGTTAGAACTGTTAATTTAAGGTTTATTTTCATTCAAGACAAAATTTATTTCATTCTTACCTGGACCAACTCCAGGAGGAGGAAGGTTTGGATAAGCAGGAGGAAAGAGCGGAGGAGGTGGAATTGGAGGAGGGTACATGAAACCAGGTCCAACATTTGCAAAATCTTGTCTAGGGTAATTATCATCTTGATTCTGTCTGTTTTGAGTGGTGAAGTTTCTTTCCCTGTTTGTAGCCCCATGATGCCCTCCTCTATTTCCCCTGTCTGTACCTCTATTACCACTGCATCCTCTGGTATCTTTTTGACTGTCATTATTCCTGTAATACCCTTCATTATATTCTCCAATGTGTTCTCTGTTCCTCCCTGAATCTGTAGTTTCACTTCGACCTTCATTGTAAAGATTTTGTCTACTACCCATTTCTCTGTTTTGACTATGGCCTCCAGTACCCCTACTTCCTCTGTGCCCCCCTCTGCCTCTACTGTCAGTGTTGTAGCCCCTTTCACTTCTTTGACCTGGCCCTTCATAGTTATCAGTATATCCTTGTCCATCTCTATAATCGTTAAGTTCTCTTCTTCCTCTATTTCCACTTTGTCCTCCCCTACCCCTATTTCCACTTTGCTCTCCTCTTCCTCTATTGTCAGTGCAGTACCCTCTTTCACTACTTTGACCTTGCCCTTCAGAGTAATCAGTATATCCTGGGCTGTCTGTATATTCACCTTGTTCTCCTCTTCCTCCATTTCCACTTTGTCCTCCCCTACCCCTATTCCCACTGTGCACCCCTCTTCCTCTATTGCCAGTGTTGTATCCCCTTTCACTACTCTGACCTTGCCCTTCATAATTATCAGAATATCCTTGCCTATCTCTATATTCAACTTGTCCTCCCCTACCCCTATTTCCACTTTGTCCTCCCCTACCCCTATTTCCACTTTGACCTCCCCTTCCTCTATTATCAGTGTTGTACCCTCTTTCAGTATTTTGACCTTGTCCTTCATAGTTATCAGTATATCCTGACCTGACTCTATTGTCACCTTGTTCTTCTTTGCCTCTATTTCTGCATTGCCCTCCCCTGCCTCTATTATTGCTTTGTCCTCCCATGCCTCTATTGTCATTATTGCATCCTCTTTCACTATTTTCTCTTTGTCCATCATGGTATTCAGGATGTCCTTGTCTGTCTGAATAATCCCTTTGCTTTCCTCTTCCTCTGTTGTAATTATTTCCTCCCCTACCTCTATTCTGTCCATCTCTTTCAATATAATCATCATGCACTGCTCTTTTATGGAAATGGTCTCCTCCTCTTTGATCTTGTCCTATATTCTGATAATAACCCCTACCTCTATCTCCACTTTGACCTCTGTTTTCCATATAATCTGTATTAGTCTTGTAATCATTCCCATACTCAGCAGTATTTATATTTGAAGCACTATTCTGTCTAAAATTCATTCGACTCTGTGCTCCTCTAAATTCACCATACTCTGACCCATATGAACTATTTCCAGCTTCAGACTGACTTGGTCTACTGTTATTCGGTCCTTCATAGTTACCACTTGCATCCCTATTCCCATAGTTACTGGCACCACCCCTATTTCCATGGTTACCATATCCTCCCCTGTTGCCTTGGTAACCACTTCCTCTATGACTTCCCCTTTGTGAAGGATTTCCTCTAGCACTCCGATTACCACTCATTTCGTTTCCTTTCTCATCTGAAATGATCAAAATATCATGTCAACTCTTTAAAACAAGAGGGCCTGTTATGCTTCAGTGGCTGGAAAATGTCCAGCTACAGAATGTATTTCATTTTCCATTTTGTTATTAACCAATTAAGACAAACATTTTCAAATTTCATATACTTAAAATTGTCATCTGCAACATCTTTCATTTTCAAAATCTTAATAAAAGCAAGAGGACCATGATGGTCCTAAATCACCCACCCGAAGCATCTGCAATTCTTTTTTAAAAAAAGACACGGCTTGAGCAAAATAAATATAAGATTTTGGGTATAGTACAAAACTATTGAGTAAAGCTTTACAATAACAAGAGGGCCAGTGGTCCTGGCACTGACCTGAGATAAGGCTCTTTTTTTCTTCAAGGCCTAATGCTAATTGGGTCGAAATCAACTTGTGTTGCCATGCCAACTTATGCTTTCAACAGATTTCAAATCTTTTAGTAATTATTAAAGGGGGAAAACTAACGTAAATTTCTGCCCAATTGGTTTAAATTTGCCAATTAGTTTTTGAAGGGTTGCCTTCTTTTTTTCTATTTAAGCTCAATCACCCTGTGGCTCTGAAATTTTATCAATTTCGAAAGAGGTCAATGAACTGATGCTTCATGCAAAATTCAAGATTCTTCGACTTCTGGCTCAGGAGGAGATGTTGTTTATTTTCAATTTTAGTCTTGTTGTCATAGCAACCAGTTTTCAACAGCTTGTATTTAAATTTCTATCAAATTTTAATTACTGTCTGCAACTTCTTTTAATGTGAACCAGTGTTCAGAGGAGAAGACTTTGAAATTGCTCTAATTGAGCATTTTACCACACTTAGAGCCTCTGGGGTGGGGTTATTTTGAACCAACGGGTGTTGAATATGAATGCATTACAACTTAAAGATTGGGAGAGGAAGATATTTGAACATGCTCTTATTGAGCATTTTTCATAACTTTGGATGCCTTGGTAAGGGCAATTTTTGAGCAAAGGAGTATAACTTCAAGAAACAATAATGTTATGCTATGTTTTTAATATAAATGCTCTAAGCCCTTTATCTAAGCAGAGGGATTTTTTCAAATTGAGCAAATAAAGCGATTTTCCACCCCTATAGCAGAGAATTTTTTATCCTAAGGGCATTTTTTCCTGTAACATAGTACAAAATTATTTAGTAACCTACATACCAAATATGTATGTCCTTCACCCAGGTTTTATCCCAGGGCTATGATTTTATCAAACATGGTAGAGAACCATCTGGTTATACTATATACCAAGCATGAATGCCTTAGACTTTGTAGATTGGGAGGAGAAGACTGTTGAATATGGTCCAATTGAGTAGCAACTTTGGATACCCATGGAAGGGGCGCTTTTTACCCTACAGGCATAATTTAATCAAAATTAATAGATAACAGCCAGGCTTTGCTACATTCCAAATGTAAATGCCCTCGGCCTTAAAATGAATTTTTTCAACCTTACTAAAATTTTGCGCTTTTCCCTATTTTGGTCACCAAATGCAGGGCCATTTTTTACCCTAGGAGCACAATTTTAGGTGAAATAGTACAAATCATCTAGTGATGCTACATACCAAATTCCAATGTCCTAGGCCTTACAGTTTACAAGATGTCTTTCGAACTTCCTCTAATTAAACATTTCTCCATGGTTTGGGGGAAGTAGATTTTCAAAGATTTCCCTCTTTATTCCTTTGTAAAATCTCAGATCCCACAGAAAAGGGCTAATTTTCAGAATACAGTAAATCTTTGAAGTATTTTGGTAGAGGGTCAATAGGTGATGATACATACCAAATATGAAAGCTCTAAGCCTAATGGTAAGGGAGGAGAAGATTTTCTAAGATTTCCTTTGTGAAATCAGGGATCGCACAGAAAAGGGCTAATTTTCAGAGTATGGTAATTCTTTGAAGTATTTTGGTAGAGGGTCAATAGGTGATGATATGTACAAAATATCAAACCTCTAGGCCTTATGGTTTAGGAGAAGATTTTTTAATAATTGTTTATGGACAGACAGATGGACAGACAGATGGATAGATGGACACTGGACATTATCGATCACAATAGCTAACCTTCAGCACATTGTGATCAGGTGAGCTAAAAATGAATACACTCTGCATTTTTCTATTTTTAACGCAAAAATCAGAGACGAAGTATGCAAGATTTTTTTTTTTAAAAAAATCTTGCAAAGCACAGGCATTAGACGGAATACTTTGACTTCTCTTTAATTCTCAGCAGAAATTGAGCAAAGGAGATTCCTATTCTCTTAAGTTTGGCAAGAATAATTTCTGCTGATTAGTTCAAAAGAAATCAAATTGTGAATTTAGGAGGAGGGGAAATGATTTTGAAAGACTTTGTTCCTATGAAAATTCACAGTATCGGCATCATAGGGCTAAATATACCGTAAAATTCTATTATACGCACATACTCTTATAAATGCCCTACCCCCACTTTAAGACGTCAAAATTGACCATTTTTGTCTGATTTTCTGAAATCTTGAATGTCAAGTTACCAAATTGTGTGTGAAATTTCGAGACACACTTTCACTTTTTGTCAAGAGCCGCTAAAGCTTAGGTATAGCACAGAAAAAAAAGAGATGATCCCCTCCAAAAAAACACCACATTCTTTTTGAGTCCAAAGATTTGTGGAAATGTGCGTTTATTGCCTAAAAACTCAGGAAATTATGACGGAAAACATTAACAAAAATCAAAGGCCTGAATGGCCTCAAATGCAGTCAGGACTGTATATTAACAATTTGTATGATAGTTGAAGTCATTCTCTGATTTGTCTGTTAAGTTTTCCTTATTATGAAATCACATTTGAAGACTTCTATCTCCCCCCCGACAGAATCCAAACCATGTTTTCTTGCCCATAACTGACTTGATCAACTCCGTAATTGTCGAATTTGGACAAAATATACGAAGGATAGTTTAAGGAGCATCACACTATGATATTTCGAAAGGTAACAACTGTAGTTACGAGATTCTATCAGAAACCGAGGAAATTCAGTGTGCAGAGAATTATTAAATTCTACCCTTACCTTCCCGGTCTATCGGAATTGAATAACCCGTAAATTTCTACAGGTTTACAAATTGTGGTTCTCTTTTGGTCCGCACCAATATTTAAAAGCTAGAATTTTCACCCGAGACATGTTTTATTATTATTGATAGTTGTTGGAATTAATCTAATTGAATTTAGCTTTACACTGACTTAAATATTTCCATCCTTAGACAAAAGGAAAAAATCTAAGTACTCCGCATAGCAAAGTCCCCTTTGAGACCGTTGAGTTGTTTAACACCTGGGGTAGTATTGACGCGTTGAGAAAATGTCACGTGGATCTACCTTCGAACCTCCTTCAAAGTAATGGACTTGGTCTAATTTCTTTACCATTGTAAAAAATAAGGTAACAATAAATCAACAAAGAACTCTATTTTATGAATGGGGAATTTACACCGAGCAGATGCACGTGTACAAAACTGGATTAAGCTTTGTAGCTGTTAACTTTTAAAATCGTAAGAATGAAGGTTAAAATAACCGAAAAAATCCAAGACGGCAGAATGTCTAGTTTCACTTTCAACTATGTCTAAGATCGACGAATTGTTGAACACCGAGGCCTACCATACCCATTTTTGTTAAATGAAATCCGTAATGATGGTAAGTTCTGGCAGTGGATTAAATGATGTCAGACATGAATATACATTATTCTTTGTCTCTGATGATATTAACTTTTGACATAACGACAAACCCAAGTGATTCCTGCTATCAAGTGGCCTGGATGCAACACTGTTTAAGATGGTATAAATAGAAGTACCTGTAAAGGTTGTGTCCTTAATGATCACTGTGCACATTCAGTGATTCAGCTTTTCGCGGTCATTCTCTATGAATGGGCTTACATTTTCAGATAGTATATTACAAGAAATTATGAATGAATTCACGATCAAGGAAAAATCTTTAAGGTTGTTGTCAGGTTTCTAGAAGCAAAGAGTGAATTCGGGTGATTCCTAGATTACAGTCAGTATCCTGACTGCAATAATTATTAGGCTTGGTAAAAACTTCAGAGTGCTACTACTGGAAACGCAGAATCGCATTCATCAAATGTCGGTACAGGTTAATCATTATTTCATAGTTAATGCCTTAATGAACCAACAACATAGGGCTAAATTAAATCACATCATCATAATCTGATATTTATTGGTAGAGAACCCCCCGAGATCATGCTACATACGAAATTTGAAAGCTCTAGGCCTTAGTTTTGGAGAGGAGGATTTTTAAAGAATTCCTTGGAAAAAATCTTTTGGTTGCCATAGCAACCACAATTTTTGATATTTCTTCAATGCTTTCCTGTAGACTATCATTATTTCTTGGTAGATTGCCACTCAATAAATTGACAAAGAACAGTGAATTTATAATAATCAAATTGATAACCTCAATGTTTTGGTAGATATAGCCTTTCAGTCACAATAAACTACTGAATGTATACTAGGCAGGACAAAAGCAAATGTTAACCCATTACTACACAAGAAAAATTTAGACTGGTCCAAATTCAAAGGAGTTACAGACGACATTTTAAAGTTGATAAAATCTTAGCTTTTTGTCAACTTTCTGGAAAGAAAACTTTATCGACAAGCATTTCTTCATTTTACACAATGTTTTCTCAGTTGTTTTTCTTGAAGGATGTCAAAAATCGTCACCTTGTGTCAAAAGAGGTTAAAGTCATCAGGCTTCCAAGTAATCCATCTACGAAAAATCACACTTTTATAAATTCCCCCCCCAAAGTGTCATATTTTGTCAATTGTTCAATAAAGAAATAGATCAATTGTATTTTTTCATGGAATATCAATTTATCTTTCATTGCGTGAACAACAAAAGCAAATGTCCACTACTGGCTCCGCCACTCATGAAAATACAGCTTTTGTTGTTCAATCTATGGAAGATAAAAACAAATATCTTCTATATCTGTATTTTGGAAGGCCATCAATCAGCTAGGATCATTTCTGTAAAATTTCATTGCAATCTACAGTTTGGGAGGAGATTACTTTAACCTATTCCCACGTCATGAATTTTAGACCAGTCCAAATTCAGCACAATTTTAACAATTCCTATTTGTTGCCTTGGATTTTGATTCCTTGAAATCTGAAGGTTAGTTTAGGAGGAAGTATTTTTTAAAATTTATTCCTTATTTTGGTAGGACATCCCAAAAGTTGAGAATTCCATAGTAGAAAGACCTTTTGATATTTTCTGTACCAAAATTGTTATATTGTCAGAGTTTGAGCTTACAATGAGCCGATCTGTCTGACATCAGGCCTACTTCACTGTTTTCCAATAAAGAATGCCAGCCCCAATACAAAATGCCAGTCCCATCACACTCATAATCAACATGTCCAAATTGGTAAGCCTTCAAATGATTGTTTCATAAATTGCTCTTGACATAATTTAAAGTCGGCTTTTTAAAAAGACTTTGCTAGCCTTACTTACTTTATCTCTTGCAAATGACAAGTGGCCTTTATTTATTGATAACAAACAATGAGTATTTATCAGTCTAGTATCTGATAGCTAACCGACACCATTCATTATAATGGATTGTTAGTCATCACAATTTTAAATGTCATTGTGATGCTTGACCATCACTATCTAATATTGAAGTAAAATCTAACAAGAGCCATGTCGGACATGGCCATCCCCCGCCGTAAAAGCTTGATGTTAAACTGAGGCCAGTTATATTTAGGCTTCTTGTGCAGTGCATTTCTTCTCAATGAGTTCAATAATAGCTATTATACTTGCAGAGATATGCTCAGGACAAAATCTAAGTCTTTAAAACAACAAAGGGCAATAACTCCAAAATTATCCAAGCAAGAGTTGTGGTTCTTGTGCACTGCACTTCTCCTCAATGAGATCTATCCACCTATGAAGTTTCAAGTAAATAGCTATTATACTTTCAGAGATATGCTCAGGACAAAATCTAAGTCTTTAAAACAACAAAGGGGAATAACTCCAAAATTATCCAAGCAAGAGTTGTGGTTCTTGTGCTCTGCACTTCTCCTCAATAAGATCTATCCACCTATGAAGTTTCAAGTTGATGGCAATTATACTTTCAGAGATATGCTCAGGACAAGTCTAGTGACAGGATGACGTAATGACAGAAGGACAGAATGACGGACGGAGACCATTACTATATCCCCTTCGCCGAAACGGCGGGGGATAAAAATATCCAAAGGGAGAAGCACGGCTAGTCAACATTTGTAAGAACTAGAGGTGCTTGTCCTGTATTGCTCCACAGGCCTGATTGTACTGATTAAAGAAACGGTGTTCTCAAGAAATCGTATTCACCATGTGTGGCAAATAAATCTTATCAATGAAATCTTTTGATATTTCAAGCGCCTCTGGTTGAAGATTTCCTTTGTTATCACTTTGTAAAATTCAAGAACCCACAACATGCTTATGACAATCCTTCAGTAATAATTTGGGGTGTTATGGTAGATTCTGTATGCTAAATTTGAAAGCATTAACCCATTCACACACAACAAAATTTTAGACTGGTCCAGATTGAAAGAAGTAGCAGATGACAATTGTAAGTTGATGGAATTTCAAAATTCTTTATCTCTTAGGGTAGAAAACATTATAGTCAATGAAGAAATTGCTTGTTACAAGCAATTTCTTCATTTTCCACAATGTTTTCCAAAGCTAAAAATTTTTCTTGAGGGCCCTTAAAAAAGGCGGGATTGTGTGGGAATGGGTTATGGTCTTTTGGTTTTATCTCTTTGTACATTAATTTTATGAGAACCTACAACAAAGGGCTTATGTTGATCTAAGAGTTATAATTTGAACTTGTTTTGAACTTGTTCTTTAGGTGAAACAGCATGCAAAATTTGAAAGCTTTAGGTCTTTATATATGGAAGAAGAGGAATTTTGAACATTTCCTTCTAATAATCTCTATGTTCTTTCCCGAAACTGACAACATAGGTTTATGCTAATGCCCAACAATAGTTTAAAATATTTGTTTGATTGCTGTGTGCAAAATATTTTAAAGCTCTTTGGAGGATAAGATTTTCAAAAATTTCTCTTTTTGTGTCTATGTAAAAAATACCCGAACCAACAATATAGGGCTATTATGCTGTTCCTAGAAATATAATTTCAAGTTTTTTGTTTGAGAACCATAAGTCAATGCTGATTGCAAAATTCAAAGCTCTAGGCTTTTTGGTTTGGGAAGAGAAGATTTTCAAAAGTGTTCTTCAATATCTCTTTGTAAAATGCCGGAACCCATAACATAGGGATAACATTGATCCTAGAAAATAATTTTAAGTACTTTGATGGAGTACAATTTAAATCAATGTTGCAGTATATTCCGTTTTTTTTGGCAGGAGGTATAGGCAAACATCAGCCAGCACATATATGCTGTCTGATCTTTGTCTTCACCTCCTGCCTATGTGTTTTTGGTTGTTGTTTTTTTTTTTTTTTTTTTTTTTTTTTGGGGGGGGGGGGTTGAGCCAGACTTAATAAAATAAATTTTAAAATAAATATTGACCTACATTTGAAATACGAGTGTGTTTAGCTGTTTGATTTTAAATTAGTTCTAAAGATGATGTATAATTCAAGATGACAATGGTTGAAATTATTAGGATCTTCGTTTGGGAAGAGAGGATTAATAAAAATTTCCTACTTATCTCTTTGTAAAATAACAGAACCCAAAGCATAGGGCTTATAAAGATTAAAAGTTTATTGCGGGATTGGTGAAATATTTAAATCTGAAATAAGAATTACGCCCTGTATCTGTAGCTCTGCTTATGTTGATCGTAGATTAATAATTTTAAGGCAGACAGACAGACAGACAGATGGAAATGCAATATTTCTATACCCTACCCACCGCCCAGAACATCACAGCCTTTGCCAATTAGACTATCAAAAAGAGGAACACATTATTACAGCTAGGTGTACACAAAGCTTAAATTAGCTTATTGGAGCTTCTCACCGTTAGCATTTTATTGTACAAAATTTAACCCATTACCAAACAGCAAAATACTAAGACTGGTCCGATTTGAAAAGAGTTGCAGACAACAATTTAAAGTTTATGAAATTTTAGATATTTTCATTTTTCTGCACCTCCTGTTTGACTCTTTCAACACAGAGATGTTTATATATTTATTTTCAAGACTAAATTTAATATTAAAAATATTTTTTTACCCTGTACTTCCAGTGCTTTCGTGTCTTTGATTTAAATGTTTAGATAAGGATTATATTCAGCATGACATATCGTCTGCAACACCTACCTTTGAAAATGGAGCAGTCGAAAATTATATTGTCTCCTAACCCATTTCCAGATGGCTAAATTTTAGACTGGCCCAAATTGAAAGAATTTGCAGACTACAATTTAAAGTTTATGAAATTTTGAATTTTTTCAACTTTCTGGGTAGAAAATATTGTGGAAAATGAAGAAATTGCTTGTATCGAGCAATTTCTTCATTTTCAACAATGTTTTCCAATGCTTTTTTTTTCTTGGGGCGTCTAAAAGCGTCACTGAGTGGGAATGGGTTAAATGGGATAAATGGAGGTATCTGATGTCTGCTAGAATTTTTATGCAGTTAATTCCTTTACAGGTGAAATAAGGTAATAAAGTGTAACCTTATTAACTAAGCATTACCTGATGACAAAAGTTTAGATATATTTGAATTAAAGCCAACTTTTTAAATGAGGGTAGTGAAGAAACTGCTTTTTGTAGTTTCTCCACTTCCACATTGTTTTCCACATTTCTTTCTTCAGGATGATGGTGTGGGAAAAAGGTTTGTTAATAGAATCTCTGAAATACTATTGAAACTTTCACACAAAGATTGATCATAAAAATAGTTTTAGTTTGAAGTTTCAGTTTGAAGTTTTCAAAACCATCTTTTTGCTGAGTAGAAAAAAAAAATTCTTTGACAGCACTGTATACAATCAAAGGAAAAACAATTGATACTCTTCTTCGAACAAATAGACAGCTGGAAAGCATTTTAATCAAATTTGCCCTGTACCAGCACTTTCAGTACTTTGATTCTTGAGGAGGGGCATTAAAAAGCCTTATTTTGTGGAAACTGTTTAACCATTTCCTGTTCGATTCTTGGTTTTTATGTCCCTGTGTTTATTTTACTTGAGAAAACACAGTGGGAAAAGAAGAAATTGCTTGTGACAAGCAATTTCTTCTTCTCCCACATTATTTTCTACCCTACTGAATGATTTTTTTCCTATAAAATCAACTTTAAATTGTTGTATGCAAAACCTTTGAATAAGGGCATGTCCAAAAATTTTGCAAAACAATAATGGGTTAAATAATAAGCAAGGTAGACCTAGTTAAAAGCACATTAGCCAAGCAATATGAATGCAGTGATCTACTGAGGTTTGGAAAGCATCTTGGACAATGGCTCCATGGTCTAAAGAAAGTGGGAACATTTTATAAAATTGTTGGATCACACTAACATTGAAGCTACAGGGGATTTGAAACAAATGGAACAGTGTCCCTAGGTCTTAACCCATTCCCACACAATTACGCTTTTTGATGCCCCTCAAGAAAACAATTCGGGAAAACTTTGTGTAAAATCAAAGAAATTGCTTGTAACAGTTAGTTTCTTCTTTTTTCACAATGTTTTCTACCCAGAAAGATTTCATAAACATTAAATTGGGTCTGCAGCTCCATTCAAATTTGAACAGTCTAAAATTTGCTGCCTGGTAATGGTTTAAAACAGGGGACACCTATGATGTTTAGGATACAATGGTGCAAAAAGGCAACATACCAGGTAACTGTGAATGATAAAGTTATTGAAAATGATTATATGAATGATGTACCAGCATGGTCAAAGAAATTACATACATACTAGCTGGTATGAAATCCCCCTTCTCACTATTCCAAACAAACCTCTCTGCCATTACCTACAAAAATCAAAGTACTGATAAAACTGAAGGCCAGGAAATTATGGAAATTGTAAAATACCAATAATAATAAATTACACAACTAGGCATAATGAAAAGATTTGCAATATGTATCTCCATTGTTTACAGTTCAATAAATGGTTTTAGCATTATTCTAAATTTTGTGTGTTCAATCATGGCCCAAGATTTTAAAACTACTCAAGTGACAATTTATTCAAACTTTGACTTCATATCAAAGATGCATTTCTGCAGAATTGATATCGTAAATGCATAAAGTTAAAAAAAGGGTGGTAAATTGTTGCTTGGAAATTAGTGTTAAAGTATAAATTTTGCACAATGACCTTGAAGTTGGTACCAACAGAAAGGTCCTGTCCCAAGCAATTATCATGTGAAATATGAAGGCTCTGTCCCTTACCATTCAAGATATATGGCCAATGTTAAAAATATTTGGCAGATAAAACAGAGTAACGGACAAACAGATAAACAGACAGGGCAAAATCAATATGCCCTAGATTTATCAAGGGGGGGAGGGGATAAAAAGTTTGACTATCTTATGATGACTGTTCTGTGCCACCATAGCTTGGGCTTAGATAATTCAATAGCAATCCCAAACAAAAGTAATTTTGATTAACATCCACATTAAATGTGAAGCTCTTTGCTAGAATAGGTTGAATATGGTCTTGAAATGGTTCATGGTAGTATTTCTTTCACCAGCTTTCTTATTCAATATGCGGTAAACAGATCTGCTTTTTCAACAGATTCAGCAATTTAATAGGTGGCCTCCTAGGCCAACATTTTAGAGCCTGAAAGTAGCTCCGAGAAGAGCCTTTGAGGGATTTTCTGGCCTAAAAGTAGTGTTGACACTTAACTCACTTAACCAATTCCTGTATTCTGAGATCTGATAATTGACAGGTTTTCTCGGGAAATGTAAAGGTTTTAAAGGTTTGCTCTGAAATTCAAGGTTTTTAAAGGTTTTAAGGTCTCACTAGCAGACTGTGTTATCCATTTTGGTAAAGTGTTGCAGAAATTTGACCCTGATAAATGACCTTGACCATGTAGCATGACCTCAACCTTAGTATCTGCAGATGTGTATGGATGAGATCTATCATCTTGTCAAATACGTGCACTGTATCTTGAAAAGGCTTCAAGTAATTGTAAATGTTAATTTTTTTGCTACAGACCAACAGAATGACAGACAGACAATGGTAAAACAATACACCCTGACCTTTCAATACTGGGGAATAAACATGCACTGCCCTGCAATGAAAATAAATAAGGTCAAATCAAATTTTTTTTTTCAATAATTCTTCAAGTGGGTAATCTAAGGGACTTAAAAAAATTCCGACAAAGTTTTATGCAAATTGGCATAGTGGTTAAGGAAAATATGTTTGAAGAATGGTTTGTGACACACATTGACAAATCACTGTGATCCTTAATGAAGAGATAGTTCATTGCCCAAAATATTCCCTGCAACTCCCCAAAATAAAATTGTTGCCGGCAACTTCTTTTATTTTGGACCAGTCTTAAAATTTGATTATCTGGTATAAAAGGAGAATAATAAGATTACTTTTTCTAAGCTAAGGGAAGTAGCTCATATTCAACTTATGTGCATCTTAGCTACTCAGATCAGCAGCATTAATGGGCCCCTACCGAAATACAGAGTTACTCTACTTGACCAGTTACTTCCCTTTAATTTTGTACACTATCTATGACACAAGAAGATAGTCACAAGAATGCCTATAAATTTGATGTCTTTCCTATCATCAAATTTATTAAAGCTTTTCATCCTTATTCATGAAATATTTAAAATTCCACAGTCAATTTATTTGAAAGCTTAACCCTTTTCATGCTGAACCTTGAATATTCAGGTTTTGGCAGGAGGTTTAGACCAAGATCAGCCTGCACATAAGTGCAGTCTGATCTTGGTCTACACCTCCTGCCTGTACTGTTCCTGCCAGAGCTGTCTTATGAAATTCATTTCTAAAAGAAATATTGATTTTTTTTACAAGTTCTATCAGTGCTTTCAGCCCTTTGATTTTACAGCAATTCAATAAGGTAATTTATTCAGCATGACAAGGGTTAAGTACTTAAACCCATTAGCAAAGGCAAAATTTTTGACTGGTCCAAATTGAAAGGAGCTGCAGACAATAATTTGAAGCTTGTGAAATTTTCGTTTCTTTTAACCCTTGTAACAAGCAATTTCTTCATTCAGACCTCGAATTTCCAAGAAAATTTGACTTGCAATTTTTTGCAAGTGGCTTTTGAAACAACTCGCAAAAAGTTAAATTCACTTGCAATTTTAGTATTAGTTACTATACATGTTTACCTATAGAAAAATAAAATCATATATTATTAAATGAGTTCTTCTTTTATTGTGAAAAAATCTTCAACGAAAAAACAAGTTGATCTAACATTAATTCATTTCCAGACAACACAACTTTAGACTAGTCCATATTAAAAGAGGTTGCTTGCAGCTGCTCTACCAGAGCTTTCAATCCTTTGATTTTATGCAATTTTGAAAGGGATTTCATCCAGCATGAAAAAGGATAAAACCTACTAACATAATGGAGAGAGTGGTTAGTGAACACGACATCTTGAAAATTTACTTTTCTGGTTGAGATTGATATTTGGACTCGGAGGAGCATCCATTTACGAATGCATTCTTTTCACAAAGGTTGCCTTGTTAGAATATTTGACTGGGTGATGGATTGCAAACTTAATCATTTGAAGGCTCAGTTTCTGTTTTTCTAGGCTTCAAACCTAATCATTGCGAAATGCAGACAATAAAAGTTACACAAAACACAAAGCTTTGAAACTAACACTAAAATACGGGACATTGTTGTTGGTATCTTGCGGGATTTGGTTTTTGAGAAGAGGATTCTTAATAACTGATGAGTTGACAAATGACTACAGTATACTGGAATTTACCGGTATTCTGATCCCAGGAATTAATATTGTATCTAGAATTCCTGTTTAGGAAAATATGTAAAAAACAAGATCCAAAGGAAAAGCATAAACCACGGTACTCGCCTAGAAGGTTAAGCACAGTCATCATGCAAAAAAAGAATGAAAAAATAATACGTCATCTTTTTCTGCTTATTTATTTCACTTGCAAAAAGAATCAAGTTGCAGAAAAAATCACTTGCATTCTTCATTTTTAACTCGCAAATTGCAAATATGAAAGCTGAAATTCGAGCTCTGTTCTTTTTTCACAATGTTTTCCAAAGCTTTTTTACTTTGGGACTTCTCATAAAATCATTGAGTGGTAGTGGGTTAAATGACAAGATTATCATAAGTCAATCACACAACAAAATTTTAAACTGGTCCAAATTCAAAGGAGTTGCAGACAATAATTTAAAGTTGAGGAAATTTTAGATTTTTTCAGCTTTCTAGGTAAAAAAAAATTGTGTAAAATGAAGAAATTGCTTGTGACAAGCAATTTCTTCATTTTACACAATGTTTTCCAATTTGTTATTCTTGAGGGGCATCCAAGAGCATCACTGTGTGGGAATAGGTTAAGCCTCAAAATAAGCTTTGACCTAGTGACCTACTCTCTGACAGAATGTTACCAAACATCACTGGAAAATTATTTACACACTTCAGGCTGAGCTAAAATTGAGCAGACAACAAAACACTAATCAAAGGACTGAAAGTCCTGAGAGCGGTTTTGCTGGTTTATCAGTAACCGCGCTCAGTAATACGAGCATGTTTCATCAATATGAGTGAGTAAATCGTACACCTAAGTAGGAGGAGCAGCTGGAGGCTCGATAAGGATGTAGTGGTAGTATTGGTGTGTGAACTACCAGGAATCCATGGTAAGGAGCTCCACCCGCCCGATATAATTGAAATACTATTAAAAGTTGCGTTAAACCCTATTCAATCAATCATGACCTATTACTGTTTACCGAAATCACTATTTTGAATTAATCGCAACGTTTTCTTCTTTAGTGTGTGAAAATTTGTGGTTGTGTGGAAAAGGGTTTAATGATAAAAGGGAAAGAAATCAAAGTTAACATTCAATTCTTTTTTCGATGAGCATATTATTATCACAATTGAAGTTGTTAAATGTCCGTTTCAAAGATTTAGTCGAATTCGAGAGGTAAAAGGTGTTTTATTCGATGGGGTTAATAGGAGCTTCTATAACAGGGTTGTAACGTGTTACATATACTGTGTATACGGGGTGTAATTTTGCCCAGCCCTGCCAGGTCAAAACACTAACAGACAGTTTACATGTATTCGCTATCTCCACTAACCACTGACCTAGATTCTATCTTGAAACGCGGGGAAATTATTTCTCTCATTTTGACAATTCATTAGACAATTTACAAAGGATATATAAAGTTTTAAACCATTTTCCTTGATATTCATGATTAAAAGGAGGCTGTTGGCATTCAGCAGGTAAGTTACTTTCTTCATCAGCGATGAAACAAGATGGAGGCGATCACATAGATTTTCATGTCTATGAGCATGCGTGAAAATGAGCGGAAATGTGCGAGAACTTGTTTCCGGTTGATCGATATGAAATACCAGTTTTTCCTAAAAAAAACGCTAAAAACTGACCAAAGATTAAAAATATAGAGGAAGAAGAACAAATCTGTCTACACTTATTTAATTCAGGTTAAAAAATTGAATATTATACCTAAATATATACAGCATGTACTTAACCCTTGTCATGCTGAACTCAGAATATTCCGGTGTTGGTAGGAGATGTAGACCAAGATCAGTCTGATCTTGGTCTACACCTCCTGCTTGTACTTTTCCTAGTTGTTTATGAAATTGATTTCTAATAGAACAAGAAGTTCTATCAGTACTTTCAGCCCTTTGATTTTACAGCAATTCAGTAAGGTTATTATTATTATAACAAGGGTTAATAAATGACCATTGGACTATAATTACTTAGAACAGCACATGTCCCTCATATTGTGTTTTAACCCATTCCCACACAATGACACTTTGGGATGCCCCCCCCCCCCCAAATACTATTGGGAAACAAGTTTGTAAATTAAAAAAATTGCTTGTAACAAGCAATTTCGTTATTTTACACAATGTTTTATACAAAGTCCAAAAATGTAAAATTTCATAAATTTCAAACTGTTTTCAGCAAATCCTTCCAGCCTAAATTTTTACCATCTGGTAATTGGTTTAAGGTTTTGTTTGTATACAAGAGTGACAAATTATATCAGAATTATTCCCCCCCCCCCCCCCCTGTTGAAGTATAATAACCTGTGTTTGTTTCAGACTTGACACAAGTCTTTATCACACAACTTAATCTACATATTTATTCATTTTAATGTGTCAGCCCTTTACATAGGTCCATGATAGATAAATTCTTTCTACTATATTGTTACCACACATTTTATATCCACTGAAGAAATAAATTGAGAAAAAAATAAATAATAGGCTAAGTGGAAATAGGCAATTTCCCCCTTTCTCATAATTTTTTTCTACCTAATTTGGCACTAATTTTCTTAAATAAACACAATTTCACAACATGGACTTTTGCAACTTCTTGGAATTTGGACTAATCTATGAAGTGTTCTCATCTGGTAATGCGTTCCAATCTTCCAATTAATCAATCAGAGTACTGAAAGTACCGTAAGCTGAAAGTATTGTTTTGTTGAGTAATCTTTTTTCCCAAATGCTATCATGATAAAAAAATAATGGGCCCATTGGTATTGTAACCTGAAAGTATTGTTTGGTTAAGTAATCTTTTTTGCAAGATGTTATGATAAAAAAAACAATAGGCCCATTACAAGTCATACAAGTCCAAAGAGCACAAAAACAGATAAAAGTTCACCAGATTATGCTACAAATGTTATATCAAAGCCATTCTGTTTGTGAGAAAAAGATCACTATACAAGCCTATGTGAAACTTGTGAAATCTGGGAACAAGCTAATTTTGACCCTGGGTCTATAATTTATACAATCTTGATAGAGGTCCACCAGATGATGCTACATACCAAATATCAAAGCTCTAGGCCCTCCAAGTTGGAAGAAGATTTTTTTTTTTAATTTTCACTATATCAGCTCTATGTAAAAATCTTGGGGTCCAGGAATGGGCTAATTCTGACCCTTGGGCCATAACTTACACAATGTTGGTAGAGGTCCACCAAATGATGCTACATACCAATTATCAAAGCTCTAGGCGCTCCAGCTTTGAAGAAAAAAATCTAAAGTGTTTACTATATAAGCCCTTTGTTAAACTTGTGAATTCTGACCCTGGGGGCCATACTTTATACACTTTGATTGCCACTTACCAAATATCAGAGCTGTAGGTCTTTTGGTTTGGTACAAAAAGATTTTCAAAGTTGTCAATATGTAAGCTTATGCTCCCCCCACCCTTCACCCCCCTACCCCACCAGCATGGCCATTTCTTGACAGATTTTTTTCTTGTACAAACTTTGTAGTCCTTGCCCTGAAGACTCTAAATACCAAATGTGAATCCGACAACAGCCAGCTCATGACAAGAAGATTGACCCTTTTTGCCCCTTATTGGGCCCCCAGGGGAGATAACTCCATGACATGTACAAATCTTACGCACCTTCCAATGGGGATGCTTCCTGCTGAAGTTGGTTGAAATCCGTCCAAGGTTTCTTAAGAAGTCAAAAATGTTAAAAATAATTACACACTGCACTGTGCACAGCGCACTGTGATGGAAGAAACACAATTGCAATATGACCTTTGGGCAGGCAACCTAACAATGGAGAATGTAACTCAGAAGTTAAAAGGCATACTTTTGAGGTTTTTTCCTACAATTGTAACTCTAATAAACTACATAGCTGTCATGAAATCAAAGCGTAAGGCATACTTTTAAGGTTTTTTCCTACAATTTTAACTCTAATAAACTACATAGCTGTCATGAAATCAAAGTGTAAGGCATACTTTTAAGGTTTTTTCCTACAATTTTAACTCTAATAAACTACATAGCTGTCATGAAATCAAAGCGCTTTAAAGACTAGAAGCACCAGCTGTTGGTTAATATGAATTTCAAAAAATTATCTCACAAACAACTTTGGCTTAAAATGGACAAGCAGGTGAAGACTAAGATCAAACTGCACATATCTGCAGGCTGATCTTTGTCTAGACCTCCTGCCAAAGAAGGAATATTCCAGGTTCAGCACGATAATGGTTAAATACAGTTCATTCATGTAGCCAACCGGCCAAACAAAGCACCTTGGTGCATAGTGAAGACTCTATAAGTCATTACTTGACGCACATATTGGAAATGCTAATTCTCTATTGAAAAAAGTGAAAATTAGGTTTTGCACATAAGAAACAAATGCTTTTTTTTTTTTTGCATGTTTTCTACTATAACATACAAAAGGACTATGATGATCCTAAAGCCCTCACTTGCTAGTTATTCTAACAAACTAGAGACGATTGAGGGACTACATCGCTCCACAGGCCTGATTGTACTGATTAAGCAAATGGAGTTTTCAGGAATCAACTGATTAAGCAAATGGAGTTTTCAGGAATCATATTCACCATGTTTGGAAATGAAATCTTTTAATATTTCAACCTTTTCATTGATTTAAAAAAGTCAGATCATTACCAAGTCAGATGAAAAAGGTATTCACAATTTTTAAAAATAAAAACACTGGATACCATATATGGACATAAGCCACAACCTTAAAAGCCATTTACATCGAATCATAATTAAAGTTTTAATCCATCTACTGGTTTTCAAGAAAACAATTTTCAAAGCTTTCACCATATATGGAAATTAGCCTAACTCATTAAAGCCATGTTTTTCATCTGATTAAATTTATTTAAAGAAATCTGATAAAGGGTCATCAAAGAACCATTTCCATGAAAATTGCTCAAAATCCATCAACTGGTGTTTGAGAAATTATTTCAAAGGACTCACTGTCTGATACAGAGTCACCAATGATTATTCCTGTAAAATTACGTTTAACTCCATCCACTAGTTTCTGAGAAGATTTTTATATTGAAATTAGCCCTGCCCATTGAAGCCATGTTTTTCATCCATTCAGAATTCTTTGAAGATATCTAATAAAGGGTCCCTGAATAATCATTCCTGTAAAATTTGGTTGAAATCTATCAATTGGTTTGTGAGAAGAAAATTTCTAAAGGTTTCTCCATATATGAAAATAAGCCCCACCCATTAAAATCATGTTTTTCATTGGATCAAAATTCTTTGAAGGAATCTGATAAAAGGTCACCCTAGAATCATTTCTGTGAAATTTGGTTGATCTCTGTTCTGTACTATCTGAGAAGAAGATAGTTTACGGACGCACGCATGCCCTCACGCACGATGGACAAAATGCCATGACAATAGCATCAGCCAGTGGAGCTAAAAATCATTAAAATTGAGCACATATAGTTTCCCCTAAAGTGTACACAAAGAAGATTCCCTTTCTTGTGTTTCATATAAATCATACATAATAATTCTACAAGATTCGTCCTTATAAACTGATAAACATCGGACAAAGTTTCATCAAAATTGAGCACTATTTTGAGCATAATCCCGACAAAAGGTAGTCACAAAAGCTCACTTGAGCATTTTGTGCTCATAGACTGCTCCAAATACGAAAATGTTGCAGACCACAATTTTAAGTTTATGAAATTTGAACAAGGTGCAAAATCGTCATGAGTACGTCTGCCACACTGCTTGATGTCATTTAGGGGCGGGGATATGAATAAAAGTCTGAAGAACAACAATAATGGGCAATAACTCACAAGGTACAGTTATGGTTCTTTATCATGTTATTTTGATCATGAACTTCCATGATCATACCACATACATGTGATATAATTTCTCCAGAGGCTCATAGGGAGTTTTGAAAGTTTTGGTAGGGAGATTGGGTTCTCAAATAGTGAGATTTTAGCGCGCCCCGAGATTTGCTTAAATGTCACAAACTTGCTATTATTTTTGCATTTTTAATAAATCAGGGTGTTGTTATTTTTATTAGCTAGCAAAGCGTGAGCTTTGATAGCTAAAGTTAACAGACAAAATTTTGAGACTGTCTCAAAGTTCAATGAGTGCAAACTGCCATTGGAGGTGTTACCACTAAATCCATCGAATGCCTACGCTATAAAAAGTAGTTCTTATATATTTCAGGAATATTGTAAACTCTAATCAAATTGTAGAGAACTATGTCAAAAGCATGCTATTTAACCCATTTCCACTCAATTCCACTTTTTAAAAGCTTTGGACAACATTGTGGAAAATGAAGAAATTGCTTGTCACAAAACTTTTGAATTTGGACAGGTCTAAAATTTCGGAAAACAGGAAAGGGTTAACAAGATCTATTCATCAATAAAGTTTCAAAATGATAGGTGAAATAATTTACGAGTAATGCTCGGAACAAAATCAATTTTCAAAATTAACAAAGGGCAATAACATGAAAAATATGAGATATGGTTCTTGTGCACTTAACTTCTCTTTCATCAGATCTATCCACCTCTGAAGGTTGATAATTCTACCTTGCATACTTTTTGAGTAAATCGATTTTTGAAATCCAAAAAAGGGAAACAATGCCAATTAACATTATAAATTGTCATCCGGTACTGGCTTATGATTCTTGAGCCATGAGCTTCTCCCACATGAGGGACTATACAACTGCAGAGAAACAGACAGAGGGCGTAATTGGTATCTTAGATTAAAATGTTTCACCAATGCTGCCATAAACCGTATGTCGTAGGAACTCATTTGAATCGTCTAGACGCGACGATTCAGATGAGTACCAACAACACAGGATTTCGATGAATAATAAGGATTTTAAAATGCTGTTACCCCTTATCTAGACCTCTGCAACTGTAAAGTTTCATGATTTTACCTTCCATAGTTCTTCAGTAATGCTCAATACAAAAAGCAAGTTTGAAAATAAACAAAGGGCAATAACTCAAAAATTATGATGAGTAGATTTAAGGTACCTGTATATTGCACTTATTGATAAGATCTATCGACTTGTGAAGTTTCATAATTCTACTGAGCTAACCAGTTCTATTTTAGCAATGCTCTGGGCAAAAATTAAGTTAAAAAATTAACAAATGGCAATAACTCTAGAACTATGACATACAGAGTTAAGAATTTGAGAACTGCACTTCTCCTTGATTAGATCTAGTTTCATGATTCTAGCTTGCATACTGTTTGAGTAATGCTCCCGGCAAAAATCAAGTTGAAAAATTATCAAAGGGCAATAACTCCAAAAATATGGAGAGAAGAGTTATGGTTCTTGTGCACTACATTTCTCCTTGACAAGATCTATCAACCTGTGCAGTTTCATGATTCTAGCTTCTTGAGTTATGCTCTGGACAAACATGGTCTGCGGACCGACCAACTGACAGAAACCCTCTTTATGGAGTCATTATAATAAAGCAAATAAATGGAATACTGTTGCAATCTGGAAAAACATTGTGTCAACAATTTACGCAATGTTTTCTATGCAGAAAACTGAAAAAAATTAAAATATCAACTTAACCTTTGTCATGCTGAGCCAGGAATATTCCGGTTTTGGCAGGAGGTGTAGACCAAGATCAGCCTGCACATAAGTGCAGTCTGATCTTAGTCTACACCTTCTGCTTGTACTTTTCCTGCCGGAGTTGTTTATAAACTGATTTCTAAAAGAAATATTGATTTTTGAACAAGTTCTGTCAGCACTTTCAGCCCTTTGATTTTACATCAATTTAGAAAGGTAATTTATACAGCATGACAAGGGTTTACATTGTTGTGACGTCTGCAACTTCTTTGAATTTGGACTGTCTAAAATTTTATTGTGTGGTATTGTAATGGGTTAACCTTATTTCAAGGTGAGTGAGGTAAGTTGATAATGGAAATTCTCCCTCATTTACATGGAAAGATACGATTCTTTGCAAGTGGAAGATTAGGGTAAGGTCTGTAAAGTAATTTAACCTTTGTCATGCTGAATTACAAATCCTATACAGAATGCTTTAAAATCAAATGTCAGACAGCACTGGAAGATCTTATTGAGGGTCAATATTTCTTTTGAAAATTGATCATTTAAAGAACTCTGGCTAAAAGTGGACAAGCAGGAAATGTAGACCAAGATCAGAATGTACTTATGTGCTGGCTGATCTTTGTCTATACCTCCTGCCAAACCCAAAATACTCAGCATGACACAGGTTAATTTTTCAAGAAAAGTTCATTAGACAACTTTTTTAAATTTAAGAAATTTGACCAATTTCCACAAAATTGCACTTCATGAGACCCCTGAAAACAAATAATTGAGAAAAAATTATGTAAAAATAAGGAAATGGACTAAATTTTCATTCAACAGTGTTTCCAACCCAGAAAGTTTCAGTTTAGACCAGTCTATAATTTGCAGTTAAGTCATATCACTTGTGTGAAGGGCAGATAACTTTGAACCACAAACTAAGGTAGAATCTACACTGAAAAATTTGTCAAAAACTTCATATGTTATTCCAAAACATATGGTTTAATAGAAAATATTCATTGTGCTGAAAATCGGCCTGTGATGCTGGGCTTGAAAGTGGGCTACCATATCGCAGCTGATGCAGGACCTCTGTGATACACTAGTGGCTGTTTGGATCATGCAGTCAAATCGTCAGCCCGATTAGCTCAGTTGGTAGAGCACTTGACTTTAAACCTCAAGATCACGGGTTCGAGCCCTGACCATATCAACTAGCACAACTAATTGTCTTTCGGATGAGACGTTAAACCGAGGCCCTGTGTGACGATGCTATCCATCGAGCACGTTAAAGAACGAGGCGGAGCTCTCAGCAGTTTCGTCCTGTATCCTTGCACTATCTCCCGTAACAACTAACCGTCTTCTGGGGGCGTCGCTCATATGGGCATGTGCTACGGTAGCGACGATAAATAAACGGAAATACACATGCAGTCAAATTGTTCCGAAAAATTATCAAGACATAAAGATCTACTTACCGAACTCGTTACGCAAATGAATATAACACATAAATGACTACGCACTGCGTCATGTGCACAGGTTTAACAGACTGTTTATCTGCATTACGAAAACGAAACTACCATTTCTGGAAAATACAGACGACCTATTTGGTTACACTCCAGTCCGTTTTTCATTGATTACATATAAAGTAAAAAGGGTCAATTTTGGCGGTGCAAAGCTCTTACAAGTTTCGGGTGGCAAAGTACCAGAGAAGATAAAATAAGATAAGATAATTTTATTGCTAAAGTATACCCATGGTGAGGGTTAAAGACAATGATACAAACACAACTTCACAAAAGAAAGCGAATGAAATAAAAAATGAAAAAAATGAAATAACTAAGACGTTCAGATGAAATTAGGGATAAGCACGGGGAGCAGATACGTATGCTTGATATAAAATAAATTGACCCAGTATATTAAGAATACTATATGCTAATGTAATACAAAATGGCCCAGAAGGCAAACAGCCATTATTATGCTTTTAGGTCGATCGATGCAAACTTTTGTTGCCTGTGTTCGATAAATTAATGTTTAACTCCTGTAGTCTTCACCTCCCGAAATTTACGTTGAACACAGAGCCCATCCAAATGTCCTAGATCCGATATCGTAGCCCTCTTTCTGACAATCTACCTCGCCAGCAGATTTTTAGGAAGAAGGCTACGATATCGTAGCCAAAATGTCCGAAATACGGGACGAGGTACGGAAGAACACTTCAAACCCCGGCAACAAACAACAAAAGGTCATTAGCGTGATCGAGCCACACACGTGGTGATTTAGTGCTACAGTGGCCATCTGTCATTGCACATCATCAGTAGCAAGATTTTAGGCCATATATGGAGTGTAGCCTATAAAACCGTTAATATGGAATAAACTTTTTAAAAAAGGTCCAAACTAACACTTCTCATCTTATATAGCCAATCAATAGCACGCATGCTTTTTATAATGATAAATGATAAATGTTACGAAATCAGTGTAAGCATCCCCAATCGAATGCAGGTAGTCACCCGGGATGCTTATGATGAATTGAATAAGTCAAAAGACGTCAGTTAAAATACTCTTGCATTTTCCTTTTCGTGTTTGGTTATCTTTTAAGCTCACCTGTGCTCATGGTGAGGTATTTTGATCGACCTTTTTCCGGCGTGCATCGTCCGTCGTGTGTCAACAATTTTAAAACGGAATCTCCTCCCAAATCCCTTGGCCAGTTTGGCAGACATGTTCCTTAGGTTGTGCCCTTTAAAAAATGCTGAAAGAATTCAAATCCTTTGAAAACTCGGGTCGCCATGGTAACAAAACTGAAAATTAAAAAAATCTATGAAAACGATCTTCTCCTAATCCGAGAAGGCGTAGGGCCTTGACATTTTGCATGAAGCATCAGTACATAGACCTTCTCCAGAATT
Source organism: Fragum fragum (assembly GCA_946902895.1). Taxonomy (NCBI): domain Eukaryota; kingdom Metazoa; phylum Mollusca; class Bivalvia; order Cardiida; family Cardiidae; genus Fragum; species Fragum fragum. Next base: position 4,967,890 of record OX336378.1, read on the forward strand.
GCCGAAGAATTTACCCACGGGTCCCCAGGGACGGAGGCCCCGGGGATGGGGCTTATAAGAAAAAAACCGATTCTCTAAATGACGTCTACTCCAAAACCACTCGGCCAATTTCAACCTAATTTGGCTGAAATGTTTCTAGGTGGTGCCCTTGAAAGTTGTTAAAAATTGAAATCCAATAAAAACCTGGTTGCCACGGCAACAAAACAGAAATAAAAAAGAAAAACTCTTTTAAAATGATCTCCTCCTGACCCAGAAGGCGTAGAGCCTTGATATTTTGCATGAAGTATCAGTACACCGACGTCTTTAAGAATTGCTGAAATTATCACTATCGGGATGGAGCTTATAGAGAAATAAGGAAGGATTTTTAAAACGACATCTAATCCCTTACCACTGGGCCGTTTCTGACTTACTGTAACTTACTGGTAAAGGGGCCAATAATTAGCCATTGGCTGTTAGGGGCTCTTCTGGATTCGTTTGTCTCACTTCACTGGTGTAGCATTTTATAATATTCTTTTAGGGTGATGGCGCCATTGTTTGGTAAGTCTACTCTTAAAGGTATTCAAATTGTTAGCATTTATTGTTTTATTTGGCTCTCACGGCTAACCTATTTTATTTGTAAATGTATTTTTGTTGCATTTGTTTTATATGTATACATAATTTCAGATTGTATCCTTTTGTTCAAAAGTTGTTATTCATTTCCAAAAAAAAATGGGGTTGAAGTGACATCAATATTTCTTAGTATTTTCTATGTTTGGAACATGTCTGTTCTGGTTCTGTTGGAAGTCCTAACTGCTTTAGTCTGTCGTTGTATGGTAGATGGCGAATACTTGGTATCAATTTGGTTGCTCTTCTCTGTACATTTTAGCCGCCGTCATAGCGCAGTCGGTAGCGCGTCAGACTCCTAATCTTCAATTATGAGAGTCATGGGTTCGATCCCCGGGGTGGCACATATCCTTTCCGTCATTTGTCTCTCACCAATGGGTGGATAATCGTAAACATAAGTGGGATAGCAGCTGGAGGCTAGGAAAGGATGTAGTGGTAGTGCTGGTGTGAGAAATACCAGAAATCCATTGTTAAGTGCTCCAGCCGCCGAGATATGACTGGAATACTCTTAAAAATCGGCGTTAAACCCCATTCAATCAATCAATCTCTGTACATATTAGATATATTTTTTGTTTTTGTTCGGGTATGGACACCAGATAGCACTTGCGTATTAAAGATCAGGTCTTACCACTCATTTATACGGGCTTAGAGATATTTCTTTGTTAAGATATAGATGATGCCAAATTTTCTGTTGGTGATTTTTCATTAAAAAATGTGACTGTTGAATGCGAGTTTTTCGTCAACTATGACCCCTAAATCTTTTTCCTCTGTTACCCTGGTGATGTTTTCTAATTGATTTTGATATACGTGTATACTCATTTGGTATTTTCTATTGCTGTTTTTATTTCATAGGTATTTGTATTTGATTGCGTTGAATTTATATTTCCATGTTTCAGACTATCTGCAACGAGAAATAGGTTGTCCAAGGACAACATGTCGTGCCCGCTGATTTGAACATAGAATGTGATGCACAGAATGTTTCATTTTAAACATTGATCTTGACTTTGGGCATATCACAACAAGCGTTTTAAATGACAAAAGCTCTCACGAAGTAGAACAACTGTACTAAGAGATTTTCAAATCCATCCATAAATACAAGTAAAAGTCATACTATGGCCAAGATCGTTTCACCTTCAACAGTGATATCGACCTTGCATGTATCATTAGATACTTGCACTCATCAAGAAGAGCAACTGTGTCACATTATTTTCAAATCCATACATAAACGTAGAAGTTATGCTGCTGACAAGGTCAATTTTGTCCTTTCACTTTAAAACCTAAACCTTGACCTTAAACGTATCACAACAAACGTTTCGTATGTCACTAGCTCTCACCAAGAAGAAACTCTGTGACAAGTTATCTTTAAATCCATCAATAATGCAGTAGAAGATATGTTCAAGACAAGTTATCATTAAAGAGAACAACTGTGCCAAGTTATTTTCAGATTCATCCATGTAGAAGTTATGCTCCGGGCAAGGTCAATTTTGACATTTGACCTTCAACTCTTACTTTAACCTTGGAGGTATCCCAACAAACGTTTCTCATGACAGTAGCACTCATTAAGGAGAACAACTGTGCCAAGTTATTTTAAAATCCATCAATAAATGTAGGTCGAGAGTCTCTGGTTTTTATTTGTCACCAGCTTTAAAGATAAGAGTTACGTTGGCATTATTCCATTCTGTAGGAACAATAGCTTCTTCCGTTGATTTTCTAAGTATCATTGTAAGTAGTTTCAGTATAGGGTTTCTGAGCATTCTGCTAGTACTCTAGGGTGAATTCCGTCAGGTCCAGAAGATTTATAGTATCCTACCGGTTACCGGTTGGGGGACTATATGTTTACTCGATTCTATCTTTTGTCCGGACCATATGTCCTAAACAATAAGTGCTTGCAACTTCAAACGTTATACACTTATAGATCACAATTTTTCCGGAATATAACTCCTAAACCATAAGTGATAGCAACTTCAAACTTTATATACTTATAGATCACAATGTGGAGAAGTGTCATGTACAAGAACCGTTACACAGCCATACCCACTTTTGAGTTATTGCCCTTTGTTTATTTGTTTTTTAGCTTTACATTTTTGTCCGGACCATATCTCCTAAATCATAAGTGCTAGCAACTTCAAACTTTATACAATTACGTGTATAAATAATAATGTTGAGACCAAAAACTTTTACTCTGTCACGCCCTCTTTTCGAGTTATTGCCCTTTGTTATTTTTACCTTTATTGTCTTCTCAATGATGTCTACTTTTAAACGTCCAATTTTGGTAAACCCTTTCCTAAATGGCAAAAAATTTATATAGCTGCTGCAGACGACAAAATGAACATTATTTTATAAAGAAATAATGAACATTAAAGTACAGAAAAAATTTGAGAAAATTGATAAATTGTTAAAATAAGCATTTTCTTCTTTCTCTCATGTTTTCCTAGGCTTACTCTTAGGGACGTCAAAACCAGGTATTGTTTGGGAAAAGATTAGTTATAAACAAGAGTACCGCCTACGGGTGCCTACGCTCGGCTGTTTAGTGCTGGATAGTAATCAAAATATATCAGGATTTCCCCCTTGATGGTATAGGTTGCTTTTTTGATAGTGAACAAGTCTGCCAAGTTTCAAGTGAATGCCTTTAGTAGAACCAGAGATATCACAAAATGTAAAAGTTTTCGCACGACGACGACGACGACAACAATGACGCCGACAACGAGGACGACACCAAGCTCATAGCAATACGACGACGACGACGACACCAAGGCTATAGCAATACTTCGTAAATTGACTAAAATATACAAATGATCGATCTGAGTCTAAATTCTACTCTGGGAAATAGTTCAACGCGGGAAACCCTCTCAAAGCTGTCTCGTCGGTCTCTTTGATGTACGTTACAACCCTACGCTCCCGTAGAGTAGAATGGCCAGGCCCATCATTTTTATGACGTCAGCTGTGTTTTTGCATCAACAGAGGAATATTCTAGGGTAGCTGGTTGACAGAAAAATGCAATTACTTTGATCTCCGTTAAAGAAAATCACCAGTCGTAAAAAAAACTTTGGATAAAAAGTATCGGAAAAGAAATTTACAACAAAAAGTAACGTCATTTGATCTCCTTTTCACCTTATAAAATTGATCGATTCGACGATTGATAGGGTTCAAAACAGTAACAGACAAGTAAAAATTGCTGTAATGTACAGCAAAGTAAATTGTGTCGTCCCTTGAGACAGACGGACAGTGGTAACCATTATCCGTGAAACGATTGATGCGGGTCGGGCGTTAAAATGTTCAGTTACATGCATTGACTAATTTACAATGGGGGAGAAGCATATTTCCTCAGAAAAATTCTTCTAGAGTTCCGAGTTATTTCGAATAAATAAATGTAGCTGTAATTGTCCAGATAAAACCGGACGGACTAACTGAGTGGCCAACAGATGCACAAATGCCGAGATGTTACTGTGACAACTATGTCTCGCTCACCCCACGTGAGCTGGACAAAAATGAGAAAGCCAACGGTATCTATAAACTTTTAATGAAATGAAATTAACAAAAGTTGAAGTACCCTCCCATGAGTAACAACAAAACTAAAAATTCAAAAAGGTAATGTTTTAAAGAAATACCTGTCATTATCTTATTTAGATCATGTGAGCTATTTTTTCATTGAATGAGATTAAGTGTGATTTCCAACAGTATTCAGTTATACTGTGATGATTTGTGCAGCTAGAAATGGCTTTCTTTTGTTTATTACACCAGTACGACAAACATTTTATCTGAGCTACTTGCGGCCCATCCAAGTTAGGCATACATGTACTTGTTATGATTTGGTTGAAGATAAATGAAGCATGCCACAATAACTTTTGCAAATGTCACACGAGAGTTTGCTGAGATGATGATTAATCCTACAACCAAAGGATTGAGAGCCATGCATTACTGGCTGACCTAACCGGGTTAGCATTTGGAGAATTAGTTAAGCTCGTTGAAGCCATGACATTCATAAAATTGAAAATCTTTGAGAAATTTGGGGAAAAGGCTAGATAAGTATTGTATCTGTGGAATTATGTTGAAATTGACGCATAGATGCACAAGTTGTAGTGGGTGATGAAATGTGAGTTTTGTCTCTACAAGTATGGACAAAAATGAGTTTTCATTACTTACCACTTGTACATGTATTGTAGTATAGAAGGAAATATTTTAAGGGAAAGTTAATGGTTGAAGACATGGAAGAATGGATACACAGTTAATACAGCACTATGACAATGGCCCCAGTGGCGTTTGTCCAGTGGATCTTCAAATTAGATAAAAGTAAAAAATAGACAAAGTGAACAAGATGTGTTTGTGAAACACAAATGCCTCTGAAACGACAATTTTTTCAGAAGTTTGACTTTTACAGACGACCATGACCTTGTCACAGCAAATGTGTATCATAAAGATCTATTATTTTGCCAAATATGAACAGTGTATCTTGAAAAGGCTTGAAGTAATGAGCAATGATTAGTTTTTTTTGGTTAAGTTTTACAGATAGACAGGCAGAGAGATGGGCAATCTTGGGAAAAAAGAAGAAATTTCTTCATCTATTCCGACAATATTTGAAAGAAAAATGCTGATTTGTTTTTTTAAATTATTTGCACTTACTGTTATTGTTAACATAATTTTTACATTTTGAATCAGTATCAACTTTTATATAAAAAAGGGTTAAAATCATTTTTAACGAGAGGTGAATTTGGGATTATCTTTTAAGAATCTTAATATTTTATATCGAAATATATTGCACAACTCAGATGGAATTCTACACTGTGGTGTGGTATATTTCGATTAAAAATATGAGGATTCTTTAAATTTTTATTCGTAAAGAAAGTATAAGAGTAGTTGGATATAAGTAAAATGAGGTATTAAACTTGTCTACTACATTGATCGAAAGAAATGAGTGAATTTCAACAATAAGCAAGAAGTGTTCATGAAACACAAATGCCTCTAAAACAGCATTTTTTTCAAAAGTTCGGCCTTGACAGATGACCTTTGCCTTGTAACATGACTATAACTTGGGCATCTGCAGATGTGTATCTTTGAAATCTACTATCTTGCCAAATATAAGCATTGCAAGCTGAATAAGCTTTCAGTAATTAGCAATGTTAAGTATTTTAGTTAAGCTTTGCAGACAGACAGATGAATGGACAATGGTAAAACAATAGGCCCCAGATGTTAGTGATGCAGGGGGCATAAAAAAGAACCGTGTTGAGAAATCAAGTTATTGAGTCTGAAAGTACGAAAATGACAAAGAATGTAAATACTGTAGACTCTGCGAATTTTCATTGGTAGAGCCCTAATTTTGATTGTTATAAATCAGTTATGTATTTTCAAAAAAGACAACAATGTGACTGGAATGTACATACAAGTTACAGAAACAAATAAAATTTGACATTGGTTGCAAGTTTTGAAGGTATTCGCAAGTTTAGCTGGAGGCTAGGAAAGGATGTAATGGTAGTACTGGTGTGAGAAATACCAGGATTCCATTGTTAGGTGCTCCAGCCGCCGCGATATAACTGAAAGATTGTTGAAAGCGGCGTAAAACCCCATTCAAACAAACAAATTTGCAAGTTTAGGAAGGTGTTTGCAAACTGCTATAGATGGTATGTGTGAATGAATTTAAACAAAAATGCCATTGCTCGGCTGTTGATTGCTGGATAGTGGATAAAAGATATGAGTAGGGAAAAAGGCATGAATTTTACTAAAATGACACATTTTTAATTCCTTGATACTATAGCACAGGTTGATCTTTTGATAGGTTACATATATATTCCAAGTCTCAGTGCTGCTAAAGTGTTTTCACTGACGACAACAACACTGAGCTTACTGCAATATCTGCAATTTTGTTTGAAAACAGCCTAATTAAAAAGTAAATATCATTAATGAAAATTAATGGTGGATGAGGAATGTGTCTCAATGATTTCATATATTACATAGTCTGAATTCAACCATTCTGAAAGTTAAGAGCCAATCTTTCTTTTCTATTTTATTTTAAAGACCACTGATTATGTCAATTATATCCTTGGCTTTTTATCTCATCTGACACTGAAAACTTATGATACAAGATAGAGGGCACGACTAAACACACTGACCTAAATGTATTGATAATGATTGAATATGATGGATTGATTTAATAAGATAATATTAACCCGTTTGCAGACAATTTTATCAATATTCTAAAATGTTTTGTTTCTCCCAAAAAAGTTTATGAACTAGAAATTGTAGCCTGCAACTCGATTCAATATAAACTTGTCTAAAATTTTGTTGTCTGGTAATGGGTTAAAGGTAAATCGAAATATCTAATTTTTAGGTAACAATAGACAATGACATCAGTAAAGCTATTAAAATTTCGAGATCCATTATATTAACATTTGATTGTAACCTAAAGCTTAGGTGAAAAATAAACAAAAGACAAATTATAACAAGAGGACCATGGTGGTCCTACATTGCTCACCTGAATAAGATGGCCCAGGGCTGCACATGATGTGTATATAAAATATCAAAACTCTATACAAAACTGTTTTTGAGAATAAGATTTTTCTTGTTTAATCCTGTGTATATCAAATCTCTGACAATAAAAGGGCTAATTTTCAGATAATGTGAATTCTTTGAAGTATTTTGGTAGAGGGTTAAAAGATGAAGATATATACCGAATATCAAAGCTCTTTGCCTTTTGGTTTGTGAGAAGAAGATCCTTTTTAGGTGTTCTCCTTTATTACTATGCAAAAACAGGGATCACACAGAAATGTACTAATTTTCAGAGTTCAGTAATTCTTGAAAAGATTTTGGCAGAGGGTCAATAGATGATGATACATATTAAATATCAAGGCTCTATGCCTTATGTTTTGGGCTTCGCGTATTCATACAGTGTGATTAGGTTTTCGGATCATACCTCCATGAAAACAAAAAATATTTCCTTCATCTCTTAAATGAGATTATCATATGAAAAATGCCATTTTCTACATATAGATGGGCTCTATACAAAACTGTTTTTGAGAATAAGATTTTTCTTGTTTAATCCTGTGTATATCAAATCTCTGACAATAAAAGGGCTAATTTTCAGATAATGTGAATTCTTTGAAGTATTTTGGTAGAGGGTTAAAAGATGAAGATATATACCGAATATCAAAGCTCTTTGCCTTTTGGTTTGTGAGAAGAAGATCCTTTTTAGGTGTTCTCCTTTATTACTATGCAAAAACAGGGATCACACAGAAATGTACTAATTTTCAGAGTTCAGTAATTCTTGAAAAGATTTTGGCAGAGGGTCAATAGATGATGATACATATTAAATATCAAGGCTCTATGCCTTATGTTTTGGGCTTCGCGTATTCATACAGTGTGATTAGGTTTTCGGATCATACCTCCATGAAAACAAAAAATATTTCCTTCATCTCTTAAATGAGATTATCATATGAAAAATGCCATTTTCTACATATAGATGGGCAGATCACTCTACTATGACAAGGTCCATCATCATGCTTTGATTATTATATTCAGCGACATAAGCAAGCACTGTTTTTATGCAAAATACATGTCCGTTGTAACAGTGGTACAATCGCTGGCCCCGCCCACTTAGTCATTTGGCCACGCCCAATGACTCCGACAGGAAGTCAGAATTCGATTTTTAACGCCAACCAACCATTTTACTTTTTTGTTACATCATTCTGGCAATGAATTTTGTAAGATAACATCGTTTGACATCGAAGTTGAACTTCCTTTTAGAGCTCGTTGAGGGCCGTCAGCCATCCGTCAATCAGGACGTCACCAAAACATCGGAATTTTGTAACAAGTCTAAGTTCATTTGTATTCCTAAACGAGAATTGTATGGCAAAAGCAAAAACAACACCACTAAAATGGTCTTTGACGTGCCAACTGGTTTGTCTTCCGCTAATCAAGGTGACAACGTTGAATCCATATTGAATCCAATTTTAGAAGAAATATGTTAATGAAATATTTTACATTTGTTAATCAAGTGGGACAATTATTTATTTTGAATTTAAGGAAAGTGAAAATTTGGACTTTTTTGTTATTATTTTGCAAAATTTATGGCCACTAGCATGTAACAAAAATAAAGGTTGGTTTGCGACCTAAACGGTGTAACTACAGCTTAAATAAGCTGTAGTTACGACGTTTAAGTCGCCAAACCAACAAAGAAAGGTTAACAAAAATTGCGGCCAATGTCGGAGTTGAAAGCTTAGGTCCGGGCTGAATAAATAATTTGATTTGTCGGTTGATTCCTTGATATACATCTGCGATTGGTCGGTTGAGAAAGCGCACTGTCCTAAAGTGTTCCTCTCCTCTTCTCCTTCTTCTGTCCCCTTTTTGTTTTCTTCTCTTATCTTCAGCAATAGTGCATACTGATATGCATCTACTTTTATACTAATTAACAGTTGGTTGAATTTGGTTTAACGCCACTTTCAACACTATTTCAGTCATATCGCGGCGGCTGGAGCATCTAACCATGGACACCTGTATTATCACTACACCCTTTCCGAGACCTCAGATGCTCATCCCACTTAGGTTTACGATTATCCACCTATTGGAAAGTGAGAAATGTCGGAGAGAATATTCGAGTATCGAACACGCGACCCATGACTGTGAGTCCGGCTCGCTACCATTTGTAGATCTATGACCGCGGCGTCTATAAATACGATACAGGGAATTTATGTATAGACAAATCATCAATATATAAATGTTAAATGCCATTATGATAAAGATAAGCCATAAATGTATGTACAAAATACCTAGTTATATAAAGCTACAATACCAATGTAACAATAAAGACGAAATTAGAAAACGTCATTCAGTTTATTCCGTCAGATAAATGTACTAATAAAAATAATAATAAAAGAAAAATTCTTAATATTCCCTTTACTTAAATTCAAAAAGAATAACTTTCCCACTAGATTAACAAATGTAAAATATTTTATTAACATATTTCTTCAAAAAATTGAATTCAATAATGTCACCTTGATAAGCGGAAGACAAACCAGTTGGCACGTCAAAGACCATTTTACTAGCTTTGTTTTTTGCTTTGATCGTATAATTCTCGTCTAGGAATACTTAAAATTTTGAAGGCAGATCTTCCCTTCGAGGAAGGAACAAGTTTAATTGATTGATTGAATGGGGTTTAACGCCACTTTTAACAATATTTCGGTCATATTGCGGCAGTTGTAGCACCTAAAAATGGATTCCTGGTGTTTCTCAAACCAGTACTACCACTACACCCTTTCCTAGCCTCAAGCTGCTATCCCACTTAGGTTAACGATTATCCACCCATTAGTGAGAGACAAATGTCGGAAAGGATATGACCCGCCGTCGGGGATCGAACCCATGACACCCCGAGATTGAATGTCACGGGGTGTCATGGGTTCGATCCCCGGCGGCGGCACATATATAGTCAGATTTCGCTGAATAACAGACCATATTCACAATGTATAAACATACAGATTGGATATATCTATCAGGATTCGTGCTTTCTGATTCGATGAAAGAAAGTTTCATTTAAGAAATGAAGAGAATATTTTTTGTTTTCATGGAGGTATGAACCGAAAAACCTAATCACACTGTATGAATACGCGAAGCGGATTCATACATTGTGTGATTAGGTTTTTCGGTTCATACCTCCATGAAAACAAACAATATTATCTTCATTTCTTATAATTTAATAGCATCGAGCGAAAAATGCAACAACTTAACAAATTTTGATACCTTTTTGTAGTGAACTATTTTGTGCGGAAGCATTCAAAATGGCTGCGTACTCAAAATTTTGTTCATGGAGGTATGAATTAAATTTTTCGACCAATCAGATCGCTCGTTTTTGATAGACGAAACTAACAATTAAATTATAACAGCATAAAAACGGTGTTGCAACTATTTTGTTTGCTTGCCAATAAAACAGTTGTTTTATACTAGTAAAGCTTCCGCTTATTTGATGTATTTGCTTTGCCTGATAGATTGTGACTATAGGCTTTTATTTCCTCACACCTGTATGGAAACAAAAAAAAATATCTTCACCACTCAATGACAATCCTAATTCGGTTTATAAATAGTATAAACAAAAAGCTGAGATCAGCGACTCACCTAGGTATTGTATTATGATCATACAAAATGACATAATAATATAAATCATTCAAGGGAAATAACTCGTATGAGCTTTTGGTAATCAATTTTACGAACTTGCTTCCCTTAGATTATTTGTTTCAGTGAATCGTCTGACCTTTGCTGCATTTGACCCTTTCCTGTTCAAATACGGGATTTTACGTTCCTGTGATTTTATACTCGAGAAAACATTGTGGAAAAAGAAGAAATTGCTTGTAACAAGCAATTTATTCTTTTTCCACAATATTTTCTACCACATAGGATGGTTTCATTTCAAATAGCATCCAATTTTCATTGTCATCTGCAACCTCTTTCAATTTGGACCAGTCTAAAATTTCCAAAAACAGGAAAGGTTTAATAGACCCGATCCTTTTCAAAGCCATGTCGGCTGACATGTTTCATGACTCAGTTGACCAATCACGGCTGTCAAACAAAGAATCAATCGATCAATCAAATTATTCAATTAGACTGGATGTGAACTATGAACTCCTACATAGGCCGGCATTTATGTGAAATATTTATGTTGGTTTGGCGACCTAAACTTCGTAACCACAGCTTGAATAAGCTGTAGTTACGACGTTGACGTCGCCAACCAACCTTTTAAGTGTTGTGTTGTTTGTTGCTTGTCATAAATTTTGGAAATAACCCCATTTAGTTTCGAAGTGGAACTTCATTTTGGAGTTGATGGGCGTTGTCAGCGGAGTCAGTGGGCGGGGCTAAGAATCCATTAGTTCTCTTGACGGGTCTTCAATTGACCAATCGCTGCCCCGCCCACTGACTCCCTAGGCCCCGCCTCTTAACTCCAACAGGAAGTTCTGCTTCAATTTTTTAACGGCGTTATTTTGCAAAATTTACATTACAGTCATGTATGAATCTTTAAGTTCATACGTCATCGAGGAAAAAAATCTCTTCATTTGTGACCAAACTTACTCTGAAGTGACGAAATCGATTGCTCATAATGAAGTCTTTCGACAATATAATTCAGATCCAGATAAGCTCAGTTTGTAGATAACTTGTCTTCAAACCGCAAGATTACGTGTTCGAGCTGACCAAATTAACAAACTAATTGTTTTTCGGATGGAACCTTGAAGCTTATGTGGCAATAAATTAGTCCCAGTAGGCGACACCATTTTAGTTCAAAGATATTACAGACGACAGTTGTTAGTTATTGAAATTTATTCATTTTTTTACTTATTTACTTATTTATTTAATTATGTCTGTTGAGATAGAAAAAATGTGAACAGTGAAAAATATTATCTCCTTTTTTGCCTCGATGTTTTCCAAAGCCTTTTTTCCTCTTAGAATTATTATTGTACGGAATTTAGTTAAATGAACCCGTGTCATGCTGATAAAATCCTTTTCAAACTTGCATGAAAACCCAAGGGGTGGAAGCTTTGTTTGTTTGAATGTGGTAAAACGACGTTTTTAACAATTTTTTCATTGAGATCGCGCGGCTGGAGCACCTAACAATTGTTTCCTGGTATATCGTGCACCAGTACCACATTACATCCTTTTCTAGCTCGATTATCCACCCATTGGAGAGAGACAAATGTCGTAAAAGGATATATGCCGACGCCGAGTATCGAACCCATCCCATGATTGAAGATTGGGAGTCTGATGCGCTACCAACCGCGCTATACCGGCGGTCTCAATTGGGACTAGTTGCAGGCTTACCTTTGTCTATACCTCCTCCCCCCCCCCTCCCAAAAAAAAAAAAAGAATATTCCTCCATGTTCATCATGACAAGGGTTAAAACATAGTGAGTGTACGTATTAACTCTGAACTATCAAGATTACACCTTAAGACCGAATGATTTCTGTCAAAGAATCTATTGGTCAATCAATCCTTTCCGACCGACCAACCCGGCCAGGTTTATCGCCGACGTGATATGTATTAATGGTATCTAACATCTGATTTTGTAAGAAAATCGTTAAAGTCTTCAATTATTTAGTTTGGGTCAAAATTCGTAAGCAAAATTTTAAAATGGTCCAAATTGAAAGAAGCTGCATACAACAATTTCAAGCTGATGGAATTTTATTTGTTTATTTTATGTATCTATTTCAACCCTTTCCTGTACAATCTCTGATTTTTACGTCCCCGTGATATCATATTTGAGAATACATTGCGGAAAAAGAAGAAATTGCCTGTAAGAAGCAATTTCTCCTTTCCACGAAATATTTTCTATCACTAAGGATGGTTACTTTTTAGATTCTAGTTACTTCACAAGGTCGTGTGAAACCTCTTTGAAATTGGTCAAGTCTAAACTTTTGAAAAACCGTAAAGTGTTAAGTATTTTTTATTGAAGATGTTGTGAAAAATGAAGAAATTGCTTGTAATAAGCAATTTCTTCATTTCCCACAATGTTTTCCAGAGCCAACAATTTCTCGAAAGGCATTAAAAAGAGGGATTGAGTAGGAATTGGTTAAAGGGATTGAAAAAGATACGGCATCGATACCTATAACATTATTTTCATAGAAAATCAATTGTCTTTGGTCGTAATTAAAGTAGTCTATGGTTCGCAAAATGCATGCTTTTCCGGTTACAAAGCAAATTATTCATTTGAAATATCGAGAAAATTTTCGTGAAAATATAACGTAAGGTTTCTGTGACCCATTTCGTCAGTGGGCTACATAAATGATGTAACTATAATTTATAAACATTCTATTTATAGGATATTGGATTCTCTGTGTGTGTTCCGTTTATTTATCGTCGCTACCGTAGCACATGCCCATATGAGCGACGCCCCCAGAAGACGGTTAGTTGTTACGGGGGATAGTGCAAGGATACAGGACGAAACTGCTGAGAGCTCCGACTGGTTCTTTAACGTGCTCGATGGATAGCATCGTCACACGGGGCCTCGGTTTAACGTCTCATCCGAAAGACAATTAGTTGAGTTAGTTGATATGGTCAGCCCAGGGCTCGAACCCGTGATCTTGAGGTTTGAAGTCAAGTGCTCTACCAACTGAGCTAATCGGGCTGACTGGTTGGATTCTCTCAACCACGACAGTTGTTATAAACAGTACGTTATCTTCCGATAGGAGGCATTTTTGGCGGTTTTGTAGGACAAAACCGGTATTTCACATCGATCAACCGGAAACAAGTTTTCACGAATTTCCCAACCATTTCCACGCATGCTCATAAACTTGAAGTGAAAATCTATGTGATCGCCTCCATCATGTTTCATCACTGATGAAGAAAATAACTTACTTGCTGAATGCCAACAGCCTCCTTTCAGTCATGAATATCAAGGATAATGGTTTTAAATTAGACTTAATATATCCATAGTAAATTGTCTAATGAGCTGTCTAAATGAGAGAAATAATCTCCTCGCGTTTCAAGAAAGAATCTAGGTCATTGGTTAGTGGAGTAGGCGAATACATGTAAACAAACTCCTAGCTTTTTACCTGGCAGGACTGGGCAAATTTACACCCCGTATACGCAGCATATGCTACAAGTTACAACCATGTTATAGTCGCGATTTGAAGCGCCTATTTAACCCCGCCGAATAAAACACCCTTTTACCTCTCGAATTCGACTATATCATGTAGTACGTAATAATAATATGCTTAAAACAAAAAGAATTGAATGGTACATTTGATTGCTTTACCTTTTATCATTTAACCTTTTACCACACAGCCACAAAATTTCACGCACTGATGAAATAATTTTGAAGAAAATGTGATTAAATTAAAAATAGCGATTTCGGTAAACAGTAAAAGGGTCATGATTATTTGAATGGGGTTTTAACGCAACGTTTAATAGTATTACACTTATATCGGGGCGACTTGAGCTCCTAACCATAGATTCCTGGTAGTTCTTACACCAGTATTACTACTACATCCTTATCGAGCATCCAGCTGCTCATTTCTCTTAGGTGTACGATTTATTTACTCATCTTGATGATACATGTTGGCATTATTGAGCGCGGTTACTGAAAAGCCAGCAAAACCGCTCTCAGGACTTTCAGTCCTTTGATTACATACTGAGAATATGACATGCGCAGACAACGCAGTGACTATGGTCTTTTCAACCCCAGTAGAGAAAAAAAATAATAATAAAAGAGTCAGATATAATTTATACATCGTAACAACGTTTAGATAACCGTCCGGCGACCAACTAACTCATCATTTATAGCATCTCAGACAAACTTTCTGGTCGGGTACTTTACTATCTCAGACAAACTGCCTGTTGGGGTGCCGTCTGAACCCACTAGCAGACGACAAAATTTTAGACTGATCCAAACTGAAATAAGCTGTAGAAGACACCTTGATTTGTGCTTAGATTGGAAAATAAATGCCAAATGGGGTAGGAAACTTTGTGAGAAAATGAGAAATTGCTAGTTACAATTAATTTGTTGTCTTCCCACATTTTTTTTTTTTTTTTTTAGATTTATTTCTTCGTGGTGTCAGAGAGCATCCATGTTTGACTTTTTTAAAGTCTCTGTTTCTTTTATACAGAACATTGTAGACAATGAATACA
Source organism: Fragum fragum (assembly GCA_946902895.1). Classification (NCBI taxonomy): domain Eukaryota; kingdom Metazoa; phylum Mollusca; class Bivalvia; order Cardiida; family Cardiidae; genus Fragum; species Fragum fragum. The sequence goes on from OX336378.1 coordinate 4,983,085, forward strand.
TTTTATTTAACGAGCGATTTCTCCATTTTCGACAAGTCCCAAAGCTTTCTCCTTTTAGGATGTAAAGAGAGAGTGTGAGAGTTAGGTTGGGCAAACGGGAATTGGTTAATGTCGCGGGATTTAAAACATGCGGGAAAACAAAAATGCTTATAATTTCTATAACTGCCGCGATATTTTCTGAGTTATTTTATCAGTGTTCCAAAACTCAGGAATCAAAATAGTCTGTAAACATAAGAATTCATCCTACTTCCAATCGAATTCTTCTTTTTTCCGATTAAAAAATGAAAGAAAAAATTATTATTATTATTATTATTTTATTTTTTTTTTTTTTTTTTTTTTGGAAAACAAGCAGCGACAAGCAATTTCTTTATTATCTAGCATGTTTTCAACCCAAAAGATAAAGGATTTCCAAATTTCATCAGCACCTTCTTTCAATTTGGACCAGTCTAAATTTTCTGCGTGTGGTAATGGGTTTAAGTCTAGGAAACGCTTCATCTCCAAAAAAATAAGACACTAATGAACTCATATTTGTTCCTCTTCCCTCACCATCCAATAGAATATAACAAAAAAATTAATTTGAATTTAAATCCATGAAAAAAATATGAAAGGTTGATAGAGTTGAATTTAAAACTGAAAATTAAATCATCAATTGAAAAATAACTCATCGTATTTGTGTTAACCCATGACAAAGTTTTAGGCTGGGCCAAATTGAAAAAAAAATAGCTTTAGATGACATTTCAAATTGCACTTAAATTGGCAGACAAAAGACAAATAGGCTAGAAAGCATTGTGAGAAAAGGAGAAATTGCTTGCAGCAAAGTTTCTCATGATCATATTTCTTCAAGGTGTCGTATTTTAATTGGTTAAATGTGTGAGCGTTTCTGTGATTTTAAGTTTCAAAAAACTACCATTGTGGGAAAATTTTACCCTTTCCCATTCCTTGACATTTTAGACTGGTCCAAATTCGAAGTGGCTGCAGACGTCAATGAAAAAAACTGGGTTCAATCTGAAAAAATTCCATCCAATGTAGTAGAAAATATTGTGGAAAGATAAGAAATTGCTTGTTACAAGCAATTTCTTCTTTTACCACAATGTTTCCTAAAGTATGAAAATCGTAGTAGCGTGAAATATCGGGCTTGTTCAGGAAAGGGTTAATCCTTCTTTAACGTAACGTATGACAAGAATCAACAATCAAAGTACTGAAAGTACTGCTAGCAAAGCATGGTAGAATGCAGATAACCTTTCCCTTGTTGGGTAGAAAGCATTGTGAAAATTGAAGAAATTGCTTGTTACAAACAATTTCTTCGGTGTCTACAATGTTTTCCAAAGCTTTTTTCTTGAGATGCTTAAAAAGAGGAATTGGAGAAAGAGTTAAATAGCATGCTTTTAACAAGACTTAATAGAGTTTGCAATATTCCTTAAATATATAAGAACTATTTTTTATGGCGTAGGCATTCCATGGATTTTTAAAGTTGAGCCACCAATGGCAGTTTGCACTCGTTGAACTTTGAGAAGACCTCAAAATTATGTCTGTTAACTTAAGCTATCAAAGCTGGCGCTTTGCTAACTGAAAAGTCGGTTGATAAACCCTGATCAAATCAGGGTGCTAGATGTTTTACAGGTATCTAGCTCTTCTTGGTGTGACTCGGTCGCCAAATTGATAAAAGTGAAAGTAAAAACTGTGAACCAATAAGGTTACTGTAATTCACACACAGACAATATGATTGGACCATAAATCACAAGCCCGCCCCTCTGTCACCACATTCGGATACACACAGCTGTGTCGTCTGCTACATTTACCTGAATCTACTGAATTATTTGGAGAAAAGAGTTGTGTATTTATATATTAAATTTCATTTGGATAATCTGTGTTATAAATTGTGATATTTAACGGAATTGAAAATGGCCAACACGTGAAGTAGGAATTTATTTTCTCAAGGAATAAAGGAAATGGTTCAAAAAGCTTCACTGTCTCAGATGGAGCAATTAGAAGGTGAGTCCATTTTGTGAGCAGGTGTTCATTTAGTGACTACCGTTAAGTGTTCACCCTTTACACAACTGTATATCAACCAATTATCGGGCGAAAAAATAAGACTAGTCCAAAAAACAGGGAATTGCAGACGACAATTTCAAGTTTATAGAATTTACATCACCCCTGTCTTTCCCCATATGTAACGAAAAATTCATCTTTTTCCACATTGCTTTGCTGAGCCCTTTTCTTGAGAAATCATAAAAAGGCGGCATTGTGTGGGAATTTGTTAAAATATGTTGGAATTGGTAACAATTTCTTTATAGAAAATCTTATAGCTTTGGAATCAGGGTAGACAAAAGATGTTGGATTTGACAGAATATAAACTTTTGCCAAAGAGAGGGATTGTGTGGTAATGGATTAAATTCAAGTTTTTCTTATGCATGGTTGAAAAGAAATTCAATTTCAGTTATTCAAAAAGGAATCAGTAATGGTGATGATGATTTCTCCTTTTCTTTCGATAGACCGCCATTCCATCTGTTAAATTACTTAACCCATTCCAACTCAATCCCTCCTTTTTACGCCCCTCGAGAAAAAATCTTTGGAAAACATTGTGGAAAATGAAGAAATTGCTTGTATCAAGCAATTTCTTCATTATCCACAATGTTTTCTATCCAAAAATACGAAAAAATTCAAAATTCCATCAACTTGAAATTGTCGTCTGCAGCTTCTTTCAATTTGGACCAGTCTAAAATTTTGCTGTGTTGGAATGGGTTAAGTTTGCTAGCTACTACATTTAACCCATTGCCATACCAATGAAAATTGAGACTGGTCCAAATTTAAAGAAACCACAGATGATATTTCAGATTGGGAAAAAGTGGAAAATGTTAAATAGGGTAGAAAACATTGTGAGAAAAGGAGAAATTGCTTGTCCCGAGCAATTCCTTCTTTTCCCACAAGGTTTTCCACGATTTAATTTCTTCAGGCATAAGAAAGTTTCAGTTTGTAGTAATGTGTGAAAGAAAAGGGTGGGCATGAAACCCATATAGAAAGCGACATCCTCGTGACCCAAGATGACATGTTATTATACTGGTTTATTGAATATTGAATAGGTGTGCAGTGTTGCGAATATCCCAATCAGTTCAATTTCTCCAAAACACCACGTAATGTATAATTCTGTGTAATTCTTTGCCACCTACACAAGGCTAGATTAGCCCCCACCCATACCTATTTACTCTAAAGCCCTTGTAACCCATTCCCAAAAATCCCACTTTGAACCTGCACAATCCCTCCTTTTTACGTCTATCAAGTAAAGAGCTTTGGAAAATATTGTGAAAAATATCAAGTAATTTCCTCATTATCCAGAATGTTTTCTATCCAAAAAGACGAAAAAAGTTATAATTCCATCAACTTGAATTTGTAGTCTGCAGGTTCTTTGAATTTGGACCAGTCTTAATATTTTCTTGTGTTGGAATGAGTTAATATGAATAAATAAGGGAAACATGTGAGGAAAGGAGAAATTGCTTGTTACAAGTAATTTCTTTTTTCAGACAGTTTTCTAGGCTTCATGACACCAAATTTTCAAACTTTAAACATTCTTTGAAAATGTGGAATGCATCCCCTATGCCAAATCTTTCAATTTGGACCAGCATAAAGTTTTGTCATTTGGTAATGGCACAAGGACGATATAATAGAAATATTGTTTTGAAATGGGAGATCCCTTATTTTCGTTACATCCTATATGCCCCTTTCCTGCCATTTTTAACTTGAATTGTACATATCCTTCCATTACCCATTTTTGCAATTTCTTTCAAATTTGGACCTTTTAACCCATTCCAACTCAACAAAGTTTTGTCATTTGGTAATGGCACGAGGACGATACAATAGAAATATTGTTTTGAAATGGGAGATCCCTTATTTTCGTTACATCCTATATGCCCCTTTCCTGCCATTTTTAACTTGAATTGTACATATCCTTCCATTACCCATTTTTGCAATTTCTTTCAAATTTGTACCTTTTAACCCATTCCAACTCAACAAAGTTTTAGACCAATCCAAATTGAAGGAAGCTGCAGACGACAATTTCAAGTGGACGGAATTTTAAATTTTTTTGTCTTACTGGATAGAAAACATGGTGGAAAATGAAGAAATTGCTTGATACAAGCAATTTCTTCTTTTCCACCATGTTTTCCAAAGCTTTTTTCTTGAGAGGCGTAAAAAGGAGGGATTGTGTGGGAATGGGTTAAAGTTAAAGTTAGGGTTTATAGTCTTTTTCTATGAATTTAGTTGTTTACTATATATATGCACTATTTTGTTAGATAATGAATGAGTTACAAAAGAAAACTTGGAAGAAAGAATAACATTTTGTTTGGAGACTATGCAAATTTTTGTCTTTCCCCAAGTGTTTTCTACTCTCTACTACTATAGAATTATTTCAACAACCTGTTTAATGTCTGTAATTTCTTTACAATTTGGACCGTTTCAAATTTTCATTTGAGGTTAATTCTGCCTTAACCCATTACCAGACCGCACAATTTTAGACTGGTCCAAATTGAAAGAAGATACAGACTATAATTCAAAGTTTATGACATTTTAGATTTTAAAAAATTATTGGGAAAAAATTGTGGAAATGAAAAAATAGCTTGTTGCATTTTCCATAATATTTTTTCCGTTACTTTTTTTTTAGGTGGGGGGTGGGGGCAAAAAGCCTCACTGTGTTAGAATGGGTTAGCTGTACAAAAAACTGCAGGAAATCAAAAGAAGGAATCACTTGTGTCATATTGTACATATGATACATATCATAATGTTGGTGTAATTCTAAAATATCTTAACTACAGCTTGATTCAAGTCGACTGAGCAACCTAGTCAGACTCTTGGTACAATATAGAATATGTTGGCATTGTTGTTCTAAAACCTGGTAACTACACCTTTGGTATGTCGGAGATCTGTGGGATAGAAGCTGGAGGCTAGGAAAGGATGTAATGGTAATACTGGTGTGAGAAATACCTGGGGAATACATTGTTAGGTGCTCCAGCTGCGCGATATAACTGAAAGATTGTTGAAAGCGGCGTAAAACCCCATTCAAACAAACAAACAAACACCTTTGGTACGATATAGAATATGTTGGCATTGTTGTTCTAAAACCTGGTAACTACACCTTTATTCTAGCTGTAGTTAAAAGGTTTTAGAATGACAAAGACGATATATTGATTGTCAAAAAATGACTGTAGCCAGCCACAGAGCCCATAATGAAGACAATGATCAGATCATGTCAGCAGATGCAAAGGCTTATCTGTGTATTTACAAAGACTATTGTGAAATTGATAGAAATGTCACCTACAGCCTCAACAGTCATCCAGTCAAAAACATAGGTAACGCCAATGGGTGGACAATTGTAAGTGCAGCTGGAGGCTGGGAAAGGTGGTCATGTAGTGGTAGTACTGGTGTGAGAAATACCAGGAATCAATGGCTTATGGTATCTCAGCAACTGTGATATGACTGAAATACTTTTAACCCATTCTCACTCAGTGACGTCTTTAAACGTTAAAAGTGGTGTTAAACTCCATTCAGAGTGTTAACTCATTTCCACACAAAGACGCTTTTTGATGTCCCTCAAGAAAACTTTTGGGAAAACATTGTAAAAAAGGAAGAAATAACTTGTAACAAGCAGTTTCTTCATTTTTCGCAATGATTTCTACCCAGAAAGTTGAAAAATACTAAAATTTCTTAAACTTTAAATTGTCATCTGCAACTCTTTTCAATTTGGACCAGTCTATATTTTCACTGTGTTGGAATGGGTTAAAAGAACAAAATATTTTGTTATGACCACAATGAGTCATCTAAGGCCAGAAAACCATAGGTGTGAAATTGCTGAGGTTATTTTGATCATTGTCCGTCTTATAATAACAAGCTCAATTTATTACCGTTAATAAACATGGGGAGGTCGAAGAGTTCAATAACTCTGTTTATTTATATTTGTCCGTCATCTCTGGTCAAAGATATTTATCCCCATTCCCACAAAATCATTTGTTTTGATGCCTGCAAGGAAAAATTGCTTTGTGAAACATAGTGGTAAATGAAGAAATTGCTGTGTTTTCTACCCCTAATGGCAAAGTTTTTTAAAATTTCATCATCTGTAAATTGTCGTCTGAAGCATCTTTGAATTTGGACCATTGGAAAACTTTGTTGTCATGTAAATGGGTTAATAAATTATTTCTTGCTGAGCTGGACTACCATGTTGACCCTCAAAAATCTGAAAATATCCGGTTGTAGAAATTTCTTCTATTGAGAGAAAACAGGAAATTTGATCACTGAAGTTTACAGTGATGCATTTATATAAAATACTGCTTACTTCATTATCTTTTTTAGAAATTTTCAAAAGTGAATCAGTACATACATAAAAGAAAATCTCTATTTTTGTTCTCATTCCTTCAAACCAGTTTTGAGCCGCCGTCATAGCTCAGTTGGTAGCGCATCGGACTGTCAATCTAGAGGTCCCGGGTTCGATCCCCAACGGCGGCACTCATCCTTTCCGACTATTTGTCTCTCACCAATGGGTCGATAATCGTAGACCAATATGGGATAGCAGCTGGAGGCTAGGAAAAGATGTAATGGTAGTACTGGTGTGAGAAATACCAGGATTCCTTTGTTAGGTGCTCCAGCCACCGCGATACAACTGAAAGATTTTTAAAGCAGTGTAAAACCCCATTCAAACAAACAAATTAGCTTTCACTAGCAATGCAGTTGTTATCGACATCGAAGACTAACAACCTCAACTGATTGATTCTGATGTTTCAAAGCAGGATATAGGGAGTATATCACAGTGAATTTAAGTTATGGTGATTGTAGTAGATTTAACATTACAAAAGTAGATAATTTTCCTATATCAAATTTTCATGAAAATCTGTTCAAGAGGTGCTTTAAGATGGTGGTACATTTTTGTTTCTAACTACTGGCCAAGCCAAGTGAGCTCAGTTGGTAATGCATAACAGGGTTCTCCCCAGGCCCTTATGGCGTATCGGGGCCGATACGCCTTTATAAATTAAGAGAGTTTGTTGATACGCCTTTAGATCGCCGATACGCTTAAATTTGGTTACCGATACAGCTTAATTTCCAGCTGATGAAAGGGTCAAGCAAACCATTAAAATTGGTTGCAGAAGCGCGGACACGACAGGCTCTTTATCTATAGTGTTGTATACCACGTTTTACATAACATCTCCATTGATAAGACCCTTGCACTCTTACTAATTGGTGATTATTGATTTTTTCTCGCCTTTCCCACTGGTACCTCGCTATTAGTCACCAAGGATGATGGGTACCAATATGTAAACAATGAATTCAAAATGGCGACCCGGTTTCGGAAAATTGTCACTTCGGCTGAGATTGGTCTAGTTAAAAGTAAAAGATGTGGTTATTTGATCAACTATCAAACTAAAGCCATAGTGGTTTGAAATTTAATTTTTTGAAGGAAAGATTACTTGGGTCAGTTTATTTCATACATTAATCGCTGAAAACATACCCTTTTCGCGATGTTTTTTCCTTATGAGAATTTGCCAAAATAATAAAGACAGATTTGTATAGAAGCCATCCTAGTTATACTAAGCTCTTGTTTTCAACTCAGTTTAATAATTACACACATGTATCTTCTGGATTAAGTCCATATATTTTTATCCAACATGGAGGGTTTTATCTCAAACATTCGTAACCAGGTTTGTTCAACCCATTTTCAATAAATTTGTTTTAAAAGTTTGATGAAAAATATTATTATACTTTTAGTAATCATTAAATGATATCTCATCCTCTCATGTTTTTTTACCCAAAAAGAAATAATACCCCCATAAAAATCAAAGTGCTGAAAGCACTTCAAGAAAAGAATGCCTTAGATCAATTAGGGATTTCTTTTCATAAAAGGTAATGGTTTAATGATTATTTAGAATCAGGAAAAGATAATTCAATCTTTAATATTTGGAAAACAAAATCCTCTTTTGAAATTCAAAGTGCAGAAATCACTTAAAGAAGAGAAGAGTAAAGACACTTGTTTTATAAATTTGATCAAGTTTCCTGTTATAGTTTGAATTTTAAGGTAAAGATTGGACACTGCTGATATATTATACATTTTTTATTAACTTATTGAAATCAAAGAGCTGAAAGTACTGTTAGAAGAATAGTTATAGTGTCAGACAGTCAAAGGCTTCTGAATGGGCAATTAATGAACATTTCAAATTTTACACGGAGAATCTAATGGAGCGCTTTAAGATGCAAAATTTGAAAATGAAACCAGGTATTTTACACAGGAACCTTATTAATACATTTTTGAAATGATAATAATTTCTATTTTTTCCTGATGAAGGGCATTTTTTTCTTTTCAATCCAACACTCCATGCTTTTTTTAAAGAGTCTTCAAGGATATGATTTTTGGACAGACTTGATAGAATGGCCAAGCATGAAAAACTAATCCTATCTAATAGACAAGCAGTTGACACTTTTTTTACTCATTCCTTTGAGACTTTTGGTTATATTTTTTCATTATTTTTCCTTTTCACATCCATTTTTTTTTTCGGATAATTTAGTGCCCTTTCTAACAAATAGGATAGAGAGTTAAAATAAGCTGAGTAATGTCACAATTGGTTTGTATCAAAATAAGCCCTAGAGTAGATAAATCAACTCATAATAATTAAAAAGTTGAAGAATATTATTCAAGAATAGCTCTTAATAAAACAACAAGATGTCAATAATCAAGCTAAAAAGCACTTTTAATGACCTTTATTATGTATAGTCATACCAAGATGTTAACAGACAACAAACGGCGCATTTGCCACTACGCCTTCAAAAATTTCTGGGGAGAAGCCTGCATAATGTGTTCTCAATAGACCTTTTCACGCATAGCGTCAGATGACTAAAAAGTCTGTATCCATTAGACGCTTTAAAAGAAAAACAACAACAACGATTTTCCAATGTGGGGAGGATTTACTTCTGGTTTTGTTTTTCGAAAGCCTTATAATTGTGTCCAGTCATTCTAACTTCTTTTTTTGACATTTTACAATGAAAAGCATTGGGCTGAATGATTTAGATAATATTGTTGGAAATGTACCATCTGTTTGTTACAATATTTTTTTCTCTATTGTCCCAGAAATGTTCTTCAGAAGCATTAAAAGTACCCTATTTATCGGCCTTACAGAATATATAACGGGTGCTTTGTTTCATGATCTATTCTCTCCACATACAATAAATTGTATGATAACCCAGTATATAGTTTAAATTGAAACAAATGCCTGAAATGTATGAGGGTGAATGCAACATTGACAGGTTATTAACTCGTTTTCTATCTGGCAATAACAAGAATAAAAAAACTCGTGTTCTTCGCGTCCCGAAATATTGAAGTGATGATAGTTTGTGCAAAGAAAAATGAAATTAAAGATCAATATAGTTGAGACATTGTATCGTAGTTGGGTGACCATAATGTGGTTCTACATATTATCTCAAATTATATTTAAGACCTTTTGGTAGCCTATTGATAATATTCTGGTTATAATATACATATTGGCCCCTTTGTATACTAGTAAGGCTAGGTTTTCAAATATTAAAGTTAGATATTTTAAAATGAAAGCCTACCTCGCAATATATTCTCCAGCAGTTTCTTTCTTCTTTTAATCCATTCAATGAAAATAAACTTATTCACTTTATTTGATGTGGTAAAATGCTTAAAAGATAAACACTATGTCATACAGCCGTGCCGATTGAAACGACGTCTGGTCGCATCCTTTGATTAATCGACAAGGAATCAGTATTTGGCGGCATATCGATTGTAACATAAAAGGATTAAATTTGTCTAATCAAATCATAAATTTGACCAATTAAATGTAAGAGTGTTTATCGGCTTCTTTGTGACATGTTGCCGGTTACATAATAACCCCATATGTATCGTGCTTTACCGAAGGGAACCCTTCACATTAAGGCTGTTCACAGATCATTCTTCTGGTCAGCTCTCTCTTATCATTATCTTAACATTTAATCATTTTTATTTTTCATTCTTTTCTTCGCAATATTAACACCGTCATCATAAATACGATCTATATGTCATTCATTCATCGTCGAAATAATGCTCCCTGTTTTGACATTACAATTTATTCTTTTTAATTCATTGTATGGCATTTTTTTCAAAAGTTGATTATTTATATCAAGAAAATATTTCCTCCTTTCTTCCACATTTCTATTATAACAATGAGTTGAATGTTTCAAAGAAAAAAAAAACTGACATGCTGTAGTGCGGGCGTGTTTGCTATTAAGAAATGAAAATTAGAGAGAGAGAGAGAGAGAGAGAGAGTGTGTAAAGGAGGGAGATATCTAAATTGGCGGACATACAAACAGAAACAAATGATTCATAAACAGCATGCATGTTTTGTTCTTCTTTTTCATCATTGGTATCATCAACATGGCATATTTAAAGTAAAATTTCATTTTTATCGTCCAAAATGTGGTCAATAGTACTTAAATGCTTTAAACACAAACAAATAAATTTAGTCATTCGTTTCAATCAGGATTATTGTCACTTGTGCTCAGGCTTATCGTGTTAAGGGCGGGGTTTGAAATGATTGACATGCCTATGATTGACGCATATTCGTAAATTTAACCAATCAGTGCGCCGGAAACATTCGGATAGCCTATGTCTTTGTGTAGTGTCGATAGCTGTAAATATTGAAAAAAAAAAAAAACATATTGATTTCCGGCACAAATAACTTATAGTAATTTGTTGTATACTATAATTCATCAAAGTGGTCATTCAGTGTTCGTACCGAGAGTTTAACTGTAAATCTATATTTTCCCCTTTTATATATGGGCGGGGGGGGGGGGGGATAAAAATATTTTCAAAAAATCTTATTAAATTGGAAATATTTTTGTTGTCGTCAGATTCGAGGTACTTTATATTTCATATCACCTAGATACCAGGCCGTTTTAAACTCAATTTGGTAACTAATACACGATAATATCATCAATACTACTCACTACAACTAGTCTGTATATACATGCTCACAGGTTGAAACTCTTTTTTCAATCAAATTTTGATTTTTAACCTTTATTTATGCTCGGTCAAAATAGCCAATTTACATAGGATTATATAGTGGTTATTTATCGACTCCCCGCAACCGATCACGTGACTTAGTCTCGGGTAGATATCGCATTAACGAGATTTGATTTGACGCATGCGCTGTGAGACCGTGAAAAGGTCTATTCTGGGGTTTTTTAGTTTGAATCTCAGTTCGCATGGCCTACATTCTGTCATTTTACATGGCACCATGCATCTTTTGTCTCTCACAAACAAGCAAATGATTAGTAGTCCCCAGATCACATTTGACTACAACAATGGTCCATGCATCAGACTTACCTATCCAGAGCATGAATGGATCTTCAAAGATTTGATGAATTGCCTGTTCGGATTTAATCTATTCCCACACAACAAATTCTTAGACTGGTCCAAATTGAAGGGAGTTGCAGACGAAAATTTAAAATTTAATAAATTTTAGTTTTTTCAATTTTCCCGGTAGAATACATTGTCATAAGCAATTTCTTCATTTTACACAGTATTTTACCTATTGTCTTTTTTAGGGGTGTCTAAAAGCATCACTGTATAAGAATGGGTTAACTGACTGCTAAAAGAAATATCAACCAAATGGTCACCTTTAGAGGAGTAACAGCTTTTTCACAACCTTTAAATTCATCAGAATACTCGTCTTCATGAACTTGGATAAGTTTGAAGTTGGGTCACTAGGGGTCAAAAACTAGGTCACAAGAACACTTCTTAGAGAAAATCTTGAAGGCACTCTAGAGGTCACAATTTGTGCTCCACCAACTTAAAAATTGATCAGAATGTTTATCTGGATGAAATATTAGACTGAAGTATGGAATGGGTCACTTGGAGTAAGAAATTAAGTCACTAGATACATTTCATGAACTCTTACATAAACAATTTAGTTCAAGGAACAGAAAATTATTCATGAACTTTCTTGCATTGATATAAATAAACTATTTGAGGAGTCTCGAATTAAGACTAATTGTGTATGCATATGAAGTGAGTTGCACTTAATAAAAATAAGTCAAGTCTGACAGAATGTGACACAATTAAATTATTATAAAATGTCATCTGTATTTCCTTTCTATCATTTTTTCCCCTAAATACTTTTGCGTGCCTAAGAATTCAAGAAAATATTAGAAACATGTTAATAAAGATTTTGGAATTTTAATCAATTATGCATATCAAGGTAATTGTGATACTGTTCTAAATGTCTTTACGTTATGTAGACACTTAGAACAGTATCGCAATTGACCAATAACTGGCTCCTCCCACTAAATCCTTTGGCCCTGCCCATTGACTCCGACAGGAAGTTCCACTTCAATATTTCACAGTGATTTATGCTAAATTTAAAGCCATCAGGAGGTAACAAAAAAGTTAAGTGTTTGGTTTGCGATCTTAACGTCGTAACTGCAGCTTGAATAAGCTGTAGTTACTACGTTTAAGTCGCCATAAAATGTTTAACAAAAATGGCGGCTAATGTCAGAGTTCAAAGCTGAATTCCAGGGTGAATGAGTGATTTGATTAGTCAGTTGATTCCTTGATTGACAGTGGGGATTGACCAATAAACCCTCAACGTACTCTTTGGATAGGAATAAATTGTATAATAACCTGTCAGTTTTAAACAGTATTTCAGTTATATTGTGGCGGCTTGATCACCTTACCATGTATGGATTCCTGGTCTTTCTCACACCAGTACTACCACAACAACCTTCCGTGCCTCCAGCTGCTCAGTCCAAAATTATAAATAACCCATTCCAACAAAGTGACGCTTTTAGACACCCCTCAAGAAAATCAATTGGGAAAAAATTGTGTAAAATGAAGAATTTGCTTGTAACAGGCAATTTCTTCATTTTGCACAATGAATTCTACCCAAAAAGTTGAAAATATCTGAAATTTTATAAGCTTTAAATTGTCTACTGTAACACCTTTTAATTTGGAGCAGTCTAAATTTTTGCTGTCTGGTAATGGGTTAAATCTCAGTTGCAGTAATGATCCTCTTATTTTTCCAAATTTTATGCATATATGCAAAAACAGAGGATTGGCTTTTCATAATGGTTTGATCCTTACAATTAGACGGTTGTAAGCGTGAATGATATGGGTAAATTTGGAATTGTTAATTCATCTTGAATTTTGATCAATCCGATTGAATAAACTGTACTCTATGAAAATTGACACCTATTATCTATAATAATAGGTTCAACATAATGCAAATCATTATTAAAGCATTTAATCAACAAATTGGGATAAGAATCGATGCCTTAGAGATGTCAATATATGTATGACGCCTCATTGATGGGTCTGTGTGTACTCTGATACACAACTTCATGAGAAATTCAAGTTAAAATCTTACTTTGCTTTACGAAATACAGTCAAACTTCATTTACTTAAACTTTGGAATTCTCGAACACAACGGAGATTCAAAACAAGAAACTTGATCCCCCGCAAATAGTATTCATAATTCATAGTGTTCGACCTAGAAAAACTTGTACACTGTGAAAGTTGAATTTTTGAACTCTTTTCAGGGTCCTGAACTACAAATCACTATATATTTCATATGGAACAGTGGAATACTAAGGGTTAGCTGACAATCATAAACTGATCTGTGTAATGAATTTTCACACATTTGACTTGTTAATTCTTTTCTCAGACCTTATTGTCAAACAATGCATCAAGTGTAATAATAATCTGTTCCGTTAAAAATACAACTTTTCTATTATTTAAGAATAGTTATACCTATTAAATGATTGTTTGCACGTTCATCATCAATAATGGTACATATTGCGCTCATAATCTATTCGGCCTTTTTCAAAAAAGATAAGATAAATAAGTGATGTATTTTTAATGCATTATAATCTGAGAACAGGAATTTGCAACTGAGGACACGTTCATAACCACGATTTATAGAATGAACATTGAAAAGGTATTCTTGTTAAGTGCAATAAATTTTGTAAAATTTTCTGAATTTCTTAAAAATCAGTGGTAAAATTCTCATGTTGAGGTCTGGAAACACTTATACACATGTTGGATTCTATGAAATGCAAAACTGGTCAAGCAAGTATGTGAAAGTATTCTTAAACACTTCATACCTCGCGCCTCGGAAAAATGATTGTGCCTTATCTGATCTTCGGATCTGTCGAACTTCCGAAATCTTGAACAAATTAGCCAGTCCCTAAGTGTTAGAGTCACTGTAGTTTTGACTGCAGTTGCAATGCTCTGTGTGTCAAATCTTCTGTCCACAATATTTTCCAGAAAGCTTTTCCCCTTTCTCAAATTAAGGCTTGATAATGCTAAAACGGGACCAAATGTTAGAACACATTTATGACATTTAAGTTGTCAAACCAACAAAGATGCTTCAAATAAATGTTTCGGAGTTTGAAATTCACTTCCAGTCTAAATGAATGATTTGATTGGTCTTTTCATTCATTGATTGTCATCACAATCAGTCAACTAATATCATCACGAAAATGAAAATAGCTTCATGTCTTCCCCCAATTTGAGAAAACACAATTTTAGACCGATTCAAATTCAAAGATGTTGCAGACGATAATTCAAATTAGATATTAGGTTTTTTTTAAGATAGAAAAACATTGTGGATTATGAAAAAATTGCTTGAAACAGGGAATTAATGGCATATATTTGTGATTCCAAAGACTCACATTGTCACATATTTTATGACGAGTACCAGTACATGTCTCTGACAAATCATTTTAGCTAGTAAAGATCAACTTTGATAACTTAAGTTAACAGACAAAATTTTGAGGTCTTCTCAAAGTTTAACAAGTGCAAACTGCCAACAGAGGCTAAACCACTAAATCCATTGAATGCCTACGCCATAAAAAGTAGTTCTTATGCATTTAAGGAATATTGCAAATTCTATTCAAATTCTAGAGAAGTCTTTCAAAAGCCTACTGTTTTACCCATTCCAATTCTGCTTTTTAAGCATCTCAAGAAAAAAACTTTTGAAAACATTGTGGAAAATGTAGAATTCGCTTGTAACAAGTTATTTCTGCATTGTCCACAATGTTTTCTACCAAACAAGGGAAAGATTTTCTATCATGATAACTTTTAGCAAGGAAGATTACTTAAAAAAACTATGCTTTGTTAGCTTACAGTACCTTTCAGTACTTTGATTTTTCCCTCAACATTACAACTTCTTGTTTCAAATATACTGCAAAATCCACTTGTGAAAAAGAATTCTTTCCAATCTTTATCCATGGCTTTCCTTTACATCTTTCACACACAATCCTGCTTTTAAGCCCTTCAAGAAATAAGCTTTAGAAAACAGTGTGGACAATGAAGAAATTGCTTGTAAAGTTATCTACCCTAAAAGGTGAAGATTTTCTGCATTCCACAAACTAAAACTTGTTCAAGATTGACCCGTCAAAATTTTTGTTGATTGGTAATGGTTTAAGAGAGGTCTGGTTATCTTACAAATTTTACATAGGTGAAAGAGGAAATGATTTGTGCTTGGATGAAAGCTGCTTATATGCAAAAAATCCGATTACCAAAGTTGCTAATAAAGGGATTCTATTGGAGCAATTTCTAGGGGCACCCATGTCTATGACATACAGCTGATAATGTAGGTCTTCTTTAATTAAGAAAGAGTTTCAATTTCATACCTGTAATTTATTCAAATTGATATGCATGTAAATGAGTTTACATGTACATTGCATAATCCTGTCTCATTTACATTTAACTGCACATCATTAAAAAATGGGCTATATATAATTCAACCCTTTCCTTTTATTTTAAATTTTAGACTGATCCTAATTGAATGAGGTTGCAGACAACAATGAAAATTGGATGCAACTTGAAATGAAACCATCCCATGTGGTAGAAAATATTGTGGGAAAAAGAGTAAGTGCTTGTTACAAGCACTTTCTTCTTTTTCCACAATGTTTTCTCAAGTATAAACCATCAATGTAAAATCCTGGGTTTGTACAGGAAAGGGTTAAACCCTTCCTCCAAAATGATTCTGAGAAGATCTTATACAGACAAACATTTTGACCAAATATCAACACATTTGAGCCAAAAATGTGACCTCTAGAGTGCACACAAGGTTTTCCAAAGATTTGACCTAGTGACATAGTTTTTGACCCTATGTGACTAGTATGAGCCCTGGTATATAGAATCAGATTGTCTGTCCGTATATGTCTGTCTATATGTCCTCCCTAAACTCTTACATTGATGGGTTATCAATAAACTGGCAGGACCTGACCATACCAATGTATATGCATTTTACAAATTCGAGGTTTGTCTCTTCAAGGTCAAGGTCAGACTTAGAGGTTAAAGGCCAAAAATGGAGCAAGATATTTGTCTCAATTTCTTAATCTTGATATAACTTGATTTGCCTGGTGACTGTGAGACATTTTGTGATCCTCAAACCCTTAGCCTATAGATCTCAGGGTTCATGCTGTCAATTGCCATTTATGCCAAATGCGACAAAACAAAAATTTTGTTGCAAGTACTTTATGCCCCTGCACTAAAAGATTCTTTATTTTCTCAATGTTTTAAGTTTCACAAACATAAAATTGTTGTCCATAACTTGTTTCAATTTGGATCTGTCTTGAAATTGTTTAAGTTTAGATTAGAAGCAGTTAAATTTTAGTTTAACCTAACCTTAGGTCAATCCATTTTAAGCTAATGTCAGGAAATACCCCTGTAGTGTAAATAAAAGGGATTATTTTAATAGATATAAAGGTATCTAAAGTGAGTGGTGTAATGTTTGAATCATACTTAACCCGTTCCCACACAGTGACGATTTTTGATGCCCCTAAGAAAAAAAGGCTTTTGAAAAGATTGTGGAAAATGAAGAAATTGTTTGTCACAAGCTATCCTTTATGATTTTAAAGTAAGAATAATCTAAAGCTTCATCAACTAAAATCGGCGTCAGCAACATCTTTGAATTTAGACCATTGTAAAATTTTGTTGTGTGGGAATGGGTTAACCCTTTCCTGTTTTTTGGAATTTTAGACTTGTCCAAATTGAGAAAGGTTGTAGACGATAATGAAAACTGGATGCCATTTGAAATGAAACCGTCCTATGTGGTAGAAAATATTTTGGAATAAGGAGAAATTGCTTGTTACAAGCAATTTCTTCTTTTTCCACAATGTTTTCTCAAGTATAAAATCATAGGACACGTAAAATTTCCGTGTTTGAATAGGAAAGGGTTAACCCAATGAACTTCATTGACATGAATTTGATATGAAGATTTTATAAAAAAAAAAAGATTCTAAATACACCAAGAGGCAAAAGAAAACATTTTGGGAATAGAAGTAATACATTAAAACAAATTATTTCTTTACTTTTCATGTTTTTAGCTAGCAAAGCGTCAGCTTTGATAGCTTAAGTTAACAGACAAAATTTTGAAGTCGTCTCAAAGTTCAATGAGTGCAAACTGTCACTGGAGGCTTAACCACCTAATCCGTGAAATGCCTACGCCATAAAAAGTAGTTCTTATGTATTTCAATCATCTACTAGGTATTTTAGCTCACTTGTGCACATCGTGTCCACAATAACTCTGATCAGAGTATTCTAAAGGTTGCAGACGACAATTTCAAATTTTTGTAAATTTAAAATATTTATATCTCTAGGTAGAAAACAATGCGGTAAATGAAGAAATTGCTTTCAACAAGCAATTTCTTCATTTTCCACATTGTTTTCCACAACTATTCTTTACCATGATAATGGCTGACAAAGTAGATTACTGAATAAACAATGTTTTGCTAGCTTACAGTACTTTCAGTACTTTGATTTTACTACAGGTTAGAGAAGCTATTTCACAGCTTTTTCTATCATGGACAAGTCCTAACCCTTGTCCTGCTGGATATTTATCCTTTCTTCATTTTAAGTTTTTGTCAAATTTAGATCTACTTCATGTTCAAATATTTCCTCAACATTTAAAGAATAAGCAGGTAGTGTAGACTAAGATCAGACTGCATGTCTGTGCAGGCTGATCTTAGTCTATGGACCTGCAATAGCAAATGTCAAAACAGGATAATTCTGGGATCAGTATTGATTGATTGATTGAATGGGGTTTAATGCCGCTTTAACAGTATTTCAGTCATATCGCGGTGGCTGGAGCACCTTACAATGGATTCCTGGTATTTCTCACACCAGTACTACCACTACATCTTTTCCTAGCCTCCAGCTGCTATCCCACTTAAGTTTACATTTATCCACCCATTGGTGAGAGACATATGTCAGAAAGGATATGTGCCGACGCCAGGGATTGAACCTATGACTTTCATGACTGAAGATCAGGAGTTTGACGCACTACCAATTGCCCTATGACTGCAGCTGACTATTCATTCAAGCAACTAGCTTTCAATTCTGCTGGGTCATTAAGATTTATTGAAATCGTCCATAAATCTTAAGTCTTCTGCCCATTCGCCATTAAAGGTTACAATGATAGATAAACAAGGTTAGAGTAACCCAGGAGTTATCCCATTCCAACACAGTGAAGCTTCATTCAAGTGGCAAATACAAAAATTGTGCATAGTGAAGACTCTGATCAAACTAAGTTGTTACTTAGCACATTAGAAATTTTTGGAAATGCACATTCTTAATTGAAAGCAGTGAAAATAAGATTTTTACATGACCAACAATTTTATTTTCTTCTTTGATATAATCGGAAGATGATGGGCCTTTGAGATACTGGGTTATTAGGCACAAATTCTGGCCCCCAGAGTGTACACAAAGAAATCATCATTAAGGCTCCCTTTCTTGTGTTTACATATGAAATGTACCTAGCTTCTATAAGGTTCACCCTTATAACCTGATAAACATTAGAACAAAGTTTAACCCATTCCCACACAGTGACGCTTTTGGACGCCCCGTAAAGAATAGAGAAAACATTGTGTAAAATGAAGAAATTGCTTGTAACAAGCAATTTCTTCATTTTACACAATACTTTCTACCCAGGAAGTTGAAAAAATCTAAAATTTTATTGACTTTAAATTGTCGTCTGCAACTCCTTTGAATTTGGACCAGTCTAAAATATTGTTGTGTGGGAATGGGTTAATTAAAATTCAGTCTAAGATATAGCCTAAGAGCGTAAACAATAAGTTGTCATCAATGCCCCTTTTCCTATCTTTTCCATTCATTTGTTCCCTTTTTTCAATAGTATCTTTATGAACTGAAATTCATTCTGGCTGAGTTTCATCACGACTGAGCCAAATTTCTAAAAAAGAAATTGACATTAACCCTTGTCATGCTGAACCCGGAATATTCCGGTTTTGGCAGGAGGTGTAGACTAAGATCAGACTGCACTTATGTGAAGGCTGATCTTAGTCTACACCTCCTGCTCGTAATTTTCCTGCCAGAGTTGTTTATGAAGTTGATTTCTTAAAGAAATATTGATTTTTGAACAACAAGTTCTACCAGTGCCTACAGCCCTTTGATTTTACAGCAATTCATTGAGGAAATTTATACAGCATGACAAGGGTTAAAACTCCTTTCCCCATGTTTTTCCATTAGAATATTCTGTGCATCAAAAGGTTTCATTTTCATGTCCTGATAAACATTTCAACTAAGTTTCATTATGATTGGGTCAAATATGAAGCCCTTTACTAAACATTTCCTTCTTTCCGACATATGTCTCTCACCAATAGGCCGATAATCGTAGACCTATGTGGGATAGCAGCTGGAGGCTAGGAAAGGATGTAATGGTAGTACTGGTGTGAGAAATACCAGGATTCCATTGTTAGGTGCTCCAGCCGCCGCGATATAACTGAAAGATTGTTGAAAGCGGCGTAAAACCCCATTCAAACAAACAAACTAAACATTTCCATTAGAATGTTCTCTTTTTCAATATCATCTATCTGATGCCTTGAAAAATATTCTGACCAAGTTTTATTAGCTAAGATTAAGCCAATTTTGTAACCCCTAGAGCTTATATAGGAATTGTCATTTACAGGGCTCTCACTAGGATTTTGAAAGTAGGATTCCAGGAATCCAATCTAGGAAAAAGTTGGATTCCAAGCAGAAAAGTTTGATTCCAGCCTGATGGGGCAGGATTTTCATACTAAATGCGATATCCACAAAATCCTTTTTTACAGCACTTTCTTTGTTGAAAAAAGTGTGGAAAAGGGAGATACATTTGGGTTTTCAGAATAATTATATTTTCTAGCCCATACATGTTGTTTACATGTCTGATCATGTTCATTTTATCTTCAACAAATTCTCTAAATTAGGATTATTTGTAAATCTAATCAAGAAGTAGAGAATTAATGTAAAAAAAAGAGCAAATGATAGAAATACCCAAAATTTGTAATTTTTCTTTTTTTCTTCTTAGCACACATGGTAATTAAATTTACCCTTGTCACACTAAAAATGGAATATTCCTCCTTTAGCAAGAAGTAAAGATAAAGATGTGCAGTCTGATCTTGGACTATACCACCTAATTTCCTTCTTAAATTGAACCATTTTAAAATTGTACTTTTTAAAAATGCTGACTCGCAATCAGTCAATCTCTTCTTTTACCACTTTGATTTTGATGATATTTTGCAGTAATCCTTATTCCTTTTCATAAAAGTAACATTTTTTTGTTAAAAATCGGACAAAATAATAGCATATATTGGAAGTCAAATTGACAGTTTTTAAACTAAAAAATGACAGTAAATTTATGATTCATGCCCACCTTTAGAATTCTAAGAGCCCAAAAAGTTTATCTAATAATTTTCATTTTCAATTGAATAACCTGTTGTACCCACGAAAACTCATGACAATTTAATTTTGCAATATAACTTGACTTCTTTATTATATTTTGGTTACTCTTTCACTAAACTTTTCAATAATAATTTGATTTCAGTGAGATAAGAGTGCTTGTAGAATAATTTTACCCAAGTTTCACAGGTTTCTATTTTCTAACACATGTCACTTACGATCGTCATTGCATGACCGGTCACCGCGAAGTGGTAATTGTCAATCAAGCTGGGTGTTATCAATGATTGTGGTGTATGTTGGATAAACAATTAACGTTTTCCAATAATCTTCTTACTATTTTAATGACCCTTGAACCATGACAGATGATTTTACAGAGTCATTTTGACATAATGACTGCTAACGTCAAACGCATGTTACTGAAAAAATTGTCGTCCGTCGGAATCCTTTGATAGGATTTTTTGTTGTCCCTTAGGGAAAGTTGTCGTCTCAGACGACAGTACTGTCGTTTCCGAGAGCCCTGATTTAGGTCACTTTTACCTTGTTTATATTTAGAATTTCAATAATACTTTTTTTAGGGTTGCAAAAATATTTTTGACAAGGTTTCATCAAAATTGAGTCATATTTGTAGGCTCTACAGGGTACACAAAGAATTTGTCAAGTGAGCTAAAAACTACCCAAAATATCCCTGAAATACACATTATAGGATAGGCATTCAGTTAAGCCTCCAGTGGAAATTTTCACTTGTTGAACTCAGTGAGAGGACCTCAAACTTTTTGTTTGTTAACTCATTCCCACTCAATGATGCTTTTTTACAACTCTGGTGTAAACTGTTTTGGAAATCATTGAGGAAAATGAAGAAATTGCATGAAATTTCTTCATTATCCACAATGTTTTCTACCCTAAAAGTTACAAAATTCCAAAGTTACATCAAAGGAAAATCATCATCCCCAACATGTTTGAATTTTGACTAGTCTGAAATTTGGAATGGGTAAACTTCAGCTATCAAAGCTAACGCTTTGCTAGCAAAAAAAACAAATACATGTACAAACAGCTATGTTGATTAATATTTAGCCTCATTGAAGCAGTTTCTGAAGGTTAATGTACAAATTGATGGATGTTCCAGGTCTGCTTGTCTATGATGATTGTTATTTATTGGCCATGTTAATAATTAGGCTGTATCATATGCATGTTCCTCAATAAATCATGTTTCTAGAATTCAGTTCTTCTTAACCAATTACCACACAAGAAAATTTTAGACTAGTCCAATTTGAAAAAAGTTGCAGACAACAATTTCAAGTTGATGAAAATTTAGAAATTGTTGTCTTTTAGGGTAGAAAATATAGTGGTTATTGAAGAAATTGCTTGTAATTTCCTCATTTTCCACAAAATTTATCAAATATTTTTCTTGAAGGGCATCAAAAAAGCATCATTGTGTGGGAATCGTTTAAGTCCAAATGAGAAAGAGACGTTATTAGATGGTTATATTGTTAACTTGTATGAATTTTATACCATGACTACTCAATAATTGCCCCTGTAAAATAGTACATAGGAAAACATTATAGGGAAAGGAGAAGTGGCTTATTACAAGCCATTTTTCCTTTTTCCACAATCTTGCTACAGTATTTAGTCAATATTTTTTTCAAATTACAAACACATTGAAATCTTGTCTGCAACTCTTTTCAATTTGGAACAGTCTAACATTTTAAGGTTGTGTTAATTAATCTGCAAATCTTATTAACACATTACCGGATAACAAAATTTTAGACTAGTCCATAAGTCAAAGAAGTTGCGGACGAAAATTTCAAGTCGATAGAATTTAAAATATATGCCTTTGTCGATAGAAAACAATGAGGAGATAGCAGACATTGCTTGTAACAAGTGATTGCTACATTTTCCACATTGTTTTCCTGAACTTTTTTTCTAAAAGGGGTAGCAAAAAGCAAAGTATCCTGGGAGAATGGGTTTCCACACAAACCAGCTTTTCTATATCCCCAAGAAGAAAGCTTTGGAAAAACTTGTAGACAATAAAGAAAATGCTTGTAACAAGCAGTTTCAATCTTCATGGTCCACAATGTTTTCTGCTGTAAATTTTTCAAACTTGAAATTGTCATCTTCAATATCTTTCAACTTTCAACTAGTCTAAAAAATTTTTGTGTGGTAATGGGCTTAATATCATATATACAAGCACACAAAAATTCATTTTGTATTCATATGTTTATAAAATTGTTTTATTAATGCCTAATTTATGGATATTATCTTACTTTAATTGATGCAAAATGGCTTTTGATATCTGTTTAAAACTAAATCTGCTACACATCCAATTAAGCATTTTCTGATTACCCCCAAGAAGAAAGATAACATCAGAAACATTTTTTGTCGAGCCCGCTTGCGGTGATAATTAAAGACATTGTTTTCACTATGACAAGTCAGAGTATGTACTTAGTGCAATAGTACGTTAGTCTGTCCCTCCGTCCGAATTTTTCCAGACAATTACTCCTACATTTATTGATGAATTTCAAAATAAATTGGCACAATTATTCCCCATAAGTACATGTGCCATTTGAAAGAATTTTTTGGGATAGTTCTAATGTCAAGGTCACAGGGCAAGGTCAACCACTTAAAATGTGATTGTCAAGAGCATTTCTCCTACAATTGTGGATGGATTTCAAAATAAATTGGCACAGTTATTCTCCATCATGAGGAATTAAGTGGGAATGGGTTAGATAGCATGCTTTTGAGAGAGTTCCCTATAAATTGAATAGAGTTAGTATTATTCTTAAAATACATTAGAACCATATTTTTATGGTGTATGCATTCAACTGATTAGTGGTTAAGCCTCCAGTGGCAGTTTGGACTCGTTGAACTCTGAGAAGACCTCAGAAATTCGTCTGTTAACTTAAGCTATCAAAGCTGACGCTTAGCTAGCTAAAGATGAAAAATCATTGTGTAAAAAAAAGAAATTGCTTGTGACAACAAATTTCTTCATTTTCTACTATGTTTCTACCCAGAAAGTTAAAGAAAAAAAAATTACATAATCTTTGAATTGTCATATGCATCTTCTTTCAATTTTTACCAGTCTAAAATTTTGTCATCTGGTAATGGGTTAAAAGCATGTCAAAATAATTTTTGTCAAAATGTGTAAGCTCATAGATCTAAATAGTTGTTGTCTGTATTATGAAAGATAAACCCTTGTCATGCTGAATAAAAGAATCTGTTACTTAATTTTGTCAAAATCAAAGGGCTGAAGGCACTGGAAACACAAGTTGTTTGTAAATATTTGTTTTGAAAATTAATCTCAGTACTTTTTTTTCTAGAAATTGGGAAGAGGCCTTAGCCTGTAGGTTTTGGGAAATTTTTGGGCAGTTTTCAGAAGAATTCAGGGGAAACATAAGTTAAATAAAAAAAAGTAATAAAAATAAGATTCATGCATCATTTTCAAGGTTCAATGATAAATAACTATATTTAAGGGTCTTATCAGTAATAAAATGAATAGAAATATTAAACAACACAAATTTTGAAGAAAATAAATCCTTATAAAGCAAAAATAAGCTGTAATTTCGGGAAATGTTTCTGTCACATGTGGGGAAAAAAGCCTTTTTTTGAATTGGGAAGTAGCCTTTTATAGGCCCCTGTTAAAGAAAAAAAAGCCCTGAATGTTGAAAACAGGTCTGTCTTGATGGGAACAAACAGCTTGTGAAGGTAAAGATCAACCTGTAGATATGTGCAGGCTGATTTTTGTCAATGCCTCCAACCAAAACAGGAATATTCCAGGTTCAGCATGACAACGGTTAACCCATGACAACACAGTGACGCTTTTGGATGCCCCTCAAGAAAAATAATTTGGAAAACATTGTGTAAAATGAAGAAATTGCTTGTGACTAGCAATGTCTTCATTTTACACAATGTTTTCTATCCAAAATGTTGAAAAATCTAAAAATTCAACAAAATTGTGTCCAGTTGTCGCCTGCATCTTCTTTCAATTTGGACCAGTCCAAAATTTTGTTGTGTGGGAATTGGTTAAGAGAACAGCCCTCAAACTACTGAGCTGCAGTTAGAATGTGCAGTTGAGTTCGAATGGTTTCTTAAACCAAATTAGTTCAATAATTAGAATATGTTTAGCCACTACAAACTTTAACTTAACCCATTCCAACACAAGAAAATTTTAGACTAGTCCAAATTGAAAGAAGCTGCAGACGACAATTTCAAGTTGATGGAATTTCAATTTTTTTCGTCCTTTGGGATAGAAAACATTGTGGATAATGAAGAAATTGCTTGTTACAAGCAATTTCTTCATTGTCCACAATGTTTTCCAAAGCTTTTTTCTTGTGGGGCGTAAAAAGGAGGGCTTGAGTTGGAATGGGTTAACTCATTATCATACAAGTAAACATCAGACTGGTCCAAATTGAAAGAAGTTGCAGACAACAATTTTTTTGTTCTCGGAATTCTACAAATGTGGGGGGTTTTGATAGAAAATTAACATTGTGTATTTAATGAAGAAATTGCTTGTAATAACAATTTCTTCACTTTCCACAAAGTTTTCCAAAGCTCTTTTTCATTGTGGCGTCAAAAAGCGTCATGGTGTTGCAATGGTTTAAAAGAAATATACTTTAATTTTACAGAGAAACCTCTGCTGCCTGGCACATTATAACAATCAAAGGACTGAAAGTCCTGAGAGCGGTTTTGCTGGCTTATCATTAATCGCGCTCAACACTGCAAACACGTATCAGCAAGATGAGTAAATAAATCGTTCACCTAAGAGGGATGAGAAGCTGGATGCTCGATAAGGATGTAGTGGTAATACTGGTGTGAGAGCTACCAGGAATCCATGGTTAGGAGCCCCAGCCGCCCGATATGACTGAAATACTATTAAAAGTTGCGTTAAAATCCCAATCAATTAATCATGACCTTTTACTGTTTGCCGAAATCGCTATTTTGATTTAATCACAATGTTTTCACCGATATCATTTCATCAGTGCGTGAAAATGTGTGGTTGTGTGATAAAAGGTTAAATGATAAAAGGTAAAGCAATCAAAGCTAACATTCAATTCCTTTTGCTCTGAGCATATTATTATTACGTTTCAAAGATATAGTCGAATTCGAGAGGTAAAAGGATGTTTTATTCGGTGGGGTTAAAAAGGCGCTTGAAACACGACTATAACAGGGTTGTAACTTGAAGCACATACTGCGAACACGGGGTGTAAATTTGCTCAGTCCTGCCAGGTCAAAACTAACAGACAGGGTTAGGAGTCTGTTTACATGTATTCGCCTACTCAACTAACTACTGACCTAGATTCTATCTTGAAACGCGAGGAGATTATTTCTCTCATTTAGACAGTTCATTAAACAATTTACTATGGATATATTAAGTCGAATTTTTAAACCAATTTCCTTGATATTCATGACCAAAAGGAGGCTGTTGGCATTCAGCAAGTAAGTTATTTTCTTCATCAGCGATGAAACAAGATGGAGGCGACCACATATATTTTCACTTCAAGTTTATGAGCATGCGTGAAAATGAGTGGAAAATTCGTGAAAACTTGTTTCCGGTTGATCGATATGAAATACCGGTTTTGTCCTACAAAACCGCTAAAAATGAAGGCAACAAATACAATAGCATGTTGCTGATAATAAATAATGTCGGCCATTTGTCAAGAGGTGATATGAGGACATGAAATATACATATTTATTATATTAATTAGCAAACCATAAATGAGAAAAGGCATATATATTTGTCTTCATAACCTGTCTAAATTGTCCATTTGGTTGACATGATCCAGTTCTGTCTGTTCAATAGAGTTTTCCATTTTGATGTAAACCGAAAAACTGAGAATATTGTTCCATTCTCAGAATTCTAAGAATTTTATGCCCAAATAACTGTTCTTATAGTGATCAAGAATGTTTATTGAATCAGTAATTCTTAACCCGATCCCACACAATGACACTTTTGGATGCCTGTCTAGCAAAACAATTGGGAAAACATTGTGTAAAACGAAAGAAATTGCTTGTCACTAGCAGTTTCTTCATTTTGCACAATCTTTTCTATCAAGAAAGTTGAAAAAAAATATGAAAATTAAAATGTTTTATGCAACTCTGTTCAATTTGGACCAGTCTAAAATTTCATTGTGTGGAAATTGGTGAACGAGGTCTAAGTTTCCTTCCAAATGTTCAATCAATTCTTGTCGTAAAGAATAAAATCATTCTCAAAATGCATGAAAATCAAAGCAATAAAAGTACTGATTATGGGTCAATTATTATTTTCAAATTTGATTTTAATAAACGACTCTGACTTAACCCTTGTCATGCTGAACCCGGAACATTCCTGTTTTGGCATGAGGTATAGACTAAGATCAGCCTGCACATATGTGCAGTCTGATCTTAGTCTTAGCCACCTGCTTCGTATTCTAATTTCAGAATTGTAAATAGAATTAAGTAACAGAAAAATAATGACCCATAATATCAGGCATCCCAGTGCTTCCAGCATTTTGATTTTAATGCAATCCTGAGTAAGGATTTTTTTCAGCATGACAAGGGTTAAAAGGGTCAAACAGGTAGTATAGACTAAGATCACACTGCATGTATACTCAAGGTTCAGCATGACAATGGCAACATTTATAAGTAATTTCAGTGCAATTTTACATTTATGCTCATTTTTTGGATGATGCAGGTTGAACCTTCCAGTTCCAAATACATTGGGTGTCATGGGATCCATCCCAGGCGGCACATATCCTTTCCGACATTTGTCTCTCAACAATGGGTGGATAATCGTAAACCTAAGTGGGAAAGCAGCAGAAGGCTAGGAGGCTAGGAAAGGATGTAGTGGTAGTACTGGTGTGAGAAATACCAGAAATCCATTGTTAGGTGCTCTGGCTGCCGCTATATGACTGAAATACTGTTAAAAGTGGCGTTAAACCCCATTAAATCAATCAATCAATCCAATCCCAAATATGTAGGAACTTAGTCTGTTTTCCTATCTATTTCAATTCAGTTTTCAATATATTTTATATCAGAATTATGATCATTAACCCGTACCAAGCAAAAAAATATTTGATTGGTCCAAGTTTTAAGAAAGACATTTGTCTCTCACCAATAAACCTTAGTGGTTTAGCAGCTGGAGGCTAGGAAAGGATGTAGTAATGGTTCTGGTGTGAGAAGTATCAGGAATCTATTGTTAGGTGCTCCAGCGGCCGCGATATTACTGAAATACTGTTAAATGTGGTGTTAAACCCAAATCAATCAATCAATTCAGAACAGTCTGAAATTTAAAAAATACGGGAAATAGTTATATAAATCTCTAAGTGAAACAAAGGGTCATGATTACAATGCTGTTGTACACCTTATGAAGGTTGATGGATTGAAAAAATTGATGTTTAATGTAAGAAAGACATATAAAAAATAATACCACAAGTATATAAAACACACCAAAATTTCTTTTATACTTTTTGTATGACAAAATAAGTGTCCCTTTGGATGTTATATTTCATACTTGATGTGAAGTAATTGAGGTTTTATGTGTTGATTTCTGCTTCATTGAACATTTAGTAGACCTTTGTAAGACCCTTAGTTTTGATCCTTCACCTGGGACCAAGTGACAATGACTGCAGCTGTCAATCTGAAAATCAATCAACCAATCAAATTTTCATTAAGACAGGAAATGAACTTTGAACTCTGGCTTTTTTGTTGGAATTGCAAGCAACTTATGCATTGTTTCATGTCCAAGTCAAACTTCTTGCCAGAGTTAGGTTAGCAGGAACAGCTATCCGCCATAAAGATCCCCAGGCAGGACACTTTACAAAGCCCCTGTCCATCCATATTGCTGTAAAAACAGGTAGCAATGGTTAGAATCAATTGTCTGAGACTCTTTAATCCATTCCCACTCAGTGAAGCTTTTAAACGTCCATGAGGAAGAAAGCTTTGGTAAACAAAGTGGAAAATGAAGAAATTGCTTGTTACAAGCAATTTCTTCATTTTCCACAATGTTTTCTAACCCCCCCCCCCCAAAAAAAAGTTAAAATCCATCAACTTGAAATTGTTGTCTCCAGCTTCTTTCAATTTAGGCCAATCTAAAATTTTGTTGTGTGGGAATGGGTTAAGTGAACTTTACCATCTATAGCATTGGAGAATATTTTCTGACAATCATCCAGGCAGAGCATCTGGAGAGCACTGGCTGATTTTGTACAGATCGCAGATGGTGTCCCTCTAGAAAAGGAATTGGGAAAACCTTGTGTGAATAAAATAATTTCGTGCAACAGGTAATTTCTTAATTTTCTACAATATTTTCTACCTAGAAAGATGAAAAAAAAATGAAATTTCTTAAACTTTGTATAGTTGTCTGCAACTCCTTTCAATTTGGACCAGTCTAAAGTTTCAATGTTTGGTAATTGTTTAATTAATGATATATCTTCTTGTCATATTGAATGACAAAGGGCGTCACCTGGAGCACCTGTTTTGGTAATTGTGTACTCATTGTTTAAACCATTACCAGATGGCAAAAATTTGGACTGGTCCAAATTCAAAGTGGTTGCAGACTATATGATGCAAAGTGTGTTTGGAATGGAACGCAAGTACTAGATATGGTAGAAAGTTTTGTAAGAGAAGGAGAAAGATATTTCTAGTTACAATCAATTTCTTTTCAATTTTGGTAGTATACAGGTGTTGGCCTCAGCCAGGTTATTAGCTCACCTTAGCACAACATGTTCAATGTTGTGATCATTGAAAGTCTGTTGTCTGTTGTACGGTGTCAACAATTTAAGTTTTTACACTCTTAAAGATGCAGTTTTGACTCAATCTTCATGAAACTTGATCAGAATAATTGTTAGGTTATAAGAATAAACCCCATCGATTATTGGAAGGTTCCGTCGGAAATAGGAGAAAAGGGGCCTAAATGACAATTTAAGTGTTTATACACTATGAAGGCCACAATTTTGACTTTTTTCATGAAACTTGGTCAGAATAATAATAATAATGATAATAATAATAACGACTTTATTTAATGAGGCTACACATTTGGTTTCCCAATCTTCCATGTGGGCCTCTAAATAAGAATACAAACAATTTACAAGCATTACATATTATCAAACAATAATTGCAATACTTCAAAATAGAGTATTTTCATTGGCCCAAATCGTATCACGTGATCAAATCAATTGCACTTTATACCTCGATAAAAGGCAGAACTATTTTCGACAAAAATAGAAACAAAAAAGGTCAGGGATTTCCGATATTGGTGGCACTTCCAAGAAATACCAAACTTGTTTTGTTACTATTTATAGTCATCACCTTTTGAATTTCGATTTCCTCAAATTCCTTTATACTTCCATGGATTTTCAATAAATAGATAAACAAAAAGTGTCCTTATAACAATTATAATGTTCGTTTCAAACATGAAGATTTCGAAAAACTCACCTTTATTAGCCGTAAATCCGAGATGTCGAATCGGCTTCGCCACATCAGCATGCATCGTGTCGATGTGGTAGGTTTATATTTCTTGTCTATTACAAAACATCTATTCATAATTCTAACTGTTATCGACCAAGATATCGTAATTTACAGAGTTTAAAGTTAGTATTTCCTCATAATAATTCCAAATAAATCCAACGAACGTTCGAATTTCCATTTCAAAAAACCCAAGCGACGAAATAAAATGTCCGCCGTTACAACGAATCGAGCGATAAACTGTGTCAATGTATCCATACGCCTGTCAAAGAAAAGTAACTCCGCCCACAGTTCGTTTATTTGTTTTTATTTTCATCTCTCTATCCGTTTCGGATTTGAAAATAGACGTATTGCAATTATATGGGCCGAGTGTATTTTTCACTGCGTTTATTGGAGTATAAAGTGCAATTGCCTTAGCACTTGGCTTTAACATAACGCCCTACGGGCGTTATTTGCCATGTGCTAAGGCAATTGCACTTTATACTCCAATAAACGCAGTGAAAAATACACTCATCCCTATATTATATACATTCAACAAGGATTATCCAATGTCTGGTTCAAAGAAGTATTATGGTTTCAATATCATTACAAGCAGATGAAAAAATTATCATAAATACGAGAAGTCTGCTTTCGAAAGTCATGAAAACATTTCTCAATGTAGAGCTTGTATCATTTCCTCATCACATTGATCACATTTATCATTTCCTTTTCATATTGATGACAAAGAGAAATAGAGCTGATCATTTGACATAGATAAAGAGCTGCTATTGAGAAATTTGATACTTATAAGAGATGCACAAAACATTTTTTTTTACTGTGCACACACTGAGTCCGGTCACAAATTCTAAATTATATGATATAGTAATCAGAGTAAATACATGTAATAATGAAATAGAACATATTAAATTTGATTTATGAAGAGTTTAGTTTCAGATAACAATCAAGGCAGGTTTAACAGTTTGCACCATTTAAGGATAGCCCCCTTGGAAACTTCCATTGTAAATAATTTGATTTAATTTTTTTTAAGTGAATCTGAGTTTCCTATTGAGATAGGCAAGGTATTCCAAATTTTAGGACCAGAGTAGCTAAATGATTTTCGATAGATTTCCCGTTTTGGCTTTGGCACAAGTAAATGATGTTTATCTGAAGATCTTAATCTAATGTGAGTACGGGTTGGCTTAACACATTTTTCTTGAAGGTATTTCGGGGCCATATCACTCTTAGTGGCTTTATACATAAGAATAGCCTTCTTGTAAATCACTCTATCACTAAATTTCATCCAACCTAGTTTTTGAAAGAGCATGTCAGATAGAGCTTCAACTGGTTCATCAAGATTTATACGGGCTGCTCGTTTTTGAACCTTTAAAATATCATTAATAAGATCATTATTACAGTTTCCCCAAATTGTGCAACAATAATCTAAGTGGGGTAATACATATGCATTGAAATAAAGCTTGCGAACATCAAGATTCAGAAATTTTCTTATTCTCAACAAAAGATACAAAAGCGAGTTACATTTCTTGATTACATTTTGAACCTGTACTTTCCAGTTCAAAGTACAATCTACATAAATTCCAAGAATAATTGCTAGGTCATAAGGATGAACCTTATAAATTATGGAATTGAACATTGAATGTTCTATTTGAGAACAATGGTAAGAGCCTCTATGATAATTTCTTAGTTTACACTCTAAAGGCCATAAATTCTACTTAATTTTCACAAAACTGATTATACATTGTAATTATTCATCCCAGTTTCAATTTTCAACAGAATAATTCAGATGAGCAATTTAGGACCAACATGGACCTCCTGTTTTTCAACAAAGATACTGGGTGTTCATTGTCCCCCACAGTCTATGTGAATCAATTTTGGTAACCTGAAGACTTCCTAATTAAGTAGTTAGGTAGTAAATTATAGGTTTCAACAATGAATGAGAAACTTAAACCCAAATTATCACACTCAGTTTAATCCCCATTATTCATCATATTATGTAATTCTTCTGTTTACCCTTTATTAAATATATGAAACTTTTCCATTGGCAAATCAAATGAAAATGAAAAAAAAATCTTTTAGGGTAGAAAACATTGCTTCAAACAGATCCTCCATTTTCCTGAATGTTTTCCAAATCTTATTTCTTGTGAAGTGTAAAAATGCAGTATTGTGCAAAATGTGTAAGAAGCCAAGTTATAATTATATCCTGGTCATGAGAGTGAAAAAAACCTGTTGAATGTAACTTTTGAGTTACCTGGGCAATATAATGCTAGGGTAATAACTACACAATTGAGATGAAGGCTTTGTTATTGAGAAAATGACATCATGATGCTTGTATAAAAATGTCATTTTACAAACACCATTTTATGTTTCAAAGAAAATCGATAAATTCAAGAATTTCATTGAACTATCGCAAAAAAAAGTTCGTATTTATATTTCATTCTTTTGTTCATCAATCACCAAATTTAGTAAAGTATTTGTAACAAAGCCTTAACCCTTTCCTGTTTAATCACTGGTTTTTACGTCCCTGTGTTTTTATACTTGGGAAAACATTGTGGAAAAAGAAGAAATTGCTTGTAAAAAGCAATTTCTTCTTTTCCACAATATTTTCTACCCCACTGAAGGGTTATTTTTTAAATAAATTCAACTTTGAATTGTCCTCTGTAAAACCTTTGGATGTAGACCAGTCTAAAATTTCAAAAAACAGGAAAGGGTTAAGCTAGTCTAGGATGTAAGTCTTGGAAGAGCTATTAACTCTTGTCATGCTGAACCCAGAATATTCCTGTTTTGGCAGGAGGTATAGACAAAGATCAGCCTGCACATTATGTGCATACTGATCTTTATCTACACATCCTGTTAAGCCAGAGTTTTTTGAATAATGAATTTTCAAAAGAATTATTGACCCTCGTTAAAACCTTCCAGGGCTGTCAGCCCATTGATATTAAATCAATTTTATATAGGATTTTAACTCAGCATGGCAAGGGTTAACATACACTCAGTTGTCTGCCTTGGTTGTTCCCATCTGTCTAAGTTAAACCATTATATCACAGTCAATATTTACAGATATACACATCAGAGCACAGGCTTTCATTTGAGGCCATGGCCTGTGACCCTTTGGTCTGTGACTGTGACCTGGTCTAACCCATTTGCAACCAAATTTTAAACTTGTTCAAATCCAAAGAAGTTGCAGACGATGATTTACTGTTGATGGAATCTAGAAGATCTTTGGCTTTTAGGGTAGAAAACATTGAAGGAATTGCTTGTTACAAGTAATTTCTTCATTGTCCACAATGTTTTCCGAAGGATTTTTCTTGGGGCGCGTAAAAAAAGAGAATTGTGTGGGAATAGGTTTAAAAACCTTAACAGAATACTTCACTAAAGCTTTAACCTGGCTTATATTTTCTGAATTTCTTCACATAGCCCAATCATATTTGACATATTCATTCATCTAAGTGATAGGCTTAGAACCAGGTGACACTTCAACCTTAACCAAAATTGACCAACTTTTCCTTTGTTGATCCTCAGTAATGGAGGAAATAAAGATATAAATCTTATTTTGGAATTCTTTATACCTAGGACTGTGTATTTCTGTTTATTTATCATCACTACCGTAGCACATGCCCATATGAGCCCCCAGAAGACGGTTAGTTGCTACGGGGGATAGTGCAAGGATACAGGGCGAAACTGCTGAGAGCTCCGCCTGGTTCTTTAACGTGCTCGGTGGATAGCACCGTCACACGGGCCTCGGTTTAATTAAAGACAATTAAGACAATTAGAAAGACAATTAGTTTGTTAGTTGATATTGTCAGCCTCGGGCTCGAATTCAAGATCTTGAGGTTTGAAGTCAAGAGCTCTACCAACTGAGCTAATCGGGCTGACACCTAGGACTGTCAATTTTTATATGGTTTAAATACCCTCATCAAATGGTAAGCTTTAATTTCATACCATGACCTTGTGACTTTGACCTTGACATTCCATATGTACTGCTTGTTATGGGGTATTTTGTTGAGATTGCTTGCAGTAAGAGAGGCAAAGCTGTCACCATGACATTCAGCTTATGTGCGCTAGTGTGTTGGTGTTTTATAAAAATGCATGAAAAATATGGCTTTGGTGGCCATAAATCAAAGTACTGAAAAATACTGTAAGCTAGCAAAGCATTGTACTGTTCAGTAATCTTTTTTGACAAACTTTATCATGATAAAGAAAAGAGGTTAAAGTAACCAAGGAGTTAACCAATTCCCACACAATCCCTCCTTTTTACGCCCCTCAGAAAATAGCTGTGGAATACAATGTGGAAAATGAAAAAATTGCTTAGAACAAGCAATTTTTTCTGTTTCCACATTGTT
This sequence comes from Fragum fragum, assembly GCA_946902895.1. NCBI lineage: Eukaryota > Metazoa > Mollusca > Bivalvia > Cardiida > Cardiidae > Fragum > Fragum fragum. Next base: position 5,017,558 of record OX336378.1, read on the forward strand.
TTCTACCTAAAGAGATAAATATTCTAGAATGTTCAGCAATTTGAGATTGTGGTTTGCAACTTCTTTGAATTAAGACTCTGATCAGAGTAATTTTGAACATCATGAGCTCAATCGAGCTAAAAATACCTATAAGATGACCTTGCATGCAGCGTTTGCAATATTTCTGAAATAGATAAGGACTACTTTTTATGGCGTTTGCAATATTTCTTAAATAGATAAGGACTACTTTTTATGGCGTAGGCATTTAACGGATATAGTGGCAGTTTGCACTCGTTGAGCTTTGAGACACCTCAAAATTTTGTCTGTTAACTTAAGCTATCAAAGCTGACGCTTTGCTAGCTAAAAACAACCTAGGTAGCATTGTAGAAAATGAAGAAATTGCTTGTTACTAGTGGTAACTAGCAATATCTTTATTATCCACGATGTTTTGTCTGGTGATGGGTTAAATAGCCAGCTTGATAGTGATTCGAAATATTTCAAAATTAAAAAGTGAGTGTCTCATGTGGTAGAAAACCATATAATTATATGTGGTATAAAATATCCTCAGAAAGAGAAGAGAACTGAGCAATAGCTTATTAATTTTCCCACAATTTTTTGCAAGCTTTTTATGCCCCCACATCAAAAGATCGGGGCATATTGTTTTGCCGTTGTCCATCTGTCTGTCTGTCCGTCTGTCTGTCTGCCTGTCTGCAAAACTTACCCAAAAAACTTAACATTGCCAATTACTACCAGCCTATTCAAGATACAATGCTCATATTTGGCATGATGATACATCTCCCTTTTACGCATCTCCTCATGTCAATGTCATTAGATAAGATCAAGGTCACATACCAAGGTCAAACATTTAGTTCTGTTGGGGGGGCATTGTGTTTCACAAACACATCTTGTTCTCTTTTGTATTAAAGCTTGTTAACAAAAAAAAAAAAAAAAAAGAATTAGATTGGTCCAAATTCAAAGAGGTTGCAGACACATTTCAAATTCTTTTCAATTGCAGGAAAAAATTCATATTGGGTAGGAAATATTGTGAGAAAAAGAGAATTTGCCATGTTTTTTTTAAAAAAGAGTTTTAAAAGACTCCAATACCATTTCTCTAAAACTATGTTTATAGATTTGTAGCAAAAATACCTGGATGATGTTATAATTTCTGTACATGTTCTGAAGTTCGGGGCTTGGAATATCTGTTAAACATCGATAATATTTCACCTGTGAAACACCCAAGTTCATTATTTTTCATGGATCTAAAAGTTTTGCAATCATTTGTTATGATTCATAGGAATTTTTGTGTGGATGCTTTTCCTGTCTTTGTTATTGTTAAAATCTTTAAAATCTCTGAAATCTCTAGCAGACACCAATTTTAACCCTTTTACTGTCTGAAATAGTTTTTTGCTCTTCGTCTTGCCATTGTAAATTTTTATAAACAACAACACAAATGCAAAACTTAATTCTGATTTTTTTTTACCCATTACCAGACAACAAAATTTTAAATTGATCCAAATTGAAATGAGTTGCATGAAATTTTATAATTTTTCAAATTTTGGATGAAAACATTTGAGGAAAATGAAGTAAGTGCTTGTAACAAGCAACTTCTTCATTTTCTACAATGTATTCCAAAGCTTTTATTTGAGGGGCGCCAAAAAGCGTCACAGTGTGGGAATGGGTTAAGACAAATACATTTATAAAATATCTGGGCGACATATTTTTTTTATGTTTATACTCTCATTATGAAATTTTCTTTGTGTCAGTATGGAACATTTCAAATGTAGTAGTTGGATTGATGAGGGAAGTAAAAAGGAAACCATGGCTAGGTGAACTAGCTGCCATCTATAACTGATATATTGTTTAAAGGGGTATAAAATTCTGTTACTCTATATTTCATTTCCATGTTTAGTCTGTAAACTGCCTATCTCCCAACACGTTGGTTTGAAGTTTGCCTCAACCAACATTCTTTCCAACAATCGATAATCAAAGTTCTGAAAGTACTGTAAGCTAGCAAAGCATAGTTTTGTCAAGTAATTCTCTTTGCTAAAGGTTATCATGATAAATAAATGAGGTTAAAGAAGCACGGGAGGTATCCAATTCCAATGTGACAAAATCCTACACTGGTTCAAATTGAAAGAAATTGCAAACAACAATTTCAAGTTGGTTGAATTTAGAAAATCTTTCCCTTGTTGGATAGAAAACATTGTGGACAATGAAGAAATTGCTTGTAACAATCAATTTTTTCATTGTCCTCAATGTTTTCCAAAACTTTCTCTTGAGATACTTAACAAGCAGAATTGAGCGGGAATGGGTTAAAAAGCATGCTTTTGAAAGAGTTATCTAGTATTTGAATAGAGTTTGCAATACTCCTGAAATACATAAGAAATACTAAATTTAATACTTTTTATGGTGTAGGCATTCAATGGATTTAGTGGTTAAGCCTCCAGTGGCAGTTTGCACCCATTGAACTCTGAGAAGCCCTAAAATTTTGTCTGTTAACTTAAGCCATCAAAGCTGACGCTTTGCAAGCTAAAAATCAATGCTATATAGGTCATTAGCTGTCACAAATAGGCAAATTGATACAAGCTGTTGGCCTAGGTTAGATGAGCAGCTGGTGGCTGTGGTTGTACTGGTGTGAGAAATGACAGGAAGCTATGGTAAGCTGCACCTGAGCCGCCACACTATAACTGAAATACTATATAAAGAGGCATTAAACCCAATATATTTAATCAATGAATTACACTTGATTTTATCATCAAGGCTGTTTTGAAACAAAACCTGAGGTATTGCTGTAACTAGGCTGTCGTCTAAATAGCCAACGTCAGTGCTGGTAGCCGCCGTCATAGCGCAGTTGGTAGCGCGTCGGACTGTCAATCTAGAGGTCCCGGGTTCGATCCCCAACAGCGGCACTCATCCTTTCCAACTATTTGTCTCTCACCAATGGGTCGATAATCGTAGACCTATGTGAGATAGCAGCTGGAGGCTAGGAAAGGATGTAATGGTAGTTCTAGTGTGAGAAATACCAGGATTCCATTGTTAGGTGCTACAGCCGCCGCGATATAACTGAAAGATTGTTAAAAGCGGCGTAAAACCCCATTCACACTCACACACATCAGTGCTGGCATCTGAAAAATTCACATTTTATAAAATCTCTGGTATTCCTTAACACATTCACTGGAAACTCAGAATACATCCCAACTATCAAAAGAGCAATCTATACCAACAAGGGAAATTTTTTAATGAATTTTTTAATTTCTTTTCTATTTAAAAGCAAGCACTTAACCCTTGTCATGCTGAACCCGGAATTTTCTGGTTTTGGCAGTAGATGTAGAACAAGATCAGCGTGCATATAAGTGCAGTTTGATTTTGGTCTACACCTCCTGCTTGTACTTTTCCTGCCAGAGTTGATTATGAAATAGAGTTTTAAAAGTAGTATTGATTTTTTAATAAGTTCTCTCAATGCTTTCAGCCCTTTGATTTTACACCCATTCAGTAAGGTAATCTATACAGAATCACAAGGGTTAAACAGCCAAGTGCTGACATCCTCTTGTAGAGCTCATTTCACTGTGGCTGTTGAGTTAGATAATTATTATTTATTTATCTGTCTCCATATTAGGTAATGGTGAAATTATCAAAACTCATCTTTAACCCAACTCCACATACTCCCAATTTTTTACATCCCTCAAGAAAAAAGCTTTAGAAAACATTGTGGCCAATAAAGAAATTGCTTGTTACAAGCAGTCTCTTTATTCACAATGTTTCCTATCCAAAAAGGCAAAAAAATCCTTCAACTATAAAAGTCGTCTGAAGTTATTTTAATTTGGACAAGTCTAAAATTTTGTCATTTTGGAATGGGTTAACATGTAGATGGCATTGAAATATGGTAGATCTATTTCATGATTTGTTACATAAAAATTCTCATTTATTAACACCATTTTCCCCTATACAATTCCTTTAGTACATAAAAAGGTGAGATAGTTGAATAAAAGATTAAAAGGAATATATATGCATTAACCTTTGTCATGCTGATGAAAATGAAATCCTCTACAAAATTGTTTAAAATTAAAGGACTGAAAGCATGGGGAGCACTTATATTTGGCTTGCAATTATCCTATTAACAATGCAGGTTTACAAGGGACAAGCAGGAGTAAATACAAAGATCAGATGAACATTATGTGAAGCCTGATCTTTGTCTAGACAATGATCTTTCCAAATCAGGAATATTCCAGGTTAACATCCTAAATCTATGGCAAAGTTGAATTATAACTTTTGCAACATCATGTCCAAAATACAATTCCATTTCAAACATTGTTTCTCACATGTAGAGTTACCCTTGTTTTCTTTAGCAAATGGCCATCATGAATATCCTTGTCGAATACCCATACATTATGACTAATCAAATGACATCACAACTTCATTTGAGCAAACGAAAATACGGTATTTGATTAAAAGAATAGTTAAAACCCCATAACTGATTTCTGTTTGAGAAAAAGGACCTGTAACTTAGTTTTCTTTGAGACTAGCTTCCAGATCTGAACGTGACCTAGCATAAAAAAGTTATTACTTATTATTCGCTGAAATACTTTTCTATTCTAGACTAGACTTGGTTAACATATTAATAGATGACAGATTCTTAGACTAGTCCATGAACTCAAAATGTTGTAGACAATACATTTTAAGTGACAATTTTTTTTTTCTTTTTGGATAGAAAACATTGTGGATAATGAGGAAGTTTATTTTCTTGGAGGCGTCGAAAAGCATCATTTTATGGGAATGGGTTAAGATCAGCTTGTCTGAAACATACAAATCTCATGACATGTTTTATCAGCAGTGACTATGGCAAGTGAAAATGATGAAAAGATTTCTCATTTTGAAAGCAACAAATGTGATGATAATGATTATGAAAAGAACAAGGCACCTGTTGATACTGATAAAGATGGTAGCAATGCTAGAGATTCAGATGACGGTCTTATTGTAGGCAATATTAGAATAACCAAATCTCAATCTGGTAGTGAAGGGCTTTATGAAAATGTTGGTACAATGGAATTATCAGTAGATATAGAAAACACTGAAAAAATGGATGATTGTATTTTTTTTGACACTGTTGATACTATAGAAGATGATATTAAAGAGAACTTGTCTTATGACAAGAACAGTTTGTTAGACAGTGGAATCAATGCTGATGAACTTTTATGTGGCACTGACATTGATCGAAGTACTGTAGAAATTGGTAAAGTTACAATTGCAATGGTTGATGATTTAAGTGCAATAGAACAAGACTCGAAAGAGGATGAAGAAGTTGAGTTTATAATGAAATCTAGTGATTTATTAGATAGACTTGGAAATGAATTAAGAGTGCACATTCATCCGGATAAAGGATATGAAGATGTTAACACTTTTAGAAAGCGAAGTAGATCAAATGACGAAAGTGTTTCTGTGCCAGCTAGATTTGATTTTGCAAGATATGGAATATCTATTGGAATTAATAGTGCTAATGGTAAAACAATATTTAGCCTTAAGATTTTCTTGTGCAGATGCAAAACACATCTCTTACAGCCACAAAGCAACAACAACAACAGACAAAATTCTGTCTAGCAAAAAGAGGCATCATAGAAAGTGTGTAAAGTAATCAACCTTAGTCAAACTGAATTTATTGGGTTTGAACTTTTTCTTTCTATAGAGATCTTCTTATTCCAGAAAGGTCATTAACCCAAAATCATATATTTACATATATTTATTTGAAAAAAAAGTCTTTTATTGACCTCCGCTTAAGCCTGATACTCAGCTCACCTGAGCACAAAGTGCTCAAGGTGAGGTATTGTGATCACATTCTGTCAGGCATTCTGGCATCAATCATGTGTCAACATTCTCTTTAAAAGATATGGGCCTATTTAACTAAATTTGGCAGGCATGTTCCTTAGGTGTTCCCCTAAAGAATTAAAATCTGTTGAAATTTTTGGTTTCCATGACAAAAAAAGTGAAATTTAAAAAGAAATATTCAAAATCATCTCCTCCTGACCCAGAAGTCACAGAGCCTTGATATTTTGCATGAAGCATCAGTATATTGACCTCTTTGAGAATCATTACCCTTGGATCTCAAGGGGTGGAGCCGAACAGGGATAGGGCCCATATAGATGTAAAGAATAATTTTTTAAACAGCAATATTTCCCAAGCAACAGGGCAATTTTCAACCAAACATGACAGGTATGTTCTTTAGATGGCACACTTTGAAAATTGCTTGAAAATTTGAAATCCATTAAAAACTCTGATGTTGGAACAGAAGTGAAGTTTCAATAAAATCTTAAAAAATCATTTCCTTCTGAAAAGGAAGGCATAGAGCCTTGATATGCTGCTTTAAGCAATGGTACATTAACCCATTCCAGCACAGCAAAATTTTAGACTGGTCCAAATTGAAAGAAGCTGCAGACGACAATTTCAAGTTGATGGAATTTTGAATTTTTTCGTCTTTTTGGATAGAAAACATTGTGGATAATGAAGAAATTGCTTGATACAAGCAATTTCTTCATTTTCAACAATGTTTTCCAAAGCTTTTTTCTCGAGGGGCGTAAAAAGGAGGGATTGAGTTGGAATGGGTTAATGTCTTTCAAAATTTCTAAAATCATTACCTTTGGGTCAACAGGGATGGAGCCCAAGGGGTGCAGATGGGCCTATACATAAAAAAGGATTTCTTTAATGACAACTTCTCCCAAACTACAAAACCAATTTCAACCTAATTTTGGTAGGGATAATCACAAGAATGCCCCCTTTTTAAATGACTTTTAGGGTTAAAACTTTGGTTGCCATGGCAACAAAAGTTAAATTTGAAAACAGTTTTTTTCCAGATCTATTTGGCCTAGAGCCTTGATGAAAAAAGAGCTGTATCTTGGGTGACCGTCATGGCCACTGGCCATCTTTTTAATAATATTTCTTTTACACAATCTCTTGGGGTTACATTTGTATTTAATCTTTATCTTGCTGAATTAAAAATTCTACAGAGATTTGTTTTAAAATCAAAGGACTGACAGGACTTGACAGTCTTAATGAGGGTTAACATTTCTTTTGAAAACTGATTATTTAAATAAATCTGGCTTAAAGGGGATAAACAGGAGGTGAAGACAAAGATCATACCGCACTTATGTGCAGGCTGATCATTGGCTATACCTCCTGCCAAAACAGGATTATTCCGGGTTCAGCATGACATGAGTTAAAATACCCTTGTTTTTGTGGTATTTATGAAAAATATCTGTCTGATTTTTAATATGATAAATAGCATTTACATTAATAGCTTCTTACACATTTGTCTAATATATAAATTATTTTGCACTCGAATAGGTAATAATTATTGAAAGACATATTGTTTGCTTTTTCTTGCCTTTTTGTTTGTCCATTTCTGTTAAAATCTAACCCCAACACTACCTAACTGTGCCATCTCAAGACTTAACTGACCAATCATTATTTATTTGCTGGACAACAAGATAAAAGTCATGTAATATTTCAATACAAAAAGCAATGACTTTGATTTGGGCATTAGTTTTATGCCCAACATTGCATATAGAGATACCACTGTCCATGTGTGCATGGGTGGGTTAGAATGTGTGTCTATTTCTACTTGGGACTGTATCTACAAAATTTATCCATGGATTTCAAAATAACTTGTTCCCCTTCATGAGTACTAGTATTGTTCAACATGATCAATTCTGTTGGATACTTTCAAGTTCAAGGTCACAGCTGAAGGTCATGTGACAAGCACTAAAAAGGGGTATCCATGTCTGCATACATTATATTTTTCTTTTCAGATTTACTACCAGGCATTGTAACATATATTTTTCTTTTCAGATTTACTACCAGGCATTGCATAATACATATTTTCTCTTTTCAGAAAATATACTTATACTTGTAAAACACATTATATTATTCTTTTCAGATTTACTACCAGGTATTGAAGAATTTTTAAGTAATGTGCTTGCTAAAGAAACTTTGTCTGACTATGCAGAAGAACAGCGTTTGTATTTCTTGGAGCGTCTTGATATCATCAAACTTCCTCCATCCATCCCGCCCAGACCACAGTGTAAGTACCATATTTCTTCTAATTAACACTTTCCTACAAAATCTGGCTTTTCACCACTCCTCCTAGAAAATGCTTTGAAAAACTGATTGTGGAAATTGAAGAAATTGCTTGTTATAATTATCCACAATGTTTTCTAACCCAGTTTACAAAGATTTTGAAAATTTCATCACTTAGAAATTGTCATCTACAACTTCTTTATACCCCCCACAACAAAGTTATGGGGGGGTATACTGGAATCAGGTTGTCCGTCCGTCCGTCCGTCTGTCCGTCCGTCCGTCCGTGGACATAATTTTGTGTCCTCTTCTCCTCCCACATTTTTTGACCAATTTTGCTGAAATTTTATCAGGTTGTTTCCTATCATATGAAGTTGTGCACCTGCAATTTTCATCTTGATCCAGTTGTTAGTTTCAGAGTTATGCCATTTTGTACTTTTTAAATGGGGGTCCGTGGACATAATTTTGTGTCCTCTTCTCCTCCCACATTTTTTGACCAATTTTGCTGAAATTTTATCAGGTTGTTTCCTATCATATGAAGTTGTGCACCTGCAATTTTCATCTAGATCCAGTCGTTAGTTTCAGAGTTATGCCATTTTGAACTTTTTAATGGGGGGGGGACATAATTTTGTGTCCTCTTCTCCTCCCACATTTTTTGACCAATTTTGCTGAAATTTTATCAGGTTGTTTCCAATCATATGAAGTTGTGCACCTGCAATTTTCATCTTGATCCTGTCGTTAGTTTCAGAGTTATGCCATTTTGAACTTTTTAAATGGGGGTCCGTGGACATAATTTTGTGTCCTCTTCTCCTCCGACATTTTTTGACCAATTTTGCTGAAATTTTATCAGGTTGTTTCCTATCATATGAAGTTGTGCACCTGCAATTTTCATCTTGATCCAGTCGTTAGTTTCAGAGTTATGCCATTTTGAACTTTTTAATGGGGGGGGGGGACATAATTTTGTGTCCTCTTCTCCTCCCACATTTTTTGACCAATTTTGCTGAAATTTTATCAGGTTGTTTCCTATCATATGAAGTTGTGCACCTGCAATTTTCATCTTGATCCAGTCGTTAGTTTCAGAGTTATGCCATTTGAACTTTTTAATGGGGGGGGGGGAGTAGTCAAAATTTAAAATTGCATAACTCGGTAACCATAAGGGGAGTTACCAAATTTGGTAAGTAACATCATCTTGTATATATATACATGTTTGACATCAAAACGCTGTAAGTCATTTACAATTAACAATTAACTGAACAATTCCGTCCTCTCTAATACTTGGTACATAGCTTTCAAGGGTCAGAAGTGTTGGAGAGTGAGACTTGCAAAAGAAAGACGCGATCGGGGGGGGGGGGGGGGGATGGAGGGGGGGGGGAGAAGCTGAAAACATAATTACATACACAATTGCTACTTTTCCACTCCTACTTAAAAAGGGGTCATAAAATGCCCCTTCAAATTCCACTCCTTCATAGAAAAGCCTTTTTAGCGGTGTGGGGGGTATTCTCGTCAGCCCTTGAGGGCGACAGCTCTAGTTTAATTTGGGGCCGGTCTAAATTTTTGTTGTCTGGTAATGGGTTGACACTCTCCATATCTATGTTGAACCCATTACCACACAATCTTAGTTTTACATGACCCACTGATAATTTTTATATTCAAGATAACATAGTAGGAACAGAAGAATTGCTCTTCATAAGACTACCTTGTCTACAATGTTTTGTACCCAATATTTTCAGTACAGCCACTGTGATTTGTCATTTGAAGTCTCTTTCATTTTGGATCAGTCTAACATTTTGTTGTCTGGTAATTGGTAAACCGATTGCCACACAGTGCGGCTTAGAGGCCATAAAGAAATATGATTATATAAAACTCTGTCGGAAAAGGAGAAATTTCAAATTCTCACAACAAATTTCTCAAATTTTATCACAACATTTCCTACCTTATTTTGCACTTATTTTCTAATGTCTAAGGTATCTTTTGAGAAATTTTTTGGTTTGGTTAATATTACAGCAGTGATCTACAAAGGCTGCGTTTTTGCATCATCGTCTCCAAAAAATCATAAAAGTTCCAAGGTTTTTAACCCTTGTCATGCTGAATAAAATAACGCTTGCTGACTATTTTTTTGTTCCCTAGACCTAGTTGAAATCTGCTTTTCTCAAAGAAAATCTGATTTAAGATGCTATATTCATTTTTTTTTCAGCTTTGGGTATAAGATTATATCCCCTTCACAGCTCCCCACCGCCTAAAGACATCAGTGTCACTCCAGCAGATGTGGATGACTTTGCAGCATATCAGAGAGAGCTTTCTAGAGCCCTGGTGGATTCTGAGACTTCTCCGGAACCTGTAAGTCATTTACAATATTTCAACTAGATCACTGTGTTCAATTTAGAGGAGCCGAGGCCAAAGCACAGTTGGTATTCTCTCATTGATGAGGTCCTCAGTTCAATCCTCAGTGATGTCCAATATCCTTTCCGACATATGTCTCCCACCATTGGGAAAAAATGTGGGATTGTTCGTTAATCGATTGATAAGGTAATGCATTGGTAATAAATAGATGAAGTCTCAGGAAAACTTGTCTACAATTGAAGGAGGACATTTCATTCTTCAGATAGAACTCAAGTGTGCAGTCTAGGGCTATCTTGGCTCTGTTGTTCATCTTTTTTCTGTTCTTTCACCCATTAGCACTTACAGCTTAGCACTGAAATTTTATGCCTATGTTGCAGGGATCATGTTAAAAAGCCAAGCAATACTTTTTGTAAAGGGTTGCATATTTCTTATGATTCACTGTACAATAAAACTTGTACAAAGAGACCACTCAATGGATAGCTAAAAAGTCTTCACTGAAAAGAATGGTCGCTTACCCCATTCTCGTTTTTGGAAATTTTAGACTAGACCAAATTGAAAGAGGTTGCAGACGACTATGAAAACTTGATGCCATTTGAAATGAAACCATCCTTTGTGGTAGAAAATATTGTGGAAAAAGGAGAAATTGCTTTTCAAAAGCAGTTTCTTCTTTTTCCACAATATTTTCTCAAGAATAAAATTACAGGAACGTAAAATCCCATGTTTGAACAGGAAAGGGTTAACACATTTTTCTGATCATGATTATGATGGATCAAATTTCTTGCATGCATAAATCATTTGCAAAATTCTCACTCAAAAATATGTTGTTTGACTTCATTAGAATCAAATTGAGATGATTCTAGTGACTTCAAATAACATAGAATTTAGAGACTGTATTTATTATTATTCATTTCTTTTTTGTAAAATCATCAACTTCTCAAAAGCTTTTCCTTTTTGGATAGCAAATTTTAATTATTGTTGCTGAATAAAAGTGGACTTTTGATAGAGGTGTTCACTCCAGCAAGATTGACTGTATTTAGTCTTCTCTATTATACTTAACAAAATACTAATAAAAACTATTTCATGGCTTTTGTTTTGAAATATCTTGAAGGCAAACATGTTTCTCTATTATTCTGCTAGACATGAAAGCAAGAATTTTTATTGCAGGATTAAGAACAATTACTTATAAGCCCCAACACACAGCTGAAAGTCAGATCTTCGGAATATTTTGATGCAACCTGTTGTATCAAAACAATGTACTTTCTAAACAGATGAAAGTTAATCGATTAGATATAATTTTCTTACTCTTTTCTTCAAAACTTTTTTGTATGCCACCCAATATGAACTTGTGAATGTGAACATACAGTAAATATTGTATTAACCCACTACCACATGATAAAATTTTAGACCAGTCCAAATTCAAAGAAGTTGCAGACGAAATTTGTTGGGGAGTTTATAACGTCATTGTTTGAGAATGGGCTAAGCGACCAGTCATGAGACAACAAAAAAGTGGTCGCTTAAGAAACTGGTCCCTTAAAACACATTTCTGTGAAATATTTGAAGGATTGATTTGATAGCTACATAAACTATTACATAATTACATATTTCTCTCTAAATCCTATATTGTTGGTACTCATAAGAATCTTCTTATTGAGATAATTCTAATGAGTTCCAACAACATTGGATTTATTTATGATACATGTTTATCAATATGACAACTTCATATATGAGCTATGACAATGAAAAGGGAATTTTGATCATGGTCCCTTAATTAACCCATTCCAACTCAATCCCTCCTTTTTACGCCCCTCAAGAAAAAACTTTGGAAAACATCGTGGAAAATGAAGAAATTGCTTGTATCAAGCAATTTCTTCATTTTCCACTATGTTTTCTATCCAAAAAGACAAAAAAAATCAAAATTCCATCAACTTGAAATTGTCGTCTGCAGTTTCTTTCAATTCGGACCAGTCTAAAATTTGGAAAGGGTTAATGCAAGTGGTCGCTTAATGGAGGTGGTGGCTTCAGCAAGATTGACTGTATATTGGTATCTCACTGTCTGTCTGTTCGTACGTCCATTTCTGGTACAATTCCTACATTTATGGACAGATTTGCACAAAACTTTCCTCTTTACCCGATTTTTCAGTTGTTGCAGTTGTTTTGTCATATTATGCTTTGTCACAGTTGGTAGGACATCTGACTCTCAATCACAAGGTCCAGTGTTTGATCCCCGGTTGCATTAACCCATTCCAACACAGTGGAATTTTAGACCGGTCCAAATTGAAAGGAGCTGCAGACGACAATTTCAAGTTGATGGAATTTTAAATTTTTTCGTCTTTTTGGATAGAAAACATTGTGGATAATGAAGAAATTGCTTGATCCAAGCAATTTCTTCATTGTCCACAATGTTTTCCAAAGCGTTTTTGTTGAGGGGCGTAAAAAGGAGGGATTGAGTGGGAATGGGTTAAAGATGCTTTTCAACATTTATCTCCCACCAATGAGCGGATAATCATAAATCTATGTTGGATTAGCAGCTTGAGGTTCGGAAAGGATGTGGTAGTACTGGTGTGATAAATACTAGGAAACCATGGTTAGGTGCTTTAGCCACCTGGATATGACTGAAATACTGTTAAAAGTGGCGTTATAAAAAATTCAATGAATCATGTAAAATATCTTGTTAAACCTTGTCATACTGAACAAAATCCTTTAAAGAACTTCATTAAAATCAAAGGGCTGACAGTACTGGTTGCGAATATTGTTGGCTAATAATTCTTTTGAAAATTTATCCTATAAACAACTCTTGCTTAGAAGGACAACAGCATGACAAGGGTTGACACAACTTCTACATTTTGGGACAAATTTGAATGAAATGTTCACTGAATGTTTCTCATTATGAGGCTTATTAGTCCCCCATGGTTAACAGTTGGGGGACTTAATAGGTTTGCTTGATTCCATCCATCTGTCAATCCGTCCATCTGTCTGTCAGTCCGTCACATTTTGTCCGGAGCATATCTCCTTAACCATAAGTGCTAGGAACTTGAAACTTTATACAATTCTAGATCACAATGTGGAGAAGTGTCATGTACAAGAACCATTACTATAGCTTGCCTATTTTTTGAGTTATTGCCTTTTGTTATTTTTATCCTTACATTTTTGTCTAGAGCATATCTCCTAAATCATAAGTACTAGGAACTTGAAACTTTATGCACTTATAGATCACAGTGTGGAGAAGTGTCATATGCAAGAACCATAACTCTAGCTTGCCTATTTTTTGAGTAATTGCTCTTTGTTATTTTTAACCATCATATCTTTTCCAGAGCATATCTCCTAACCCATAAGTGCTAGGAATTTGAAACTTTGTACAATTCTAGATCACAATGTGGAGAAGTGTCATGTGCAAGAACCATAACTATAGCTTGCCTATTTTTTGAGTAATTGCTCTTTGTTATTTTTAACCATTATATTTTTTTTCCAGTGCATATCTCCTAACCCATAAGTGCTAGGAATTTGAAACTTTGTACAATTCTAGATCACAATGTGAAGAAGTGTCATGTGCAAGAACCATAACTCTAGCTTGCCTATTTTTTTTAGTTATTGCCCTTTGTTATTTTTACCTTAAGATTTTGTCAGGAGCATATCTCTTCAACCAAAAGTGCTAGGAACTTGAAACTTTATACACTTATAGCTCTCAATCTGGAGAAGTGTCATGTGCAAGAACCATAACTCTAGATTGCCTATTTTTTAAGTTATTGCCCTTTGTTGTTTTTAACTTTACATTTTTGTCTGGAGCATATCTCCTAAACCATAAGTGCTAGGAACTTGAATTTTTATACACTTACATATCACAATGTGGAGAAGTGTCATGTACAAGACCGTTATCCTGCCATGCCCATTGTTTTAGTTATTGTCCTTTGCTGTTTTTAACTTTATATTTTTGTCTGGAACATATCTCCTAAATCATACATGCTAGGAACTTGAAACTTTTTACACTTATAGATCACAATGCGGAGAAGTGTCATGTACAAGGACCACTACTCTGCCATTCCCATTGTTTAAGTTATTGCCCTTTGTTGTGTTAAACCTTGTATTTTAAGAACCATTGCTCTCCTACAACTAATTCTAAGTTAATTTTAGTTTTTGCCCTTTGATTATTTTAAATCTTCAATTCGCAATATTTAACAACCATCATAATGGATCATCATAATTTTACAGTAAACTGAAAAGGTTTACGAAAAAAAAAACACTTTTTTTAATTCGATGGGGGACTTCTGTAATGCATAGCAATACGACATGCACTTGTTGCATGTTGTCATGGTTTTGCTATATTGTATTGCATGACAGAAAAAGGGACCATCATGTAAAAATTACTTGTAAAGGCATATCCTCCAACACTTGTCAAATTTGCATGAATTTTCACAGTACACTGTCTATCATGTGACCTAAGCTGCATCAATGAAAAAGAGGCCTTGATGTAAAATTTCTACTTACATCACCAGGTTTTGCTATATTGTATTGCATTGAAGAAAAAGGGACCATCATGTAAAAATTACTTTTAAAGGCAGATCCTTCAACACTTGTCAAATTTGCATGAAGTTTCACAGAACACTTCCTATCATATGACCTTAGATGTATCAATGAAAAAGAGGCCTTGATTTAAAATTTCTTCTTACAATTTTCTCCTTCACTTATGGAAAGATTTGCATGAAAATTTCACATTAGGTTTCTGATCATGTGATCTTGTGCAAATTATTACAGTTTTGCCTTATTAAGGTGTGTCACAACAAAAAGAGGCCGTTAAGTAAAAAATTTTATAACAAAACCCTTGCTACATGTATGTATGGATGAACAATTTCTGGATAACATGATCCCTCCTAATTTCCTTGACAGATTTGGATGAAATTTTCACAAAATGTTTGTCATCATGTCACATTAAGTATATAGAACAAGACTTTTGATATTCTGCTATGTCCCAGCTAATATTTTCTATCTTATTTCTTTTACCTAAGACCATTAAACCTTATAGATGCACTAGCCAAGTGATATACATTCATTTAAGATCAAGGACGATGACCATATGACCTTGACATTTCACCTTCTTGTCAAAAATTTTAACCTTGCTCATATTTTCTGATTTCTTTCACCTAAGGGCCAATACTTTTATTTTTATAGATGTACCACGATCCTTGACCTATGACCTGCTTTTCAAAACTTTAAATTTCCATAATTATGTCCTCTTTCTTTACACCTAGGACCTCAACCAATTTTCAGACAATGCATTTTTTGAGGCCCCTCAAGAAAACAATCAGGAAAATATTGCAACAAGCAATTTCTTCATTTTACACACTATTTTCCACCTTCATCATATTTAGTGAGGGTTAATGATACATTTATGACTTATTGCAAAAACATTCTAAGTGTCAGTACAATATATATAAACAAAACATTTTTGCACTAAGCCATTAGCATGTTCCTAGAGCTTTTGTCTGATCTTTTGAGCAGTATTCAAATACCTCAATTCTCTAAAAGAACAATTTTGATTCAAACAAAATTAATTACTTTTGTACATCTGGTTTCCATACGGTTTGGAATGCATTTACCAATATGTAGGTGTATTTTTCATCATCAAATTGAATTTTTCACCAGATTTTTTACCTGTGAAAATTTTCTAGGGAGGGTAACCCAGGTGTTCTTTGTTACAATTCATTATCAGCACATTATCCCATTCCAACACTATATTCCGCTTTTTACACCATCAAGAACAAAACTTTGTAAAACATTGTTGAAAAAAGCATTTTCTTCATTTTCCACATAGTTTTCCACCCAGAAAGACAAAGAATTTTAAATTTAAGCAACTTGAAATTCATTTGCAGCCATGACGATGTCAACAGGTTGCCATGTAACTCACATGCAAAATGATGTGCTTTTAAAGATTTTGTCTGAAAAAGCAACAACATTTTTTGTCTCTTTTTGCATTATATCATGAATTATTATCCTGAAAATAATTATAGTTTTTGTTGTTCCCTCATGGAAAGATAATTTGATCAACAAAACCTGTATTTTCACATAATTGGAAATGGAAAAAGAGACAATATATGTGTGGGTTTTTTTTGGTTTTTTTCAAACATAATATTTTAGCCATTGGAAATTAAGTTCCTGTCTCCTTGAGTAGAAAAGAAGGCCTGAGCTCTAAATAAAACAGTTCTAAATGAATGAAATTTCAAGCTTAATTCCTGTAACACCCTTTTCTTATCAAAAACCATCAATCACACAAGTTAAGCTTGTCATTTCCTTGCTATTTTTAGACCTTGATTGCATAGACACATAGTTCTCCTTGATTATCCCTTTCCCGTTCAATCCCTGGTTTTTTACATCCCTGTGATTTAATATTAGAGAAAAAATTGTTGAAAAAGAAGAAATTCCTTGAAACAAACAATTTCCTCTTTTTCCATAATTTTTACTACCCTACCCAAAATGTTAATTTTTCAAGTTAAATCAAATTTCAAATTTTGTCTGCAAAACCTTTAAATTTGGATAAATCTAAAATTTTGCAAAACAGGAAAGGGTTATAAATAGAATGATTACTACTGTTTGTTTTAGAGTTAACTGGAACAAACTATCAAAAATACTTATTCTCAATATAATCAAGAATAGAGAGAAATATAATTATATTTAGTTTTAGTTAATACTGAAACTAACAATGATTATATACCTTTCCTGTACAAACCTGGGATTTTACGTTGCTTTTATAATTGAGAAAAGATTGTGTTAAAGAAGAAATTGCTTTACACAAGCAATTTCTCTCTTTTCCTGTAATATTTTCTACCATTATGGGAATTATAAGTTTCATTTAAAATTGCATTCTATTTTCATAGATGTCTGCAGCCTCTTTCAATTTGGACAAATCTAAAATTTAAAAATAAAAGGGTTAATATTCTCTAAGTAATGGGGGAGTAAAAGTGTACAAAACTAACAGGAAAAAGGAACTTGTTTTTGAATTGTTCAAAGATGGCTATCAAAAGGAGAAGTACATAATGATAACTAAAATTTTTCCTGAGAAAATAAACTTCTGTAATTGCAATTATTCTCCTCATTACCTTGTTACAAGATTTAGCCGTCAATTGCAACCAATAAGGTGTTTAACCAATTACCTGTATACATGATTTTAGACTTAAGTCCAAATTCAAAGAAGTAATAACAGACAACAATTTTTTATCAATGAAATTCTGGAAATCTATTTACCACAGTTTTTTTCCAAAGCATTTTTTGTAAGGGCAATACAAAGTGGGATTGAGTGGGAATGGGTTACACTTTAACCCATTCCCACCTTATCCAGCTTTTTGACGCTGCTTAACCCATTCCCACACAAGAAAATTAAAGACTGGTCCAAATTGAAAGAGCCTGCAGACGACAATTTCATGTTGGTGGATTTTTAATTTTTTCGTCTTTTCGGATAGATAACATTTTGGAAAATGATTTATATGTTATCCACAATGTTTTCTTCTTCAAAAGACAAAGATTTTAAAAATGTCATCACCTATAAAATGTTGTCTTTAAAACTTCTTAGAATTTAGACCAGTCTGAAGCTGTGTTGTATGGTAGTGCAGAGGCCTAGATAAGAGGTGGTAACAGCATTCTAAATTCCACAACTCTAAACTAAACCCTATGTTGTGGGTACTCATTTTAATTGTCTCGTCGAGACGATTCAAATGAGTACCTACAACATAGGGTTTTGGGCAGTATTTGTGAAATTTTTTAAATCTAAAATACGAATTATGCCCTCTATCTGTAGCTCTGGTAGAGGGTTGGCAGCTTTGGTAGCCCACTTACGACATTACATAGTTTCAACATACACAGCAGGTCTATAATGTCGGTTTCAAGATTTGTCATTATTTATATTATATAAAGAAACATGATAGGTTGGTTAGCTGCAAATTTGATAAATAGTCCAACCTATTTGTCATGCTGGTGTCACTGCTTCATGGCTAAATGACCCATTTCACCTATTACAATTAGTTTGGTCCAAATTGACCCAGACGACAAAATTTTTGACTGGTCCAAATTGAAAAGAGTTGCAGACAACAATTTCAAGTTTATGAAATTTAGTTTTTTTCTATTTTCTGTGTAGAAAACAATTTGTGAAAAATGAAGAAATGGGTTGTTACAAGCAATTTCTCCTTTTCTTACCAAGTAATCTATAACCGTATTCTCCAGGGCTTCGAAAAGCTTGGTTGTGTGGTTATGGCTTAACCATTTCCCACACAATCCCACTTTTTAGGCCCCTCAAGAAAAGACTTGACGAAAACAAGGTTGAAAATGAAGAAATTGCTTGTTAAAAGCAATTTCTTCATTATCAACTTTGTTTTCTATACCAAAAGATGGATGTACTGTACTCAAAAGTCTCTCAACTTGGATTTGTCCTCTGTATCTTCTTTGAATTTGGACCAGTCTAAAATATTGTCATGTGGAAATGGGTTAAAGCTTCCAGTTCTTCACAATTACTGAGAGCCACTCTGGTTCTTCCAGTTAATCACAATTACTGAGAGCCCCTCTGGTTCTTCCAGTTCTTCACAATAACTGAGAGCCCCTCTGGTTCTTCCAGTTCTTCACAATTACTGAGAGCCCCTCTGGTTCTTCCAGTTCTTCAAAATTACTGAGAGCCCCTCTGGTTCTTCCAGTTCTTCACAATTACTGAGAGCCCCTCTGGTTCTTTAACGAGCTGGATAAATAGCACTGTCACTCAAATGGGCTAAATTTGTTTGTTAATTTGGTCAGCCTGGGGATCAGACATGCGATTTCAAGTCTGATCTGAGTTTTCACAATGCAATATGGAAATAGATACTTATTTGAAATTTCTTTATCTTATTCAGGGGGAGGTAAAAGTGTATGACGATATCGACATATCAGACATAAGGTAAGTTAAACTCGTATAATCAAAGTAAGGGTTTAATAATCATAAATTCTCTGCATTTATAACTTTCCTTATCCCATGCATTAAAAAGAAAGAAAATTTTGTTATTCATATCACAAAGACTGCATATATCATAAAGATGTTCATGATAAGCAGCCTCGTGTTACATCATAAAATGCGTATATCATTGTGTGGATGGGGATTCTCAAGTTTATGCTATCTTGTTTTTTCTCAAATCTTCAACCCATTACCACACTACAAAATTTTTAACTGGTCCAAAGTAAAATAAGTTGCAGACAACAATGTCAATTTGATAGAAATTTGAAATTTTTGTCCTTTTTTGGAAGAAAAAATTTTGGAGAAAAATTAAATTGCTTGTTTAATTGAAGCAATTTCTTCATTTCCTGCAATGTTTTTCCAAGCTCTTTTCTTAAGAAGCATCAAAAAGCCTCATTATGTGGGAATGTTGTAAAGAATATCATAGCTAGTGTTTCTGCTTAGTAGTATCTTACAGAAAAAGTGTTTCTGCCACACAGCAATCATCAAAAGCTTTTTTATGAAGACCCAGAATAGAATTATACTCTCATATAGAAACACCTCTCAATGTAAAATAGTTCTTGGGATTTTCTAATAATCTAAGTCAATGTACAGCAATGGTACTGAAATGTAACCTGTAAGCTAAAAAGTCTTCTTTAGGAATTAACTAAGTATAATATGAATGAAATCCCATTCCCAAATGGCAAATTTTGGGACTGGTCCAAATTGAACAAAGTTGCAGATGACCATTAAAAGTTTAGGAAATTTTGGATTTTTCAACTTGCTTTGAAGAAAACACTGTGTAAAATGAAGAAATTGCTTATTTCAAGCAATTTCTTTATTTCACACAATGTTTTCTTGAGAGGCGTCCAAAAGCGTCATTGTGTGGAATAACATAGAATGACAATTTTGCATAAAGAACATTTGCTAAAAGGGAAAAGTTTTACGCTTTCAAACTCACCTGAGCACATAGTGTGATATGAGCTACTGTGATTGGTCATTGTCCATCATCTGACTTCTCAACTTTAAGGCCTGATGCATTCATATTTGGAATGTTGCATAAAGAATTATAGTTAACTAAATTTAAATTAAGCCCCTGTCAAAAACAACATGCCCTGGAGATCTTAAGTTTGGAAAAAACTCTCAAAGATCTTCTCTTCCTAAGGTATCCATATATCATATAATATTATGTGGTTCTCTACCATGTTTCCAAAATTATACCCCTGGGGTCTAAAACAGTTCTGTCCAATAGGTCCAAAGTTTAGAAAAGTGCTCCATTAGAGACAGTTCAAAAGTCTTCTCCTCCTAAACTTTTAGGCCTAGGACATTCATAGTTGGTATTTAGCATTACTAGGTGATTGAGTACTATTTTTTTTAAAAAACTTTGTCCCTAAGACTCAAAAATATTCCTACCCAAGTGGTCGAGAATTGGGAAAATCAATTAGTTTGAGCCAGTTAATGAAAAAAAATTGTTTTAACTATATGGCCTAGAACCCTGATATTTGAAAATTAAACTTACTTGATAATTATATACCATGGTTGTTGTTATGCACATGGTGTCAAAAATGGCTCTTCCCAAGGCTCCAAAGTTATGATAAATGCTCAATTAGAGCATGTTCAAGTGTCTTCCCCTGTCAATTCATATATAGTGTAATACATTCATATCAAATGTATCCAGATGGTTCTCTACCAAGGTTGCTAGATTTATTCCACTTGGATAAAAAAATGGCAGGGCCCACAGGTCCAAAGTTTGAATTACAGCAAATTCAAAGTCTTATCCTCTTAAGCAATTTTTTAGACTGGCCCATGTTGAAAGGAGTTGCAGACAAAATTTTAGATTTGTTCAACTTTCTAGTTAGAAAACATTGTGTAAAATGCTGAAATTCCTTGTTACAATGTTTTCCAATTGTTTTTCTTGAGGGGCTTCCAAAGGCGTCATTGGATGGGAGTAGGTTAATCCATTACCAGACATCAAAATTATAGACTGGTTAAAATTGAGAGAAGTTACCTTCTAGGGTAAAAAAAAATTGTGAGAAATGTAGAAATTGCTTGTAACATGCAAGTTCTCATTTTCTCACAATGCTTTCCAAACCTATTTTCCTTGAGGGCATCAAAATGTAGATTCATTTATTAACTGATTAAACTCTTAAGTCAGGGCATTCATACTTGGTATGAAGCATTGCTCAATGGTTTTGTACTTAGAATGCACTAAATCTTTTAACCCTTTCCCGTTCAAATACGGGATTTTACGTTTCTGTGATTTTATACTCAAGAAAACATTGTGGTAAAAGAAGAAATTGCTTGTAACAAGCAATTTCTCCTTTGTCCACAATATTTTCTACCACATAGGATGGTTTCTTTTCAAATGGCATCAAGTTTTCATTGTCTTCTGCAACCTCTTTCAATTTGGAACAGTCTAAAATTTCCAAAAATGGGAAAGGGTTAATAGTTATAATTGACTCCAGTTGTGTCACAAATCAATAATTAGCAGATGACTCAGATGAGAGATATAGGACCATCATGCTCCCCTTGTTTGGTATTAAGAGCCCAGAATTATGAGCTAAAAGGAAAAACACGAGTACCGAAAATATCTGTCCATCCACAATTTCTTAAGATTTCTTCTCTGACACCAGGAATATGATCGAGATGAAACTTGACCGGAATGTTAACTGAACAAAGATCTACAAATGTTGTTGATAAAAAGGAATACTTTTATGAAAAACTCTGGTCGCAATGGCATTTGAAAATGGAAATTTTAGTTAATCTCTGAAAATATTTTTCTCAGATACTACAAGGCCAAGGGCATTCATATATCATATATAGAATAACCACATGCATGGTTCTCTACCAAGTTTGCAAGAAATATACCTCTGGGGTTAACAATGGCGCTGCCCACGAGAAATCCAAAGTTTGGAAAATCACAAGTTCAAAAGACCCCTTAGACCTCATAAACCATGAGGCCTGGTTTAGAAATGCTCTACCCAAGAGGTCTAGAACTTGGAAAATGTTAATAGAGCATTGTTCAAAAGTCTTCTCCTCCTAAACTAAAAGGCCTAGGGCATTCATAATAATTTAACAGGTCTTTATTTGTGAAATTATCAAGTGATGAATATCCCCCCCCCCCAGTTTTGGCGAAGGGGATAAAGTAATGGTCTCCGTCCGTCATTCCATCCTTCCGTCACTAAACTTGTCCGGAGCATATCTCTGAAAGTATAATTGCTATCAACTTGAAACTTCACAGGTCGATAGATCTCATTGAGGAAAAGTGCAGTGCATAAGAACAACAACTCTTGCTTGCATTATTTTTGAGTTATTGCCCTTTGTTGTTTAAAAGACTAAGATTTTGTCAGGGGCATATCTCTGAAAGTATAATTGCTATCAACTTGAAACTTCATAGGTCGATACATCTCATTGAGGTAAGTGCAGTGCACAAGAATAACAACTCCTGCGTGCATAACTTTGGAGTTATTGCCCTTTGTTGTTTTAAAGACTAAGATTTTGTCCAGGGCATATCTCTGAAAGTATAATTGCTATCAACTTGAAACTTCATAGGTGGATAGATGTCATTGAGGAGAATCGAGTGCACAAGAACCACAACTCTTGCTTGCATAATTTTGGAGTTATTGCCCTTTGTTGTTCTAAAGACTTAGATTTTGTCCAGGTTATATCTCTGAAAGTATAATAGCTATTAACTTGAAACTTCATAGGTAAATAGATCTAGTTGAGGAGAAGTGCAGTGCACAAGAACCACAGCCCTTGCTTGCATAATTTTAGAGTAATTGCCCTTCGTTCTTTAAAAAACTTACATTTTGTCCTGAGCATATCTCTGAAAGTAATTGCTATTATCGGACTGAAGAAATGCAGTGCACAACAAGCCTGAATCTAACTGGCTTCAGTTTACTATCAAGCTTTTACGGCAGGTGATGGCCATGCCCCACATGGCTCTTGTTTTCTGAGAATTCTGTCTATTTCACTGCAAACCATTGAAGAAATTGTTTTATCTATAGGTAGAGCTAATTTTTTGGGGGTGTTAGTCATTATTTCTTTTTGACAGGGGAGCTATTTATGTATTTGTATCAAAATGCAAACAATTAAACTTTGAATACCATGAATTTCAAAAGAATAAGGATTTTAATTTGAAATTTATCATTATGCAACATTATGTTTATGAATTCATTGTAATCTGACACAGGAAATCAAGAATAGTTATTGGATTTTGCAGGTATTAGCGTATCAACACCTGACCACACTATGATACTTTTGGACACCCCCCTAAAAAAATGCTTTGGAAAACATTTGGGAAAATATAGCATATGCTTGACACAAGCAATTTCTTCATAATCCACAATGTTTTCAAACCTAAAATACAAAGATTCCCAAAATTTCATCAACTATGAATTGTCATCTGTGTTTTCTTTGAAATTTGAACCAGTGTAAAATTTTATCATCTGGTAATAGTTTAAGAAATGTGCTCCTGTAGTGGCTCATGGAAAGCAATGCACATTATATTCAGTAATTTTGGCACTTATATATATTCATATTTAGCTCATCTAAGCACAACATGTTCGTTTGAACCATTGTGATGCCCTCTATGTCCAGGGTCTCTGTGTTGTTCAGCATTTGGCATGCGTTATCTGTCAACAATAACTTAAAAACATCATCTCCTTCAAAACTTGCCAATTGTATGAAATTTGGCAGATATGTTCCCTAGAGGTTCACATTCAGGTCTCATGTTTAAACTAAAAAAATTAAAATCATTTGCAAACTCTGGTTGCTATAAGATATTGTCCTCCTGACCCAGTGGGTGGAGAGCCTTGATACTTTGCATGAGACACCAGCACATTGACCTCTTGTCAAAAGTGCTTAAATAATTACCCTCGTGTTCTCTTTTGTTGGTTGTTTTTCACAAAAGCTTTTAGAGATAAAATCATTTTTGGTAGATGTCTCAACATGAAAATCCAGTAAGATCTTACTCTGGTGTAGGAAAAGTAAGCTCAATTTATCATTTTTTCAAAGCTTCAATTCTGCTATCCAGCTTTGTATTTTTGTTAGAGTTCAATATATATCATTTGTTGCTTATCCCCATTCCCACACATTGATGCTTTTGACACCAAAAAAAATTAATTTGGGAACATTGTGGAAAATGAAGAAATTGCTTGTTACAATCAATTTCTTCGCTATCCACTATGTTTTCTACCCCAAAAGACAAAGATTTTTGAAATTACATCAACTAAAAATGATCTTCTGCAACATTTTTTCAAATTGGACCAGTCTAAAATTTTCTTGTGTGGTAATGAGTTAAAAACATCCTTTGTATATAAAGACATCCCAACAAATCACGCTGTACTTTGTACACAATATACATTTAGTAATTTACCGGCCATTCAAAATGCTTAGAGCTCACTTTGCTTCGCAGATTTCAGGTCCAAAAAGTTTTCATTCGCTTCCCTTACAACTTGTGCAATTCCACAAGTTTTTAGAACTGAGCATACCAGCTGTAAGGTGATTAGCCATACTTCACTATATTTAACACTAAACCAACTTGAAAGGCAAGTAACTTATCATGTTTGGATTGGTGATAGTCAAAATGACAATTTTTGCTAAACTACGGATGGTGCTTATGATGCTAGAAAACGTCCTGTATTATGTATTGAAAACCGGACTAGGCAAGATGTTTGCTTTAATTAGATTATCTACATTAAAAATGGCATTTTCTACACCAAAATGGACACATCACTGCACTATTCAATCAGGGACATCCATCATCTGTAGTTTCATTTAACCCTCTCCCGTTTTTCGAAAAAATGTGAACTGGTCCAAATTGAAAGAAGTTGCAGACAACAATTAAAATTGGATGCAATATAAAATGAAACCATCCTATGTGGTAGAAAATATTATGGGAAAAGGAGAAATTACAAGCAATTTCATCTTTTACCTTTTCTCAAGTATGAAATCACAGTGACGTGAAATCCTGGGTTTGTACAGGAAAGGGTTAAACTCTGGTTTCTATTGCACCAAAAGTTAAATTTAAAAAAAAAGATCTGTAAAAGTTCTTTCCTCCTGACACTTCTGGCTTAGAGTCTTGATATTTTGTATAAAGCAAAAGCTGAAAGACCCCTTTCAACACTGCTAAAGACAATCACCCTCTAGTTCCCAGGGATGAAGCTCCATGGATGATGGGGCATATGTAGATATAAAGTATTTTTGAAAGGACATTTTCTTCAAAACTATATGGTCAATTATAACCAAATTAAGCAGAAATGTGCCCTAGGTTGTCATATTTCAAAATAGCTGAATGGATTGAAATGTGCTTGTTTTCATAGCAACAAAGTAGGAATTTAAGAAAAGTGTTTAAAAATCTTCTACTGATCCAGACCTCCTCAAATCCTGGCATTAGTATACTGTCCATTTTCAAAATTGCTCAAGTCATTACATTTTGTACCAGTACTACAGGGTCTCAGGATATAATTTCTTTTTTAGCTATTTCAAGTTCCGGATTACTGGTTCAATATGAACCAAATGAGGCAGAAATTTTCCTTAGGCCATCCTCCAAAATAGCTTAAAGAATTTGGAAACGGTTTGTCAAATTACCATAGAATCTAATGTTTTGCCATCCTGATGGAGTTTAGCTACAGGTACAGCTTCATTGGAATAGCAGAAACTGTTGGTATGAAGTAGTTTCTCTCTTTCACACAATGTTTTTCTCTCTTGCATTTGCTTTCTAATTATAATGACTTATGATTTTTTTGTGACCATATATTTCAGTTTTGTTCATGAGCAATCCACAATTCAAACAGAGGAAGAGAGTGTTTACGAGATACCTCAAGCCAAGTCCAGGAACTTAAACGACTCTGGGTACGAACGAGCAAAGAACCGAACACTTAGTGACTCGGGCTATGAAAAAGCTATTGATATTTCCCCTGTGTCCAAGGCTGTAAGTTTGGAGGGTCTTGAAGTGTTACATAGTAGGTATTTGGTGACATTTGACTTTATTTTCTTTGAATGTGCAAATATAGTTTCCTTCTAAGCTTTGAGCTAATGTTTTCAATATAATTATCAGAATATCCAGATATCTTTTTAAGGAAGGGGGCTCAGAAAAAGCACTCATCTGATTATACCCCTGGCTACGAAGTAGATGGGGGTATATTTGTTTCACCTTTTTTCTCTGTCTGTTCATCATTTCGTCTGTGCATAGACCTTTACATTTCCTTGTGTTAACTCTAGAACCAATTGACTTTCAACCATACATTTTCATGTTATTGTTGCCAATGATCTAAGAAAGTACTCTATTGTTTTGGTCGAAGGTCAAGGTCATAATTGAACTTTCATTGAAAACCTTTTCTGTTCACTAGATCATAAACCATTTGTCAAGGAATATGAAACTTTATACAAAGGCTACCCATGACCTAAAGAGATGCCTTATTGTCTTTAGGTAATATAGATCAAAAGTCAACTGTGCTACTTGAGTGGGAAAATGCTGGTAGAGGGTATTAGTTGGCTTTGTGAGAATATTAGTTACAAAGTTGGTGGGGTGTAGACTGGAATCAGTTGGGCAGTTGGTCAGTCTGTTAACAAAATCTTATCCAGACAACTCCTCCTACAGTTTGAGTCTGATTCATTTCACAACTGGCAGAAGTATTCATTAGAAGCTGTAGATGTGCAAGAAGTAACTTTCCTGAAAATTACATTAAGAATTATTGAGTTTTGCTCCTGATTTGACTTAAAAATGCTTGTCCAGATGACTCCTCTAACAGATTTTGTCTGACTGGCTTTGAACTTGGCAGACGAATTCATTAGGAGTTGTAGATCTTCAAGATTGAACTTTTGTGGAAATTCCATCTAGAATTACTGAGAGTTGTTGCCCCTGATTTGACTTTAACCCATTCCCACTCAAGCCCTCCTTTTTACGCCCCTCAAGAAAAAAGCTTTGGAAAACATTGTGGAAAATGAAGAAATTGCTTGTATCAAGCAATTTCTTCATTATCCACAGTGTTTTCTATCCCAAAAGACAAAAAAAAAATAAAATTCCATCAACTTGAAATTACGTCTGCAGCGTCTTTGAATTTGGACCAGTCTAAAATTTTGCTGTGTTGTAATGGGTTAAAATGCTTGTCTGGACATCTCCTCATACATTTTCAGTCTGATTCATTTTAAACAAAATGTGCATTAGTTGTTGTAGATGTGCAAGACTTAATTTTTGTGCGATTTCTATGAAGAATAAATGAGTTATTGCCCCTGATTTAACTAAAAATTTAGTAAAGTAAATTACATCTTTTTAGAGTTCCTACAGCATCATATTACTTATAATAGGGATATTTTCCCATGACAAATGGCAGCCAAGTCTTGTTATTATAATGTTTGCTTAGTAACTTTTCTATTTGAATTGCCACCACCATAGTGCAGTCAGTAGTGCTTCATACTTCCAATCTTCAACAATCATGGGATGTCATGGGTTTGATTCCTTGCGGCGGTACATATCCTTTCCGACCATTGTCTCTCACCAATAGTTGGATAATCTTAAACCTAAGTGGGATAGCAGCTTGAGGCTAGTAAAGGATTTAGTGGTAGTACTGGTGTGAGAAATACCACAAATCCATTGTAAGGTGCTCCAGTAGCAGTGATATGACTGAAATACTGTTAAAAGTGGCATTAAACCCCATTTTATCAACCGATCAATCAATCAATCTATTTGATTGTTTTAGATGTGCTTGTCTCAAGCAAAATCTCATGAAAGATATTGTTTATTCCGCATCATTTCAGGTTCACCACAGCCTCCACCATTACCACCAAGGCGAGAAAGGGCCATATCTGATGCTGCAAGTCGTAGCTCAATTGGCAGTATTATAGAGGAAAAGATTTTAGAGTTCAACAAAAAGAATAGGGAGGATTCAATGATAGGGGAGAGAACTCAGGATTCTAAAAGTGAACGTTCCAGTGATGACATCCTGGATGAAGGGACAGGTAAATAATGACCTTGAACTTTGATATAGACATGACTTTCTGGATGAAGGAACATGTAAATAATAACTTGATTTTTGATAAAGACATGACTTTCTGGATGAAGGAACAGGTAAATAATGACCTTTAACTTTGATAAAGAAATTACATTTTGGATGTAGGAACAGGTAAAAAGTGACCTTGAACTTTGAAAATGACATGGTAAGTGATCTTTAACTCTGCTTGTGTTAAATTATTAACCAAAGTAAAGGTTAGTAGCCTTGAATTTTACCAAAGGTTAAGTGTGTGACTATGAACTTTGCCAAAAGTTTGATTTGTGACCTTAACTCTTTACCAGATGACAAAATATTGAACAATCCAAAGTCAAAGAAGTTGTAGAAGACAATTTTTTGTTGATGAAATTTTCAAAATCTTTGTCTTTTGAGGTAGAAAACATCATGGTTAATGAGGAAATAGCTTGTAACTACCTATTTCTTCATTTTCCACAATGTGTACGAACGCTTTTTTCATGGGGATGTCTAAATGTGTCATTGTGTGGCAAACAGTTTAAATCTGCAAAAGATCATGCATGCACAGACCTTAAACTCTACCAAATTTTAGGTAAGTGACTTTGAACTCTGTCAAATGTTAGGAAAAAGACTTTGAACTCTGCCAAATGTTAGGAAATTGACTTTGAACACTGCCAAATGATAGGTAAGTGACTTTGAACTTAGTCAAATGTTAGATGTGTGACCTTGAATTGTAATAAAGGTAGGTAATTTACCTTGAAGATAATTGACCTTGAACTCCGCAAAAGGTCAGAAATATGACCTTGAGCTCTGCCAATAGTGATTTTAGTCATAACTATTATTGGATAAATTAGTTCTATACATGTATAGAGTGAAAAATCATTTTGAGTAAAGTGAATTTCATAATGCAAATTGATGTCATCAACAGACTGAATTCAAAGTTACATTATTTCCATAATATCATGGGAATTTAAATTTGTTGTGTTTTCATTCTCTTTGATAGTCTCATAGTCAGTACTCAAGCTTTGGCATATTATTTCAACTTGTCAATCTGTCTTTATCTTTTCTTCTAAAACCAATACAAGCAATACCTATTCTCTTGCTTTGTGTACAATATTTTTATGCCCCCATCATGTAATGGTGGCAGGCATATAGAGTTACATCTCTATGGTTTGGTGGGCTAGGGTGTGTGTCCATTTCAGTCAAACTTCAGTGGCACAAACACATCGGGGACGGGCTAACTTTTCGTAAGTTCTACTGATCGGAAAATCAGATAATGTACTATCATTTGTCTGAGGTATGTAGTTCACGTACTTGCTTGACTAGTTTTGAAGAATTCATAGAATCCAACATATGTATTAATTTTTTCAAACCACAACTTGAGAAATTTACCAATGTTTTTTAAGAAATCATAGAATTTGACAAAATTAGGTGTACTAAACAAACATATTAATATGTTCGCTTCGGTTTGATGTTCATTCTATAAATCACGGTTGCACACACCACCTCAGTTGTAAATTTCCATTTTTAACATTAAGCATTAATAATACTACAACTATTTTGTCGACAGGTAATTTTATATTATTTGAAAAAGACAGAATGCATTTCAAGCACAACAAGTGCTATAAAGGTTCTTTTCAACAGTATCGGCAATAATATTTTATCATCAGATTCCCAAGGTGTTTTTGAATTGGTATGAAAAATTCTGTGTATTTCCATTTATTTATCGTCGCTACCGTAGCATATGCCCATATGAGCGACGCCCCCAGAAGACGGTTAGTTGTTACAGGGGATAGTGCAAGGATACAGGACGAAACTACTGAGAGCCCCGCCTGGTTCTTTAACGTGCTCGATGGATAGCATCGTCACACGGGGCCTCGGTTTAACGTCTCATCCGAAAGACAATTAGTTTGTTAGTAGATATGGTCAGCCCAGGGCTCGAACCCGTGATCTTGAGGTTTGAAGTCAAGTGCTCTACCAACTGAGCTAATCGGGCTGACGAAAAATTCTCCAACTAGATAACCTTCTTAGATATTTTTTGTGTATGAATGTGCAAACAATCAATTAGCAGGTATAATTATTCCTAAATGATAGGTTAAATTTATTTTTCTAACAACTGGTCATTATTACACATGTTGCATCGTTTGACAATAAGGTGTCATAAGCAGTTTAACAAGGTGAATGTGTGAACATTCATTAAGCATATCAGCTTATGATTGTCAGCCAACCCTTAGTTCGACTGTTAGAGATGAAATGTATAGTGATCTGTATTTCGGGACTTTGAAAAGACTTCGCGACTTTTGCGGTGCACCAGTTTTTCGAGGTCGAACACTATGAATCATGAATACTTTTTGCGAGGACTGAGTTTCTTGTTCGAAATTTCCATTGTATTCAAGAATTCTCGTGTTCGATTAAATCAAGTTTGACTGTATATTAATTGATAGATTACAAAATAACTTACACAGGTATTCATTCTCCTTGATGAGATCTAGTGTCATGTAAATCTTTTGTCACATTGTTCTATACCGTATAAGTTGCACCTGATTTTTAATTTTGCACAAGATTTTAATCATCGTCTTCAACTAGGTTAATCATAACTGTTTAAGACAGTAATAATTATTAAAGTTTTAGTCTATGTACATGTAATGATCTTAAAGGTGTGGGGTGATTAATAAATACATCAGGCAGCAACTAAGAAAATGGAAATGAATTTGTTTAATGGATTTCGTTGACAATTTTAGTAAATTGTCACCTGCCTCGCATTCGTAATTTATTTTATTGCACATCTTAAGGCTTTCGTTTGCTCGAGGGTTTGTTATGTAAGTTGTTTTTAAGGTTGATCAGAGAGATATCGATAATTTTTTTCCTAGAAATATACCATATAGATCATTGATATCATTTTACAACACTAAGGAAAGAAGATATAACTACTATAACTCCTTTGCAAAATCCATCATCAAATGACAAAATTTTAGACTGGTCCTATTCGAAGAGGTTGCAGACAACAATTTCTCAGGTGACTAATTTTTTTTTAAGAAATGTCTTTTGAGGAAGAAAATATTGTGGAAAATGAAGAAATTGCTTCTTTCAAGCAATTTCTTCATTATCCACAAAATTTTACAAAGATTTTTTTTCTTATGGGGAGTAAAAAGGCAGGGTTGTGTTGTAATAGGGTTAATATTTTCATCCGTTTGATAAGACCTAAGATCAGCAAATTCTTCAATCTCCTAAGCTTTTTTTCTTGAGGAACATAGAAGCATGATTGTGTGGGAATTGGTTAACCCATTACCACACAAAGACGCTTTTAAACGCCCCTCAACATGAAAGCTTGCAAAAACATTGTGGAAAATGAAGAAATTGCTTGTTACAAGCAATTTCTTCATTATCCACAATGTTTCTACCCTAAAAGTAAAAAAAAGTCCAATATTTCATAGGCTTTAAATTTTCGTCTGGGACTTCTTTGAATTTCTAATATTTTATCGTGTGGGAATTGGTTAATGACCAATACTGACCTGATTGGCCCTGATGCCTGTAGTTACCTCTGCCCCAAGTTGAGGCAAGATTCTGGGAAAGTATAATATAACCCATTCCCAATATAAATCTGTAAAATCTTGTCTTTTGGGGAAGAAAACATTGTGGATAATGAAGAAATTGCTTTCGTATTGGGAGGGGGTGTTTAACCCATCCTACTCAATGACACTTTTAGACATCCCAAAGGAAAAAAGCTTAGAAAAACATTGTGGAAAATGAAGTAATTGCTTTTGACAAACAATTTCTTCATTTTCCACAATGTATTTTACCCAGAAAGTTGAAAAAATCCAAATTTTCATACACTTTAAATTGTTGTCTGCTACTCCTTTCAATTTGGGCCAGTCTCAAATTTAGCTATCTGGTATCGGGTTAAAAGCATCACTGTGTGTGAGTGGGTTAAATGCCATTTATATGTGTGTCCTACTCAATCTTGTATATTGCATAAGACAGGGGCGTGGAATTCCCATGCCCGACTTGTCCGACACGGGCTTTTCTGCTTGCAGGCAAGTACATTTTTCAAGGCTACTTGTCCGTGGACAAGTAAATATCAGGGCAAATCTTGGAATGGTACTCAATAGATAGAAGAGATTTAGGAGCATAATGTTTGTATCTAAGGCTAGAAAATATTGTTTTTAATGAAGAAAATGCTGAGTTCCAGCATTTTCTTCTTTAAAAACAATATTTTCTCAAAATTTATCTGTTCTTCATCTTTTCACGGGCAAGTCCATTTTGATCCTGGACAAGTAGAAAATCACATTTTACTTGTCCATGGACAAGTAGAGAAAATCCGTATTTCCACATCCCTGCATAAGATGTAACTCATGAAAAAAAGCTGTTTAAAATTTCTACCATAAATAAATGCACCATCAATTCACAATCAGATGATCTCAATTTTACAAACATGCTTGAGTGAATTTGAACAATAATTTATATCTTACAGCAACAAAATTTACCCTTTTGATATGTTACGAAATAGAATTATTTCATGGAGATATAGGATAAAATTCAGATGTGCAGATGCATTTGTATTGAGCTGTCTTAACTCATTTCCTCACAATGATGATTTTTGACGCCCCCCCCCCCCCGAAAAAAAAATGAAAAACATTGTGAAAAATGAAGAAATTGCGTGTTACAAGCAATTTCTTCAATATCCACAATATTTTCTACACAACAGTTCCAAAATTTCATTCACCAACTAAAATTCGTTGTCTGCATCATCATTAAATTTGGGAACAGCCTAAAATTTTGTCATCTGGTAATGGGTTAAAGGTCAAAAATTTAAGCTCTGAATGTTAAGTGCTTGTTTAGGTCAAGGTCAAGGCCAAAACGCTAGGGACAAGGTTGAAATTTCTTTGTTCACATTTCAAAATATATCTGTTTTACATCTCAGTAAAATATTTTCAGAGAGTATAGATAAAAACCCTGTACAGAAGGTCAAGGTCACATCAAGGGGTCAAACTATATTTCAGAATGCCTTGGATTATCAAAATATTTCACAGCTTTGTACATCTTTATGTTAACAATTAATGATATATTTGGAAGTTTCTTCAAAATAATATTTTACATATTTTGCATTTCAATGAGATGCTATGCTGAGTAGTTTCAAAAGTCAAGGCCATGGCAAGAACAAAAGGTCTAATGTTGACATTGTCTGCATATCCATAGATCCATAACTAATGAATCAGACCATCATTTAGTCCAACATAATCCTGCTCTTATATGACCCAGCTAGGCAGCTTTTGAAAGCATTGTGGAAAATGAGGAAACTGCTTGTTCTGTTCCCTGAAAGAAAAAAAAGAAAAATCTGAGAACTTAAGTTAAGTTAAGTTAAGATTATTGTTTTCAACTTCTTTCAATTCGTACAAGTCTAAACTTTTTAAAATTTTAGTAATGGGTTCAAGATCAAGCTAGAACTGCAAGACATCAAGGGTCACTTTGACAAAATTAACCCTTGTCATGCTTAGTAAAAATTCTCTTCAGAATTGCATTAAAATCAAAGTGCTGACAAGACTTGAAGTACTGATTTTATGTCAATATCTGTTTTGGTATTTTATCTT
Organism: Fragum fragum; assembly: GCA_946902895.1. Classification (NCBI taxonomy): domain Eukaryota; kingdom Metazoa; phylum Mollusca; class Bivalvia; order Cardiida; family Cardiidae; genus Fragum; species Fragum fragum. The sequence continues at coordinate 5,051,430 of OX336378.1, forward strand.
GTAAATAACTCTGGCTCTAAAGGGACAAGCAGGGGTGTAGACTAAGATCAGACTACACATATGTGCAGGCTGATCTTTGTCTATACCCCCCTTCTAAAACAGGAATATTCAGGGTTCAGCATGACAAAGGTTAATATACAATTTTAGACCGTTGATGGGATCTTAATTGTCGGCGAATGACTAAAACGTTGTAACTACTTGAATAAAGCTGTAGTTACGAGACTTTGTTCGCAAATAAACAGTTCTCAGAGTACCCTCAGCCTTTGCATGCAGGTGTTGGGTGCTCATGTCCATAGAAATAGCTTCCTGAATTAATATTCTATCATCATCATTAATTGTTTCATAAATTCAATCATTACTACTATTTTGGGAGGAGAGCAAGTTTAGGGACAGTAATAGAAGTACTGGGTCAGTGTAACATTTGAAGCTGCTGGTTTTAAAGCCATTTTTGAATCTCATCTAAGATGTACAAAGTTTCCATATTATTTCTAAATCACATTGAAGCTTAAAAAATCTATTCATTATAAAGAATAAAGAGTTAAGTAACAAAATATGCTCATCAGTCATTCAGGCATGCAGATTTGTCTTTCCGGAGTGTCAAAATGTAAATGAAATAGTACATTAAAACCTTTACCTTTATACAGTGTCTATATCTTTATGCCCCCTCATTGAAAGATTTGGGGCTTATTGTTTTACCATTGTCCATCTGTAGGTTTGTCTGTCTGTTTGCAAAATTCATCCCAAAATTTAACATTTTACTCAAATTCAAACACTGTTAGAGATACATTGCTAATATTTAGGATATAGGTTCTTTGTATTGATTGGCACCTGTTAACCCATTCCCACACAATCCCTCCTTTTTATGTCCCTCAAGAGAAATGCTATGGAAAACATTGTGGATTATGAAGAAATTGCTTGCAACAAGCAATTTCTTCATTATCCACAATGTTTTCTATCCCAAAAGACAAAATGATTTAAAATTCCATGAACTCGAAATTGTCGGCTGCAGCTTCTCTCAATTTGGACCAGTCTAAAATATTGCCATGTTGGAATGGGTTAACTGTAAGGTTTAGGTCATCCATCAAAGTCAAGGTCAATTATCAAGGTCACATTTCCGTAAAAAGGCTGTTACAGGGCATGGTGTTTCACAGACACCTTGTAATTTTTTCAGACTTACCCCTTGCCATGCTTAACATGGAATACATGTTGGCAAACGATAGACAAAGATCAGATTGCACATAATCTGCAGTAAAATTTAAGTCTACACTGCCTGCTTAACCCTTTTAAGACAGAGTTGTTAATGATATAAATTTCTAAAATAAATATTAACCCAGATTTAGTGCTTTCAGTACTATCATGCCTTTGGTTTAAATGCAATTCTATAGAAGATTTAAGTCAGTATGACAAGGGTTAATCTGTTATTTTGTGACATGCGTCTCTTGATGGTTAAGTTCATTTTACCAAGATTTTTGTCAGAATGGTCCAAATTGATAGACAAATTAAATTACTGGGATTCAATTGTGTAAGAAATAGTCTAATATTTATTGTCCTGCCATTCATTATAATTATATTCCTGGGTGCGGGCGATGTAGGAATCAGCCTGTCTTTTGGTCAGTTGGTTGGCCGGTTGGTCAATCAGTTGTTTGGTCTGCTTGTCAGGACATTGCCTCATGCAGTCTGATTTACTTTAAACTTTGCAGAAGTGTTCATTGTGCAAGACACAACTTTCATGAAAAGTCTATCCAGTGACATGACTTAAAAATGCTTGTCCAGACAACTCCTCCTACAGTGTCAGTCCCAGTTGCTTTATATTGCAGATCTAGAGGTCCCAGGTTCAATCCCCAACGGCGGCACTCATCCTTTCCAACTATTTGTCTCTCACCATTGGTTCGATAATCGTAGACCTATCAGGGATATCAGCTGGAGGCTAGGAAAGGATGTAATGGTAGTATTGGTGTGAGAAATACCAGGATTCTATTGATAGGTGCTCCAGCTGCCGCAATATAACTGAGAGATTGTTGAAAGCGCCGTAAAACTCCATTCAAACAAAACTTATATTGCAGAAGTGTTCATTTCAAATTGTAGATTTGCAAGATGCAAGAATTCCATCAGGAATGCCTGTATTATTGCTCTGATTTAACTTTAAAAAAAAACTTGTCCTGAAGGCCTCCTACAACTTCTGTCTGATCCAAATTATATTGGCCAGAAGCTTTCACTAGGACTTGAAGCTGTGCAAGATGCAAAGTTTGTGGAAATTCTGTCAAGAGTTCAAGCCTTCCTGTTTTGCAAAATTTAGACCTGTTCAAAGGTTTTGAAGTCGAAAAATTGAAGTGGATTTAATTTGAAAATTAACCATTCAGTAGGGTAGAAAATATTGTGGAAAAACAGAAATTGCTTGTTACAAGCAATTTCTTCTTTTTCTACAATGTTTTCTCAATTACAAATTCACAGGGACATAAAAATCGGGAATTGGACAGGAAAAAGGTTAATGAGTTATTCGACGGACTTGACTAAAAAAATCCTTCTTTTTTATGACCCTCAAGAAAAAGATTTGTAAAACATTGTGGAAATTGTAACCAGCGATGTCTTTATCATGGAACACATATCATTAAAGCTCATTAAACCCATTACATGACAACAAAAATTAGACCGGTCAAATTCAAAGAAATCGTTAGTTGAAAGCCTATTGACTAAAAAATTGAATTCTGCAACTTCTTTAAATTGGACCTTTCTAAAAAAAAAATTAGGCTTGTAATGGGTTAACCGATTTCCACACAATGATGCTTTTAGATGTCCCTCAAGGAAAAAAATGAGAAATATTTTGGAAATGAAGAAATTGCTTGCAACAAGCAATTTCTGTATTTTCCACAATGTTTTCCATCCAGAAAGTTGAAAAAATCTAACATTTCATTAACTTTAAATTGTCTTCTGCAACTCCTTTCAATTTGGGCCAGTCTAAAAAAATTTTGCCATCTGATAATGGGTTAATGAAATTAGTCTAAGCAGCATAAAGTGCTCAACAGACTGAAGTCAGTTTGATGCAACAGAAAGCTTGGATTTCGAGTTATCGGGAGGTAGCTTAAGTTTTCACTAAGTAATCAGTCATTATCCATCATGCGGAGTGTTAATTACACATAGCTGTAAATGAAATCAGTTATAGCTGTATTCCATACAGACTCACTACCCTGAGATACTCTATAAACCCGTATTAGTTAACCCATTACCACATTTCAAAATTTTTGGACTGGTCCAAATTGAAAAAAGTTGCAGATGAAAATTTTTGGTTGATGAAACTTAAAAATTCTCTGTCTTTTGGGGAGAAAAATATTTTTGATAATGAAGAAATTACTTGTTACAAGCAATTTCTTCATTTTCCACAATGTTTTCCAAAGTTTTTATTATTTGGGGTCTCAAAAAGCCTACTTTTGTGGTAATGGGTTAACTCATTCTCACACAATCCTACCACCTTCATGAAGCTTAAGAGTAAATGTTTGGAAAACAGTGTGGAAAATGAAGAAATTGCTTGTATTTAAGCAATTTCTTCATTTTCTACAATGTTTTCAACCCTGAAAGACAAAGATTAACAAAAAATCATTGTTTCTCTTTATATTATTCTTTAAGGGGTTTATATTAGGGAATCTGTAATATTCAATCATTGAAAAGAAGGTCAGATTTTTTTTTTTCATTTAAGAGACGAAGAGAATATTTTTTGTTTTCATGGAGGTATGAACCGAAAAAACTTATCACACTGTATGAATCCGCGAAGTGGATACATACATAAGTGTGATAAGGTTTTTCGGTTCATACCTCCATGAAAACAAAAAATATTCTCTTCATTTCTTATGATTTAATGGTATCGTGCAAAAAAAGCAAAAACTTTACAATTTTTGATACATTTTTATATGGAACTATTTTGCGCGGAAGCATTCAAAATCGCTGTGTGCTCAAAATTTTGTTCATGGAGTTATGAATAATTTTTTCGACCAATCAGAACGTCCGATAATGATAGACAAAACTGAAAATTAAATTATATTCTTTTGAATAATGTATTTATCTATAACATTTGAAATCTTTCTAATTAACACATTACCACACAATGACACTTTCTGATGCCCTGAAAAAATACAATCGTGGGAAAAGGAGAAATTACTTATTACAAGGAATTTCTACTTTTCTCACAATATTTCCTTCCCTTACAATGTTTCCTTCCCTCTTTTGCACTTGTTTTCCAATATAAGCACAATTTGAAAAGTCGTCTGAAACTTCCTTCAAGTTGACCGGTCTAAAATTTTGTTGTGTTGTAATGGGTTCACACTAGAATTATTTGTCAACTTTCTAGCAATCAAAAGCAGAGTGACAGGCATCTGCACGCAGTGCAATTGTGTTTGTTCCACAATCTGTTTAACCCTTTCCTGGACAAACCCGGGATTTTATGTCACTGTGATTTTATACTTGAGAAAACATTGTGGAAAAAGGAGAAATTGCTTGTCACAAGCAATTTCTCCTTTTCCCACAATATTTTCTACCATATAGGTTGGCCAGATTTCAAATTGCATGCATTTTTCATTGTCGCCTGCAACCTCTTTGAAATTGGACAAGTCTAAAATTTCATAAAACAGGAAAGGGTTAACCCATTCCCTAATGACACATTATTTAAGACTGGTCCAAAATTAATTTAAGTTATAGATTACAATACAAATGGGATTTGAATTGATAAATTATAGCGATATGAGGTAGAAAAAATATAGTGAGAAAAGGAAAAATTGCTTGTTATAAGCAATTTCTTCTATTCTCACTTTATTTTCTAAAGCTATATTTCTTTGGTTTGTAAAAAAGTGGGATTGTATGGTAACGGGTTAATGTTTGTCTTGAGTTCAAGGGGGTAACAGGTGCAGAAATATTAAGGAAGAGGTTTGCATATTTTGAAAGTTTAACCATGATTACCATTTAACCACATGTTAAATAAATGTCTTCATTATATTATACCTAGTAAAATATATTTCATCAAAAAAATGTTGGTACCGGTATATAGTACATGATACCTATACAACATCTTGTATTTGATTCTGGTTGCGGAAGAAATTTTTATATTCCACTGGACTTCTAGCCTTGTGAAATATCAAAATTTTCCTCTGCAGCTCACAGCAAATGCACAATTTGTATGGGTATTGTAACATAATCTTCCCTGTATATGGAAAATCATTCCAAAAAAAAGAGAAACTGCTTGCTTCTTATCATTGGCTTCAAATTTAAGGAATATTGTTTTTAACTTTGTTCATCCAGTCTTCTGCCTGCCCATTTTTCTGTCCAAAAGTTTCTCTTGACAGTATGATTTGTCCCAAACATTGGATGGCTTTTCATAAATGTTTTGTACAGTTGTTCTCCATCATTTGTTGTTTGAAACCACGTTTTGGATAGTTTAACCCTTGTCATGCTGAATAAATCCTTTTTCATAATTGCACCTAAAATCAAAGGACTGGAAGCAGTGGAAGGATTGAATATGTGTCTGTATTTCTCTTGAACATTGTTTTTACAAACAACTCTGGCTTTAAAGAGTCAAACAGGTGGTATAGACTAAGATCGGACTGCACATATGTGCAGTCTGAATTTTGTCTATGCCTCCTAACAAAACAGGAATATTCAGGGCTCAGCATGACAAAACTTAAATCCAAGGTCACTGTCTTTGATGGTTGAAGCATAAATGTATTGATGTATTTCAACATGATGTGGCAAAGCTGTTTACCATCATAAGCAGATGTACCAATTACAACTTTTTTGGATATCTTTGAGTTCAAGGTCATAATTAATCAAATTGTCAGTAATTTAGCCTGCACTTGAAGTGAGTAATTCATTGTCTAGTGAATCTCAATTCAGCAAAGTTAGTTTTAACCCTTGTCATGCTGTATAAATTACTTTACTGAATAGCTGTCAAATCAAAGGGCTGAAAGCAATGATAGAACTTGTTCAAAAATCAATATTTATTTCAGAAAATCAACTTCATTAGCAACTCTGGCATGAAAAGTACAAGCAGGAGAAATAGACTAAGATCAGCCTGCACATAAGTGCAGTCTGATCTTAGTCTACACCTCCTGCCAAAACCGGAATATTCCGGGTTCAGCATGACAAGGGTTAATATGTTTGACAGTTTAACCTATTACCAGAACGGTTCAAATTGAAAAGAGTTACAGACAATAATTTTAAGTTTATAAAATTTGATATTTTTTTCAACTTTCTGGATAGGAAACATTGTGGAAAATGAAGAAATTGTTGGTTGCAAACAATTTCTTCTATTTCCACAATGTTTTCCAATTATTGCATGGATTACAAAATAACTTGTTCCATTGATCTCAATCATAAGTAGATGTGTTGTTAGAAACAAATTTTCAGGTAGCACTAAGGTCTAGGTCACAGCACAAGGTCAAATATTCAACAGGCTTTACATTTTGTCCCAATTCTAGATAAGATGGGCAGTTTATCATTGAAATTCATGGAAGACACAGCCATATTTTAATCAGGTTCTGTTCTAGCTTTTCTGATTGCAGTATGCTTGTAGTATCTTGTTTCTATTCCAGATGAAATGGATTGGACTCAAAGACATAGGCAGATGGGGGAGGGGTATGATAAGGTTCAATGATAGCTTTTCTTTTCTGTAGTGTGCTTGGAATATCTTGTTTCTATTCCAAAAAGATCAATTGACTCATATGATTCCATGGTAGACTTTGGCAGGTGTGGAAGAGGAATAATTAGGTTCAGTGATAACTCTTATTTTTGCAGTGTGCTTACAGTATCTTGTTTCTATTCCAGATGAGATGGATGGATTGTCATATGATTCCATGGAAGACACAGGCTCTTTAACACAGCTTAGTGGTGTTCAACTCCCAAAGTAAGAAATTTAATGTCAGAAGTAGAAATGTCTTATTTTTATAAATTTCTATCAGTTTTTTAGCAATGTTAACACTTATCATGCTGTATAAATTACCTTAATGAATTGCTGTAAAATCAAAGGGCTGAAAATACTGAAAGAATTTGTGGTTCTAAAATCAATATTTCTTATAGAAATCAATTCTATTAACAATTCTGGCAAAAAGAGTACAAGCAGGAGGTGTAGATCAAGATGTTACTACATTTATGTGCAGGCTGATCTTGGTCCACATCTCCTGCCAAAACCGGAATATTCCAGGTTCAGCTAGACATTGGTTAAGTAACGAAGCTGCTTATTTTAACCCTGAATAAATTCATTTCAAGAATCTGCATGACAATCAAAGGTATGAAAGCACTGACAGAAGTAGTTGTGGAAGAATATAAATTTTGAAATTTGAATTCTATAAACAACTCCTACTTCAAAGGCACAAACAGGTGGTATAGACTAAGATCAGACTGCACCTATATGCAGACTGATCTTTGTCTATATCTCCTGCCAAAACAGGAATATTCTGGGTTCAGCATAACAAAGGTTAATATGTACCTGGGAATGAATGACTGACCATAAAGTTTGTTATTTCATGAATTAATGGACTGCAGACTGATCCCTGAGGGAAGTTGGACCTAGGTATTAACCTGTTTCCACACAATAACACTTTTGGACACCTACAGAAAACTAGTTTTTTAAAACATCTTTGAAAATGAAGAAATTGCTTGTCACAAGCAATTTCTTCCTTATCTGCGTTTTCTGCCCAAAAAGTGAAAAAAAAATGAAGATGTCATTCAATGAAATTTGCTTTTTGCAACATTTTTGGACCAGTCTAAACTTTTTTTGTCTAGTAACAGGTTACACAGCGTTAATTTTTAAGATTCTTGGTCAAAAACATTTAGCAAAAAAAAGTGGTAGGCTGTTAACTTAAATGTCACAACTATGGATTATTCAAGCTATAGTTATGATATTTAGGTCACCAACCAGCAGAAATGCTTCAAATAAATGTCAACCAGTGTCAGAGTTCAAAGTTCACTTCAAGTCTCAATGTATCATTTGATTGGTCTATTGATCTTTTTGTTGACAGCCACAGTCTGTCAATTGACCAATAATGGCTCTCAATCAAGTAATAAACCGACCAATAAAATAATCTATTCAGCCCAGACCTGAGCTTTTCAACTTCGACATTGGCTGCCATTTTAATTTAACTTTAATGCTGGTTTGGCCAGTTAAAGGTTGTAATTAAAACTGGCCATAAATTTTGCAAAATAATGCTGTTAAAAATCGAAGTGGGACTTCCTGATAGAGTAGGTGTGCATGGCTAATGACGTAATGGGGCGGGGCCAGCAATTGGTCAGTTGTTAGCTTGGAGAACAAAACATAGAAAATAGCCTTGGAGACATCATTGTCTTCCTTGTTGTTCTTTTCTGACTATTTGGTTATACCTCTGATAGTACCTACAGATGTTCTCTTGAAACTCTTGAAACTCAGAAGATATGTTCACTATCACAAAAGCAATCAGTGGATAATTCAAAGTTGGAGAAAACCTGAGTTCTTGCTATGACCTTGCCGTTGTCTGTGTCTGCATCTGCATCATCCGAATAATGGACATACTCACTTAAAACTTGTAATATATTTTTACTATCAAAAGAGCAATCTACACAACAAGGGTAATAACTTAGAATGCATTGTGCCACTTTTTCATCTTTGAAGTTTTACCAACTATCAAGCACTTGAATATCCGAGTGTTGGCATTTGCATGTTGTGCTCTTGTTGTACAAATCATGCCCCTTTTCAACTTAAATATTTCATTCACTACTAAGCACTGGACAATGTTCAGGCCTCCAGATGCAGTGCTCTTGTCAAAGTGCAAACACAATTTTATATAGGTCAAATTGCAACAAGTTGTAAAAGATTATTCAAAATACATGCACATTAATATTGAAAAATGAGCTCAAACTAGTAATGGAAACTTCAAGAGAAATGTACAATCTGCTTGGTTACATGTTGTTTCTCCTTTTGTCCCAAATATTTTCAAAAGTTATTACTTTCAGGGTGTCAAGATGCAGGATTTTCTGGAAATTAGTTGATGGAAGTTTTCATAAAAGATACCCAAGCTAATTGCCTTTTGTCCTACTTTCAAATAGCTTCAGACACAATTTCTTTTAACTTTAACCAAGTCCCACACAATCTCTCCTTTTTTATGCCCCCTCAAGAAAAACACTTTGGAAAATATTGTGGAACATTGCTTGATACAAGCACTATCTTCACTATCCACAATGTTTTCTACCCTAAAAGATAAAGATTTTCAAGATTTCATGTACTTAAAATTGTCAATTGCAACTTCTTTGAATATAGACTAATGTAAAATTCTATTGTGTGGCAATGGTTTAATGGAACTCTTCTTCAGACCAACAAAGAAGAGAAGAAAAAGCCAGAGACGGAGAATGGTTCAGTCACTGACAAACATGAAAGAAATTGCAGTACCGCTGAGAAATTTGGAAGACGTTTTACTGACGGGAGAGCTCCATTATCGTAGCAAACTTACATGGACAAAGAAAATTGTGGCATTAACAAATGGCAGAATGATATGCTATAAACCAGATAAAATTGATAATCGACCAACTTTTGTGATTTTATTGACCGGTTATAATCCAACGTTTCAAAAACGTGAAGGAAAAAGGAACTTTGAGATTAACTTGACTCATGAAAATTTTGAATCACACATGTTTTTAGCTGATTTTAAAGAATGGGCAGAAACTTGGTGTGAGGTAGGTATTAACCTATTAAGATATGGCAAAATTTTAGACTGGTCCAAATTCAAAGAAATTGCACCAACAATTCAAAAGTGATGACATTTTAGAAATCTTTCTTTTTTTGGGTAGGAAAACATTATGGATAATGAAGAAAATGCTTGTGATTTCAGACCAATTAAAAGATGTTTGAGTCTGGTAGTTAATATTGATCTGATCTAAGGATAGGGTCAATATATACTGTTACTACAATCATTCTTAACCTATTACTACAAAATGTAACTTTCTTAAGACCCCTACAAGAAAAGATGTTCGGAACATGTTGTGGGAAATGTAGAAACTAGTAGTAACAAGCAATTCCTTAATTTCCCACTATTATTTCTTGCCTAACCCTTGTCATGCTGAATTGAAATCCTATACAGAATTGCTTTAAAAACAAAGGACTGACAGCACTGGAGGGTCTAAATGAGGGTCAATATTTCTCTTGAAAAATGATTATTTTAACAAAACTGGCTGAAAGGGGACAAGCAGGAGGTGTAGACTAAGATCAGACTGCACTTATATGCAAGCTGATCTTTGTCTATACCTCCTGCCAAAACAGGAATATTCCAGGGTCAGCATGACAAGGGTTAAAAGACAAAAAAGTATCAGATATCTCAAGCTTAGATTTGTTGTTTGCAGCTTTTTTGGCACTGGTTAAAATAAAGATGATTCATAATCCTTAAAGTCAGTGCCAAGAACTATAAACTAGGCAGTTGTTGAAATCGCAAAATTTAAGTGCAAATCATTTTGGCAAGAGGAAAAGATTGCTTGGAAATTGGTCAATATTTACTTTACCAATTACAATTTAGACTTAAATTGAACAATGCAATTTAGCACAAATTAAGTTGCTTGGTTTACTTAAATTGTTAATTCTCTCTTCATGCATTTTTTAGCTCGGCTGAGCACAAAGTGCTCAAGATCAAGATGTAGAGCCTTGATAATTTGTATGAAGCACAAATACTTTGATTTCTTTCAAAATTTCTGAAATCATTATCCTTAGGTCCCCGGGGCATAGCAGGAAGAGTCAGGAATACTTCTTATGTGCCACCTTTGAAAATTAAGTAAAAAATGAAACCATTGAAATCTGGTTGCCATGACAACAAAAGCAAAAATTAAAAAATCTTTTCCTCTTTGATCCAGAAGGCTTATCTGAAATGGCCCTCTTGTTTAAATGTATTTTTTTTTTTTTTAGATTTTTTGTTTTAATAGTTTTACCCACTATCATGCATCTAATCAGATGAGCGTTGGTATCTGCATGTTGCACTTGGCTTTTGAAATATTTCTTTACATTTCAGTATATCAAGTATGCAGCTCAGGGTAAAAAGCCACCAGGGCCAATACTGAATTTAACCAGGGCATCCTTTGATTGTCAAGATGGGACATATCAACTTGGAAAGGTATGACAATTGTATTTCAAAGACATAATTTAAGAGTGACCAAAATTGAAAAAGATTGCAGCAGACAATACAATGAAGTATTTTAAAACTGAAAAAGGAGTGACAAGTAGTATTGTGTAATCACACTGTATTAACCCTTTCCTGTACAATCCCTTGTTTTCACGTCCCCGTGAATTTATACTTGAGAAAATATTGTGGGGAAAGAAGAAATTGCCTGTCACAAGCAATTTCTTCTTTTCCCACAATATTTTCTAACCTGTAGGTTCGTTACATCTCAAATTGCACCCACTTTTGATTGTTGTCTGCAACTCCTTCCAAATTGGACTAAAATTTTGAAAAACGGGAAAGGGTTAAGCAACTAAGTGTATTCATAAAGAAGTGTGATTAGGGATTATGTAAGGTAACTAGCTTGACTCTGAAAGGAGACATGCTTTCTTGCAACCCATCTTGGGAAGAAACCATTTAACATGCTAGCCCAGCATTGGTGCCCAGTCAAGTAGTAAGTGTAGCCCACCTGGCCTATCTCTAACCAACTTCTACCTTGTATCCCTTTCACATAGACCATGGCGCCCCACTTGCACTTCAACGCAACGCATTATATTGCCTAATTAATAGCTGATTGCTGCTGTAGACAAAGAGGAATAAACTTAAAACAATTATATACTGGGAGTGTGACTACCATAAGCTCCAATCTGAGTAGCCTCACACTTGATTCTCTCCCCAGCAGCACAAATGCAGTGCTGGAGGCGAGCAGAAAACAGATCAGATCCAGTGATGACCAAGGTGAAACACCCCTTAATCCTTGTCATGCTGTACTTGGAATATTCCTGTTTTGGCAGGAGATATAGACAAAGATCAGCCTGCACACATGTGCAGTCTGATCCTCGTCTACATCTCCTGTTTGTCAAGTTCAAGCAAGAATTATTCATTAATCATTTTGTAAAAGAAATGCTGACCAACAACTAGTGCTTCCAGTGCTTTCAACCCTTTGATTTCAATGTGATTCCGAACAAGGATGTATTTAAGCATGACAAGATTGGACGCACCTAGAAGAGATCCATGCAAATGCATTACCCTTGTATAATCAAACAAGAAAGATCCTGTACAAATACATTAGGACCTAACACATAAATGAATTCTTCCTTACTTACAAAGAAAGCGGATTTGTGCCAAATTTAGCTTAACCTGTCCCCATACAATGACACTTTTACACCCCTCAAGATAAGCAAATTTAGAAAACATTGTGGAAAATGAAGAAATTACTTATTTCAAGCAATTTCTTCATTGTCCACAATGTTTCTAGCAAGAAAGGTGAAAAAATCTAAAATTTCATAAACTTTAATTTGTTGTCTGCCAATGCGGACCAGTCTAAAATGTTTTCATTTGTAATGGGTTAATTCCAGATTCAAGACATAGACCTCCTCCAAACACAATGGAATCGTATCTTGACAAAATCAGCACTTTACCTGATTGAGCTATCACTATTAACGCCACTTAAGTTCAGATGACACAATCACATGTTGATGGTTAGGCACAAAACAGTTGTAACTGCCTCTAAACATATAGGCAGTTACAACTGTTTTGCACTGACTGATCCAATTGTGCGAGACTCTCCAGACTCAATCCTGTTAGACCAGGTCTGATAATACAGAACTTCCTAGAGGACTGTATGCAACTTCTGCAGGGACATGAATGAGAGCACTGTCTTCTGAAGCTCGTAATGATTGCTGAAATATAACTGCAAATTAACCCATTCCCACACTATGATGCTTTTTGACAGCTCTCAAGAAAATTAATTGAAACGTCATTGACAGACTTAATTCTAACATCTGATTCTAACATCTGATTCAAATGTTCTTTTACAGTCCCCAATAGCATCTTCTGGGTCTAATTTATCTCTGGCCAGTAGTGATGGGTTTGATACAGATCCAGGAACAGTCAAGGTGAAGAAAAGAGGTAAGTAAGATGAGCAAATTAGGGCAATGTGGGTTCTTTTATCTAAGCTATAACTTCTTGGTCTGATATAATTCTGGCCAGTATTGATGGATTTGATACGGATCCAGGAACAGTCAAAGTGAAGAAAAGAGGTCAGTGGAAAAGTTTAGATAGTTCAGGTGAGCAATTGACCAATCCCTGGCCCCACCCATTTTACCCATTTGCCACGCCCTTCGACTCTGACAGGAAGTACTGCTTCTATTTTAAACAGCGTTATTTTGCAAGATTTATGGCAAGTAGCATGTAATAAAAATCTAGAATAGTTTGTTGGCGACTTAAACATTGTAATTACAGCTTTAATTAGCTGTAGTTACGACATTTAAGTCGCCAAACCAACAAAAAAGGTTGCTGAAAATGGCAGCCAATGTCGGAGTTACAAGATCAGGCTAAATAAATTATTTTATTGGTAAACTGGTTATTTAATTGACAGTCACAATTGGTCAACTTAGGGTTATCGGGACCCATTTATACAAGCTATAGCACCACCCGGTCTGAATTATCTCTAGTCAGAAGTAGCTAGCATTGACGGGTTTTGATACATATCCAGAGAAACAGTCATGGTGAAGGAAAGGATTTGAGAACAGAACAAAGCAGGGGTTTCGAGTTTAATTTACATCTGTGCGTTTAAGAGTGTTTATTTTGTAAAATTTTGAAGAAAAAGTCCAAGTTAATGTCGGCTTTATCTGTATTTAAGACATTTTGTACACCCATTGACAATATAAAATTACACTAAAATACCTTTTTATAACACTTAGTGCTTAGGCAAGCTATTTTTATCAATCAATGTTTGCCATGTTTCTATCCATCAATCCATGTCAAAAATTCTTTACCTCCTAAGCCAACCTTCAGATTTCAACCCAACTTCACAGAATTGATCCTTAGATCATGCATTTTTGAAAAACTTCAAAGAGTTGATATCTTTGAAAAACTCTGGTTGCCATGAAAACCGAGTTAAATAATACTAAGAATAACTGTCTTCTCTCAAACCAGACCTTTTATATCTTGTAGGTAAAAAAAAATCTATTAACCCTTGTCATGCTGAATTATAAATCTTTCACAGAATTGCATTAAAATGAAAGGGCTGATTTCACTATAAGCATCAATTGTGTGTTGTAACTTCTTTTGAAAAAAATATCTTTCAGCAACTGTGCTTAGAAGGATTAAGCTGTGGTGTAGACTAGGATCAGAATGTACTTACCGGTATGTCCAGGCTGTTCTTTGGGTATACCTCCTGCCAAAGTACAATATTCAGCATGACAAGAATTAATGAAATGCCTTTGTTCATTTTAACCCATTACTACATGGCAAAATTTTAGACAGGTTCAAATTTAAGGGAGTTGAAGATGACAATTAAAAGTTTATCAAATTTTGTATCTTTTAAACTTTCTGAGTAGAAAATACTGTATAAAATGAAGATATTGCTTATTACATGCAATTTCTGCATTTTACACAATGCTATCCCAATATTTTTCTCAAGGGGTGTCAACAAGTGTCATTGAGTGGGAATGTGTTAAAACCAGATATAGAATTAGTACTGATGTAATTAGGTAGCCTAGGAATATTCTTAACCCATTCCCACATAGTGACGCTTCTAGACGCCCCTAAGGAAAAAACTTTGGAAAACAATGTGGATAATGAAGAAATTGCTTGTATCAAGCATTTTCTTCATTATCCACAATGTTTTCTATCCAAAATGATGAAAAAATCTAAGATTCCATCCACTTCAAATTGTCATCAGCAGCTTCTTTCAATTTGGACTAGTCTAAAATTTCACTGGGATTAACCTGCTCCAACATTATACAGTCAGGCCGCGATACATGGACCATCGTTATATCGGCAAACTCAGTTAACGACAAAAAACACTGGGAACAAACCTCACCTAATGTAATTTTGACCCGTTTGAACGGCATATTCAAGTACCCACACCGACGGACATTTGTCAAAACAAATCTTTGAAATTTAATGAATTTTGCTTCAGTTTATCGGAATTTTCTCAGCCCATGTTTTACGGTTGTTGACATGCCGTAAAGGGTGTCGTAAATCCTTTATCCGCAGTTGTCATAAACAATATAGGTTACACAATAGACTCAATTATCGATTTTTACACCTTCTGATTAATAGTGTTTAATGTAAATAAAATGCCTTTGGCAAGTTTTTCACACTTAAATTACCGGTGTTGTATGTTTTATTGAATTCGGTTGTCTTTATTTGAGATGTTTGGGCAATTTGAGAAGTTTGAGAAATCTGAGAATTTTGAGAAGTGTCCTTAATAAATGCGACAAACAATTTTCTTCGTTATTTTTATTATCATTGTCCCAATCCATTACGTAATACGTAAACTTCCCAGCTTTTAGCCTGTTCCTGTTTACAACTTTCACTTCCTGTCTAGTCCGTCATTTCTCGCCGACATCCCGCAAAAATCTCCCGGTACCCAAAATCTCCTGCTCCATTACAACGACTAACTCAGTTGCCGACAGGAATTGTGTGGGGACAAAGTATGTCGTTATAACGGGGTTTGACTGTATCTATTTCTTAGGCATTGAAGAAATACATGTTTTAAAAGAATGTGAGAAAAGGAGATGGTGTATACAAGCAATAATTTCATTCTAACAATTTCTCCCAGTGCATATAACACATATTTTTCCATGTAAATGAAATTGAAATTGTTGTCAGCAACTTTTTTCAAATTGGAGCAGTTTTAAATTTTGATGTCTGACGACATGTTAACAGAGTGGTAATACACATTTAACCCTTGTCATGCTGAACCCTGAATATTCCGGTTTTGGCAGGAGGTGTAGACTGAGATCAGACTGCACTTATGTGCAGGCTGATCTTAGTCTTCACCTCCTGCTTGTACTTTTCCTTCCCAAGTTGTTTATGAGGTTGATTACTAAAAGAAATATTCAAGTTCTATCAGTGCTTTCTGCAATTCAGTTAGGTAATTTATACAGCATGACAAGGGTTAAGTTGAATGAATTGTATGCACATTTCAGACTCGACAGGGACCAAAACAGCGAGGATGGGATCTTTTGCCTTTAGGGCTACCCAGTTCTTCGAATCACTGAGCAAAAAATCGTCAGTAAAGAAATCCTCAGGTGGTGCCTCTGATAAAGGCCGTCCCCTGTCAGGGGCCCTATCACAGTCATCCCTTACCGAGGAAACAGTGTCCCCTCTGACCCCTGAATCAGGAATAGCAGTAGAATCACCTCTGGAAGTCCAACGACATATAAAACATCAAGGTATATCTTCCCTGCATTCAGGGTGACAAAGCGCTAGCTAACATTTAGAAAATGGTGTCCCACTTTGGACATGCACTTTGGTGAAAAGTGGATTTCATTTGTCAACCTAAATGATACCCTGGATTTATCTTTGTAGAAAAACCATAATTTTTCTAACCCTCTTGCATTAAGCAAGACATTTGTCATTATTACAAGCTGGTGTATGTGCGTTAGTGTACTAGTGATTAATTCAATTAGAATTTGACCAGAATTTGCACAAGTATTCTCTATCATGAGTTTTGTGCAATTTGAATGGAATTGGTTGATAGCTCCTAGGTCAAGGTAATAGCTTCCAAGATAATAGCTAAAGGTCAGTTTTTTATTCCACGGCGTTTCTGCGAAGGGGATGTAGTAATGGTCTCCGTCTGTCATTCAGTCATTCTGTCATTCCATCATTCCGTCACTAATCTTGTCCGGAGCATATCTCTTAAAGTATAAATGCTATCAACTTGAAACTTCATGGTGGACAGATCTCATTTAGGATAAGTGCAGTGCACAAGAACCACAACTCTTGCTTGCATAATTTTGGAGTCATTGCCCTTTCTTATTTTAAAGACTTAGATTTTGTCCATGGCATATCTCTGAAAGTATAAAAGCTATCACCTTGAAACTTCATAGGTTGACAGGTCTCATTAGGGAGAAGTGCAGTGCACAAGAATCACAACTCTTGCTTGCATTATTTTGGAGTTATTGGCTTCAGTTTACTATCAAGCTTTTACGGCGGGGATGGCCATGTCTGACATGGCTCTTGTTAAAATTGAGCTTGTCCAGAGCATTATCTCCTACATTTATGAATGGATTTTAAAATCACTTTTTACAGTTGTTCTCCATCATGAGTAGATGTGCCTGTTGAAAAATATTTTTGAATAGCTCCAAAGTCAAGACCAGAGCTAAAGATCAAATAATTGGCATGCTCAACAAGTTGATTTTTCAAAACTTTCAAGTTTCTATTTGTCTATAGGCAGTTACAACTGTTTTGTGCTGAACCATTGATATATGGATATCTAAGTAGGGTCATGAATTTTATGATTTCAATGCATTTTGTGTCAATTTTTAACGGAAAGTTGTGTATATTTTATAACAAATTAGAGTCATAGTATGTTTCAAATATCCTTACATGTCTGTAGCCTGGGTTTTTTTCCTGCATCGTCAAGATTGGGGGCATATTGTCTTACTGCTGTCCATCTGTCTGACGTTTTAGTTCTTTTTTTACCTTTTTTTTTTTTGATGGGGAGGGGGAGGGTAATTGTTTTAACTAGCAAAGGGTCAGCTTTGATAGCTTAAGTTAACAGACGAAATGTAGAGGTCGTCTCAAAGTTCAACGAGTGCAAACTGCCATTGGAGGCTTAACCAATAAATTCATTTAATTGCCTACGCCATAAAAAGTAGTTCTTATGTATTTTAGGAATACTGCAAACTCTGCATGCAAGTTCATCTTCATTTTTTTAGCTCATTTGAGCACAAGTATTCAAATGACTCTGCCCAGAGTCTTCAAAGAACTTGCAGGGGACATTTCAAATTGTTAAAAATTCTAAAATATTCATCTCTTTAGGTAGAAAACAAAGTGGAAAATGAAGAAAAGCAATGTTTTCCACAACTTTTTCTTGAGGGGCATAAAAAGGAGGGAGTTAACTCTTTCTTTATCAGGATAACATTTGACAAAGGAGATGCTTTGCTAGCTTTCAGTACTTTTCAGTACTTTGATTTCTTAATATTATTGATTGAAATATATTTCTCTCATCTTTCAGGTTATTTGGATATTTACAGCAATTTTAATAAAAGGAAATGGGGAAAGCGATGGTGTATGGTACATGAAAACAGTTTTGAATGTTATCGAACTCAGACTAGTGAAGTGTGCGAGCTGGAATTCTATTTACGTAATTGTGTTCTACGTCGAGCCATCGAAGAGACAAAGAGTGAACTAGGTCTTATGTTGTTAGAGAACAATCGAGAGAAAATAACAATTGAGGTATGTAACTGACTATGTTTTAGAATACAACAAATAAAACAGTTTTGACATAATGACTTTTTTCTTTACAGAATAGTGTTTAGGAAAAAAAGAAGAAAAAGTACAATGCTTGTTGCAAACAATTTTTTGTTAATCTATAATTTACTTATGAGCTTAGCTGTTTCAGAAAAAAACTCATTATATTGTTAGCACCTTTAAACACTTTAACCGAAAGGATATATGCTTAAACTTAGCATCTCTGTCACAAGAGCAATCAAAACTTACACTTCAGAGCCCCTGCACAATACTGTGGATAACCTGAGGAAGCTCATGAATAAATGAGCTTCACAATGATATAACTGAAAGATTGTTCAAACTGGCATTAAAACCCATACAAACAAACCAAATTTAAAGCTCTTATGATAAATTGGTCAAAGACACTGCACCATTATTACTAACCTGTGTTTCAGCCAATGAACTGGACAGAGTTAGGATCTTGGTTACGAGTGTTAATGCGAGAGACCAGTACATCGGAGGTTCCAGAAGGGTTGGCCGGTTATATGGATGATACAAACCCATATCATGAGGCTATGGAAGTGACTAGGCTTTCAATGCTCTCAGATCCCTTCCCAAAGTCACCAACAACACCGGGGGTAAAATTAATGGTTTTTACAGTCATTTAGTTGTTTAAACCATACAATGAGGCCTTTTGATCCCCACAAGAAAAAAATTTGAAAAACTTTGTAGGAAATGAAGAAATTGCTTGTATCACAATGTTTTCTATCCCCAAAGACTTAAAAATTTAAGATATCATCATCTTCAAAATGTTGTCTGCAGCTTCATTCATTTTGAGCAGTCTTAAATTTTGTCATATGGTAATTGGTTAATGCAATGTTTTTTGATACTTATTTTAGTTAAGAATGCAAAAGACAGTAAATTATGTTTCAAGCAGTAAAACCGTGATGAGCTTTAAACAATATGATGGCTATGTCCATGCATTGTGTCTATGCACTCCATACTGTCTAGCGGTGAATGAGGGATTTTCATAAGCTTCACATAAACATCAGAAGAAACTTGATAGGCAGTTTCAACAGGGGATAAAATTCGTTTATTTGCAATAGTTAATTTTTGACGATTTATCCATCACATTAGGAGGTGACAGCTATCAGATACTAGACTGAACAATGTTCATTATGCAAAGAATTGACATGATTGGTACTAACAAAAAATTGAAGTCACGTTTATTGCTTAGCCCTATGTTGTTAGTCTCCATTTCAATAGACTTGATTAGATGATGATAATGGAAACAAACAAACTAGAATTTAGATTCTAAGAAATGCTTTATCTAAATGTTGGATTTCAAAGTTTACTTCTGGTTTAACCCTTTCCTGTTTTTTGAAATTTTAGACTGGTCAAAATTGAAAGAGGTTGTAGACGACAATGAAAATTGGATGCAATTTGAAATGAAACTATCCTATTTGGTAGAAAATATTGTGGGAAAAGGAGAAATTGCTTGTTACAAGCAATTTCTCCTTTTTCCACAATGTTTTTTCAAGTACAATTTCAAATCAACGTAAAATCTCGAGTTTGAATAGGAAAGGGTTAAATGAATTATTTGATTAGTCAACCATTCTTTAGACAGACAGTGGCAACGCATCAATTTCCTATCAAGTAACACTCAAGCACCTGTATACTCTTATTCATAAAATCAAGTATAGTAAATTATATGTGATGCATAATACCTCAAAGTTTCTTGGTATTTTTGTTCAGGTTAACTCTCTATCACCTGATGCAGATGCTCAAAAAGAAGACGGCAGAGGTCGCAACCTGCGAAATCGTGATAGTGGCAACTGCTCCTCCGAATCTATGGATGGAAGGTTTGGCTCCCTGGAGAGAATTAGAGCTGGTAAAGCACATGCAAGCTACACAGATTCCAGTCTTCCGAGAGTCACTGTGCCTAATTCTGGTGATCTGTACACTCAAATACGTAAACATAGTGAGACTGGCTCAGTGAAAAAATCACCACATATAGACAAGTCTTCCCAGAGATCAATGTCAGAAGGAAGGGAACCAGTCAATGTTAGTAAACTGGAGAACCAGGTGTTTGATTTTAGTTTTGAAGGTAATGAACTTAATGTTGGTGCTGATAAGGAGACTGAAGGTAGTCTCATGGATGAAATCATGTCTCAATTCAGATCCCAGATTCCATCAGCTTTTGATTCTGACACCGACACAGGCGAGCATGACAATATGGATAATATTTCTGTATCAGGCATAAGTGTGAAAACTGACACAAATAGTTTATCAGGAACATATGAAGAGAAATTTGTGAACCTTCTAGAAGGGAAACTAAACCATATAAATGTATCGGTTGTTTCTGATAAAGAATCAATTAATGCTGATTCAGATTCACTAGTAGTGCTCAATAGTCAGGTTGTAGATGACAATACAGACCGTGATATTACGTCAAAAGATGTAGAAGTAGAAGTTAGACGTAAACTAAGTGTCGAGACTCCTCTAAAGAAAACATCATCACTGTTATATGGTGAAAAGGGCATGCAGGAAGTTATCGAAGAATTACGAACAAGACTTGTACAGTTGAAGAAAGACAGGTAATTTATTTTCATTTAAGAAATGACGATAACATTTTTAGTTTTTATTAAGGTATGAACCTAATAACTTAATCTAACTGTATAATTACACAAAGTGGATTCATGTATTGGTGTGACAGTAGTGATATAAGTTTTGAGATTCATATCTCAATGAAAACAAAAAATATTCTCCACATTTCTTATAATTTAACCCATTCCAACTCAAGCCATCCTTTTTACGCCCACAAGAAAAAAAGCTTTGGAAAACATTGTGGACAATGAAGAAATTGCTTGTAACAAGCAATTTCTTCATTATCCACAATGTTTTCTATCCCAAAAGACGAAAAAAAATAAAATTTCATCAACTTGAAATTGTCGTCTGCAGCTTCTTTCAATTTGGACCTGTCTAAAATTTTCTTGTGTTGGAATGGGTTAATGCCATCAAGTAAATCAAAGCAAGCATCTAATTCGTGCCCAAATAGCTGCCTGCTAAAAATTTTGTTCATGGAGGTATTGAAAAAATTTCAGCCACTCAAAACACTTGAATCTTGATAGATTAAACTAAATTTGAATTATATTATTTTGTACCAAGTAATAATTCCATTCATCATAGGCTTACCGGAAGGATATTCAATGTAAAGGCACATTGTTTATCTCCTCTGGCTGAATACCACTGGGGCTATTGTCGTGGTGATACGTAAGTTCTTCCTTTAACTTTTTTTAAAAAAATTTTCACCCTTTAAGACTATTGGATGAATTTCAAATAAATTTCACAGAAGATCCTATTGTGACAGTTTATCACATTCTTTCAAGAATTTTTGATGGGTTATAAACTATGGCTTTTAATTACAGAGCTAATTTCTATATATGGTATATAAAGAAAAGAACACTTAGACAATCTTCTTGTAAGAAATGTATTTCTCAGAAACAATAAGATGGAGCTCAACTGAATTTCACAGGAATGATACTTGGGTGATGCTATACCAGAAAGTTTGTCCAGAAAGTTTAACCCATAGAAAAAATTCAATTTATGGACAGAACAATTTCCTTGTGTCACAAGTTATGAGGCTTTTAGTGAAAGCTTTGGAAATCTTCTCAGAAACTATTTGCTTGATTTATACCAAATATGACAGGAAAAACAATTTGATTACCCAAACCAGATGCTTTCAAGAAATTTTGATGAGATGAAAACATAGGTTTCATAAGCAGAGCTAAATTCCTAATATGGTATTCAGTATAAGTCTTGCCCTCCATATCAGTAAATCAGGCCTGTAGAGCAATACAGGCACTAAAGAGCCTCTATTTGATTCACAATTTGAGATTGTATTATGATAATATTAATAGTACAATGTAGTATAATGTAGTTATTATTCACAATTTAATCAACAGATATGTTGTCATTTATACTCTAAACTCTTTGTTTGGCGTTTCAAATTTACATGATTTTTTTTCCTCTTTCCCGTTTTGAAAAGTTTAAGAGCTGTCCAACTTCGAAGGCTTTGCTGACAAAATTTAAGGTGGATTTAATTTTAAAATAAATCATTCAGTAGGGTAGAACATATTGTGGAAAAAAAAGAAATTGCTTGTTACAAGCAATTTCTTCTTTTTCTACAATGTTTTCTCAATTGTAAATTCACAATAAAAAAAATAATGATTGAACTGGAAAATGTAAAAACCTAATATAACCCATTAAGACACAGCGCCACCTTTTTACACCCTGAAGTAGTATAATCATTGAAAACTTTGTGTGTAAAGGAGAAATTGCATTAAAAAAAAACTTGGCACAATTGTTCAATATCATGAATAGATGTACCATTTGAAAAAACAATCAAATAGCTCCAAGGTCACAATTCAAGGTCAAAGGTCAAAATTGACCTTGTTCACAGCATAGCTCTTTCAATTATAGATGGATTTCAAAGTAATTTTGTACTATTGTTCTCTATCATGAGCTGATGTACCATTTGACAAAATAAACAAAAAAAACAACAGGAAGTTCCAAAGTTAAGGTCACAGCTTAAGGTCAAACATTGACATTAGTATTTCTGTAGTAAAGCTCCTTCAATTATGGATGGATTTCTAAATAAATTTACATAATTATTCTCTAGCATGAGTGTGCAATTTGAAGCAAATCTTCAGATAGCTCCAAGGTCACATCCCAAGGTCAAAAGTTAAGATTAAGCATGTTCAGAGCATAGCTCCTTCAATTATTGAAGGATTTCAATATAACTTAGCACAATTGTTCTCAGTCATGAGAAGATGTGCCATTTGGAATAAAAGTTGGATAGCCTCAAGGTCAAGGTCACGTGTCAAGGTCAATGTTGAAAATAGCCATGTCTGGAGCATTATTTCTAAAATTATATCACACAATTGTTTTCTATTGTCAGTAGATGTGCAATTTGAAACAAATCTTCAGATAAATTCAAAGTCAAGGTCACAGCTCAAGGTTGAACATAAAAATATAGCATTTCCAGAACATAGATCCATCAATTATTGATGAATTCTGAAATAATTTAACAGAATTGTTGTCTGTCATGAATAGATGTGCCATTTGAAAAAAATTATACATATAGTTCCAAGGTACAGGTCACAGCTCAAGAGCTAACACTAAAATTAAGCATGTCCTTAGCATAGCTCCATAGATGGATTTCAATATAACTTGCCGAAATTGTTCTCAGTCATGAGTAGATGTACAATTTAAATAAAACAAAACAGTTAGTTCAAAGGTCAAGTCACAGATTAAGGTGAAACATTAAAATTTAGCATGTCTGTAACATAGCTCCTAAAATTATGGATTTATTTCTAAATAACTTTGCACAGTTGTTCTCTGATATGAGTAGATGTGCCATTTGAAAGAAACTTTCAGATAGCTCTAAGATCAAGGTCACAGCTCAAGGATATACATTGAAATTTTACATGACTGGAATGTAGCGAGTGTATACCCACATCTGAGTCTTTCGTTACCCTTTTTCCGGTTTATTTTATACTTTGTGACAGGGCTATATTCAGGGAGCATAATCCGTCTCTAACAACTCTTGTTAGCTCACCTGAGGACAAAGTGCTCAAGTGAGGTAATGTGATCACCTCTTATCCAGGGTCTGTCTTCAAGCATCATTTGTCAGCAATTTCTTTAAACAATATCTCCTCCCAAACTACTGGGCCAATTTGAATTTAATTCATTTGAAAACTCTGGTTGCCATAGTAACAAAAGTGAAATTTTAGAATAATCTTTAAAAATCTAAGTTCATGACCCTTGGGTCCCCAGGGGCGGAGTCCTAGGGGGTTGGGGTTTATATAGAAATAAAGAAGGATTTTTAAATGACATCTCAAGGGGGTGGGGTTTATATAGAAATAAAGAAGGATTTTTAAATGACATCTCCTCCTAAACTATTGAGCCAAATTGAACTAAATTTGCCAGAAATGTTCCTTAGGTTGTCCTCTTTAACATTAGCTTAAATTATACAAATCCAGTGGAGGACTCAAATGCCATGGAAGTACGAAAGTTTAATCTTCATCTCCTGACCAGTTTATCTTCAGCCCTGACATTTAGCTTTAAGAATCAGTTCATTCACTTCTCTCTTACTTCTAAAATTCTTACTTATGGATCCTGTGAGAGGAAAGGAAAAAGTGTTTTCCACATTGAATTGAAATTTGTCACTGAGACACATTGAGGTACCAGGGCCAACACCCTACCGTTAATAAAGAGTAGACAGTCTGGTTAACCCATTCACACACAATGATGCTTTTGTACACCCCTCAAGAAAAATATTTGGAAAACATTGTGTGACAATGAAGAAAGTGTTTGTAATAAGCGATTTCTGCATTTTGCACAATTTTTTTCTCCCAGAAAGTTGAAAAAATCTAAAATTTTATACTCTTCTTTGAATTTGAACCAGTCTAAAATTTTGCTATCTAGGGTTAAATAAATGACTTTTTTGATTTCAGAATAAGTATACGGGACAGAAAACAGGCTGTCACATCTGATGTTGACAGAGAATACCTGGAGGCTGAGTTCCACAGACTTAATAGAGAATGTGATAAAGTCTCAGAGGAAATCAAATATCTTGAGAGATTACAGAAATTAGAGAACATTGTAGCAAATAAGGAAGCAAATCCAATTAATACTGCAGGTGCTCCAATTAGTTATGGTGATGAAAACGTAGGAAATTTACAGCCAGCTGAAGATGAATTAGAAATTACTACAGGTGCTATGTGTGGTTCTAGTAATAAAAATGTGCAGAATTTAGAGTCTTCTGCAGACACTTTAGAAACTTCTGGAACACTAGAAACAGTAAGAACTAGATCTGGTGAAGAATCCTCAAATGATAGAGATCAATCTGATGGCAATGGTGAAAACAATTCTACTAAAAATTTAAGTGATATTAGTTCAAGTGTTTTTGACAATAATAAAACAGATGCCATTAGTGCTCTCAGCAACCCTGAAGATTTAATGGACGAAACAAATTGTACAAGTTCAAAAACTTCTAAAGCACCAGAAAATGACAAGGTTCTACCTTCAAATAATGATAGTGTGAAACAAGAAGACCAACATTCTCAATGTTTCTGTCAAACTGTTGAAGAATCAATCGTTTCTAATAATGATTTAGTCAGTAAACCTAATATTTCTAATGCAGAAGTGATAATTGTAGAGCCTGACTCGTGTGTTGAATCAACTGAAAATGGAATTCATTGTGAACTTAACAGAAATAAAGAAACATGTGATATAAAAGATGATGCCATTAATTTAAATGAAGAATCTTCAGAACAAATTTTATCTACACCTGGCGAAAGACTTGATATATGCAATAATCCAGATACTGCTGATAAACTTGACATTATTCCAACAGAGAGAAAAGAATCACATTCATCAACAGATAGTTAGAATGGAGTCATCAAAGATCTTGCCAATGAATTTCAAGAAAAGTTAAGATTGGAGTCGGAATCTGATTGTTAACGCATTGTAATACAACAAATTCTTATCCAAAATCAAAGAAGATGCAGATGGGGCCAATGACCATAAAGGGCAGAAAATATATTTGGAGAATTTTTAATTTCTGTATTCCTTCAATATTTATGATGCCTCATTTCTTTATGCTTAAAAGTCTTTGCGATGGGTTTATTCATAAATGTAAGATGTTACAAAAAAGAATCAATCTTAGCAGTGTGACATCATGGTCCCCATTCCCATATGATAAAATTTTAGATCAGTCCAATTTTAAAGAAGTTGCACACGACAATTTTAAGTTGATGAAATCTTCAAAATCTTCATTTTTTAGGGTATAGAACATTGTGGATGATGATGAAATTTACTTGTAACAAGCAATGTTTTTCAAAGCTTTTATATTGAGGGGCATTTAAAAGTGTCATTGTGTGGGAATTGGTTAACCCATTCCCACTCAATGATGCTTTTAGACGCCCCCCGCCCCCCAAAAAAAACTTTTGAGACATTGTGGATAAGGAAGAAATTACTTGTCAAAAGCAATTTCTTCATTATCCACAATGTTTTCTACCCCAAGACTAAATAAAATCCAAAATTTCATAAGCTTTAAATTTTTGTCTGCAACTCTGTTCAATACGGACCAGTCAAAAATTCTGTTGTGTGGGAATGGGTTAAGACTAAAATGACTACTGATACATATGCATACCTACATGTACTTAAGTCGGAGTTTTTTGCTTTAGACAGATTTTCTAAATAACAGACTGGTCACTCTACCTCATTATATGTTCTAATCTTGAAGTGCCAAGCCGCTGTCATAGCGCAGTTGGTAGCGCGTCGGACTGTCAATCTAGAGGTCCCGGGTTTGATCCCCGACGGCGGCACTCATCCTTTCCGACTATTTGTCTCCCACCAATGGGTCAATAATCGTAGACCTATGTGGGGTAGCAGCTGGAGGCTAGGAAAGGATGTGATGGCGGTACTTGTATGAGAAATACCAGGAATCCATTGTTAGGTGCTCCAGCCGCGCAATATAACTGAAAGATTGTTGAAAGCGGCATAAAACCCCATTCAATCAATCAATCAATTGAAATGCCAACTCTGGTTGACCTGTGCTAGATCTCATTGGCAATTAATAAACCCTTTCCTGTTCAATCCCTGGGTTTTACATCCCTGTGTTTTTAAACATAAGAAAACATTGTGGAAAAAAGAAGAAATTGCTTGTAACAAGCAATTTCTTCTTTTTCCTCAATATTTTCTATCTTACTGAATTGTTACTTTTCAAATTAAATCTACTTTCAATTTTCGTCTGCACAACCTTTGAATTTGGACAGCTATAAAATTTTGCAAACAGGAAAGGGTTAAATAATTGACGGATTGCTGGCCCAGCCCACTGAGCTCTGACAGGTAGTTCCAATTAGAAGCTAAAAGGTGTTATTCTTCAAAAGTGATTGCCAGTAACATGCAACAAAACACTAAAATGGTTTGGGGAACAACATTTCATAACAACATTTTAAATTGCCAAACCCAAGAAAAATTATTTACATAAATGGTGGCCTATGTCGGAGTTCAAAAGTCACTTCTGGTCTAAATGAATAATTTGATTGGTTCATTGATTCTTTGATTGACAGCCACAATCTGTCAATTTTCTGAGTAGTACCTTTTTGCATCACAAGTCAGATATACAAAAAACTTAACTTTTGGCACCTTTAGTTGACTATACATACAAGTGGCCTTATTTTTGGCCTTATTGATATTTCCCAACAATTGCATGTGTAAGCTGCTAAAGGTCTCTTTTTGAGCACTACATGACTCATTTAAAACATTGTGGTCATTTTTTTTTTTTTTTTTTTTGACCTAGTGCCATAATTATAACTATTCAATTAATATCAATATTATCTATTTATTTTTGGATCATTCTTTAGTAAAGCAATAATCGACAAGTGAAACAAATTGTACCATGATAAAAAGAAGTTTACATCTTAGCCCATTCCCACACAATCAAGCCTTTGGACGCCCCTCAAGAAAAACAATTGGGAAAACATTGTGCAAAATGAAGAAATTGCTTGCGACAAGTAATTTCTTTATTTTACAGAATTTTTTCTTCTTGAAAAATTGAAAAAAACTTAAATTTCAGAAACTTTGAATTTGTTGTCTACAACTTCGTTCAATTGGACCAGTCTAAAATTTTGTCATCTTGGAATGGGTTAAGATGAATTCTTTTACCTATTACAAGATGACAAAATTTTAGACTGGTCATAAGGAGTTGCAGACACTTAATCAAAGTTTATGAAATTTAAGATTTTTTCAATTTTCTTTTAAAGACTATTATGTAAAATGAAGAAATTGCTTGTTGTAAACTGTTTTGCACAATGTTTTCCAAATCAATTTTCTTGAAGAGTGTCAAAAAGCATCATTGTGTGGGAATGGGTTAATTTCTGGACAATTAGCTGCACTGGTGTATAGGCTGCGGCTAAAGATTTGTAACTTTCTTGAAAAGGAAAATAATTACAGCTCACAGGAATCTAGAACGAAAACCCACTTCGGACAAAATCTCCTTCTGTTCTTTTTGACAAGAGGAACATAATCCCCTTCTCAAATTAAACAGGGCGGACATTAGCCCCTTGGTTATTCTGACGGGGCGAACAAAATCTCCTTCCTAATATTAGTTAAGCGGACAATATCCCCTTCGTCGTTTAACTAGTGCGGACAAAAGCCACTTTCTAAGATATATCACAGACAATGTCTTGACCCATTTCACGATTTCTAGGTCGATTAGAATCCTGGAATTTTGCCTGAAAATCAGAGTTTTTCTTTCATTTATCAATAATTTAATATCCAACAATCAAAGTAAAACCCATTTTAAATGTCCATTACTTTCAGTTATTGCAAAATACTGAAATTGGCATAAGTATCCCATTATTATTTTATACATGACAAGAAAAGAAATAATTGAATGAGTGTAGCTGATGTCTAGGAACATTGATGCAATAAAATCGTAAATGAAATCACAACACATTTGAGTCATCGGTTTAGGTATATGCCTCAAAACACTTGACAGTCTACCAGGCCAGACGATCACCATGTTGACCTTAACTTGACCTCAATGTTAGACTTGTCCAAATTTGAAGGGGTATCAATCAATTATTGTTATGTTATTAAAATCTATTTACACATATACAAAATTGAGAAACCTTTAATCAAAATTCAGCGGTTGATGTTCCTTTGATTTCTTAGACCATGCCTATTGGCAGTTTGGTTCTCGGTGAAAGTTCAAAGAAATTGAATGGTTGGTGTTATGAATCTTAACTTTCTGAACTGTCTTTCAATTGACAGTTAGGCATCCGATTTCATTTTTAACAAAAGAGTAAATTGTGGTTCATCTTTATGAAGAATATGAATGGAAGAGGTAATTGTCCATTTCGTTACGTTAGTGTGAGGGAGTTCAGTTCGCCATAACAATCTGACAAAGGGGATAATGTCCGCCCATTGAGTGGATAATGTCTGCCCTGTAAATATTTAGAAGGGGATTTTGTCTGCCCTGTCAGAGTGACGAAGGGGCTTATGTCCGCCCTGCTTACTTTGGGAAGGAGATAATGTCCGCCTTGTAAAATAAATTGAAGGGGATTTTGTCTGGAAGGGATATTGTCCGGTAACCACTCAGACTGGTATTTAACCCATTACCAGTTTTTCATCATAATCCTACCTTTTATGCCCCTCAAGGGAAAGGTTTGGAAAACATTTTGGAAAATAAAGAAATTGCTTGCAACAAAGAAACTGAAGATTTTGTATGATTAAAGATTGAATCTGCAGCCCAGATTCTATTTAACCCCTTACCACACAGCTAAATTTTGGACTGGTCAAAATTCAAAGAAGTTATAGATGACAATTTCAAATAGAAAGGTCAATCTTATTGAGTAGATAATAAGGTGTAAAATAAAGAAATTGTTTGTAACAATCATTTTCTTTAATATCCTCCTTGTTTTCCTGAACTCTTTGGATTGTGTTGTAACGGGTGAAGTATATTAACCAAGAAATCAAACAATAATGCATTCAAAGAAAAAAATCATCACAATATATCCTTTTCATGCCTTAATTTGATGAAGCATAACATAAAAGGAGATATAGTCTTTTAGGAATCGGACTTGCATTATTTTGAGGTCTGCCATGAAATTTATGCAATATGAGTTAGAATTGAGGATCAAGTGTTAAACCATTGTTCCTACTCATATGTTTATGAGCTCTTACAATATTTTTGTCCATCCAAAAGAAATGTTAGTCTTCAGTTATGAAAACTTTCTGTTTTCAATTTGAAAGTAGGTTCCATTATGAAATACTTTTAGTCTTCGACGTTCTGTCTTCTATTTGAATCAAGGTTCCAATTTGAATGTAGGTTCCATTGTGAAAACTTTCAGTCTTCCATTTGAATCTATCTTCCAATTTGAATGCAGGTTAAAATATGAAAAACTTTCAGTCTTCCATTTGAAACTAGCTTCCAATTTGAAAATATGTTCCATTGTGAAAACTTTCAACCTTCCATTTTAATGCATGTTCCATTATGAACATTTTCAGTCTTCCATTTGAATCTAGCTTCCAATTTGAAAGTAGGTTGCATTATGAAAACTTTCAGTTTTCCATTGGAATTTAGGTTCTTATATGAAAATCTTTGTCTTCCAATTGAATCTAACTTTCAATTTGAATGTAGATTCTATTATGAAAAACTTTCAGTCCTCTGTTTTTATCCAGATCCCATTATGAAAATTTTCAGTCTTCCATTTGAATGTAGGTTTCAATTTGAATGTTGATTTCCTTATGAAAACTTCCAGTCTTCCATTTTAATGTAGGTTCCATATTTAATGTGGGTTCCATTATGAAAATTTTCAGTCTTCCGTTTGAATGTAGGTTTTAATTTGAATGTTGGTTACATTATGAAAACTTCCAGTCTTCCATTTTAATGTAGGTTCCATATTTAATGTGGGTTCCATTATGAAAATTTTCAGTCTTCCGTTTGAATGTAGGTTTTAATTTGAATGTTGGTTACATTATGAAAACTTCCAGTCTTCCATTTTAATGTAGGTTCCATATTTAATGTGGGTTCCATTATGAAAACTTTCATTGGAATTTAGGTTCTTATATGAAAATCTTTGTCTTCCAATTGAATCTAACTTTCAATTTGAATGTAGATTCTATTATGAAAAACTTTCAGTCCTCTGTTTTTATCCAGATCCCATTATGAAAATTTTCAGTCTTCCATTTGAATGTAGGTTTCAATTTGAATGTTGATTTCCTTATGAAAACTTCCAGTCTTCCATTTAAATGTAGGTTCCATATTTAATGTGGGTTCCATTATGAAAATTTTCAGTCTTCCGTTTGAATGTAGGTTTTAATTTGAATGTTGGTTACATTATGAAAACTTCCAGTCTTCCATTTTAATGTAGGTTCCATATTTAATGTGGGTTCCATTATGAAAACTTTCAGTCTTCCGTTTGAATGTAGGTTTTAATTTGAATGTTGGTTACATTATGAAAACTTCCAGTCTTCCATTTTAATGTAGGTTCCATATTTAATGTGGGTTCCATTTTGAAAACTTTCAGTCTTCCGTTTGAATGTAGGTTTTAATTTGAATGTTGGTTACATTATGAAAACTTCCAGTCTTCCATTTTAATGTAGGTTCCATATTTAATGTGGGTTCCATTATGAAAACTTTCAGTTTTCCATTTGAATGTAGGTTTTAATTTGAATGTTGGTTACATTATGAAAACTTCCAGTCTTCCATTTTAATGTAGGTTCCATATTTAATGTGGGTTCCATTATGAAAACTTTCAGTTTTCCATTTGAATGTAGGTTTCAATTTGAATTTTGGTTACATTATGAAAACTTCCAGTCTTCCATTTTAATGTAGGTTCCATATTTAGTGCAGGTTCTAATATGAAAACTTTCAGTATTCCATTTGAATGTAGGTTCCATTAAGAGGGTAGGTTCTTATATGAAAACTTTTTTATGAAAATTATATGAAAACTCAATTTAATATTTGAATGTAGTGAATACCAGTAACTATTTATTTCCATTGAATATTTTTATTGTTGTTCTAAAATGTCGTGACTAAAGCTTTATTCAAGCTTTAGTTACAACGTTTCAGATTGACAACAATGATATAATTGTTATTAGAGACCTGCCAGAGGAACAAGGACTTCCTTGGAAAGTGAAAAACGTATCGACCGTGGTCTGTCTGCACAGGCTCACCAGGATTGAAACAAAAGCGAGAAGTTCGAAATTTTTCAGACTACCGGAAGCGTAATCTGGCAAAGGTCATTACAGTGAAAGCTTATTTCAACTCCCAAGATTGACCTGGTTTGAGTGAAGTGAGCTGTGTACTTAAAGCTGCAAATAAAATACATTGTTATACTCTATGTTTCGTTTCGATAGGGTATTTTCATAAGTTTGACTTTTGTAACATGGACATCTTTTCAATAATACAGACTAACTGGCAATGACATCCCAAGCGGGAAATATTTCCTTTCAACATTAATAGCATTTCGAAGGTGGGCAACCAAAGCCAAGTAACACCAGTTTACTCATGCTCTTTTATACGCTCCTCAAGAAAAAAGCTTTGGAAAACATTGTGGAAAATGAAGTAACTGCTTTATTAAGCAATTTCATCATTATCCATAAGGTTTTCTGTCCCAAAAGACAAAGATTTAAAAGATTTCACCAACTTGAAATTATCATCAGCAACTTCTTTAGATTTTGACCGGTCTAAAATGTCATTGTGTGGGAATGGGTTAAGGTTTTTGCTGCCCTCCGACGCTTTGGTAGTGTTAAGCTGTTGTTATGGTTACATGGACAGTACTGTCATAGCAACAGTTAGAGAGGGTATTTATGACTTTCAGATTCAGTTATTTAAATAATTCTTACTCAAACACTATGTTGTGGATACTCATTTGGACGATTCTAGAGAACACCCCAAAAATAGGATTTAATTGAAAATGACTTTTCTAGACTCTAATTGACTATGTTTCCTTCTCTTTGTCTACTTCGTTGTTCTTGGTACATCTAAGTGACGTCTCTTGTGTACAAAGAAACTAAACTGAAAACTTTCATAACTATTGGTTTTTAAAGAAAACATTACACGCTGGAATGATTTTTACATGCACATACGGATAAAAATATTAGGGGAGAATTTGTCCTGATGAATTTTAATAGTTGTCAAAAATTTTATAGACTTTCATTTGTTTTATACGACATATTTTATTATAGAATCTTCACGACTTTTATACACTATGCTAAAAGCATAACTTTTTATGTCTTTGTTGCATCCTATTAAATACGATGGTATTTGTTATAAGTTTAAGTGTTGTTTTCATTTCCTGATAATTTGTAGGCAGAGGCATGTATGTCACGTGTCCTGCAACAAGGGATTATTGCAATAGTGAAAAATGTGCCAAACCTTATACGAGACAACAAAATTTTAGACTTGTCCACATTCAAAAAAGTTGTAGATAACAATGTTTACCCTTGTCATGCCGACCTCGGAATATTCCTGCTTTTGCAAGAAGTATAGACAAAGATCAGCCTGCATATAAGTGCAGTCTGATCTTAGTCTACACCACCTGTTTGTCATTTTTAAGCAAGATTTGTTCATTTGTTCATAAGATCAGTTCCTAAACTTAATATTGACCCGGACAACCAGACCTACGGTGCCATCAGCCCTTCCATTTTAATGTATTTGTGTACAATGCTTTATTCAGCATGACAAGGGTTAAAATGATTTTATTTTGAAAATCTCTTTTCTTTTTCAGTTGAAAACCTTTTAGAGAATGAAGAAATTGGTTCTTTTCCTAGACGGTCGTAAAATAACGAATGTGTTGGAATAGGTTTACCCATTACCAGGTAGTAACATTTGAGACTGGAATAAATTGAAAGGATTTGCAGACAACAGTTCACAGTTTATAAAATTCTAGATTTTTATGCCCCCGCATGGAAAGATCGGGGGCATTTTGTTTTACCGTTGTCCGTCTGTCCATCTGTCTGCAAAACTTAACCAAAAAACTTAACATTGCTAATTACTACCAGGCTATTCAAGATACAATGCTCATATTTGGCATGATGATACATCTCCACAATACGCATCTCCTCGTGTCTCCTCCTCTCGTCAAGGTCACATACCAAGGTCAAACGTTTTAACCTGTGGCGGGGGCATTATGTTTCACAAACACATCTTGTTTCAATTTTCTGTGTGGAAAACATTGTGAAAAATGAAGAAATTGCTTGTTGCAACTAATTTCTTCATTTTACACAATGGTTTCCCAATTGCTTTTCTTGGTGGCCGTCAAAAGGTGTTACTGTGTTGGAAAGGGTTAATACCTGATCAATGTTTTGAATGCAGAATAGCAGAGTCATCTTGCAGTATAGTATAGACATACCAACACTTTTGATCTCTTCTCCGAATTGTTCTTTACTTAAATTTTTCTCGTAATATGCCCCCCCCCCTTATGTGCCATGAACAATGTATCAACCATTTTGTACATCTAATGGCAGGAGACCATACTGCTTGCATTCTGTCCTTCATAACTGATTGTGTTTTTAATTTTGCTAACAAAAAACTGTCATCTTATTTTAGAACACCAAAGACAAAAATTTTAATTGAAGAAAGGGTACAGACAACAAATGAAAGTTGGTTTATATGGAAAATTCAGGGTCATATGTGATATCAAATATTGTGAGAAAAGAATACATTGCTTGTTACAAACACTTTCTTCTGTCCTCACAATGTTTTCCACAGCTACATTTCTGCGGCAATTAAAAGTTTTAGTTTGTATAGTGATGGGTAAAGACAGCCGTTGACAAACAAAGCAAATCTGTCGCAGTCGATCAGTTGCATCCGAAGCGTCACAGAGAGAAAACATGTGGCCAGTCCTGGATTCGAACCCAGAATCTCATGATTTTAGGATAATTTACCAATCGCGACTGTCAAACAAGGAATACACCGACCAATCAAATCATTGATTCAGCCCGGAATTTAGATTTGATTTCCGGTCGCCATTTGTGTGAAGCATTTTTTTTTTTTGGTTTGGCGACTTAAACGTCGTAACTACTGATTGTGCAAGCTGTAGTAACGACGTCTAGGTCGCCAACCATTCTACTTTTTTGTTACATGATACTGGCCATACATCTTGCAAAATAACGACGTTTTAAATCGAAGCAGGACTTCCTGTTGGAATCAGTGGGCGTGGCCAAAGGAGTAAGTGGGCGGGGCCAGCGATTGGTCAATTACTCTGTCTACTGAATTACTTACCCAAATCTCTCATAGCCTTGAGTTCAACCCGTGACTAAGACCTCATTCTGAACCATTTGTTGTACAGCCGTAATAATTTCATGAAGCATCAGCGCATTGACCTCTTAAAATAACTAAAATCATTACACTGGGCCTCCGTCTAAATAAAGAAGAATCTCTTCAATTAAATCAGATCCTCTCCCAAACTACTGGGCTAATTTAAACCAGAATGAACAGCTTAATGTAAGTTCCTTCGCTCATCCTCTTAGAATGGCTAAAGGAATTGGAAATCGTGAAGAACAAAGGTGAAATTTAAAAAAAAAGTTCTATGTCATCATTTTCGCGTCATCATATATAGTTCTCTTTCAGGGTGTGTATAACGTGGTATCATTTTTATTAATTCATTACATTCACTTGATTTTCATTCAGTGAAGGCCACACTGTTAAAAAGATTTAATTTCAAATTCTTTAAATTGAAATGATTGTCTTAATATTCTACCTTCATTAAATAAGGACATTATTTTTATTACCCTCTTGTCTCTCGGTTCCTGCGGGGAGCCATGGTCGGGATCAAGCCTGTTATTGATAAATAGATCACTAACTGATGAGACAGGTTTTAATGAAATCAAAGATAAATTTCCTTTCTTTTTATTACTATTATATCGAAAATGGTTGATAGAAATAAAAGGAAAGAAAAAATCTTGATAAAAGCTTAAAGGACTTCTTCTGACTCTCAAGTGGTATGCTTTAACAAAAGTAGAACGCTTGCAGAAAATGTCTAGATTCACCGTCTGCTTATTTATTTTCTATTTGAGTCTCAATCAAGTACAACAAAGGTTTTAAAAACAGTGTTACAATTAAACAGTAAAAATTACATGACCTTTTACATGAGATTTATATACTGAAATACCAAATAATCACACCATGTTTAAATCAAAGTACTGAATAGTACTGTAAGCTAGCAAAACATTGTTTTGTTCAGTAATCTTCTTTGTCAAACCTTATCAAACGTTATTATGATTAAGAAAGTAGGATAAAGTAACCAAGGAGTTGACCCATTCCCACAAAATTCCCCCTTTTTACGCCCATCAGGAAAATAGTTGTGGAAAACAATGTGGAAAATGAAGAAATTGCTTGTTACAAGCATTTTCTTCATTTATCACATAGTTTTCTACTGAAAGAGGTAAATAGTTTAACAATTTGAAACTGTCGTCCTCGACTTCTTTGAAGGCTCTGATAAGAGTCATTTTGAACACGATGTGCTCAAATGAGCTAAAACTACCTAGGAGATGAACTTTAATGCAGAGTTTGCAATCTTCCTGAAATACATAAGAACTACTTCTTATGACGTAGGCATTTGACAGTTTTAGTGGTTAAGCTTCCAGTGGTAGTTTGCACTCATTGAACTTTGAGATGACCTCAAAATATTGTCTGTTAACTTGAGCTATCAAAGCTGACGATTTGCTAGATAAAAAGTAAAGAATGAATAGCTAAAATTCACACGACCATCCAGATATGATACTGACCTTATGAAGATAGAAATACGTACCAAAAGATGAGTTAATGTCTGTTGATCGAGAGTACCTTGATGAATGAAACATTCCATCTCTTAAATGTACAGAAAATAATCAGAGATGGGAATTTTGCTCCTTGAAAAATGTATGATAAATAAATAATACGGATCGCGTGAGATTGGGAGAAATAACAACAACACAAAAACAACGTATTGTCGTCTACTTAGCAAATATTGCAGCTACAGCTTATTTGTAATTTTTGGCAACGAAATCTTGAATAAGCTATACTTACGACATTTTTAGCTCACCTGAGCACAAAGTGCGAGGTGAGCTATTGTGATCGGTCGTTGTCCGTCGTCCGTCCGTCCGTCTGTCCGTCTGTCCGTCCGTCCACAATTTCTTTAAAAATCTTCTCCTCCTAAACCAGAAGGCCAATCAAGCTGAAACTTTGCAGGGATGTTCCTTGGGTGAAGTTCTACAAAAGTTGTTAAAAGAATTTAATTCCGTCAAAAACTCTGGTTGCTGCGGCATGTGAAAATGGGAATCTTTAGTAAATCTGTAAAAATCTTTAAAAATCTTCTCCTCCTAAACCAGAAGGCCAATCAAGCTGAAACTTTGCAGGGATGTTCCTTGGGTGAAGTTCTACAAAAGTTGTTAAAAGAATTTAATTCCGTCAAAAACTCTGGTTGCCGCGGCATGTGAAAATGGGAATCTTAAGTAAATCTGTTAAAATCTTTAAAAATCTTCTCCTCCTAAACCAGTAGGCCAATCAAGCTGAAACTTTGCAGAGATGTTCCTTGGGTGAAGTTCTACAAAAGTTGTTAAAAGAATTTAATTCTGTCAAAAACTCTGGTTGCCGTGGCATGTGAAAATGGGAATCTTTAGTAAATCTGTAAAAATATTTATAAATCTTCTCCTCCTAAACCAGTAGGCCAATCAAGCTGAAACTTTGCAGGGATGTTCCTTGGGTGAAGTTCTACAAAAGTTGTTAAAAGAATTTAATTCCGTGAAAAACTCTTGTAACTGAGGCTCCGTGAAAAACTCTTGTAACCGTGGCATATGAAAATGGGAAATTTTAGAAAATCTATGTTGTCTTTTTTCTCACAGACTACAAGGCCAAAGGCATTTATATTTTATATAGAGCTTAATCATATGGTTCTCTACCAAGTTTTTAAATATTTAATCTCTGGGGTCTGAAATGGCCCCACCCTTGAGGTCCGAAGTTTTGAAAAATGCTCACTTAGAGCAATTTCAAAAGACTTCTCCTCTTAAACTATAAGGTCTAGGATATTCATATTTGGTATGTAGCATAACTAGATGGTTTTGTACTATATCACTAAAAGTTGTCTTCCTCAGGTCAGAAACGGTCCTGCACTAGGGGGCAAAAAATGGGAAAAACGCAAAATTTGAATATGTTAAAAAAAAAAATTCTTCATTTTAAGGAGGAGGGCATTTATATTTTGAGTGTAGCATAGCCTGGCTGTTATCTATCAGTTTTGATCAAATTATGCCTGTAGGTTAATAAACACCCCTTCCCTGGGTGTCCAAAGTTTGTAAAAAAACCCATTAGACCATGTTCAATAGTCTTTTCCTCCCAATCTACAAAGTCTAAAGCATTCATATTTTGTATATAGCATATCCAGATGGTTCTCTACCGTGATAGCTAAAATGTTAGCCCTGGGATAAAACATGGCACTGCCCCAGCGGTCAAAAATTTTTGAAAGCGCTCAATTAGAGCAACATCAAAAGTCTTCTCCTTCTGAAATATAAGTTGAAGGGCATACATATTTGGTATAATGTAGCATGACTAAATAATTTTGTACTATGTTAGAGGAAAATATGCTCTTTAGATGAAAAATGTCTCTGCTCCTGGGGTCGAAAATTGCCTAAATTGCAGTGAAAGAATTCTTCTTAAATATAGGCTCTAGAGCATTTACATTAAAAACAAAGGATAACATTATTGTTATCTACCATGTTTATATCCTTTTGATAAATTTGGCCCTTCCCAAGGCATCCAAAGTTATGAAAAACACTTAATAAGAGCATGTTCAAATATCTTCTACTCCTCATGTATAAGTTGTAATGCATTCGTATTTTGATGTATAGTACATCCAGATTGTTCTCTACCAAGGTTGCTAAAATTACACCCATTGAAGTTGCAGACAGTAACTAGAGTTTGATTGAAATCTAAATACAAAGAATTTCAGGTAGAAAACACTGTGAGAAATGGATAAATTGCTTGTCACTCCCTTTCTCACTATGTATTTTTAAAACCTATTTTCCCTGAGGGTGACAAATTCTGGGATAGTTTGGTAATGAATTAAACTATAAAGCCAAAGGCATTCATTATTAGTGTAAAACATTATTCGATTGTTTTGTACTAAGCCCAAAATCTTATATATCTTTTATAAGTTGTGTCTTTTTTATACTAAAAAGTACTGTAATTTGGAGATGCCTCAGGTGAGCGATTTAGGACCATCATGGTCCTCTTGTTTTTTTAAATCGACTCGACAAAAATATATGGCAAATATCGGGGGGTAAACATTCACTTCCAGTCTGAATGATTTATTAGATTTACCAATCGATTAGTTGATCGCCATGCAACGGTGTTAATTTACAACCTTCGTAGTGGACTGTCTGCACGGACCGGTCGAAAATTTTATTATTCGTACGGGGATACATACTTTTCCATTTTAGACAATTCTAAAACTTAATCCTCCCCTGTTAAATCACAGTTTCAAACACGCCCTTGTGTTTTTATACTTGAGAAAACGTTGCGGAAAAAGTAGAAATTGTTTGTAACAATCAATTTCTAATTTTTCCACAATATTTTCTACCCATTGCAACTAAATGATTATTTGTCAAGTAAGGTCAATTTTAATTTGTCGTCTGCAAAGCCTTTGAATTTGCACCAGTCTATAATTTTGTAAAACAGTAAAGGGTTAAACAGAATAGAACTTTTTTTACACTTTAAAGGTGCTTACGTGACATTTTCACACACTTTTCACAATAATCTTTCAATCAGTCCATGTTTGTATGTCGCCAGAAATGCACTCATTTTCGATTTTGTAAACTGAAATGTTTAAGAGATGAAGAGAATATTTTTTGTTTTCATGGAGGTATGAACCGAAAAACCTAATCACGCTGTATGAATACGCGAAGCGGATTCATACATTGTGTGATTAGGTTTTTCGGTTCATACCTCCATGAAAACAAAAAATATTTTCTTCATTTCTTATAATTTAATAGTATATAGCGAAAAAACCGAAAGCTTTACAATGTTTGATTTCTTTTTTGTATTGGACTATTTTTTGCGGATGCATACAAAATCGCTGCGTGCTAAAAATTTTGTTCATGGAGTTATGAATAATTTTTTTCAACCAATCAGATCGCCCGTTAGTGATAGACGAAACTAACAATTAAATTATATTACGATCATAACCAAAGAGTGAATCATGTATCAAAACAACAGTATCTTCCATTTATAAGCAATATAATAGAGTAGAAATTATATCGTGTTTAAAAGGTTGCTTTACTATAAAAAAAAACCCTTCTTTATCTGTACTTTTCTGCTTGCCCGATGGATTGTTTTAGCTATTTCATGCTAAAGCCGGAATATTTCTGTTCTGGCAGGTGGTATGAACAGAGATCAGCCTGCACATATGTGCAGCCTGACCTTGATGTATATTTAGAAGGGTTAACCCATTCCAACTCAATCCCTCCTTTTTACGCCCCTCTAGAAAAAAGCATTGGAAAACATTGTGGAAAATGAAGAAATTGCTTGAATCAAGCAATTTCTTCATTATCCACAATGTTTTCTATCTAAAAAGATGAAAAAATTCAAAATTCCATCAACATGAATTTGTCGTCTGCAGCTTCTTTCAATTTGGACCAGTCTAAAATTTTTCTGTGTTGGAACGGGTTAAAAAGCGAAAACAGAAAACAATAAATACACATATGAAAGTGATAACGGACATTTTTTTATGTTGATTCATTTATTATCATTATAAACCTCTTAAAAAATAAAAAGTAAACAATTTATTTAAGTTACACTAGTATATAAGATGCATTACTGAAAATAAGGGGGTCAGTACAACCATTTTAACCTGGGGAAATTCTCTCATGGAGTCAGGAGACCCCTGGGAGAAAATTCTGATGGTTACAACTGGATATTTTCATATTTTCTGATGGTCAAAACTATGGTTTATGAGTCAAAGACGAGCCCTAGGGGGAAACAATTTGATAGGTAGAAGTAACAGAAAACGGTTAAAATAACCCGCAATAACCGGCATAATGAAAGCAATGTCGTGTAGGGTTTATCAGCCTAGTACCCGATGGCTAGTCGTCACCATTGATTGTGATGGATATTTGATTGATTATTTCCGTTTATTTATCGTCGCTACCGTAGTACATGCCCATATGAGCGACGCCCCCAGAAGACGGTTAGTTGTTACGGGGGATAGTGCAAGGATACAGGACGAAACTGCTGAGAGCTCCGCCTGGTTCTTTAACGTGCTCGATGGATAGCAGCGTCACACGTGGCCTCGGTTTAACGTCTCATCCGAAAGACAATTAGTTTTTGTTAGTTGATATGGTCAGCCCAGGGCTCGAACCCGTGATCTTGAGGTTTGAAGTCAAGTGCTCTACCAACTGAGCTAATCGGGCTGACATGTGATGGATATTCATCACAATTTTCTTATTTACAGTGATGCTTAAACGTCACTGACTAATATCTAAAAAAAGAAAGGTCTTAGAAAGATTAATGGATATCCGTCACTGTTAAATATGACAGTTACTCATCACAAGTATGGGAATTCTGAAAGTTATAGACACCCTGTAAACCCCTGATACGCTTAAAACGTGTTGGCTAAGTGCAATCTACCATCATGTGCACGAGTTGTGTGTCGATAGATTGTAAACCGATTATTATTTACATGACAAAATATTCACTAAGATTAAAAGTATATTCTGAACACCCTATATAGGGTGTGGGTCATCGTTTTAACCCATTCCAACACAGCAAAATTTTAGACTGGTCCAAATTGAAAGAAGCTGCAGACGACAATTTCAAGTTGATGGAATTTTGAATTTTTTCGTCTTTTTGGATAGAAAACATTGTGGATAATGAAGAAATTGCTTGATACAAGCAATTTCTTCATTTTCCACAATGTTTTCCAAAGTATTTTTCTTGAGGGGCGTAAAAAGGAGGCCTTGAGTTGGAATGGGTTAACCGATTAAGTATGTCTAGCTATAAAATAAAGCAATATTTATGGTACAAATTAAAGGGGTTTTCAAATGCTTCTAGTAGACATCAAAAAAAAAAAAAATGCGAAATGCGGTTTTGACAGTTGATAAATTTCATTTATTTGGAGAAAC
Organism: Fragum fragum; assembly: GCA_946902895.1. Classification (NCBI taxonomy): domain Eukaryota; kingdom Metazoa; phylum Mollusca; class Bivalvia; order Cardiida; family Cardiidae; genus Fragum; species Fragum fragum. The sequence goes on from OX336378.1 coordinate 5,093,441, forward strand.
TACAATGTGACGTTTTGCCGTCACTGTAGGAAATGTCGTTTCTTTTCTGTTCTGTTCTGATAAGCCCTCAGTTTCTTGACCGTTGTTTGTTTCTGTCAAAATCTCTAGTTGTTAAAAATTTGATCAGACCAAGTTAGAAAAGTGCAAAAGGGCTTTTCTACTTTCACTTATTGTTTAATTTTGTTACATTAGCCCAATCCCACTCAATGCCGCTTTTTGATGCTCCTGAGGAAAACGGTTTCGCAAAAAATTGTGGGAAATGAAGAAATTGCTTGTCACAAGCAATTTCTTCATTTTCCACAATGTTTATTGCCCGGAAAGAAACATATTTTTTAAGTTGAAGCAACCAAAATTTGCCGTTTTTTAACTTTGAACTTGAGTCTGCCTAAAAAAGTTGTCGACTAGTAATTGGTTAATAACTTACATGGTAAAAATTTATAACATTGGATCGGAATTACTGATTTATTAAGATAATTATATTGTCGTTACTAAATTTTTTGGCAACGTGTGGTCGTTAGTTCTATTACCTGTGAAAACAAACAAAAGTAATTAAAAATCCGACAAAGCACGTGCACATCATTAAAGATGAAAAGTGTCAAAATTTACCGTAGTCAAAGCTTTGATTAGCTGCATAACGGCATTTTAAAGGATTCAAATGAACTTTAATTTTTGTTACTCGATAATTATTTTTGTGGGGACATGTATAAAATGTCAAGAAAAGTATGGACTCGTTCTGAACATTCCGAATAAATTTATTAAGGATATAAGTGACCTGGCAGTGACAAAACTTGTGTTATTGGATTATCTTATGTGGTGAAAACAGTATTTTGGTAAGTCTCATTAATTTCAAACTCAAATTGACATTCACCTATTTCAACATTATTTTCTTAAGAAAAAAGCTTTAGAAACATTGTGGAAAATGCATAAAAGTGATTTTTCAAGCAATTTCTTCATTGTCTACAATGTATTCTTTCCTGAAAGGCGATTTTTTTTTACATGGTCCTCTATTTCGTCCAATTTTGGCAGTCTAACATTCTGTCGCCTGTTAATGGGTTTGACGTGACAACGAAGTTTGCTTTGCATATGACGTACCGATCCTTGACTTAACTAGCAAAGGTAGACCTCTCCGAATTTGTTTGTAGGGTTTAGACTGTAGAACGAGTATTGCCCTCTGCTTGAATTGAGCTTATTATAAATAGATCTAATAAGTAGCTCCCTCACTTTGTCAGCCAGAGTAGCTCAGTTAGTAGAGCCCTTCAAACCTCAAGGTCACGGGTTCAAGCCCTTGTCTGACCATATTAACTAACAAACATCTTTCGGACGAGACGCTAAACCGAGGCCCCGTTTGACGGTGCTATCGACCGAGCTCGTTAAAAACCAGGCGGAGCTCTGAACAGTTTCGTCCTGTATCCTTGCACTATAGCCCGTAGCAACTAACGGTCTTCTTGGGGCATGTAGATAAATAAACGGAAATACACAAACACATGCCGTCGCCTTAATAGTCAAAATAATCCCTATAAAAATAGTCTCTCAAAACAAGTCACAATCAACTATCGATTGTTCGGGCTTTCTTTTGTGTTGACGTATTTTGCGTAGATGTAATTTGGGATTCTCAAGCCTTGTCATGCTGAACCAGAAATATTCCTGTGTTAGCAGGTGGCTATACAAAGATAAGCCTGCACATATTTGCAGTCTGATCTTTGTCTAGAGCCTCTGCTTGTCACTTTAAATCCGTTTATTTGTTCCATTAATTTTCTGAATATTTACAATTCTCAAATTAATTAGCTAGCAAAGCGTCAGCTTTGATAGCTTAAGTTAACAGACAAAATTTTGAGGTCTTCTCAGAGTTCAACGAGTGCAAACTGCCACTGGAGGCTTAACCACTAAATCCATTGAAGACCTACGCCATAAAAAGTAGTCCTTATTTCAGGAATATTGCAGACTCTGCCACTGCTTTTTATGGCCTAATTAATGAACTTAATTCAGACTTAATTGTAGACAGCTCCTTCAAAAGCCTGTCATTTAACCCACTCCCACTAAATCGCGCTTTTGAAGCATCTCCAGAAAGTAACTTTGAAAACATTGTGGACAATGAAGAAATTGCTTGTAACAAGCAATTTCTTCATTTCCACACTGTTGTCTACCATACAAGGTAAATGTTGACTAAAATCCACATATCACGGTAAGTTTTTACAAAGAGGTTACTTGATAAAACATGCTTTGATTGCTTACAGTACTTTCAGTACTTTGATTTTTTCTGTGCTATCGGTCCTCTAATTATTAAACAATTTTGTAGAGGACGATAAGGTCTTAACTAACCTTAAAAGTTTATTTTCTCACAGTGTTTTCCACCATATACGGCCTTTAATTTTCAAACTAATCCATCCTCACATAGTCCCGCTTTTTTTACGCTCCTCGAGAAAAGAGCTAGCAAGCTAATTCTTAATTTCCTCGGAATCTTCAAACCCTTAGTGATAGCCATTTTTCAAAGTCCGTCGACTTAAAAGTCAATCACGCTTATGGTTTGGAAATGAACTATACTCAAATTGTCAGCTGAAACCAGTTGGAAGAAAAATAAATCATGGCGCGAGCAAATTGTGAAACTTTTCCGGTAACTTGGCGTAACTACAGCTATGCTCCAATAAAGCTGTGGTTATGATATTTAGCTCGCACACTGATCGGGAAAACTTTACATTTACATTAGTAACATATTATAAACAGTTTTACATAGAAAAGCGTCAGCTTTGAAAGCTTGAGTTAATAAACAAAATTTTAAGGTCTCTCAGATTTCAACGAGTAAAAACTAACACTAAATGCATTGAATGCCTACGCCCAAAAGGTAGTTCTTGTTTCAGGAAAATTGCCACTGCTTTTTTGGTCACATGATTTAACATTATGCTAAGGGTAGACAACTCCTTCTAAAACATGCTTTTTGAGCCGAATCCATCCAATTACGCTTTTGAATCATCTCAAGAGTATAGCTTTGGAGAAGATTGTGGACAAAGAAGAAATTGCTTGTAACAAGCAATTTCCTCTTTGTCCACACAGTTTTTTACCCTTCTAATTTCCACTAATCATTATAACATTTGACAAAACGATTACCCAATAAAATAATGCTTTGCTAGCTTACAATACCAGTAACTTGATTTTATTCCCGAAAACGTTTTATTGTTGGAACAAATTGCAATTTAAATCTCCTCAGCACTTATTGCTGAAATCTATTTATGCAAGATCCAGTTGAATATTTTTTTTCAAAACCTAAAACCATTGAAACGTTCGCTTCCAGCAAAATGACGACTCGCTGGCCAGCAGGTCAGTTTGGCGACAATACAATACAATACAATATACTTTAGTTACGTATTTAGGCCTCCGGCCCCAAATACAAACATGAATTAATTGCAATTACAATCCAAAGTGATATAAAAAGTTCAAATATTTTCAATCAGCTTCAAAACATACAGACCTAAACATTTAATTACTGAAGGGTTTTCACGTACAAAAAGTCTTGATAGATTCTCTCTGCTAGGGTTAGACATTAACTAGGGGGGATAATATATATCGCGAATAGTTTGAAATTTTTCACAAACAAAGAAAGCATTGTATTCATCTTCTAAGATCATAATATCTTTATGGATAAAACAATAGATACTAACTATATCTTCTGTTATATAAATGCCGACCATATTCTATACCCCACATTTAAAAGACTTTTAAACGTTTTATAAAAGTCATATCTGGGGGGAATCCAACATGTCACTATGCCAGTATTGAAAACAAGTCTTTTAATGTTTGGCTTAGCGTTCTAATGAATCTCCAACCTCTTGGGATAGCCATTGAATACCAAATCAATTTCTAAGGAGAAATTGTCGTACTTTAGAAACCCAATTGTTTTTGCCTCGACCACCATCCCTTTTTAACATAATGTAACAGTTTTTTGAATATCTGTGCTGTTCAATTTTGATTAATCTGATCCAATCTTTTATAAATCTAATATTAAAGTTAATAGACCATGAGTAGCGTCTACAGTCTACTTAAGTCATTAAGTTATTCGTAGAAGTATTTAAGCCTAAAAAGTCTTCACAATATTTGGCATGTAATTGTTTAATTAGTTCTGAAAATTCCTAACTCCAGATTTCTGAACCATAAGTTAAAGTAGGCGTAACCATGGTATCAAATATCTTAAAATATTCATTGTGTGGAAATTTTGGAAGTTTTTTGAAATTGATATATATTACAAATTGTTTTTCTGGCGTGTGATGCAAGCTTACACTTTGCTACAGACCAAGATAGTTTTAGGGGTGAAAAGTATACATGTAACCATTTATTTATAAAAAGACGTTACTTTTGCCATTTTTCAGAATCTCGTAACGGTCTACCATTTCGGAAAACAATTATCTCGGGTTTTTTTAAGTTCACATTCATATTTGTTTCTTTACAGAAATCATCGATAATATTCATCTTGGTTTTTAAGACGACATCAGAACAGTTAGCAACATCGTCTGCAAACATTAAGCAGAATATATCTGGACTTTGATTTGTTGTAAAGATCCTCTACTACAATTGTGTTTAAGGGCAGAATATAAGTTATTTATGTAAATGTTAAAAATAGTTGGTGACGTTGTTTCAAACTACCTACATGCTATAGGAGACGTTAAATCATCATCAGTTCTGACATAAGCCTTTAAATTCGAATACATTGAGGTTAGGATAGAGAAAATTTTGTCTTGAATACCTTTCTTATTTAAACATGTGATTACTTTGTGATGATCAAGAGAATCAAAGGCTTTCCTTAGATCTACACATAGGACATAAAACCTCCCTCGTGGTTTACCCAGATACCTTTGGATCATACTTTGGAGACAAAATATGTTATCAGTGGCTGAATAACAATTTCCGAAGCCTGATTGCATATCTATGATATTGAAATGATTCTTCCATCTAGAGAGGCGTTCATTTATTATAATAGAAAAAAACTTTTTAAAAACTTCCCCTGTAGTTATTGGGATCAGCTTTTGAACCTGTTTTATAAACTGGTATCAGTATACTTTCTTGCCATGATTGTGGTATCTTACCAGAATCTAAAATTTTATAAAAAAAATGTCACTAACATAGACGAGAAAACATCAATAGTTGATTTTAAAAATTCCACAGAGATTCCGTCAGTACCGCATACTTTACCATGTTTTGAAATGCTTTTTCACACTTCATTTAAAGTAAATTCTGAATTAAGGAGAATATCCATTTCTCTGTTGAAATATATATGATTGTAATCGATCCGAAATTTTGAAGTTATTAGTGTTATCAAATAATAAGGATTCAAAGTATGCCACCCATTCAATAGCCGAATAGTTTATTCTACAATTGCCTCTGAGAGTGGATAAAATGTCTCAGGATCGTTATATGATAGAGATTAAGCTCTTCTTTTCTTAAAATGTAACTTTCTTGCGACATAAAGCTTTAAAATGTTTTTTTTTCTTGTTTCATAATGATTGTAATCTGTAGGGTCATTGGATTGACGAACTTGTCGTAAAAAACGGTATTTTTCCAGTTTGATTTTATCACATTGAAAACCCCACCATTCTGGTTGAGTACTTTGAGAAGTATATACTTTATTTTTGCATAAAAGCATATATGAAGCATACATGTATATATGAATAAATTCAAAATTAATTGTATAGCTTCATTTATATCACTATAGATAGAGCGTAACGTTCTATCATTGTCTTCTACGAAAGAAACTTTGGACATGAAATCATGTTTAAGTGATTCGTCCATCAGTATTTTTCATAATTCAAATCAATCTTAAAATCTTGCGTCGGTTGGGACGGACATACGTTTGTTGACTTGTAGATTTAAACGTAACGTGGGATAGAATACCGAAATGGTCCGAATAATCTTTGTCTTCCACTCGAAAAAATGTGATAAAGGGGGAAGCTAAGTGATAATCAACAAGACTACATCCCTTGTTAGAGTAACATGTATAGTGACCAGTCGTGTCATCGAAGAGCCGCCCATTTATAATGTGTATGCTGTGTGGGCAGCATAGGTCTAAAAGGGACTTACCGAATGTATTCAAATTATTAGTGTTGCGTGAATTATAGTTGTTTGAAATATGAATCTTCTCCTTAATTCACGGGATGTCATTGGTTCGATCCCCGGCGGCGACACATATTCTTTCCGACATTTGTCTCTCATCAATGGGTGGATAATCTTAATCTAAGTGGGATAGCAGCTTGAGGCTCGAGCGGCCGCGATATCACTGATGAAATACTGTTAAAAGTGGCGTTAAACCCCATTCAACCAACCTTACTTACAAGACTTACAAACGTCCTGAAAATAAAAAAAAATATAAAATGAAACGTTGTGGTACATATAACAATAAGACGAAGCGAGGACGATGGAAGCTTAGTTGCTGTAAATAAGAATTATTCATACCAGAAGTTAATTAATACACATACTTTTGTTACTAAGGCGTCTTAAACGTTGTAGCTAAAAATTTATTCAAGAGCAGTTGCGACGTTTAGGTTGAACCTGCCATACATCATTAATATCCAATATCATACTTTAAAAAAATAAATCGAACAGCAATATCTGAGGATGGGAGGTGTGGTCACCGATCTGCATAGTAGTGTTTATCGTTATTTCTTGTGGTCATGGTTTAGAGCTATGATATATTTTGCCCCGCGCATAGATTGAATGTATACCAAATCGGCCTTAAACCCTTTCCTGTTTTCGAAGATTTTAGACTTGTCCAAGTCCAAAGGTTTGCTGACGAAAATTTAAAGAGGATTTAACTTGAAAAAAATATCATTCAGACGGCTAGAAAAAATTGTGGTAAAATTTATAAGCAATTTCTTTTTCTCGATTGTATGAATCAAAGTGACGTTAAAACCAGGGATTGGACAGGACAGGGTTCAAAGAGCTAAGACATTAGAGCTTAGAGCTAAGACAAAACTATAGCTAAACCAAGGCAAAACTATAGCTAAGCCAAGACAACGGACTGAATGAGCCAAAAGACTTTAAAAAGAGACCCCGTTGTAATGGGATTATACACAAATATGGCCCTACAAAAATGACATATATGATTAATTAAGCGACGTCTTTCATTCTAGACATTTCTATTCTGATCATAAAGTAGCGGCATCAGCGTCGTCGAACGCAAAGATCATAACCGACGATTACGGAACATTACCATGCATTCGCCTCACTCTCATGTGTCGATAAACACAAAATATGTTTCTATCATATTAGCTCATTTGATAGTTTGTTTGAATGGGGTTTAACGCCGCTTTCAACAATGTTTCAGTCAAATCGTCCCTCGCTGTGGGTTCCTGTTATATCTATTTCTAATACCATCATTACAACCTTTCCTATCCTCCATCTGCCATCCCGCCGCATAGCGCAGTCGGTAGCGCTTGGGATATCAGCGGGAGAATAGGAAAATATTAAGTGGTTGATTGATTGATTGATTGGGGTTTAACGCCGCTTTTAACAGTATTTCAGTCATATCTCGGCGGCTGGAGCACCTAACAATGGATTCCTTGTATTTCTCGCACCAGTACTACCTCTACATCCTTTCCTAGCCTCCAGCTGCTTTCCCACTTAGGTTTACGATTATCCACCCATTGGTGAGAGACAAATATAGGAAAGACTAAATGCAGCCGCCGGGGATCGAACAAATGACACCGCAATGATTTAAGATCGAGAGTCTATGACGGCGGCAAGAAATAAAATGTCTAAGCCCCCAGTGAGGATCGAACTCACGACCCCTGGTTTACAAGACCAGTGCTCTAACCACTGAGCTATGGAGGCAGCTTATTTGCACGTACTATCCGAAGCATTTTAGAATTTTTGGGAGACTTGTGAATAACTATGATAGATACTTTCAAAAGATTTTTTCGTTCATCGGAACGATATTGTGGCTTTTAAAAACTACTAATTACAAATCCACAAAAATATTCCCCCGGTTTCAATTTACTAAAGGGTCAAATTTATCCAAATTTCACTAATGACATTTAACAAAGTCTAACTAACCACGCAAAATTCCAGACTGGTTCACATTCAAGAAAAATACAAACAATCTTAAGTTGTGAAATATAAACATATATAAAATAAAAAAACACATTTTGCGTTCATGGGGGAAGAAAATGTTTGACAAGATTTCCATACGAAGTAAGATTAGGTGAAAACTGTTTTTGTGAAAAATTAGTAAATTAGATCTTAAACCTTTGTCATGCTGAATAAAATCCTCTCTAAATTTGTGTTAAAATCAAAAGAAAGCACCGAAAACACTAAGTTTTGGGGTAGGCTATTATTTAGAAAATCAATAGTTTAAACAATTCTGACTTTAAATGGACAAGTAGTAGGTCTAGACAAAGATCAGACTACACATAATTCCAAAGATTTCAATCCGTTGAAAAAAAATTGCGGATTTATGTGCATTGAATGTAGTGTCCACCCCAGTGATTAGTTGCCCATTTTTATATTGAGTTCACCATCAAATCAAATCAACTGAAGGATGGATGCTGTCAGTCAAAGAATCATTCTATCAGCTAAGTTAATCATTTAGACCAAAAGTGAACTTTGAGCTCGGAAATTGGTTGAAACTTATGAGAAGCATTTTGTTGATTTTGCGATTTAAACGTTGTAACTACAACATATTGAATATATAAAGATCGCCAATAAACTATTTCAATGTTTGTTTGCACATTACTTGCCCTAAATTTCGCAAAACGACGCTGTCTAAGGCCAATAGGCGTGGCTAGCGATAAGTTGTGCTATGTTCTTACCATCTAGATTCACGCGACGATTTAAATCGCTTTGCAAATCTCAGGTAGATCATATCAGTTCACTTAAGAGACGAAGAGAATATTTTTTTTGTTTTCGTGGAGGTATGAACCGAAAAACCTAATCACACAATGTATGAATCCGCTTCGCGTTCAATTTAATAGCATCGATCGAACAAAACAAAAGCTTTACAAATTTTGATACCTATTTGTATGGGACTATTTTGTGCGGAAGCATACAAAATCGCTGGAGTTATTAATAAATTTTTCGACAAATCAGAACGCTCGTTTTTGATAGACGGAACTAAAAATTAAATTATATGAATATGAGGGGATGATAATGAGCGGAGAACTTGAAATTGTCGTCCTCAATTTCTTTCAATTTGGACCCGTCTAAAATTCTATCAATTGGTGACAGGTTACATGTCTACTCGTTCCGCGCATTTCATTTCAGTATATTGCTGCATGTGACCTTTTTATAGGCTACTTTCTTGTCTATGATAAAACACTTGTTATTGAAATGCATGTATGCAGTCATTTGTGAGGAAGATCCAAGATATGTACATAATATTAGAAAGCACGCAATAGATCATGGAAAATAGGGAGTTGATAAGAACTGGAACATCGTACAATTCTTCTTGCAGATGCGATTTTGTAGGGGCAAAGGTGGGAGGAAGTTCCCAACCGTCTTCATTTTTGTGTGTGTAGAACCTTTCTGAGAAGTCTGTCCAGAAAAAATATTATTAAACCACTATCTACGTGCCTGCATTATTAGCCACTGTAGCAAAAAGAAGAAAAAAACACACACAAAAATTATAACTGGTATATTAGTTAATGGTTTAAATTTTAGTATCTGTAAATCTTATTACCTTCACATGTGTTCGACCTTAATGTAATCAATCTGTGTGTTCCGATTGTGGATATAGCTCTTACAATCAACGTTCAGTATTTTCCTTACCAAATTATAGAACTACATGAACAAAAACGTTAAATTCAAAGGACGTATAATTCAGAAATAAATTTAAGTAGGAAGTGAATATAACGAAAAAAACTCGCTTCCTGTTTTTGGGTAAAACAATATAATTTTTGTTAGTCAATGTAGTAAAACAAAATGGTATAAATTGATAAAAAAAAAATTAAATTGCAACAATATATAACGCTACCTACAATATTAACCAATATTTCTTCCAATATGATTCATCAAATCATAGCTGACTTGATATAAACTTTCTGTTAATTGGGGAATACAATTCAAATTGCATATGTCTATAGTAATACAAAACGGTCTAAATTGGATTTGAAATTAAAAAAAGAAGGAAAAAAATATAATGGTGGAGCCGTACCTACAAGAGCAACGGTTACTTCTTCAAAAATAATAAATCATATCTGTAGAACCTGTCCGAATTAGGGTTCAGGGAATATCTTGTCCGAATAAGTGACGATGCATCACTGGCTACCTCCATCTGACTTACTGGTAAGTCAAAACATTTAAGAACTGTGAAAAGATTATATCTATTAAAAAAAAAAGAAAATAAACACACGTCAATTTCAAGTGGTCTGAGTGGTACCTCTTTACAAAGGCGGCGATTATTGGGTCTTCATGGCTATCTAAATTTTGAAGGAAAAATGAAAAATAAACATCTATTTTTTTGTCATTTTGGCAAGCTTTCTTGAATAACGGTTCATTTGAAATCACGATATCTTCCCTTTTTTTCAACTTCTTTTCACCAATTACATTGCATCGATGCACAATATAACAGGCTTAGAAAAACATCGTTTTATATTACCGTCGTCGTCATTACTCAATCACCACTCTCGCAATGAGACCGAATTTTTTTTTATAAGTAACGACTAAGTTTCAAAATCATCTGCAGATTTACATTAACTAGAAGAAAGATATTTAAGAGATGATCTAATCACACTTATGCATGAATCCGCTTCGCGTACTCATACAGTGTGATTAGTTTTTCGGTTCATAACCCCATGTAAACAAAAAATTTTCTCTCAATTTCTTATAATTTAGTACCATCGAGCGAAAAAAGCAAAAACAAAGCAAAATTTTGACACCTTGTGTATGGAAAATTTTGTGCTGAGGCATTCAAAATCGCTGCGTGATCAAAAATTTTGTTCATGTCGTCATGAATATTTTTTTTCGATCAGAACGCCTGTTTTTGATGAAACAAAAAACCTCTAAGGTTTTTCAAATGCAAATTATCCAAATTATGATGCAAAAATATGACATTTAACCCATTTCCATATGATAGAAATTAGGACCGGTCCAAATTCAAAGAAGTTGCAGACAACAATTTTAAGTTTATGAAATCTTTAAATTTTTGTCTTTTGGGCCAGTAAAGATTGTGGATAATGAAGAAATTGCTTGTAACAAGCAATTTCTTCAATTTCCACAATGTTTTCCAAGCTTTCAAAATGAGGGGGTCTGTGTGGGAAAGGGTTAATTATTCTTAATCTGCGCAGAACGATAGAAAACTATATGAAAGTTAAAAAAGTTTCAGACCCCTTAAACCCATTACCATCCAATAACGCATTTTTTTTGGGGGGGGGGGGCTGTATATTTTAACCAAGGAAAAATTCTACAGGATGTAAAGCCATTTCTCCTGTTTACACAATTTTTTCTATAATATACTGTCATCCTTTTCAAAATGCACATTTTAATTTCGTCTACAACTTCTTTTAATTTGGACAGTCTGAAATTTCGTTTCGGAATTGGTTAGTGAGCGACCATTTCTCTTAAACGTGCGTCAGATTAAGATGGAAAACTCCTGCTGGGGAAACTGGTAATCTCATACTCTTTGATGAAAATATATATATGGACTCTGGTATTATCATAACAAACAGTATCAATTTTAATTATTCAATTAAGAGATCAAGAGAATATTTTTTGTTTTCATGGAGGTATGAACCGAAAAACCTAATCACACTGTATGAATACGCGAAGCGGATTCATACATTGTGTGATTAGGTTTTTCGGTTCATACCTCCATGAAAACAAAAAATATTCCTTCATTTCTTATAATTTAAAGCATCGAGCGAAAAATGCAACAACTTAACAAATTTTGATACCTTTTGTAGTGAACTATTTTGTGCGGAAGCATTCAAAATGGCTGCGTACTCAAAATTTTGTTCATGGAGGTATGAATAAAATTTTTCGACCAATCAGATCGCTCGTTTTTGATAGACGAAACTAACAATTAAATTATTTTTAAATGAGTACATCCAGTGTGCCTCCATAATCACCTGAACACAGATGAGGTGCTCGATACACAGACCATGAATGACCAATTTACTTAGCTAGAAAGCAGTGGTTCGTTTCAGATTCTTTTTCCGTTGAAGCTTTCCGTTAGGTTATTGAGATTTTCTCACTGGATTATCAATTGATAATTTCTAAGAAAACAAGAGAAATTACTACACGTTATTTCGATAGATATTGTCTCTTCCGTTCATTTCGCACTACTCAACGTCAAATAAGTGGGATAAAAGAGGTGACGTCATTAGGTTGTCGTATAATTATTTTCAAAATAAAATATCTTTCAAAGTTAAAATCATTATTATTCATTATTTCTTATTGTAATAATGAAAAAGAAAATTTTCATGTACCTGCTTATGTTTCTTGAATGTCTGAATTTATTTTTGATCCTTTGGAAAACAAAGCTTGTCAATATTCTCTTATCGATTCTATTTCAAAGAAGAAAGAGTTTATTTCTGCTGTTTTGGGGGAAAATTTAAGCCAGAAAGGCGATATACGTCCTCTTCGTCGTGTTATTCAAGAAGGTCGTGAAAAGAGGAAATTGCTTGATACAGGGTCATCATTCAGACACGTTCTAAGTTCAGCTACACAGGTGTAATAAGTTTAATATCTATAATTCAGACGGTGAAGCCTGTTTACACGCAGTACTAAACATTTTTTCCGTAATTTGTTCTTTCTCAAATTTGAATATATTTTCTGTTTCCTTCCAGTAACGATGGAAACCTTGATGGCAGACCTCATGGCGAGTGCTCGAGGAACAAAACCAAAACACCTTCACCACTACACCTCTTTTCATCACATGGCTGAGAGCTTCATAGCTGACGAAACCAGGTTAGAGACTTTCACCACCGAGAGTTCTTCACTTTCAACACCAACCACGCCCGACTAAGCCATGGGTTACGATAGTGATATAAACTTCTCACCTACCTATGTTCCTTTCTACGATTCTCTTTGGAATTCACCACAGCTTACCTACGTACAAGGTAATTACCATGATATCAGTCCACCGTCGTCACCATCCCTGGGGAAGTCATTTACTTCTATATCACCATTCAGGTCTTCATTTACAATAGACAGTATTCTTGGTTCTGCGTCCTGTGAAGAACGCACTTCATCCACGAATGATCTACCAGCAATCGTGACTAGTTCAGTCCCATCAACTCAGCTGTATGATTGGGATTACTTCCAGAACTATCGCTCGTCTCATACGTCACTTCCCCCTTCTCATACGTCACTTCCTACAGTGTACTGGTGCCACGCTTGTCGGTCGTACTGTTCCAGTTTATCAGACGCCAACGAACACCAGACAAGACACAGTATTAACAGAGAACCAACTAACCTGAAACGCAACTTTTCCGGTAAATATGGCTACGTCACAACACACGCACAGACCAATTACATGAACAGAGTTCAATGTGGACTTTGTGATAGAATCGTCAGCAAGAGCTTCTTCAGTAAGCATGTCCGCTGTCACGAGACCTTCACTTGCCATATATGCGGTACAGAGTGTGCCACCAAGACCCGATTACACGATCATATGAACATTCACGCCGGTAACCAGCCTCATGTTTGTAAGACTTGTGGTTCCCGTTTCAGTGACAGACGAAAATTGCTGAACCATTCCCGTCAACACAAGGAGAGTGTGGTTCCCTGTAAGTTCTGTGATAAAAAGTTCAAGACTAGGTACAACCGTGACGTACACGAGAGAAACCATACGGGATATAGACCTTTCGTGTGTACAGTACCCGGATGTAAGAAGGCGTTCCCACAGAAAGTCCAGCTAAAGCTTCATTCTAGATTCCATAGTTCGTGATAATACATGAATATCAATATAGGAACTACTTTGTTTTTTATCCAATATTGTCAATTAAACGCGAGTTTATCCCTTTCCCGAACAATTTCTTGTTTTAACATCAAGTGATTTTATACTTGAGAAAATATCGTGGGTAAAGAAGAAATTGCTTGTAACAAGCAATGTCTTCTTTTCCCACAATATTTTCTACCCTGAAGGTCGGTTACTTTTCGAATTGCACTCACTTATAGTATCGTCTGCAACTTCTTTCAAATTCAAAAGACAAAATTTTTAAGTTTCATCAACTAGTATTGTCGACTGCAACTTCTTTGAAATTTGACCAGTCTAAATTATGTCACCTGGTAATCAGCTTCGATAGCAACACAGTGCATTTAGAATATTCTCGGCTCATCTAAAGAAAATTCAAGTCCATATACGAGAGAGCATAAAGTGAAGACCGAAAACAGACTGTAAACACGCTGCTCCGAGTCATTATATGAGCACGTATGTTATTTATGGAAATGTCACGCACATTGCACCGTCGGGGGTTATTTAAACTGAAGCTTTGAAAGAATAGCTTTTTCATAAATTTTCAAAGGGAAAAATCATAAAAGTGACACCACCTACCAAGATATGTAGCTTTGAATGTAGCTATTTCCTAAAGTGACACCACATATCAAGATCTCATAAAAGACCTGATAATCCTTGAAAATATGTCGCTGTAATAGTAGAAAACATGTCTGTAGACATCTCTTTTTTCTACAAAATTTTGAAAATATGTACATTTTAATGAAAAAAGTTTCAATTCAATCTGACGCTCTGTATAATATAATATCGAACGCATTTCGAATACATCGATAAATTAACCAATTCCCACACCGCCAATCTCTAAGAAGATTCTAAAAAACCCAAACATTGTTAACTATGGAACTTCTTCAATGGTCACATTTTTGTATCCTTAAAAGGCAAAGGATTCTACAATGTTTGAATTGTTGTGTGCATCATCTTTCGGACCATTCTAAAATGCCATTGTGTGGGGATGGGTGAATAAAACTGAATTAATTTGTTTAACACGGAACTTTTTACAGCATCTTAACCCATTCCCACGAAATTTAAGACAGGACCAAATTCAAAGAAGTTGCAGATGACACCTTAGTTGGTGAAATCTTTTAAATCTTTGTCTTAGGGGTAATGTCTTCATTTTCAACTATGTTTTACAAAGCTTTAATATTGAAGGGTGTTTTAAAGCGTCGTTGTGTTGGAATGAGAAAAGAAAGTCACGTGCTTATACGTTAATCGGGGGGTAAATAAACGACTGTTTGAACTGTATATATTATTAGCTCAGTGTTATTGTGAAATATTTATTATATGTAAATATATGTATATATACAGAAAAATGTGTGTTTTGAGTATTTTATAATCCCGCCACAAATTTTGCACCTACGAATTACAGTAATTCTTGTATTAAGTGCCCACTTAAGGGATGACCATAAAGTAGTCGCTTTAAAAAAAAGATCGCTCATCTTTTCGGCGAAAGATATGGAGAATTGGTTCGATTTATAAAAAACTTACTGAATTCTTAAATCCTATACTCTTAGGGCTCATCTGAATCGCCTCGAATAGGTATCAATAAAATTCGTTTAGATATTATTTTACCTTTTAGTAAAAATGCCCCTACTTGCTAAGAGCTTTAGCTTTTTTAATAAAGAAAAAGGATTACGATTATGGTCGCATGATAAACGTGTTCGCTTAATAGAAGTTGTCGCCGGAGCGAATGTATAGACTGTTTTGAATCTTTATTGTTACCGAAAATTAAGAAATTGCTTGTTACAAGCAATTTATTCATTATTCACCATGTTCTTATCTTAAAAGACAAAGGATTTTTAATTTCATTAACAAAAAATTGTCATCTGAAACAACAACAATTTCGTCATCTGAAATAAAAGGAATTGCCGAAGTGATAATCTTTCCGAACTCAATAGAAGGTAGATTAACCCATTCCCACAAAATGACGCTTTTTGACACCACTAAGAAAAAAGCTTTGGATAGCATTGTGGAAAATGAAGAAATTGAAAAGCAGTTTCTTCATTATCTACAATGTTTTCTATCCGAAAGTGAACTTAAACTAATTTCCAAACTATCTCAAGTAAATGAATCGTCTGCAACATCTTTGAATTTGGACTGCTCCAAAATGTTGTCGTCAGGTTAAATATTATCGATTGAAAGGCCACTATAAACACTACACAATATTTGAGGTATATTGCGGCGGCCGGTGCATCTACCCATGGCTTCCTCCGTTTCGGACACCAGTAAAACCATAAGATTAGATCCAGGACACCAGCTGGTCATCCTAGTTAGGTGCACTACTTATTAACCCATTCCAACTCAATCCCTCCTTTTTACGCCCCTCGAGAAAAAAGCTTTGGAAAACATTGTGGAAAATGAAGAAATTGCTTGTATCAAGCAATTTCTTCATTATCCACAATGTTTTCTATCCAAAAAGACGAAAAAATTCAAAATTCCATCAACTTGAAATTGTCGTCTGCAGCTTCTTTCAATTTGGACCAGTCTAAAATTTTGCTGTGTTGGAATGGGAAGCTAGAGACATGTCGCGTGTCGCAAATGATTTGTATCAAATATCGAAAGGAAGTTTCTCTTCAGTTTCGTTTTCAAACAACTTTTAAATTTTAGACTGGTCCATATTATAAGAGGTTGCAGACGACAATTACATTTGGATGCAATTCGAAATGAAACTATAATAAGTGGTAGAAAATATTGTGTTACAGTCAATTTCTTCTTTTTCCACAATGTTTCTGAAATATAAAATCACAGT
The DNA here is from genome assembly GCA_946902895.1 of Fragum fragum. NCBI lineage: Eukaryota > Metazoa > Mollusca > Bivalvia > Cardiida > Cardiidae > Fragum > Fragum fragum. The sequence goes on from OX336378.1 coordinate 5,110,117, forward strand.
GACGTAAAATCCCAGGTTTTCACATGAAAGGGTAAAAATGTATGGCCAGTAGCATGTAGCAAAAGTAGAAATTATTGGTTTGCAACCCATACGTCGTAAAACTACAGCTTGAATATATATATTTGTGCTTTAGTTAAGACCATTCAATTTGTTTAATACATGTACTTTCATTTCAAAAACATGCGTTCTGATTTGTCTACAAAATTATCCATACTTCCATGAACAAAATTTTGAGCACGCAACTATTTTGTATGCTTCCGCCCAAACTAGTCCGATTCAAAAACAGTATAAACAAAGTTTTTATGCTTTTTTCGCTTGGTCCTATCAAATAAGAAATGAAGTGAATGCTCTTTTGTTTTCATGGAGGTATGAACCGAAAAACCCAATCACATAAAGTATGAATTCGCTTCGCGCTTTAGTACATGTTCTTAAATCGTTAAACATCTTTATTCGAGCTTCCTGTCGCAGTTTAGTGATAATAATAATGATAATTGCAATAACCTTATTTTTATCAGGTAACATATTAACCCATTCCAACTCAATCCCTCCTTTCTACGCCCCTCAACAAAAAAGCTTTGGAAAACATTGTGGAAAATGAAGAAATTGCTTGGATCAAGCAATTTCTTCATTATCCACAATGATTTCTATCCACAAAGACGAAAAATATCAAAATTCCATCAACTTGAAATTGTCGTCTGCAGCTCCTTTCAATTTGGACAGGTCTAAAATTCCACTGTGTTGGAATGGGTTAAAGACCATAAGGAATATTTTCAAAACGGCCTTCTAACTATGAATCAACCAATACTTGTCGACTGATAACACACACACAAGCCCGAACACACAATAACGCAAACACATAAGATACATCTACGCACACTACAATCTAATATTTTCTTATTTACTCATATCGAAGGAACATACATGAATTCAAACAAATACAAAAGTAACACAACCTAATGAATCAATTTAAAAGCGTGTCTATCAAGAAATGCGGATTTCAGTTTGCTGACAAATACATGGGTCATAAAACATGTACTTCCATTAGAACATGATTACAGAACCATTTTGTATTCTTGCGCTAGTTCCGTTAAACTGTTAAAACCTTGAAACCGTTAAATTGTTTAACCCATTCCCTCACAGCAAAACATTTTGTATGCTTGCACTCAAAGTAGTTCTGTCTGCCTGTTTAAAACTTGAAATATTTCCTAAGTGTCCACAATGTTTTCTATCCTATAAGGCAAAGACTTTTTTAAATTCCAACAATTGTCGTCTGCATCATCGTTCAATTTGGCATAATCTAAAATTGTATCGTTTTGGAATGGATTGAATGGCGTCATACACAATGTACCTTCAGAGCTTCATGCAGAGTATTTGGGGTTCTACTTTCATTTCACATTATAAACAGAAACAGAAAAGACTCTCTTTATGGCTTTAATGAAAATCGAGTGTAAGGACATTTTCTATGTCCTTTTAATTTCTAGAAATTCGGACCTCCCAAAATTCCAAAAAGTTTTTTCGTCAGGTAGGTTAAAGGATTTTGATTATTTAAGTCATAGAGCTACTGATAAGAATCGATACATAAACCACATGACAAAGTAGTACATCATTACATTGAGGTTATTTGAACTAGCAGAGCTCGTGTCGCAGTCGTTGACCCCTCTGGAACATTTGCCCATATATGGTCCGATACAAGCCGAATAGGCCATCACGTGGGCTATGTAGTTCTGTTCATGAACGCCATGGAAAAGATGTGCCATGGGACCATCTGCGTAAATCATGACGTCTTCTCCGCCATGGGTTTCCTGGTCCATGGGTACTCCACTTGGCACAACGAAGTTTTTGTCATCTGTGTAAAATATAATAAACCACTTAACCCATTACCAGACGGCACCATTAAAGATTGGTCTTAATTGAAAGGAGCTGCAGACGACAATATTATTTTTTCTTCTCTCAACTTTCTGGATAGAAAACATTGTAGAAAAAGAAGAAACTGCTTTTTGCAAGCAGTTTCTTCATTTTACACAAAGTTTTCCCTATTGTCTCTTCTTGATGGGTCTCAAAAAGTGTCATTGTGTCGGAATGTGTTAGTCTAACAGCAAATCAAATGGTTGACTGGTTAAACTGACTAATGGCTGTCCAAGCACACTGACCTCCCACAGCAAATTCGACATAGATATTAAATGGCTCTATTTTTCTAAACCATATGGCCAGTCACAGTTAAAAAAAAAAAAGTAAAATGGTTGGTAAGCGACCTAACCGTTGCAACTATCGCTCGATAATAATTACGGCTTTTAAGTCGCCGAACCAACAAAAAAACTTGATGTATACCACCAACAAAAAAACTTAATGTATACCAATGTTGGAGCTCAAATTTCACTTCCGATCTAAATGGATGATTTGATTTGTCAATCTATTTTTCCATTGACAAATGCGATCCGTCAATCTCCAAAGAAATACGGATAACAGTGAGTGAAAAAATGGAAAATTCCACTGGTAGGGAAAATATCGAAGGAAAAGAAGAATTTTGCTTGACACAAACAATAACTTCATTTCCGATGATATTTTTTTCTTTAGAATATAAACATCAATTTGTAAAAAAATCTATTTTACAGGAAAGCTAACTTAGAATACTAAAACAGAAAACGGTTAATTGTACCAAGCAATATCTTCTTTTCTCTAAGTTCCTTCTTATTCAGATAGTATAAGCAACTCAAATCTTTCAATATGAATACACGATCGTCTTTCGATCTGGGCGATTTCAATATTTAGCCTTTTGAAAAGACCATTTGTCGTTATGTAAATCGATTGTTCCGGCACTAAGTCACTCAGCTATTTCTCACGCCAGTACTACCACTACATCATCCCCGAGCCTCCAGCTACTATCCCACTAATGTTTACGATTATCCACCCATTGGTAGGAGATGTCCATATGGAGCATGAAACATAAACGAACATTATGTAAATATTAGATTTTGTAGGTCGATCTGTAATGACTTTTTCCCGGCGAAACAGTAATTCACCTGATTGAAAGAACGATGGAGCAATACAACCCCTCTTTTATTCTCACTTACTGCTGAGTACACTAGCCTTGAGATGCGGTTTCTATAGCTGCGACAACGTAGCCATCTCTTTGAAAGCAAGAGGGATACGTTATCGCAGCCATTTTATAATGACAAAACTTACGCCTCATGCATATAGTACACAAGTCTTATGATGTGTTTATGATAGATTCGATAACGCAACCCTCTCTCGGATACGCTTATTGGAGAGAGGGATACGTTATCGCAGCCAGTTTATTATGATAGAACTTAAGCCTTACGCCTTGAGTACACTAGCCTTGAGATGCTAGTTCGGCATTGTATTACAATAGTAGCGTTGACGACGTCAAGCTGTAGTTATGACGTTTAAGTCGCCAACCAATTTTTTACAGTTTCCGTTACCTGTTAACGGCCATAAATTTTACTATCGAAGTGGATAGTTCGGGGCCAAGAATCCGTCAATTGCCAACAATAAAAATTAACTCACGCATATCTTCCTCCGACAGATTCCTCCTTTCTTGATTGTACCCTGGTCCATTGGCATAGAATAAAACACCGTAGGGTTTGCCGTCATAGGCTATGTTTTCGTCAAATAATGGAGCAGAAATATCTGAAAGTGAAACCGGAAATAGAGATTTCCATATAGCATAAGTAGCGATGTCATATTATACAATGATAATAATGAAGGGATAATAATCACGATAATAATTTTATTGACAATAACAATAATAGTAATGTCTTGATGTAGAGAAAGTAACATCGTTGGTTCTGCGCGAAACAGTTGTAACTGCCTATATGTCTAAAATTTGCAATGTAGTAATTTGATAACGTCTTGTGTAGTGTAATCATTAGCTTAGTCATCAAACGTATTTTAAGACATTTGGTAGAATCCCCGTTTTTACTTAAGGCTCTTTATTCAAACAGAGCAATCATTTTATTTATATTTGAAGAAAGAAGGCTTATTTCTCTATAGTCCACTAAGACTATAACGGGACAAATACTAAGGAAATGAATTTTTATTACGATGTTCTCAGATGGTCTATGTCATCTTTTATTTTTGCTATAGTAGCGATCATGTATGACGTAGACAATATATGAATTGCGTAAAACGTAGTACACAAATCTCAAAAGGTAGGACAAACAATTCAACATTTCTTGGCTTGGAAATAAATTGAGCTTGAGCGAAGCGAATTAATTTTGAAGTCGGTTTAAATAGATTTTTGACTTGACTTTTCATATCTATAATAAACATATGTTAGGTCTTTCTTTTTTGTTCAACACTTTGAAAAGCGAGGCACGCACGTGCAAATGTTGTTTCTAATATTTGTAACAATCTCTTAAACGATCGCTGTTATATCTTTAGAAAAACTACAATGTACTGTCGGCGTTTCAGCAAGAGCCTTCTAAAAAGTAAGCTACATAGAACAACATTTTAGAAATAATTAACTCTGAGTTAGTGATTTCTAAAATGTAATTTGTGTTCCCTGAGGAAAAGTGTTTTCATACATAAGATTGAACTTTTACAAACAAACATGACGTCATAAACGTTAAATAACAGAGAAAATTGGTATATGTATCTTACCAAAGAGATCCTGTCCTCTATAAGCGTACCCTGTTATATCAAATACGTGTGAATGATCGGCTGACACAATAACCAGTGTATCATCTAGATTAACAGCGTCTAGAGCGGCTATCACGGCATCCTCTAAAGCTAGGGCGTCATGTAGGGCTTTCTTGGCCAGATTGTCGTGATGGCCGTGATCAATACGAGCACCTGTAAAATGTTTAGAGAAATTGTTAAGCGAAAACGGAACCCGTGGAAATGAACTGCGCAGGCTGAGCGAGATCGAATTTTTTTAGCCTTTTAACTATTCTCTGAATCTAGAATGACTATTATAAGTTTCTGTATAATTATTTTTGTAATGTCACCTATTGATGACCTCTGCTGGATCTAGTTACATTTTCGAGTGTCTGTTGGAACACCCAGGACAAGTGTAAATATGATTCTCTTCAACAAAAAATCAAATACTTGACATTTGATCGAATATAGCAGAGGTTATTTAGATAAAGTTTTTCGAGAATAAACATGGTGAGATAAAATGAACATTCTAGACTCTCAAAAACTACAAAGAGTGAAAAGTTTGGACACTGGTGTTGTTGCTTCTGTCCCAACAGGTCAAAAGTACATGTAATTCAAACCAATGACTCATACAGTTTATCGATCGGTTGCCGCCATCGATCAAAAACATGATTGGCTAATTATTTTATTCACGTAGACCGGAAGTGAACCTAAATTTTGAGTCGAGCACGTTTGCTTGTTTCGCGACTTAAACATCGTATTGACAGCTAATTTCAGCTTTAGTTACTGCGATAAGGTCGCTAATAAACCATTTTATCTCATTTTAGTTAGATATTTATTTTTCTTTTTACGTGCTACTGTCCATTTATTTCGCATAACGACGACGTTTTGTACCTTCTGTCGGAGGTCAATGGTCATTGCTAGCGATCCGTCAGTTATGATTTTTAGAAATGTAAAGACAACTTTACATGTGCAAAATGTGACTCGTCAAACAAAATAGGGCCACCTGGAAATTACTTAGACGGAATATATGAAAACGGAGATCGGATCCAGCAGAAGTTAATCGGGTTTGGTTTTCATCGTGAGAAAAGGAAGAAATGTTTGTTACGAGCATTTCTACTTTTCTCGAAATATTTCCAGGGCTATATTTCTTCAGCTCGTCAAATGTTGTGGTAATGTGTTTAAGTAAATAAGTAAAAAATCTAAACCCTGGTCAGCCTGTCTGAAAGAGATGATTTTTTCCGCATTTTTCAAATGGCCCTCTTTGGCATATAGTTGGCATATATACAAAATCTTTGATTTTCATATTTATTGAATTTTAAAACAATACCTTCAACAAACAGAAAGTACCCGTCTCTATTCCGTCTCAGTATATTGATCGCTTTGCTGGTCATTTCTGCCAGGGATGGCTCGTTGATTGGAGTTGTCTCCCTTCTGTCTATCTCGTATTGCATGTGACTGGACTCAAACAAACCTGGAGAATAATATATGTGTGTTGGCTACGATATTTTTGTGACATAGAAAAATATTTTTCTTTAGAAGATAAATTAATCTAAAGATAAATATAATTTCCAGTGACAAGCTGTATTTACGACTTAAGGTCACCCAGTGTATCAACGAATGAGAGAGGGGGGGGGGAGACAGAGAAAGACAGAGAGAAAGAGATAGACAGAAGATAGACAGAGAGAGACAGAAAGAATGAGAGACAGACAAAGGCAGATATAGAGAAAAAGACAGACACTCTGAAAGAGAAACAGATAGTCAAACAATGATAGACAGATAATGACAGAAACTGGGAGTGAGAGAGAGGCAAGCAGAGAGAGGCAGTCAATCAGAAAAGAAGAAAGATAGAAGTTGGGTATTTATAAGAGTAGATTGTCTTGAGCATCATAATTTTCCTTATGAATTATGATAATGATAGTAATGTTCTTCCATGGGTCGAACGCCATTAACAAAACCATAAAAACTTAGGTATTCTTTGCGAGAAAAGAAAAAAAACTCGATTTTAAATTTCCTGCGTCTCCTCTTAGGTTCAGACACAAAGACAATCCTCCTAACCCATTACCAAACGACAACATTTTAGACTGGTCCAAAATGAAAGGAGTTGCAGACGACAATTTCAAGTTTATGAAATTTTAGATTTTTTCAACTTTCTGAGTAGAAAACAATGTGTGAAATAAAGAAATAGCTTGTTACATGTATTTTTTAAGTTTACACAGTGTTTTCCAAAATGTTATCGCAAATGTTTTTCGGGGGGGGGGGGTCCAAAAGCGTCACTGTGTGAGAATGGGTTGATTTTTTTCGATTTTTACCTACCCAGAACATAATCCGTGGACGAGGTATCTACCGTGTCTAGCCCAGCTTTGTTCCAGACGTATTGATGAGATCTGTTTTGTCTAGCCATGTTTCTTTCCCAGTCCTGCAGAAAAAAACAAGTTTCAGCGACAAAATTGTCATGCAAACCAGATGTTTGTTTGTTTGTTAAATGGGGTTTTATGCCAAATTTTAACAGTAGTTCAGTCATATCGTGGCGGTTGGAACACATAACTTTGGTGTCCTGGTATTTCTCATACCAGTACTACAACTACATCCTTTCCTAGCCTCCAGCTGCTCATCTCACTCAAGTATACGATTATCCATCCATTGGTGAGATATTAACGTCAGAAAGGATATCTGCCGCGACCGGGAATCGAACCCGAGACCGTAAACTAGTTGCAACAAGGATAAGAATTATCTAATAATGAATACATTCGTAAGAAATGACACATCATCGCTATTAATAAAAAAAATCGATATAAGCCTACCCAGGCTGTGGTTACGACATAAGGTCACGAACCAACGATTTTACTTTTTTGTTACTCGTTACCGGCCATGAATTTTGCAAAATAACGCCATCTAATATTGAATTCTAAATTCCTGTTAGATTCAATGGGTGTGGCCAGCTGAGTCAGTGGGTGGGGCCAGCGATAAATCAATTCTCGAAGCTATTTTTTAAAAAACAACAACCTCACATTACCTCGACTAGATTTCTACCGTCTTGTCTTTGTTTACTGCTTATTGTTCCAGTTTCTGGGTCGGTAACATTGTTAGGTAAAAATGCACGTCGTCCACCACCAAATATAACCTGGTATGACAAATATCAGAGTGTTGAATGCACCCTCAAAACAACAGAAATGGCATGCGATCAATCAATTCAGATCATTTTGAACAAATCTTAATTAACAAAATGAACTTCACAACATATCTTAAAGGTTCTGAAGGAAGGACAAAATTTCTCACCAAAAGAAATCCAGATTCGTGAAAACTGTTTTTGAGCCCCGCCGTTGCATCAATGAACAAGCAGGGAACCATTTATTAACCCTTTCTCACACAATGACACTTTTTGACGCCCTAAAGAAAAATAATTAGGAAAACTTTGTGTAAAATGAAGAAATTACTTGAAACAAGCGATTTCTACATTTTCCAAAATGTTTTCTACAAATAAATTCCATAATTTTTTTATTGTTGTCAGCAACTCTTTTCAATTTGGACCAGTCTAAAAATTTGTCGTTTGGTAATGTGTTTAACGTTAGAAAGCCTTTCAGGGTTATTTATACAATAATTTGACATCACCGTCCGAAAACGTCTTGACTAATTTCATTCGAAATAATCCGGAACAGACTTTCGTGAACGAGGGGACATTCTAAAATATAAGCCGAACAATGTTTGATCAATAAACTAGAAAATTTGTAATCCTACAGATATGTCTGGATTTCCGTCGATCAGTTGTTTCGCGTGATCATCACATGTCACGCCAGCCGCGTTAGTATCTACGTCACTCTCCCAGTTTCTATCAGCGCTGTTAGCGTACGCCGCCCCCGGTGTAGCGTGAGTAATACGTGCCGTGGAGATTAAACCAACCTTCTTTCCTGGGAAATGATAGAATTGAAAAAGAGAAAAAGAAATAAACACGTTTTACTTATCGTAAAAATAGACAAGTACAATAGAATTACACACAAATAACAGAATTGTTGCATGGTGTGATAATCACACGGGACGAGGGCTGTGGCTTTTTCTGCTAGAAAAAATTTAGTGTACGTTTTCGCAGTGTGCTCGCGACGAAAATTTGACATTTCTTTATTTATCGCGCCCTACGAGGGGTGATCTAAAAGTCTGAGGACTAAGGCAGGAAAAAGCGGTTGGACCTGAATATTTTCATTTATTCTTCAACGTTGTCACCTCGTAAGTTTTCATACTTTGTCCAACGATTTTAAAGTATGTGGAGACTTTCCCAAAAACATCAACAGCTTTTTTGACATCCAACTGTAACTTCTCGTTCAATTATACGAAAAGAACCTGGGATGTATTTCCAAATTGATTGATTGATTGATTGAATGGGGTTTAACGCCACTTTTAATAGTATTTCAGTCATATCGAGACGGCTTGGGCACCTAACAATGGATTCCTGGTATTTCTCACACCAGTACTACCACTACATCATATCCTAGCCCCCAGCTGCTATCCAACTTAGGTTTACGATTATCAACCCATTGGTGAGACACAAATGTCAGAAAGAATATATGCATCCGCCGAGGATCGAACCCATGACATCCATTACTAAAGATTAGGAGTCTGGTGCGCTACTGACTGCGCTTTGACGGCGACTACTATTTTTAAAGGTTCGGTGATAATCTTTCGAATGGCGTTATCCGTTGTGCAAATTGATTGATTAAATGAGGTTTAACGCCACTTTTAGCAGTTTTTCAGTCACATCGCGGCGGCTGGAGCACCTAACAATGGATTCCTGGTATTTCTCACACCAGTACTACCAATACACCCTTTCCTAGCCTTAAGCTTCTATCCCACTTAGGTTAACGATTATCCACCCATTGGTGAGAGACAAATATCGGGAAGGATATGTGCCGCCGTCGAGGATCGAACCCATGCCATCCCATGATTGAAGATTGGGAGCCTGGCGCGCTACCGACTGCGCTATGACGGCGACTACCCGTTGTGCAAAGCAACTGTGGTTAAATGCAACTCATAAAGGTTCTACAAGAACTCTGTTAGTTATTCAAAGGAAACAACAAAATGATTTTAAGGTATTCAGCCATTTTGAGACTTCCTAATCACCCGATTTTACCCTGATTACTTACTACGTTTTAATTAATTGTTTCTGGCTAACAAAATGTCCCGATTTGATACAAATTCCCTGTCCATTATATGTCTGAAGTCTGTTCCAAAGTTTACAGGAATGGTCGAGTATGTTCCGGTTGGTTTGGTTTTATCATCAGTGAGATTTTGACGACCGCTTGGTTGATTTTAGGGGTGTTGTTGTTGTTTCATCTTGGTGAATAGACAAAAATCAGATGGTGCTAAATCAGGTGAAGGAGGTGTTATAGTGTGACTCTTTTCAATATAATCTAAAGGCCTGTTTACACATTCACGATTTTTGGCTACGGTGCTGCTACGATTCGCCACGATTTGTAAAATCGTCGTGTACCGTGGTGATTCGTAGTAGAACCGTGGTGAATCGTGGTGAATCTTGATGAATCGTGATGATTCGGGAAACTCCACGGTAGCGCTACGGAAGTTTTAAACTGATTAAAACATTCTTGGCGAATCGTGGTGGTTATTGGGCGTAGCCTAATTCGTAGCGCAACCGTAGCGGAATCGTGCTTATTCGTACTGACACCGTAGCTATATTCGCGGCTATTCGTGAGAGATCGTAGCCAGTCGTTGAATCTTTGACACTACGAATCCTCACGATTCACCACGAACTGTGTACGGTTGTCCTACGAATCATCCACGGTTTCGCTACGGAGCTCCACGATTGGCTCGTGTCGCTTCCGCCGTGAATCGTACTAGTACCGTATCGAGCCGTACAAGCACCGTGGGCATTCGTTGTGCCACCATGGTCAATCCTCATTGACCGTAGCGTTGCCGTAATGAATCGTCATTGATTCGTAGCGATACCTTCCAGACACCGTACATTCTTGGATCGTGGACATTCTTACTGGAATCGTAGTGACACTGAATATTTCTACTTTTCGCCACGATTCATCCCGATCCATCCCGATTTTCTGACCATGAGAAATCTGGGTGAATCGTGGTGAATCGTAGAGAAATCGTGAATGTGTAAACGGGCCTTAATAACCCTTTGCCTCACCTTCCAAGCGGAGTTTGTTGTTTTGGACCTCTTTCCGGGTTTCATTAGTCGTTACAACCTGATTGTTAAATTTATCCGGATCCAGCAGAAGCATGGTCGTGCTTTTTGCACCGAGCTCTTTTTCTATCAACACTCAAAAGCCTTCAGGCAGATCTTGCAGAAACCTTTGTCATTTACAAATAATCATGCATGGATGAATGCATTGAATCGTTTCTGTCCGATACTTACCTTTGTAGCAATATACTATAATTTATTGCTGGTGACCTTTGAGGTGATAGATAGTGGCTTGCGAAAACGGGGGACATCTTCAAGACTTTCTCTGTTGCATATAAATTCAGCAGCCAATATTTTCACCTTGCTCTAAACTGTTTTAGCCAATGGGCGAGCCAAAGAAGTCAGTGGGCGGGACCAGCGATTGATCAATTGGTATGTTCATAAGGGGTCTGTTTCTACTCTAGGCCATGGATTTTCAATCGTCCCTCGAATATAAATGTTCTTTTCTGATACAAAACATCAATTAAAGGTCAAGACAAAACTCATATTTTATAAAATGTTTAACATAAAAAGAAAGTTACGACATTGTTTATTGCGTTCTCGGATTGCATATCTTGCATTAATTTACTCCTTTCACCCGGTAAAACAGTTTGAAAAAATCATCATTCTATGATAATGTCATGTTTCAAATCATTCACATTCAACCCTTCCTGTCCAATCCATGGTTTTACGTCCCTAAGATTCTATAATTGAGAAAACTTTGTAGAAAAATAAGAAATTGCTTGTCACAAGCAATTCCTTCTTTTCCTACAATATTTTCTATCCTACTGGATAGTTATTTTTCAAATCAAATCCACTGTAAGTTTTCGTCTGCGAAACCTTTGAATTTGAACAGGTCGAAATTTTGTAAAATAGGAAAGAGTTAAACGATTTTTACAGTTCGTGGGTGGGTGACAACCGTAACTAGATTCGAACTTATTCCCACACAATATACTTTTACGCGCCCCCCAAACCCCAAACAACTATGGAAAACATTGTGGAAACTTTCGAGTTTGTATTAAAGAAGTATTTCTGCGTCGATCCTATGGTAATTGCATGAAAATAAATTACATTTGTAGCTTGTCATTTATCATCCTTAATATACATTTGAAATTAAAACATGATTTTTTTCAAATTTGAAGTTTTAGTAAATTTTCAACCGAGTACGAAAATTTTTTTATCATCTCAGGCCCTGAAAGACATCTTTTATATCCTTCATGCATACATCCCTAATGATGTGTTTTGTTCGGTATTGCTAAATTTAATGTCCACTTACTAAACTAACCAGTCGAAACCTTACCTGCATTTAGCGACCAGTCCACCATAGTATCGACGTGTTTGGTGCTCGAACCCGGACAGTCACCACGTATTGCTGATGGACCAAGACCCAAAATACCGCTTATAGTCTTTACACCGCTGAGAAAGGCCGTCGCCGTCCCGGCCGAGTCTGCTGTTTGTCGGTTCACATTGTACGTCTGAAATTGAAGTCCCAGTAACATGATTTAACACAAATACATGCCCCATCCGTACTACCAAAATCCATTCAGAGAAAAGGATCCTCACCCCTAGATGGAGCGATCTTGTCTATATATAACCCCAATTAGCCACTTGCCTATCTGGAGGTTTCCCAATTTGCATACCATGGAAAATAAGTCCCCCGAACCGTTACAATTCTGTAGTCTCCGATTGATGAATTAAATGACCAATCGCGGCTGTCGATCAAATAATCAATTGTCCAATGAAATCATTCATTTACACGGGAAATTAACTTTGAACTTTGCAACAAGCAATTTCTTCATTTTCCAAAATGTTTTCTGTCCAGAAAGTTGAAAAAATCTAGAACTTCATCAGCTTTAAATTATCGCCTCAGGCTCCTTTCAATTCGTGTTAGTCTAAAATTTTGCCGACTGGTAATTGGTTAAGTCGAAATTTGGGCATAATTCTTAAAAAACTACAATAAGTAATACGTCTATCGATAGTACTAAACTGGTAGCCCGCGGTCTTTGCTCTAGTATGGATTATCTAGGGGCAGTAACCCAGTCGATTGATTGATACTGAATGTTATATTCGACGTTTAAAGGAACATCTTCAGTAATACCAGAGATAGAGACATAGACATACTTTATTTGAGTACTTAGGCCATCGGCCCATAATACAAATAATAAAAAAATACATAACTAATAGTAGTGGGATATAACAGTAAATTAAATAAAGAGAAAAGGCAGTAAAGGGACTTTATCATTGAATATACAGTTCCTATTTCTTTTCCTTATCTTTCAAATTAATTTTAACAGTACATGTTGGGTGACAACAACAAAGTTTCGTATACATTCAGTTTATTACATTAGATCTACTTTAATTCGTTGAATACTTCTTTTCTCGGTGTGAAGGCAACTCTAACTACAGCATCTTTTCCCTTTTGCTTTCAAATTTCATAAAATTTTAAACAAATTCCGATTCTTCGACCAATGTGTCTGAAAATGTCTTTTTCTCAGATCTTCTCTATTACATACTATCAAAGTTTTTGCACGGCCACGACGACCATATCCCAGACGACAAGCCAGTTGCAAGAGTTTTCTTAGAAAACAGAAGACGGGTACCGCCGTCGATTTTGACAAAGCCGGCTTTGTTAAAGTCGACAGTGGTACCAGTCTAAGAAAACAGCTGAGATAATAAGGCTCGTCTTCTATGCTGCTATTAATATTTCATGTAAGGTGAAAGACTTTGGTAATAATTCATCTGCTTAAGCTATTCCCACAAAGTCCCTCCTTTTTACGCCCCTCAAGAAATAAACTTAGGAAAACATTGTGGAAAATGAAGAAATTGCTTGTATCAAGCAATTTCTTCATTATCCACAATGTTTTCTATCCAAAAAGATGAAAGAATTTAACATTCCATCAATTTCGTATTTTCGTCTGCAGCTTATTTCAACTTGGACCAGTCGAAAATTTCGCTGTATGGGAATAAGTTAAACAATTTACCAAATTGGATATATATGTATGTGCTTCCCTGATGAAAGGAGTGAATTAATCGACGCTGCTGTAAAAGTTGCTAATCTTATTCTGTAATAGGGGAGCTTTAACACATGACCAAAATTTTAGCCCGGTCCAAAGCTTTTTGCGTTGAAGACAAAATTTCAAACCGTGTTAGTCGTGGAAAGTCAATGTCAAATAGGGTAAAAACATTTTACAACTTCGGCTTCTATTGTAAATGGCCGCCGTCATAGCGCAGTCGGTAGCGCGCCAGACTCCTAATCTTCAATTATGGGTGTCATGGGTTCGATCCCCTGCGGCGGCACATATACTTTCCGATAATTGTCTCTCACCAATGGGTGGATAATCGTAAACCTAAGTGGGATAGCACCTGTAGGCTAGGAAAGGATGTAGTGGTAGTACTAGTGTGATAAATACCAGGAATCCATTGTTAGGTGCTCCAGCCGCCGTGATATGACTGAAATACTGTTAAAAGCGACGTTAAACCCCATTCAATCCATCTATTGTAAATGTCCATGCGCGTACGCTAAAGTATTATATAATTTTGACCCAGTTCTCACACCATACACCTAAATACCTTCGACAGGGCTACATTGGGCAGCTCCTCAAACTTCAATACAGTTTCCTCTCCAGGTTTACCGTTCAGCTGTCCCTTGAATATTCGGGCAGCCGTTATGGTGGTACCTCCCAATCCGTCACCGATAAACAGTATCACGTTCTTGGCAATTCTGTTGTTCTCCCGCCACGCCAGACGTCGATCAATATCCCGCTTAGCAAGTATATTCCAGTAGTCCGTATCTGTATCGTAAACAGAAATATTTGACGTCAGTTTGAATAATTGGCCTATCGCTGGCCCCGCCCACTTGCTTCGTTAGCCCCGCCCATTGACTCCAAATGGAAGTTCTGCTTCGATTTTAAACGGCGTTGTTTTGAATAAAAGTATGGCCAGTAGCATGTACCAAAAGGGTAGTACAGTTAGTTTGCGACCTAAACGCCGTAACTACAGCTTGTATAAGCCAACAAAATAGGTTAACAAAAATAGCGGCCTATGTCGGAATTCAAAACCCATTTCTGGTCTCTGTTAATGATTTAATTGGTCGATTGATTGACAGCCGCGATTGGTCAATTGACGTAGATAACTGACGTGAGCAAAAATAATTGACTTGAGCGTGAAAAGTTGTCCAATTTCAAAGGTTTTGAAGACGGCAATATAAAATCGACTTTATTTGAAAAATAATCGATCATTAGGGTAGAAAATGTGTAAAAAGAAGAATTGCTTGTTACAAGCAATCTCTAATTTTTCTGCATTTTCCCCCAAGTATAAAATCACAGAGATGTAAAACCATAGATTAAACAGAAAAGGGTTAAACTAGTTTTACAAGTAATGTGATCCAACAGAAGTAATATTTCAATTAATAGCCGAGATGCGTCGATTTATACCTTGACCTATTCCCATACAACAAACTTTTACACTGGTCCAAATTGAAAGAGGTGGAAGGCGACAAACAGGCAATTATAAGCAATTTCTCCTTTTTGAACAATGTTTTCCATAGCTTTATTTCTTCGGTGCGTGCCGATGAGGGATTATGTAATACATCAAAGTGTGAAAGGCGGTAATAAATGATAAATTTAAAAAAGGTAAACATTTATCAGGGCAATTAATTTCTAGCCTGGTTGCAAATAAAATCAAATGACGTCATCATATGTGACATTTCTGCTATTTTTGGGCAAGATTGAAAATTTAGACGAGTAAATTGATCACCTGATAACAAAATTTTACAATGGCCCAAATTCAAAGGATATAATTAAGTGTCCTTTGGTTCGTCTGAATCGAATAGTAATAATGGAACTAGCAATAATTATCACAATACTGATAATGATAATAACAATAATAATGGTAGTGATGATAATATTTGATAATGATAATAACGACAGCAAATAAGCATGTAGGGTGTGAGCAAGGTTGGGGTTTTTTTGTTTTTTTTTGGGGGGGGGGGGTCATTTTTTATTTTCATTCGACATTTTTCTCACCACGTCAAGGTTAAGTGCCTAACCCGTTACCAGACGACAATATTTTTGACTGGTATAAAATGAAACAATTGCAATTTTGGGCATTTCAAATTGCGCTAAAATTTGAAAATAGTTGCCAGGTAGGGTAGAAAACATTGTGGGAAAAGGAGAAATTGCAAGCTTTTCTCTCAGAGTTTCCATGAACGTATTTCTTCAGGGCGTCGGATAGCCTTCTAGT
This sequence comes from Fragum fragum, assembly GCA_946902895.1. Lineage (NCBI taxonomy): Eukaryota > Metazoa > Mollusca > Bivalvia > Cardiida > Cardiidae > Fragum > Fragum fragum. Next base: position 5,126,156 of record OX336378.1, read on the forward strand.
ATGGTAATGCGTTAAATGAAGTCCAACATACTTAGTTCTTGTGATGGAATATTTGGGGCTGTGAGTGACGTCACTTTCGCAAATAGTTCGATAAAGAACAGGGACACAGCCAGGAAGACCTTCATCTTTGATTATGCGATTGTAAGTTTAAGTAGAGGTAGAGTCTACCTGTAATAAAAGTACAAGATGAAGAGACCATTTTCTTTTTCATTTGGGTATCAGACTAATTACCTGATCAGGATGTATGAATCCGCGGATTCATACAAACGTATGTTTCATACCTAATGAAAACAAGATTCGTCTCCTCATTTCTCAATATTTTTATTCTAGTTTCCTCTATAAAGTTTGAGCGTTTTGACTGGCCGATTTTTCAAACTTCCATAAATAAACTTCTGAGCTCGCAACTATTTTGTCATCCTCACGGGTGAAGGTATATCGAGATCATCTTTTTCTCTTTGATAAGTAGAACGTTTGTCGCCCTTGGTTCGACAAGATGCTATTTTGTATGCTTGCGACCCATAAAACTTAGCCAAAACTAGTATATTTGCTTTGTTTTGCTTAATTGCATTAGGTTTTAGGAAACGAAGAGAATATTTCATGTTTTATCGAGGTATAAACATAAAAACTTAATCACACTAAGGTATGAATTCGCTTCGAGTATTCGTTCTGTGTGATTAAGGTTTTCGGTCCATACCTCAATGAAAAAAAGAAATATTCTCTTCATTTCTTATAGTTTACAATCAAAAAGGCATACTCCATAGAATATTATCAACAGTTATTTTATCTAAATTTAAAATAAAAAAAAATTTGAACGGTCTGAGACAGTTTTTTTTAAGACTACTTTGCGCTCAAGCATACAGTAGTCCAATTAAGAAACGAAGAGAATATTTTTTTGTTTTCATGGAGGTATGAACGGAAAAAACTAATCACACTGTATGAATACGCGAGGCAGATTCATGCATAAGTGTGATTAGGTTTTTCGGCTCATACCTCCATGAAAACAAAAAGATATTATCTTCATTTCTTATAATTTAATAGTATCGCGCGAAAAAACTTCTCAATTTTGATACCTTTTTGTATAGGACTAGTTTGCCCGCAAGCATTCAAATTCGCCGTGTGCTCAAAATTTGTTCAGAACGCCCGATTATCATAGACGAAACTGAAAATTAGATTATTGCTAAATTAACCATTTCCTTTCCAAACCATCGATTTTACGTTTCTGTGATTTTACACTTGAGAAAACATTGTGGAAAAAGAAGAAATTGCTTGTAACAAGCAATATCTTCTTTAACCACAATATTTTCTACCACATAGGATGGTTTTATTTCAAATTGCATTGATTTTTCATTGTTGCCTGCAAAGTCTTTCGATTTGGACCAGTCTAAAATTTAAAAAAAAAAATAAAAAAAAAAAAAACAAAAAAAAAAACGGGAAAGGGTTAAGAAATGGAATGAACATATTTCTTTCTATATAGGTATAACCTAGAAACTAAATCGCACTACATGATATTTAATTCATTTATTATTATCATTGTTGTTGGTTGTTGTCTTTTTTTAAAAGGTAGAAACGTTGTGGTCGATAAAGAAATGTATTTTAGAAGATATTTCTTCATTTCCAACAATTACTTCCATGATGTTTTTTCCTTGGTTGCCGTAAAATGACGGGATTTTTTATCTTCCCTGTTTCCGATCTCTTACCCAAATATTTCAAGAACCTGAGGAGAATCGCCCAGCTTTTTCAAATTTTGGTTTTAAATCGGGACACCCATTTGGTCCGCGTTCTGTAAAATTCTACAGGAATTAGAATCAACGGGGTTCAATATAAATAGTAACTTATTTCTCAGTCGACGTTTGAATCAGAAAGAGGTAAGCCATTTACTCCTTTATAGTCTATGTCGATGACGATTGGTGACAAATAACGTTGTAGCTACGGCTTTATCCAAGCTGTAGTAACGATGTTTAGGTCACCTACCGATGATATAGAAATGGTACACAAGTCCCAAATCTGCAGCAAATGAGTCAGCCATTCAGTCTATTTGTTGACTTAACTTACCATGAAACTTTAAAACTGTTTAAATAAGGATTCTTTTATTTGTCATAAAATGTTTAAGGGTTCAATAAGTCAACTTTTCATTTGCATTTCAAACCGTTCCCATGCGAATCCCGATTTTCAACGACCCTTGGAAAACGTTTAGGAAAATCAAGAAATTGCTTGTTACAAGGATTTTCTTCTTTGTCCACAATGTTTTCTATACCCCCATAGACAGAGTTTCATCAACTAATAATTATCGTCTTCAACTTATTTGAACTTTGATAAGTCTTTAAGTTTTTTCCTTGTAACAGTTTAAGCGTATCCCAAAATACTACCAATAAAAATAAATTGAATAATGAAATTGGCTTTAACGCCACTTTTAGCAGTATTTCAGTAATTTTGGTGCGGATCATATATGACCATGGATTCCTAGTATATCTCGCACCAGTACTACCACCGCATTCTTTCCGAGCTCATCTCACTTAGCTTGCCGATTATCCATCCATTGGTGGGAGACACATGTCAGAAAGGATATTCGCCGCGGACGGGGATCGAACCCGGGACCCCGTGACTAGGAGTCCTGCCATAAAGAAATGTGAGGAGTCAGATATTACAAAATGTCAAAGTTTTCGGACAACGGTGACGCCTATGGAGACCACATTAGGGCTGTAGCAAAACCACGGGTTATCTCAAAACTGTCGAGCTAAGATTAGATGAAGAAGAAGAAGAAAAAGCAGAAGAAGATGATGAAGATGATGATGATGATGATGATGATGATGATGATGAAGCTAATGATGCTGACGAAGAAGATGAAGCAGAAAAAGTTGAGAGAAAGAAGGTGCCAGGGGTGATAATGTCGAGAAAGAAGAAGATGTAAATAACATCGAACAAGGGGAAGGTAAAGGATTCACCTATTTATGATATATCCAAGTTCTCACTTTAAAATCTCCACTTTCCTATACAAGGTATTCACCTTTCCTATACAAATTATTCATGTCTTATTAATTGAAAATAGTGTCATGTATGTTTTGCACACGTTACTAAGAGAATTTAGAGTCACCGAAGGGCGAAAATGGATAGAATATTAAGTGATAATTTCCGCGCCATTTATAGTGCACATATACACAAACTTATCCAAGCGACAGATCATATTCGAGTGTTTAGTGGACTTGTTACGAAATATATGTAATTTTATGTCATAATTGACCATTCGCGGCTATCAATAAGTATCATATCGACCAATCAAATAAATCATTCAGTCCGGAATTGAGATTTAAACTTCAGACATTGGCTTCCATTTGTGTGAAACATTTTTGATGTTTGGCGACTTAAACGTCTTTACTACAGTTTAATTAAGCTGTAGTTACGACGTTCAAGTCTCAAACCAACGATTTCACTTTTTTGTTACATGCTACTGACAATAGTTTTTGCAAAATAACGCCGTTTAAAATCGATGCGGAACTTCCTGTTAGAGCCAATGGGTGTGGTTAAAAGAGTAAGTGGGCGGGACCAGCGATTGGTCAATTCAGTTTGGGGACACTTTGTAGAGATGTTTACCAACCCACGGTTTCTGCTGACGACAAAAAGCCAGTTACAGATACCGTGACGGCAGTGTGAGAGCTTCTCTTTTAATTGACCTATCGCGGTTGTCGAACAAAGAACCAATCGACCAATCAAATTATTCATTTAGGCCGGATGTGACCTTTGGACGCCGACATTGGCAAACTTTATTTGAAGCATTTTTGTTGGTCTGGAATTTAAACGTAGTGACTACAAACTTTTTAAGCGTTTAATTGGCCAAGTCTTACTTTTTAGCTACAAGTTTCTGACCATAAATTATAAATATATTAACACCGTTTAATATCTAAGTGGAACTTCCCTAGGAAGCAGTTGGCCTGGCCAGCGAAGTTAAAAGGCGGGGCCAGCGAAGTAAAGAGGCGGGCCAGCGAAGTAAAGAGGCGGGTCAGCGCAGTAAAGAGGCGGGGCCACCGAAGTTAAGAGGCGGGGCCAGCGAAGTAAAGAGGCGGGGCCAGCGATATGTCAATTCGTAACACGATATTCCGAGTGTGTTCTTTATAGTGAGCCCTTTCTAGATTGGTACTATACTGGACCGACTATCGGTATTTCGTCGTTTTCATTCTAAAACCTCGTAACTACAGCATGATTCAAGCTGTAGTTACGAGGTTTTAGAATGACAACGACGATTTGCTACAGTCAGGGCCCATCTTTCAATTGTTGGCACGGTATTTCGAATGTATTTTTATAGCGAGTCATATATCCTGAAGAAAGCTTTCAAAGTTTTCAATATGCACCATATATGGACAATGACGGATAGCTGATACCAATCAAATATCGATTGACAAATCAAATCATCTGATAAGATCGGAAGTGAATGGCGATCCCCTTTCATTTACGACAAACACTTTTCTTGGTTTGGCGACTTAAACGACGTAACTTCACCTTACTAAAGCTGTGTTTACACTGTATATGTCTCCAATCGACGGTTTTCTTTTTTTGTATGTGTGTGTGTGTGTTTGTCGTTGTTGCTTTGTTATGCTTTGTTTTTGTTTTTGACCGTTTCTATGTATTTTGCAAATATATTTTTGTAAACAAATGTCGTTTGATATATCAGATTAATATCTTGTCGTAGGTCGGTGGGCGTGATCAGCAATCTTCAAATAACCCCGCCCATCTAAGATATGTTTATCCTTGGATCAAACTTTCTCATCAATATATGATATAGATTCAAAAAAAGGATCATTCCCGTGATTTTTGAAATTAACTCAGCAGTTTCAGAAAAAAACGAATTTCGACGTTTTAAATAAAAACCCACACATAAAAGCTTTGTGTGGGGGTGGGGGTGGGAGGGGGATATCTGATAAAGATATCAGATATTAGAAATCTGATCAAAGGTCACCCGTAGAACATGTCTCTATAATTTGGATGAAATCCATTTTGTAATTTCTAAGAATATGATCATTAAAGAACATTTTAACGTACTCCTGCAGTGACGGGCGGACGTGCAAAGGACACAACTCCACAACAATTGCGCCCTCAAGAAAATAGTTGTGGAACACAATGTGGAAAATGAAGAAATTGCTTGTTTTACCAATGTCTAAGTTTCTTAAATGATACTTTAATTATTTGTGGTCTTACATGGCAAAAGGGTCAGTTTGATTGTCTTCGTGAAGTTCAGAAATGAGATACGAAATTCCTTTCCACCCATTACCACACAACACAATTTCAAAGTGGTCTAAAATGAAAGAAGTTGTAGATATTATTTCAGTTTAAATTAATGATAGAAGGTATAGAAACTGTATAGTAAGAAACGGAAAATTGCTTGAAACTAAGAAATTTTGCGATGTAATGCTACTATCGACGATAATTCAGACAACTTGAAGAAGACAAGGACATTTACATTCTCTCGTAATACCTCTTGTTTCGCCTGGTAATATATATCTAAATCGACGATTTTTATGCTTCATTCGAGACAGACACCGCAAGTTACTTATTGAAATTTGATTACGTGCAGTTATGCGAAACACGATTTAACTTTAATGGGGTATAACTGGGTCAAATCGGCAACATGGTGCAATAAAAGACGGTTTCTCATTGGGCAAAACATTTCAGAGCACGGGAACTCTATTCTCAATATTATTATTATTATTTTATTTTTTTGTCGAGCCCGCTTGCGCCGATCGAGACATAGTTGTCACTATGACGACAAGAAGGTGTATGTGCGTTAGTGCGTTAGTTAGTCCGAATTTGTCCGGACAATTACTCCAACATTTATGAATGGATTTCAAAATAACTTGGCACAATTATTCTCCATCATGAGAAGATGTGCCATTTGAAAGAATTTTGGGATAGTTCTAATGTCAAGGTCACGTCTCATGGTTAAACACTTAAATTGTGTTTGTCCGGACAATAACTCCTACAGTTATGGATGGATTTCAAAATACTTTGGCACAATTTTTCTCCATAATGACTAGATGAGCCATTTGAAAGAATTTTTGGGATAGTTTTAATGTCAAGGTCTCAGCTCAAGGTCAAACTCCAAATGTGTGCTTGTCCGGAGCATGATGCCTGCAAAACTTTGCTGGCTCGACAGCAGCTGTCCTGGGACAACCATCTAGTTTGTCCTTTAAAGTCTATTTTTGTGTGGATAAGATGTGTTTTTATCTTAATCCATGCTTATTTGTTCGTTTGTTATGTTTTGTTTCAACACAAAATGTCAATCGTCATTTAGATCAAAGACATAAATTGATAAGACAAAACATACGAAATATAGCCGGATCAAACCCATCGTCCTCGCATTTAGAGTCTGCGTGCATGGGTTAAAAATTATAATTGAATAATCGTACTCTGTACACGCCGACCTTGGATAAAAATTAATAACAAACTGTATCATCGCGCTTTCTTCACGTCGACGTGGGGTACAAATTGATGTCGAAATGAATCATCGAGCGTTTTAAGTTTTAAAGTTTGAGACACTTTTCAAAACCGTGATAAGCTTTCAAAAAAGTGCTGGCTAGAGGCATTACATCATTTGAGTCGATAAATTTCATACCGATTTTATTTGCAGGACAAGGTATTCATTAAGATTTAAAGCATATTCTAAACAGCCTATAGGTGTTTGGGTCATCGTTTTTATAAGTAGTGGGTCTTCGTTCTAGCCGATTAATCATGTCTAGCTATAAAACAAAGCAATATTTTGATTAAAATTAAAGGGATTTTCATATGCTTCACGCAGACATCTTAAGAAACGTGACTGTCGGTTTTGAAAAGGGATAAATTTCATTTATTTGGAAAAATTACATTGTGAAGATTTGTCGTCAAAATAAGAAGTGACAGTTAGCCATCAGATACTTGATTGCAGACAGGGTGCAAAGCTTAACGACGATTCATTTTGGAAAGATGTTCGGTACAGTACGATGCTTTGATCCTTGTTTAATAGCTATATTGCCAAAATTCTTCACGAAACTCTCAAAGTATAAGTGAGTAAATTTGGTTTTCGTGGTTATGTCCCGCAAGTTTACTTTATGGGAAATACATCATCGGCGTGATCACAGTTTGAATAAGCTTTAGTTATGACGTTTATGTCGTCAAATTAATAAAACAGGTTCACAAAAAAGACGGCTAATGTCGGTCTAAATGAATCATCTCATTGGTCGACATGTTATTTGATTACCTGCTGAAATTAGTTAAAAATCATTTGGACTATTGGTAAAAGAAACTCAAACACTCTTTTTAAAAAAAAACTCTGGGAGAAAGAAAAAGGTCAACAATTTATGAACGTTTTTTTTTTCTTTTTTTTGCGTAAAGCGTAAAAATATATTGGGAGTATTATGTTACGATAGGGTTACAGCATCTTGTATTTGCTTTGAGCTGAGGAGGAAAATTTTGATGTCCCACAAGACCAAACTGCGGATGAAAATTTTGATTTTGGTCGAGTAGAATATCAAATTTTCCTCCGCAGCGACAAGCAAATACAAGATCTTGTCTCGCTATCGAAACATAATGTTACATTTATTATATACCTATTTCTTTCTCTCTTTTTTCGAATAAATTCGATGAAATGATTTTAAAAAATCTGTATTTCTACAAGTATTTCCCATCTCCTTTACCATTCTGATTACGTTTATTCGCACTATGACGTCATATACAGAATGAGAATATATCTTCATTTGACAATTTTCTCAAAATTCGATTCTAAATTAAAAATGTATATTACGTTGAATTCTACGGTAACTGCGTGAAAATGAATCATTATATCAATAAACTATAATTCATAACACAAATTCTACAGTCATCTTTGAAACAAAACATTTATTTAAGCTTGAAGTTTAAGTAAATTTTCAATTGAGCAAAAAAAAAAGTTTTATAGTCTCGGGCCCAGAACGTCTGTTACCGGGAGATGTGAAACTTAAACCATTTACAAGACGACTAAATTTAATCTGGTGCAGATTTAACCCATTACCACGCAATGGCGCTGTCTGGCGCCCTGAAGAAAAACGATCATGGAAAACTTTATGGGAAAAGGAAAAATGCTTGTAAACGAGCAAGTTCTCCTTTTCTCACAACACTTTCTACCCTATTTGACACTTAGTTTCTAATATTAGCACACTTTGAAATGACGTCTGCAACTTCATTCAATTTGGACCAATCCAATTTTTTTCATCTGGTGATGGTTTAATCAGATTGCAGACACTATTTCATATTGCTATGAAATTAAACATCTTTATAAAAAAAAATCGCACCTAACAGAGGTCTGAGGTGAATCAGAAAGTTGTTTCTTGATTTAATTAAGAGATGAAGAGAATATTTTTTGTTTTCATGGAGGTATGAACCGTAAAACCTAATAACACTGTATTAATTCGCGAAGCGGATGCATACACTGTGTGATTAGGTTTTTCGGTTCATACCGCCATGAAAACTAGACATTTTCTCTTCATTTTTTAAAATTTAATAGCATCGAGCGAAAAAAAACACAAACTTTCCAAATTTTGATACCTTTTTGTATGGGACTATTTTGTGCGGAAGCATACAAAATCGCTGCGTGCTCAAAATTTTGTTCATGTTGTTATGAATATTGTTTTCGACCAATCAGAATGTTTGTTTTTGATAGACGAAACTAAAAAGTAAATTATTGGCCTATAAATTAATTCATTCATTCACTTTAACAAAAAATAACGAACATTCAGGTTATCATTTAACCCTTTACTGTTTTTTTTAAATATTCTAGACTGTCCAAATTCAAAGGCGAAGCAGACGACATAACAAAGTAAATTTCATAAAGACGTCATCCTATATGATAGAAAACATTGTGGAAAAAAGAAGATTTCTTTTTGTCACAAGCAATTACTTCTTTTTCCGAAATGTTTACTCAAGTTTAATATCGAAGGGGCGTAAAAAAAAATCAGGGACTTTACGGGAAAGGGTTGAAGCGAAAAAAATTGACCCTGTAGATACGTTTGGCTCCTCGCAGTTGGTCAAATATTCAGAGAGAAAGACAGTCAGAAACGTGTAAGGAAAATCGGAAGAGAAAAAAAGACAGAAAAAAAAGAACAACAAGAGTAAAATATAAAGCTGTACCAGTTTTATAAAAGCGTGTGTATTGACGTCTCAGCCCCGATTTATAAAATCACGTACGAAGAGAAATTTTTCAAAATGAAGGTGCCTCGTCAGACGAAAATGGTTCTACAAAGAATTTCGAAAATGAGCATATTTTAACCCATTCCCACAAAGTGACGTCTTCTGGCGCCCCTCTAGTTTGTTTGTTTGTTTGAATGGGGGTTTACGCCGCTTTCAACAATCGTTCAGTTATATCGCGGCGCCTGGAGCACCTAACAATGGATTCCTGGTATTTCTCACACTAGTACCGCCATCACATCCTTTCCTAGCCTCCAGCTGCTATCCCACATAGGTCTACAATTATCGACCCATTGGTGGGAGACAAATAGTCGGAAAGGATGAGTGCCGCCGTCGGGGATCGAACCCGGGACCTCTAGATTGACAGTCGGCGCCCCTCTAGAAACACAATTTTGGAAACATTGAGTAAATGAAGAAATTGCTTGTCACAAGCAATTTCTTCATTTAACACAATGCTTTCTATTACAGAAAGTTTAAAAAGTCTTAAAATTCGTAAACTTTAATTTGTCGTCTGCAACTCCTTTAAAATTGGATCAGTCTAAATGTTTAATGTCTGTTAACCCTTGTCATGCTGAACCCGAAATATTCCGGTTTTGGCAGGAGGTGTAGACTAAGATCAGACTGCACTTATGATCTTAGTCTACACCTCCTGCTTGTACTTTCCCTGCCAGAATTGTTTATAAAAGAAATATTGTTTTTTTTAATAAATAGTTCTATCAGTGCTTTCAGCCCTTTGATTCGACACGTTTCAGTAAGGTAATTTATTCAGCATGACAAGGGTTAATGGTTTAAGCTAATCGAAACCAGAACGGGGCACTTACATTCAACATTTGAAAAGAAATTTGTACACTAAGGAAGTATGGTCACTCTAATTTTAGAAATTCTATACTTGCACTAAAAATGAAGAAAAAGACTTTGCCGCGGTCATAGTGCAGTAGGAAGCGGGTTCGATGCCCAACAGCGGCATATATCCTTTCCAACATTTGGCTCCCATCAATGGTTAGATGATCGTAACCCAAAGTGGGATTAGCATCTGGAGGCTAGGAAAGGATCTCGGTATTGGTAGTACAGATGCGAGAAATATCGGGAAAATATGCTATTACTTTATGCAGTTCTGAGATGGTTCTTTTCCTTGTGACAGGTCAACTTTTTGGGATAAAAGAAAAAGGTAGAAACTGCTTTTAATACTGCAGTGTCAATATATAGTTTGAAACCAAACACCGTATTTTTTTATAAATGATACACAAACTTTTTTTTACCCTTTGTTCTGCAAAATTATAGACCAGTCCAAATTCCAGACGAAAATTTAAAGATGATTACTTTTTGAAAAATTACCTTTTAGTAGGGTAGAAAATATTGTGGAAAAAGCAGAAATTGCTTGTTACATGCAATTTCTTCTTTTGCTACAATGTTTTCCCAATTATAAAATCAAAGGGACGTAAAAACCAGGGATTGAAAAGGAAAGGATTAAACAGTATTATATTTAAAGTAACTTTTGTAAATGTTGTCAGCTCACCATAGCTTAAATAAGGCTTTACTTAATTTTACTCATTCAGTTTTTGTTTACGGGAGCGATTCTCTTTTCTGTAACTATAATACATTTTGTTGTATATGTACTTGTAGCGAGCTTAATGGCACCCAAGCGCAAATAATATATGAACGAATGAATGAAATATGTGTTGTTGTTTTTTCAACCTTTTCAGCTGAATATGTGGTCTTTCTCACCAGGGAATAATTTAGTTTTAGTTTTCATTTACCAAGATTCAATCGTTTTGATTTGCATTTTTTTCTTCATACTTTCGTGAACAAAGTTTTGAGCACCTAACTATTTTACATGCATGCGCACAAAGTAGGTCCATTGAACTTTAGTCAAAACTATCAATACAATTGCTTTGTTTTGGTTGAGGACATAATATTATAAGAAATCAAGAATGGTTTGTTTTAATTCATTCAGGTATGAACCTAAAACTTAATCCCACGTATGTTATGTATATATCCGCTTCGCGTATTAATACTGAGCGTTTAAGTTTTCAATGAAAATGAAACATATTATCTCCATTCCTTTACTGTTCTTGCAATTCCAGTTTGGCATACTATACATGAATCCAAACTTCGAAAAACAGATCCTTGTCTTACGTCGATGGTGTGGAACAATCAATTCGAGGCACTTACCTTTCAGTGTCTAGCATGATTTCTGGAAACAGTGGATCAAACCCAAGCACAGCCATAAAACTTTACAAGTCCTGTGTTCTCAACCGTGTATTATTTGGTTGTTAGCTCTGGGACAACATTACAACTCGAAATCGATCATCATTTCTGCTTAAAATCAAAGTACTGAAAAGTACTGTAAGCTAGCAAAGCATTTCGTGTTTAGTAATCTTCTTTGTCAAACGTTATCATGATCAAGAAACGAGGTTAAAGTAATCAAAGGATTAACCTATTCCAACACAATCCCTTCTTCTTATGCTAGAATTTTCAACAATTTGAAATTGTCGTCTGCAGCTTCTCTGCTGACTCTGATCAGTGTCATTTTGAACACGATGTGCTCAAATGAGGTAAAATACCTAGTAGATGGACTTGCAGGCAGAGTTTGCAATACTCCTGTCTGACTTTGGAATCGAACGTCTTAAGATTGCGAAATATAAGGTCAGGGTTGCAAGTAATTGGTTGGCAGCGTAAACGTCGAAGTTTCAGCTTGAATTGGCTTGAGTTACGACGTTTATGTTGCCAAAACCAACAAAAGAGTTTTGTCGGAGGTCAATGTTTGTGTACGGTCTAAATGAATGATTTGATTGGTCAGTTCAGCTGATGACTGACAGTGGCGATCTGACAATATGGGAAAATATTCATCTAAATCTCAACGTGTCGTATAAAGTATTTTTCCGCGCGACTATAAACAGGCAGTATCCTTTTCTCGTCGCCATTCTAACATCGCGTTTTCTACCCAACCCACCCCACCCCCGCAAACAACACAAATAAAATAAAATAAATAAAAGAGAAAAGAGAGAGAGAGAGAAAGAGAGAGGAATACAAACAAACAAACAAACAAAACATTTTATCAAATCCATCAATTTAAACTTGTTGTCATTAACTTCTTGGATCGGTCTAAATATTTTTGTCGTCTGGTAACGGGTAAACAAATATAAGACATAAATTATGCTAGTTAAATAAATCGCATAAATAACTTAATACAATGTAATACTCCATCATTCAGAGTACTAAACAATTTCCACATAGTGAAATTTTAGACAGGTCCAAATTGGAAGAAATTGCAGACGGGATTTTAAGCTGAAGAAATCTTTTTAAAGTTTGACTTTTGGGGAACAAAACATTGTGGATAATGAATAAATTGCTTGTCGCAATCATTTTCTTCGTTTTCCACATTGTTTTCAAGAACTGTTTTCTTGAGATGCATAATTAGGAGGGATTAAATGGGAGCGGGTTAAGTAATTTATGAATATCACTTTTATGCTTTTTGCTTCCAGACAACGTGTTTAAAGCTACTGTCACATAAACGCCTAGTTGCGTCGGCGATGGGATAACAACGACTTTTTGTGGAATCGGTGATAAAGTAATACACGTAATAATCAATTTATTTAACCCTTTCCTGTATAATCCCTTGTTTTCACGTCCCTGTGAATTTATATTTGAGAAAATATTGTGGGAAAAGAAGAAATTGCTTGTCACAAGCAATTTCTTCTTTTTCCACAATATTTTCTAACCTGTAGGTTTGTTACTTTTCAAATTGCACCCACTTTTGATTGTTGTCTGCAACTTCTTTCAAATTGGACTGGTCTAAAATTTGAAAAAACGGGAAAGGGTTAAAGGAGGTAGCTCATAATGCGAAACAATAAAGTGAAGAACATACTCGCGCGTCAGCGATAGATAGGACGTTTTAACAGCTGTTTTTTCTCTTAAATCGGAGCCTTTAACTCCAAGTTAAAATCTACCGACTAGTTGAGTATTTTGAAGTCAGTAATACATCGGCGACTAATCGCCGGCGTTTGACATTATTATGGTCGATCATCTTGCGGTCACCAACTGATTTTGTTCACATCGCACGGTATTTTGACCATTTTCTTATCTTTCAACTCCGTAAGTTATCAGCGACAAGTCGTCCTTATCTCGCTGGTGTATCGGCGAATAACCGTAATCATCTCGCCGGTGTATCGGCGACAAATCGTCGTCATCTCGCCTTTGTATCGGCGACTAGTCGTCGTCATCTCGCCGGTGTATCCGGCGGCGACTAGTCGTCGTAATTTCGCCGGTGTATCGGCGACTAGTCGCTGTCATCTCCCTGATGTATTGGCGATTAGTTGTCGTCATTTCGCCGGTATATTGCGACTACTGCGGTTGTCGTCACCTAGCTGGTGTAACGGAATCTCCACTTCGTATCTGCGACTAGTCGCTGTCATCTCGCCGATGTATCGGCGACTAGTCCTCGTTATCTCACTGTGTCGCCGTCATCATGTAGTTGGTGTATCAGCGACAAGTCTTCGTCATCTCTTAGGCGTATCGGCGACTAGTTGTTGTCATTTCGCTAGAGGATCGACAGTATGCTGCTATTGAGCGCCGACTGTTTGATCATATAAATACTGCTTTAATGCTGATCAATGAAGAAGACGTCTAGGAAGTGCTAAAAGTATTTAACTTTTTCACATATCGTAAACGGGAGACCAAAATGTCTTATTGATAACTTATTCTATTGGCGCGACATTTAGGTCGCCTAAAAATGACAGTTTGCAGCGTTTTCTTGCAATTTTGAACTTGCAAAGTTTTTTGCCGTTTTTAGATACATATTTTCTGTTATTTATGAATTTCTGGTAAAATTTTGGATACATTTGGGAAAGATTTTTTTAGATTTGGGAATGTCATTCTGTCGCAATAGACCAATCGCTGGCCCCGTCCACTTTCTTCGTTAGCCCCGCCCATTTACTCCAACAGAAATTCCCGCTTCAATTTTAAACGGAGTTATTTTACAAAATCTATGACCAGCATCATGTAACAAAAGAGTAGAATAGTTGGTTGGTGCCCTAAACGTCGTAACAACAGCTTATTCAAGTTGTAGGTGCGACGTTCAATGCCGGCTTAACAAAAAAAAACGTTGAAAAATGGTGGCCAATGTCGGAGTTCAAAACTTAATTCTAGTCGCAATGAATATTTTCATTGGTCAAATGTTTATTTGATTGACACCGCGAATGGTCAATTTAAAGCAGGGAAATGAAATGGCAGATATGAAAAGATCCGACTCATCAAACCCCGCTGACTCAATTTAAGTATGGTATTCGTGAATTCATACCGAATTTTATGTGAGAATGCACATACTGAGATGACGTCAGCAATTTCTCAGTATAAGTTTTACTTGATTAAATCTGTTGTGGGTAAGTTGAGAGTGCGAGATCGGGTACATACGATGCTTGTTTGTAAAGAAGCCCCTAGTCTATGAAAATACATGACTACAGGACCCAGTCTACTGACACGTCTGCCATGTTGTTTTGATTTGATACAGGTATTCATCGTGTAGAAAAACTTGGAAATTTAGCCAGGTTCTGATCCGAAACACAAGATGATGCGCAGAAATGGGGGCATGGCTAAAGTCATTGCAGGCGTGTGCGTGTTTTTCGTCGGTGTCTATTTGTTTTACTTGTATTATGATGTATCCGGGCGGTTGAAACAGACCGAGCGAACGGCCGAACGATACAGACGAGAGGGAGAAACAGCCGCAGCACAGTTGCAAGGTTGGCATTCATTACTAGAATAAATTTCACCATCAATATATGAGAATGTGGGGCGAATATTGCCTCACGGCCATCTATTATCAGCTAATTATTTGTTAAAAGTGCACCGGTATTAAACCAAGTGAATGTGACAGGCTTCTAAGTTCTGGAACAAATTTTACCTTGGGTACAAGTTGACCAAATAGTGTTCAGGTTGACCTTGGTAGAAGTTGACCAGTTCCTAGGCTATGACATTCTTTAATGCCTCGATAGTTCCCAGGTAGGCTTTTTAATTAATGCTCTCTGTCTGAGCATTTAAGACTATGCAATTGTTCCCCAATAATGAATAACAGTATCACAACAGTATCATAATACGGAAACCGATGCACTTGATTTTTTTTAACCAGGAATTTGACATTGAATATGTGTGTCATCCCCTTCAGATCCCTTTCACCTGCCAGTAATACCAAAGAGGGGAGTTAGGCAGTATAGATAGATAGATAGATGTTTTTTCCCCAAAAAAATCCCCCCCCCCAACCCCCCAATTTCCCCACGAGAAGTTATCAATTTCCCCATGAACGAATTCCAGAAAATATAAATAAAAAGGAAAGAAATTGCCCCGCAAACTAAATTCTCAACATTCTGGCATCTAAGCATGTTTATTATTGCTTATAAGTAGCCTGTGCGGGATTTCAAAGTTATTCATGAGCTGGTGGATAATTGCCCTGTATTTCTAATTGCACTTTTGCCAATTGAATGTGAACCTAAAGTAGTCTAAACAGGAATCATTCTATTGCAGGGAAAAAGACTAGCAGGGGCCCAGTCGCCCATGGACCCTAGATTTTGGGCTGGGCCCCTAGATCTTTTGAGAAAATGCCTATACCTCTAATATTAAATATTGAATTTCGGCAGGCTGGGCCCCTAGGTTGAAATTAATAGTCTTTTTCCCTGCTATTGTGTTCTGGCGTTACTTGGCAATGACCGCTAGATATACTATGACTTCGGAAACAAGTCTTAAACCTTGACTTTGGTTTCTTGTGTACAGTTTGTGCTTAATATGACGCACAATTGGCAAAACTACAATGAAAAACTCAAACCATAGGACGCAAAAAAACCCCCTAAAAGACTAGACACATTTTTCAAAGCCATTCATAATCAAGAAATGACAGAGGAAAGTGTGAGTGAACTTTAAAACTGGTTGTCAATCTCTGACAACACAAGAAGTGAACAAAGTCAAACTGAAAGTGAAAGTACAATAACGTACCTAATGGCTCATTAGTTAAGATTGTAGAGAAGCAGTGGTAGTATAGTTGGCACTATGCTAGTATTAAGCGCTTTATTAAAAGAAAATATACAGGTTTGTGAAATCTCCGAATATTGAAATGTTGCGTTCAAGCAAATACACTGCAGCTCCACTATAACGCTGTTGGTTGGGTCCAAGAAATTAAACAGCGGAAGAAGTGGAGTTATTATGCTATAACGCTCCCCCTCCCCCCCCCCCCCCGCCGTAACTGAAATTTTCAACCGTCGGAATCGGAACCAAACACCCGATAATTCGTGACGAAATTCCTGTAACAAACTATTTCTATACAAGTAACTAGTCGGGGAAATGAAAAACAACTGTAGTTACGAGATTTTAGCAGAAACCGACGAAATTCAGAGTGCGGAGAATTAATTTCTAACCTTACCTTCCCCGTCTATCAGGATTGAATAATCCGTCAATTTCTACAGGTCTATAAATTATGGTTCTCTTTCTCCCAATATTAAGAAGCTAGAACTTTTACCCGAGACATGTTTTATTATTTTGATAGTCGTCGGCATTAATCTAATTGAATTTAGTTTACACGGACGTAAATATTTCCATCCTTGCACAAAAGGGATAAAATCTAAGTATTCCGCATAGTGACGTCTCCTTGGAGACCGACGACTTGTTGAACACCTGGGGTTACTGAAGCGTTGAGAAAATGTAGCGTGGATCGACCTTCGAACCTCTTTCGCGGTAATGGACCTGGTCTAATTTCTTTACCATTGTTGAAAATACGGTAACAATAAACCGACAAAGAACTCTATCTGAACCTAGTCATTTACGGATCGGGAATTAAACCGACCAGTTGCACGTATACAAAACTGGATTAAACTTAGTAGCCGCTAACTTTTAATCGTAAAAATAAAGGTCATAATTATCGAAAAAAATCCGAGACGGCGGAATGTCTGGCTTCATAACGACAAGAGTCAAAACTTCGGTCAGCAAGAATTCTCACGGGGTACGCGTCTGGCACGTGTCAACTCCGGAAACTCTCCCATAAATAGCTGAACATCTGGCGGCGGCACCTTTGATCACCTTTCCTCCCTCAGAATAAAATAAACTGTACCCAAAAAAACTTGACTTCAAATTTGTCGACAAGCTTTTTGCCGTGTGTTTGATCATACAGGATGACTTTAAATTTTCGGATTATTGAAAGAAATGCGGAAAAATAACGGTATTTTATTTTAATATACTTATATTATCTATCCCGTTCCGGATGAGAATCTTCAGATATTGTGACATTTACAATTCAAATTCACGTATTTTCTGTATTAAGAGAAAACGTCTCAACTACAACTGATTGTTTTCAAAGCACATTGTTGCGTTTTTATCTTTGAGCCACTATCCTCTACGAGCTCCGGATGCCAGCAAACTATGAAGTGTAATACATAGTAGGCTCAAGTCAATTTGACTAAATTCACGCTTGTGCATTAATGTGAGAACACGTCCTACCCGGGACTGCAGAAAATTAAGAACGCCGAGAGTGAAACAGTCTGATATTTTAATCGCACCACCTTCAAGGTTTCTAACTGAAGGATACCGAGGTGCGTGCCTATTCTCTATTGATTTGAAAAATATAAAAGACCTAAGGCATTGATCATCTCAATGTCAAACAGTAAGACCAAACAATCAAACTGATTTTGTAAATTGAAACATTACGCGTGCCATCAATCAAACAAAGCAATTACCTCTGAAGTAATGCATTAATGACCAGGACCGTCCACGTAAGGTGTTAACTTACCTGGTAATTATCGATTTTTATGTGCAACCCTTGTTCTTCGAGCGGGCCGAAGACGGGATGAAAATATCGCGGCCAAATCGGCATTAACGTCGTATCTCAGCATCTGCAACCTGAAATCCCCCCCTCCAAAATTTTGGGAGCCAAGCGGACCCCGCGTTATATTGGAGTCAGCGCTGTGCCCGGTAGCGATATAGAGGAGTTGCAGTGTAGATGCTTCTGCAGTGTTTCTGCTAGGATCAATTTTTGAGGGTAATTTGTGACCCCTTGTCTTCATTTCTGGGGGTCATTTAGAATTTTATAGGGTCAATTTTGTAAATGACAGAACTTTTAACCAATTTTTCTGAAAGAGTAACATTATGATTTATCCAGGGACAGAATGGTCGAAAATGTTGAAGGGTTACATGTAGAAGAAAGAGTATTGGTGGCACAGTTTTAAAGTTGAATTTAACTTGACTTGAATTGTAATTCAAAATGGTTGCTTCCATTAAAATGAGTAAAAACATTTACAAAAATCATTTAATCCCCCCCCCCCCAAAAGTTCGTTTTCTGGGCATTTCTACAAATGATTATTCTGGGCTCTGAAAGCCGGATAATAAACCAACCATGTAAATAGAGAAATAGAACAACAACAACAGGGTTGACAGATTGCCATGAAACTCAGCTTAACCCTTTCCTGTTTAATCCCTGGTTTTAACGTCCCAGCATTTTTGTATTTGAGAACATATTGTGGGAAAAGAAGAAATTGCTTGTGAGAAGCAATTTCTTCTTTTTTCACAATACTTTCTCCCCTATTGAATGAATATTTTTCAAATAACCTCGACTTTAAATTGTTGTGTCCGAAACCTTTTAATTTGGACCAGTCTAAAATTTTGCATAACAGAAAAGTGTTAAGCTTTTTCCTGGCAGTAGAATGAACTTGTTTTATACAGTTGAGCTCAAAGTTCACTCAATGCCATCAAATACATCATAAAAAATTAATATTTCAGTCAATTTAGGTCGCGTCACCAAAAAATTCTTGGTGAATTTTGTTGCGTCACCGACATTTTATTTGCGTCTAAAAATTCAGAAAAAGTGCTCTGGCAGAAACTCTGCTTCTGGCAAAAAAATCATGACAAAAAGTTAATATTTTGACTTTGGCCGTGTCCCATTCAATGTAATGCTTACTTCAAGTGCTTTGGTGAATGAAGATACACCAAAAACAAGAAGCTTTTTGGCTCAATTTGTTTAAGATACCTTTGCCCATTACCAGACAGCAACATTTTAGACTAGTCTAAATTCAATGAAATTGCAGACAATAATTTTAAGTTGATGAAATCTTTAAATTCTTTGGGTATAAAACAGTGGGGATTTGAAGAAATTGCTTGTAAGAAGAAAATGCACATACCCTTATTGTTGAATATTGAATATCTATAGTCTGGACCTCTAAGTTAATTGTTTGTCCTTGTCCCGAACCTCTTCTTGGTTTGGGGTTAGTGATGACCAAGTGAGGGCTAACCCTATGATCTTTAGTCAGATTGATTTACCCATTCCCACATGATAAAATTTTGTACCTGTCAAAATTCTAAGATGTTGCAGAGGACAATTATAAGTTGATAAAATTTAAATCTTTTTTGTCTTTTGAGGTGGGAAACAGTGTGGATAATGAAGAAATTGCTTGTAACAAGCAATTTCTTCATTTTCCACAATGTTTTCCAAAGGCGACAAAAATCATAATTGCGATGGCTGTTGTATTCCAAGACATTGCCTCACATATTTGCTTTGTATTGTTTTTCATGCTTTTTTCTTTACTTTTGGTTAGATTGGCCAGCTGATATTGTATATTTTGCTGTGTTTATTGTAAGACAATTTTTGTTTTAAAGTCATTATGCTTTAGCTTGGTCTGTTAAATTGCTGAGTATTTGTAAGATTTGCTTTAAATATTGTAAGTTATGCACATATTCTTTGTAAGAATCTTGGTCATTCTGAATCTAGAATATTTCTATATAAGTAGGAGGTATAGCCAAAGATCAGCCTGTAGTTTTATGTTGTCTGATCTTAGTTTACACTAGCTATTTGCCCCTTTAACCCATTCCAACTCAATCCCCTCAAGAAAAGGCTTTAGGAAACATTTTGGAGTCAGGGTCCAAAGAATCCACTCGTCCGCTCGTATTTACGAGCAGAAATCCCGGAGGAAGGGTGAAAATTCCACCTGGACAAGTGAAAAATAACTTACTGAAAAATCATTTCAGGATAAATACAGATAAAAAAAAATACCGAAAAAACTTAATTTGTGTAAATTTGGAGATAAAAGTTCGCAACAATATATAAATAAACAATTATGTACTTTGATTTTTGGACTGTTTCCAGTTTTCGCATGATATGACCTGGCACCTGAATAACATGAAATTAAGCGATCATAAATTAAAGAATATTATCATGGATATATAGCAACAAATTTCGCACATTTTGTGCATATTTTTGCGTATTTTATCCTATATAGTTATGTTCTTTGAATTATACAGGAGAAAGGCCGCGATATTGTACGTTTAACAATATATTGTATCACTTGACCTGCTAATTTTACCGGTATTCAGGGCCCTAACTTAAAACATATTCTGTACTTCTAAATTTGTTTTTGTTTCGTCTGCACTAAAATGTTCAAATGTAAGAATTTTTTTCATGTTCTGGACAACAAAATATATTACCGGTATTACAGAAACTCGAGTTTTTTTAAAGATCCATAGACTTAATACAGGACGAGTGATAGTCAATGCAGGACGAGTGACTTTTTCATGCTACTTGCCCTGCAGGACGAGTGCCATTTTTGGAATTCTTTGGACCCTGTGGAGTGTAAAGAAATTACTTGTACATTAGAAGCAATTTCTTCATTTTCAAAAATATTTTCTTCCCCAAAAGGCAAAGAATTTCAAAACTAAAACTAAAAATTTAAGTCAACAAAACTTTGCATTTGGACCAGTCTAAATTTTAGAGTCTTGCAATGGGTTAGACCAAACTTATTTTTCAGAATAATTTTCAAGAGATACTGACCTACAGGATGATTCTGAAATATCAAAAACGAAGGATGTATTAAATCAATCCATTACCAGACAGTCCCAATCTTTGAGAATAATAATTGCAGATAAATTTGTGTGAAAAGTAGAAATTGCTTGTTGCAATCAATTTCTCCTTTTCTCACACTGTTGTCTGCTCTAAGTGGCACGTATTTTCTAATTTTTGGGCACTTTTATAAATTGCCTACACCCTATTTCAATTTAGTCCAAGTTTTATCGTCTGGTAATGGGTTAAAAGAAACAAAATCATTAACTTATGAAATATCTATGATTAACCCATTCTCACACAATTCTGCTTATTTTGTCTCTTGAGGAAAACGTTTTGGGAAACATTGTGAAAAATGAAGGAATTGCTTGTAACAAGCAGTTTTTTCAGTATCCACAATGTTTTATTTTAAATACACTCAATGTCAGATTGATCTGTAGCTTCTTTCAATTTGGACCATTCTAAAATTTGTCATCTGGTTGTGGATAATTGAAAATATTAGACTAAGAAGGAAAAACATTGTCTAACCTAGTATGATGACATAATCAGTCACCTTTCAAAAAGTCTTGTCTAGTTTTAATTTATCAACCTGCTTATCCCAGAAGCCTGTATTTTCAGTTCAGTTTGGCCATATTGGTCGTTTAGAAAAGGCCCTTCAAAAGGAAAAAATTGCTTACAAAGCAGCGCTTGATGGTAAGGCTGCATGCGTCAGAAAAATTCTAAAAATTCCTTCACCAGTCTGCATTGTGAATGCATGGTTGTTATGGCCCAAATATAATCGAAATTGACCTTTGCTAAATAATATCTGAAAGAATTTGCATACAACATTTTCAAGTTGATGATGAAATCGAAAAGATTTTTGCCTTTCTTGTTAGAAAACATAGTGGATTATGAGGAAATTGCTTGTAACTAGTGATTTCTTTATTTTCCACAATGTTTTCCCACACTTAATTTGTTTAGGGGTGTTTAAAAGTCAAGATTTATTATTAAAATGGAATTATGAAATTTGAAAATTCTAGCAAGGTACTGATACACTGACTGAAAAAGGATTTCTCTAATTATAAAAAATGGTCAGTTTTCCTCTGATTAAGGCTTGTCAATGAAATGAAATGAGAGCATGAGCCAAATTTTTAACCCATTCCAGCTCAAGCCCTCCTTTTTACGCCCCACAAGAAAAAAGCTTTGGAAAACATTGTGGACAATGAAGAAATCGCTTGTAACAAGCGATTTCTTCATTATCCACAATGTTTTCTATCCAAAAAGATTAAAAATTTTAAAATTCCAACAACTTGAAATTGTTGTCTGCAGCTTCTTTCAATTTGGACCAGTCTAAGATTTTCTTGTGTTGGATTAATGTCTTACAGGTAGCATTAGAATTCAGTTGAACTAAAAGTTTGCCCTTGTGTTTTTCTAAATAGTTGAATGAGCTCAAAACTTACAGTCAGTTTGATTTGGAATTTTTTTAATAAGCACGTGAATAAAATGAACTGTGCAGAAATTGTTCCAAGGAACATAAAAAACTTAAATCAATGAAAACTTTTTGAAATAACCCTGTGAGCTCTCTTTTGGAAGAAGATGGTGAGAAAAAGGAAAAGGAGAAAATTCTGGTAACCTGATTTGAATATTTAGAACTAAGTTTGAGTACAGTTGATCTTAGCTACAATATTGTAGCCTTCTTTCTGATAATGTGCTTGCGAGATGCTTGCCAGTGTATTATCAGAATGAGGGCTACGATATAGCAGCTAAGTCGAACTTGTTCATGCGACTACTTTTGTTCAGCAACCACAATCAAAATCTTCTTTTCAAAATCCAAAACTCTCATAAAGAAGGGGTTGCATCTGCTAAAAAATATCAAAACTGTATCCAATGTTGTTCGATCTCATTAGTGCCGCCATTATAGTACAGTAGGTAGCAGTACAGTAGGTAGCACATCGGACTCCTTATCTTCAATAATGGGATGTCATGGGTTTGATCCCCTGCGGCGGCACTTATTCTTTCCTACTTTTTGTCTCTCAACAGTGGGTGATAATCGTAGACCTATCTGGGATAGCAGCTGGAGGCTAGGAAAGGGTGTAGTGGTAGTACTGGTGTGAGAAATACCAGGAATCCTACCGCGATATGACTGAAATACTGTTAAAAGTGGCATTAAATCCCATTCAATCAATCAAACTCATTAGAATCATCTCAGTAAGATGATACTAATGAGTCTCAACAACATAGGCTAAGGGTTTAACAAAGGTTCTGTGATGATGTATGTATGCAATTCAATGAATCCCTTGTATATTTCACAATAAATTTTCTTTAACCTATTCCCACACAATAACGGTTTTTGACGCCCCCTAAAGAAAAACAATTGGAAAAATGAAAAAATTGCTTGCAACAAGCTATTTCTTCATTCTCCACAATGTTTTCTATCCAGAAAGTTGAAAAAATCTGGAATTTCTTTATCTTAAATTGACGTCTGCAACTCCTTTCAATTTGGACCCGTCTAAAATTCTGTTGTCTAGTTATGGGTTAAGCAACTGTTCCCTCAAGCAAACATTCTTTGGTCGTCCATTTAGTGGTTCCTCAATACAAGATTTACTGTATATTTAGAGTCTAGGTATTAATGAATGAAAATAGATGTTGTCAGCTTCACTGTAGCAGTATTGTTTGAAATGCTGTATCAATGCTTGTACTGCTTGCTAACTTTTGTTCAGTGTTTTTGTGCCAATTTACTTTTCTTCAGATCATTGTTGTTCTGGATTTAGTCAATGGAATATATGTATATATGTGAATCTTATGTTATTTTAGGCATGCAGTTGTTAGAATTTGATGGTTAAGTTTTTACCACTCAATATCGCATTTTCATGCTTTAGGGAAATTAAGATTCAGAAGATGGTGTCAATAAAAGAGAAAGTGCATGTAACAATAATTTTCTTTTTTTATTCGCACAATGTTTGTCTCCAAATACAGCACACTTTTTCTTTCATTTTAAACACATTTTTGTCGGACTGTCAATCTAGAGGTGTTCGATCCCCGACGGCGGCACTCATCCTTCCGACTTTTTATCTCTCACCAATGGGTCGATAATCGTAGACCTATGTGGGATAGCAGCTGGAGGCTAGGAAAGGATGTAATGGTATTACTGGTGTGAGAAATACCAGGATTCCATTGTTAGGTGCTCCAGCCGCCACAATATAACTGAAAGATTGTGGAAAGCAATGTAAAACCCCATTCAAACAAACAAACAAAATAAACACATTTTGTTTTATCTGATGTAATTTCTGTACGTTTCTAGCACTCTTAATTTTTAGCTCCACAGGTTGAAAGCCAGAGAGCTATTGTCATGGCGTTGTGTCTGTCGTGTGTTCGTACGTCTGTCCGGTCGTCCGCCCGTCTCTAATCTTATACTTTGAAAATATTCTCCTCAGAAAGTACTGTACAGATTTCAACCAAATTTCACAGAAATAACCCTTAGGTGACCCTCTATCAGATTCATACAAAGAATTTCAATCGGATGAAAAACATTGCTTTAAAAGGCGGGGCTAATTTCCATATATGGTGAAAGCTTTGAAAATCTTCTCAGAGACCGGTGGATGGATTTCAACCAAATTTCACAGAAATGATCCTTCGGGGAACCTTTATCAGATTCCTTCAAAGAATTTTGATTGTATGAATGGGCGGGATTAATTTCCATATATGGTAAAAGCTTTGAAAATCTTCTTCTCAGATACCCATGGATTTCAACCAAATTTCACAGAATTGATCCTTCGGGGAACCTTTATCAGATTCCTTCAAAGAATTTTGATCAGATGAAAAACATGGCTTTAATGTGCGGGCCTATTTCCATATGTGGTAAAATCTTTGAAATTCTTCTTGTAGAAACCAGTTGATTGATTTCAACCAAATTTGACCGTGTCGATCCTTTGGTGAACCTTTTATCAGATTATGAAAAAGAATTTTTATTGGATGAAAAAAATGGCTTTAACGGGCTGGGCTAATTTCCAGGCTAATTTCCATATATGGTATATACTGAAAACTGTAAATTTCTCAGAAACCTGTTGATGGATTTCAACCAAATTTCAAGGGAATGATAACCAGATAACTGTTTCTCAGATTCTCTCACATAATTTTGATTAGTTGAAAAACATGGCTAGTGTGGTGGTTGGTTATGTCCATATCTCATATACAGTGAAAATTTTACATAATGAATTTTACATGACTTGACTTTTGTAAAAACACTGAAAAGTTCTGTAGAACTATTTCAAAGATTTCAATGATTTAGATTTATTTTCATTATATTCAGTTTATTTTAACTAATGAAACTTGCTTAAACAGTATTTTCATGCTTGTGGAGCGATACAGGCGCTCAAGCGCCTCTAGTTAATTTTGTGGTAATCTGTTTAAGTTCACCTTCTTTCTCCTTCATAGTCCATGCAGTTTCAATACTTTTGCATCCAAAATATCATCACAGTTGTTTGATGGGTGATAATTTATTTTACAGAGAACATGATCACCCTGATCTCCAGAGTGAAAATGAAATCTAACGCTCTGAATTTTTGTGACCAAATTTTTGACATTAGATATACTTAAAGAATTTTTTATGCATTAACCCATTCCCACACAACAAATTTTTAGACTGGTCCAAATTGAAAGAAGTTGCAGACGACAATATCAAGTTGATGGAATTTAAATTTTTTTCGCCTTTTTAGGTAGAAAACATTGTGGATAATGAAGAAATGGCTTGATACAAGCATTTTCTTCATTTTCCAAAATGTTTTCCAAAGCTGTATAATTGAGGCGCGTAAAAAGGAGGGCTTGAGTGGGAATGGGTTAAGACTACAAAACATCTGGCTATTGGTAGAGGTATACATACAAATTTCTCAACAGTAGGGTGTTATATTGATAAACAGCAAAAAAGGTAGGGTACCCTCAAATAAAGATTCACATGATGATCAAAAGATAACATTTATGTTTTCAATACCAATTGTGTCCACCTTTAGCATCTCCAACAGTATAACATCGCCTCCTCATGGATCTTAGAACATTTGTGAACACTTCCTGAGGAAACCATCTCCATTGCTCAATAAGGGTCCATTCAAGATCCCCTAAGGTCTGATGTAGATAAACTTGCTGACAGACAGTGCAGTCTAGCTTGTCCCACATATGCACTGATCAAACCGTCAACACGGTTATGTAAAAGAAGCTTTCTGACTTTCATGGTGGTCATGGTGACCTATTGCAATTGTGTTTTATCCGTCGTCATGCATTAACTTTTTACATTTTCGACTCTGAAGAACCCTTTTGACGCATCCTCATGAGAAGGCACTTCAGATTTGTACATGTCTTTTGGGCCCCATAAAGGTGCGAAATGGGTAAACCTTCTTGTCATGAACCGACTTTCAGATTGGATTCACATTTGGTATGTAGAGTCTTTAGGGCAAGGACTTTTTAAGTTTGTACAAGAAAAAAAATCATTTGAGAAATGGTCGGGGGGCAAAGATGGTGGGGTGCATAAGCTTACATAGTGACAAGTTTGAAAATATTTTCCAAACAAACCAAAACATCTACAGCTCTGATATTTGGTATGTGGCATCAACTGGTAGACCTCTATCAAGATTGTATATATTTTGGCCCCAGGGTCAGAATTAGTCCCATTCCCTGACATCACAAGTTTAACATAGGCTTTATAGTGAAAATTTTAAAAATCTTCTTATCCAAACCAGAAAGGCCTGGACTTTTGATTTTTGGTATGTAGCATTATCTGTTGGACCTCTATCAAGATTGAATAAATTATGGCCCTAGGGTATGAATTAGCCCATCCCCGGCTTCATAATTATTTCATAGGTGTTATACAGTGAAAAATTTAAAAATCCCTTCTCCCAACTGGGCGGGTTATAGCCTTGATGTTTGGTGCGTATTATCATCTGGTGGACCTTTAAGAAGATTGTATAAATTAAGGCTCAAGGGTCAGAAGTAGCCCATTCCCAGACATCATTAGTTTAACATACATAAGCTTTTATAGTGAAAATTTCAAAAATCTTCTTCTCCCAAACAAAACGGCTTAGAGTTTAGATATTTGGTATGTAGCATCATCTGGTGAACCTTTAACAAGACTGTATAAATTAAGCCTCACGGGTCAGAATAAGCCCTTTCCCAGACATCATTAGTTTAACATACATAAGCTTTTATAGTGAAAATTTTATAAATCTTCTTCTCCTAAACAAGACGGCCTAGAGCTTAGATATTTGGTATGTAGCATTATCTGGTGAACCTTTATCAAGGTTAATCTGTGTACAGCAGCCAGTCAAGGGAGAGGGCCAAATTGGCTGCTGTTCACAGATTGGCTGCTGTTCACAGTATTCATAGGGCGGCCAGTGGCCATACCATATTTGGTTAGCTCATTAACAGAACACGAAACTTTAGACTACTCCAAATTCTAAGAAGGTCTAAGCTTCCATTTAAGTGTCTTTTAAAAAAAGAAAAGGCAATTTGTACCATTTCAGATAGAAAATATTGTGACTGAAGTGAAAATATCTTGTTATAAGTAAAGTGTAAGAAGGCATGTAAAACTCACAAAATTTGAACATAGTGGACCAATTACGTTCATTTGGCCATATGTGGTGTCCATAAACCTTTTGTAACACAAATCATCAATGTTTTCAAATGAGACATTCTTTTGGACACGCTTTGCCGAAGGATCACCATTTTAATATTCCTCGAGAATTTCTCGACAACCTACACCGAACTCACTAACAATAATCCTAGAAGAACATCCAGATTCAAGCATGCGAACAACTTTCACACGATCCACTAGAAAGAGGAACCTAAGGTTAGAGAGCAACATTATAGCGAGATTTGACAGCAATAGCAAGTTTTCATTCATTTTAAAGACCCCAAGAAATCAGTTCACTATATGTGTAAACAACCTGTAATGCTCAAGTTCATTTTATTTAAGAGACTCAACAACTCAAAAAATTCCCTATCCTTTATCAATAATCATCACTCAAATCGACCAAATAAATACCGGTATTAATGGCTAATTACAAGTCAATTAATCAACTACACGGGATTAAGTCGATAGTTGGCTGTTTATATCTTGTACATTACGATAAGGCGACTTCGGCAGTTACTATAGTAGTGATTATCGGTTTTTTCGAACACGACTAATTAAGTCGCATGTTTTGTAAGATGACAGTTGTTAGGTGCAATATACTGTTGACAATAGAACAATTAAGGTGACCGCTGGCCGCATTTCAGGAGATCACACTATTCATAGTGCAATTAAAGAAGGAATTTGCACGGGGGAACTTGAGTGGCCACTGTCGGCAGATTTGCCGCTGTGCACGCAGATTTGACTGTTTCTTATTTTTTGATTTTTTAATCCTTATTTGTGACATAAGACAAAGTCCTTTTCAGAACTGCACTGAAAGGCCCTAATGTTTGAATAGTATTGCCTTTCTTAATTTTTTGAACAACTTTAACCTTAAATATCAAACAGATGATGTCATCTTAGATGGAAACCTATAAGTCATAACTAAAGTATGAATTAGCCGTAATTACGATTTTTCTGTTACCCAACTAACAAAAATGCTTCAAATAAATATTAGCAGATGTCATAGTTCAAAGTTCTTTTCCAGTCTAAATGAATGATTTGATTGGTTGATTATTTCTTTGATTGACAACTGGTTTCAGTTAGTTATGCTGTTTGGCTTTGGCAAAATTTATTTTCAATGAATATTGCTGAGAGTGAAGTTTTGATTTTTCAAGCATGTGCATAATTTTGCAATAATTTCCCCAATAAATGATTGTTTGTAGTTTTGCTTGACTTGGTAGAAATATTGTTTGTAGCAAGTCCTTGTTTGTAGTCCCCAACAGACTTTCTCACAATTGAAAAATTTAACTTGGAAATGCTCAAACTTTAGCTGAATGTTAAAGCACAACTTTGGTGATTAGCATTTTACATTAGCAAGTGTAAATAGAATCAACCCTTGTCATGCTGAATATAATTCTCCATAGCAGTGAATATAAAAGAAAGAGCTGAAAGCACTGGAGGAATTAAGAGGTTAATATTTTTTGTTGGACATTTGTTTCGTAAGAAAACTTTTGAAGCTAAAGAGACTAGCAGGTGGTGAAGACTAAGATCAGACTGCACATCTGTGCAGGCTGATCTTAGTCTATACCTCCTGCCATAGCAGTAGTATTCAAGTTTCAGCATGACAAGGGTTAAATATTATTTTTTGTAAAATAAAATAGATTCCTGAAATCCAACAAATACATTTAGGTTCCTTTAACCCATCACATGATGACAAAATTTTAGACTTATTCAAATTTCATGAAGTTGAAATCAACAATTTCAAGTCGATGGAATTCTAGATGTCAGTCTTTTTGAGAAGATAATGAAGATATTGCATTTTACTTTTCTAAAGATTTTTTTGAAGGGTGTAAATATACCTGTATCGTGTTAGATTTGGTGAATCTTGCTAAAATTAAGGTTTTGCACTTTCAAAAGCCTTTCATGAAATCTCAGAACACAGAGGTGCATTTTCTTCAATTAGATTGGTAACAATCTAATTAAGGAAATAAACCCATTACCACTCAAGAAAATTTCAGACTGGTCAAAATTGAAAGAAGTTGCAGACGACAATTTAAAGTTTATATATATGTTACAATCAATTTCTTTATTTCACGCAATGTTTTCCTAACCGTTTTTCTTGATTGACGTCAAAAGGTGTCATTGAGTGGGAATTGGTCAAGATTGTGACTTCAGACTGACTTTTTAAGCAATTAAATGAGAATTTTAGAAACTCGTAAAAATTTGAGCATAGTCAACATTGGCTTAACCCATTTCTAGATGACAAAATTCTAGACTTTGAATGAAAGATGTTGCATACGACAATTTCAAGTTGGTGAAATTTAAAAATCTTAGTCTTTTAGGGTAGAAGATATTATGGACATTGCAGAAATTGCTCTTTACAATGTCTTCAGAATCTATTTTCTGGAGGAAAACAAATTAGGGTGTCATTTTCCTCTCTTGTCAAAAGTAGTGAGGATGGGTGAGTTATGGGCTAGGCCTCTCAGGGGAAATGACTGACAATTATAAGTGTGGGACCCAGACTGCAAAATATTCAATACTGAACTATAGGGGTTTGGGCATTTTCTCCAAAAATTCAGGGGCCCAGCCCAAAAAACAGGGGCCATGGGCAACTGGGCCCCTGTTAGTCTTTTTCCCTGCCTCTCATCCATTTCCTACAGGTTTGAGCTTGTGTGCTTACTGATATTTCTTGTTTTTTCAGATGTCAGTATGGCCAAGTCAGAACTACAGCAGAGATGTGATACAGACAAGGTTTGACTTTCTTTTCTATTGTTTCAAAGGCTTTTTTATTAGAGGAAGCTTTGAATTCAGCTTGTGTCCGATATACAAAATCAGATTTTAAGCCGCTCTGGCACAGATCATGAAAGAAAAAATTTGGCTCTCAATTTCTAAATTTCTAACTATAATGCTTTCAAAAAGGTGATTAAACTGATTTTGAAATGATTGTTAACCCTTGTCATGCTGAGCCCGGAATATTCCGGTTTTGGCAGGAGGTATAGACCAAGATCAGTCTGCACATAAGTGCAGTCTGATCTTGGTCTACATCTCCTGCATGTTCTTTTCCTGCCAAAGTTGTTTATGATGTTTATTTCTAAAAGAAATATTGATTTTAGAACAACAAGTTCTATCAGTGCTTTCAGCTCTTTGATTTTACAGCAATTCAGTAAGGTTATTTATACAGCATAACAAGGGTTAAAAAACTTTGAAAAAGGAAAGAAAAGAAGCAGAACTATTTCGTGTAGGAAGTCGGAAAAAACCCAGCAAAGTACAAACCAAATGGAACCGTAATTTTTTGCGTAAATATGTTATCTGCCTCCAGCTGCTTATCCCATTAAGGTTTGCAAGTATCTATCCATGGGTTGGAGACAAAAGGATATTTGCTGCGACGGGGATTGAACCTGGGACCTCATGATTGTGAGTCTGATGCACTACCAAATGCGCTATGGCTGCGACAGAAATTTAGTTTGAAGAAAGAATATTTATCATGAAATTGTCATTTATAACTATTGGATAAGAAGGTAATTCTCATGTATCAAGTTTTCATGAAAATCTGTTCAATTCTCTAGAAATCTACTCGAGGCAAAATATGATACTATGCTCAGAGTGATAGCATTGTGTGAAGAGAAAAACTATGTTCTTTGATTTTGCCAAGATTGTATCAGAATAATGCAGCATGATTTTACAAAATTAATGATCCCTGATTTTATCAGCTTGATGTTAACTCTTGTCATGCAGTACTTAAAGAGTTGTTTAGCATGAATTTTTACTTTCAAATGACCATCAGTTTCAATCTATGTAGTGGGGAGGTATATGTTTTTGGTAAAAACAATTTCTAGTAATTCATGTAAAGTTCACTGAATTTCATCCAATTAGATGTACATGTGTTTGATTTTTTGGTTCTTTTTCTTCACAGCAAGAATTCACTAACAGACTAAATTCACTACAGCAACAGTATAAGATGTTAAAGGTAAGGGATTTAATCAAACACAATATTTTATTGAAACCATGTCGAAAGAATCAAAATGGTAATATTTTTTTATAGAGAAATACATGTACAGTAAATCTTGTATAAAGCAACCACTCAAAGGACAACCAAAAAGTGGTTGCTTAACCCTTTCCCACACAATGACACTTTCAGATGCCCCTCAAGAAAAAAAGTTGGGAAAACATCACGTAAAATGAAGAAATTGCTTGACACAAGCAATTTCTTCATTTAAACAATATTTTCTACCCAGACAGTTGAAAAAAAAACTAAAATTCATACACTTTAAACTGGCGTCTGCATTTTCATTAAATTTGGACCAGTCTAAAATTTTTGTCATCTGGTAATGGGTTAAAAGAATTGTCGCTTAACACACTTTTTAGCAAAAAATATGAGGGATTGGTTCAGGTACATACACTGTAATTCCTCTATAACGCTGCCGGGCACAGCGCTGACTCCATTATAACGCGGGGTCCGCTTGTCTCCCAAAATTTTGAGGGGGGGCAATACGGGTTTCAGATGCTGAGATACGACGTTAATGCTGATTTGGCCGTGATTTTTTTATCCCGTCTTCGGCCCACTCGAAGAAAAAGGGTTGCACATAAAAATCGATAATTACCCGAAGCCAGGTAAGTTTTTAACACCTTACGTGGACGGTCCTGGACATTAATGCATTACTTCAGAGGTAATTGCTTTGTTTGATTGATGACACAGGTAGTGTTTCAATTTACAAAATCAGTTTGATTGTTTTGTCTTACTGTTTGACATTGAGATGATCAATGCCTTAGGTCTTTTATATTTTTGTAAATCAATAGAGAATAGGCACGCACCTCGGTATCCTTCAGTTACAAACCTTGAAGGTGGTGCGATTAAAATATCAGACTGTTTCACTCTCGGCGTTCTTAATTTTCTTCAGTCCCAGGTAGGACATGTTCTCAAAGTAATGCGCGAGCGTGAAATTAGACAAATTGTCTTGAGCCTACTATTTATTTCACTTCATAGTTTGATGGTATCCAGAGCTCATAGAGGATAGTAGCTTCAAGATAAAAATGCAACAATGTGCGTTGAAAACAATCAGTCGTAGTTGCGACGTTTTCGATATATACAGAAAATATGTGAATTGTAATTGTAAATGTCACAATA
Organism: Fragum fragum; assembly: GCA_946902895.1. NCBI lineage: Eukaryota > Metazoa > Mollusca > Bivalvia > Cardiida > Cardiidae > Fragum > Fragum fragum. The sequence goes on from OX336378.1 coordinate 5,158,841, forward strand.
TTGGAAGATTCTCATCCGAAACGGGATAGATAATTTCAGTAGATTAAAATAAAATACCGTTATTTTTCCGCATTTCTTTCAATAATCCGAAAATTTAATGCCATCCTGTATGATCAAACACACGGCACAAAGCTCGTCGCCAAATTTGAAGTCAAGTTTTTTGGGGTACAGTTTATTTTATTCTGAGGGAGGAAAGGTGATCAAAGGTGCCGCTGCCAGATGTTCAGCCATTTATGGGAGAGTTTCCGGAGTTGACACGTGCCAGGCGCGTACCCCGTGAGAATTCTTGCTGACCGAATTTTTTACTCTTGTCGTTATGAAGCCAGACATTCCGCCGTCTCGGATTTTTTCCGATTATTATGACCTTCATTTTTACGATTAAAAGTTAGGGGCAATAAAGTTTAATCCAGTTTTGTATACGTGCAACTGGTCGGTTTAAATTTTCGATCCGTAAATGACTAGGTTCAGATAGAGTTCTTTGTCGGTTTATTGTTACCGTATTTTTAACAATGGTAAAGAAATTAGACCAAGTCCATTACCGCGAAAGAGGTTCGAAGGTCGATCCTAGCGACATTTTCTCAAGGCTTCAGTAACCCCAGGTGTTCATCAACTCGTCGGTCTCCAAGAAGACGTCGCTTTGCGGATTTCTTAGATTTTATCCCTTTTGTGTAAGGATGGAAATATTTACGTCCGTGTAATTCAATTAGATTAATGCCGACGACTATCAAAATAATAAAACATGTCTCGGGTAAAAGTTCTAGCTTCTTTATATTGGGAGAAAGGGAACCACAATTTATAGACCTGTAGAAATTTACGGATTATTCAATCCTGATAGACCAGGAAGGTAAGGTTAGAAATTAATTCTCCGCACTCTGAATTTCGTCGGTTTCTGCTAAAATCTCGTAACTACAGTTGTTTTTCATTTCCTGACTAGTAACTTGTATAGAATTGTTACAGGAATTTTATCACGAATTATCGAGTGTTTGGTTCCGATTCAGACGGTTGAAAAATTCAGTTACGGCGGGGGGGGGGGGGGGGGACAGCGTTATAGCATAATAATTCCACTTCTTCCGCTGTTTCATTTCTTGGACCCCACCAACAGCGTTATAGTGGAGCTGCAGTGTACATAAACTATTACAGAATTCTCGCTTAATCCAATGTTGTTGATGCTCATTATAATTGTCTCAATGAGTTCCAACAACATAGTTATGATTTTACTTCTTGGTGAAATTCCTTCAGGTTTTGATTTCATAAGAGGGAATTCAATTATGGTCTCTAAATGGACATGGTTGCTTAATAGAGATGGTCACTGGACCAAGATCAACTGTATTTAGTAAATCCTTGGGTGCAAAGATATTGTTAAGATAATTGTTCTAACAGGATTTTTTTACCGTGGATGTTTTGTGGCAAACAGTATACAGGCAAATAAAATGATTTATCAGCTTAACCCTTCTCACACAATGATGCTTTTTGACGCCTCTCTAGAAAAAAGCTAGATCATATGAAAAATATGGCTTTTATGGATGGGGCCAATTTTCAGATATATGTGAAAAGTTTGAAACTCTTCTCTGATTTTACTTGATTTCAAGCAATTTCTTCTTTTCCTACAATGTTTTCTCAATTATAAAATCACAAGGATGTAAAAACCAGGGATTGAATAGGAAAGTGTTGATTAACTACTATCTCACAAAAAGGGCATGTCTGAAGTCTGATCTTAGTACACACCTCCTGCCTATACAGTTATATTCCGTGTTCAGCTTGACAAGGGTTAATACTTCTTTTGGAAAAAAAAAATCTTCATAAACAACACTGGTTTGAAAAGGTAAACACTTCTGGCTTAGATTAAAGTTATACTGTGTTTATGTGCAGGCTGATCTTAGTCAATACCTCTAGCTTAAAATTAAATATCACAGGTTCTACATAACAAAGGTTAACATTTTGTTGGGAGTTTCATTCTTGCGAAGTCCAATTTCTTCACACACAATTAACATCCCCACCTCTCTCTCTTTGGTAAAGAGCATAGTTATTGTACAGAGCATTTTTACGTTTGACTTGAAATATTGTACCATTTTTCTTTTGATTTCCATGGAAAGTAAATGACAATTTTGCAAAAGGTTACAATTATAACACATCTGTTTCTTCTTTTATTGATGATAGATGATAGCTTCATGATATATGGGCAGACAATTTTATTTGTACACCTGTGACAAAAGTATGAAAAGAAACTTCTTAGAATATTTTAGACTGGGAGAACATACTGCCCTTCAAATATTAAAGGACTAGTCCAGCCCAGATATGCATTTTTTACTTTTTGCATTTCCTATTTCATTATCCTTTTTTGTTTACTAATCTGCTATTCCGATGGCGATGTGAAAGCTGCTTTTGTGTTAATCAGCACAGGTGTGCAAACGGAAAAATCCAATTAGCGAGCTCCAAATCGATTCGGATGATAACCCCGTGTGACGTCACGATCTGTACCGACGCTTTACTCTTACTGTGTTTACATGTATGAATAGGAAGTTTTCTGGCATAAAAATCACTCATAAAAATGAATAAGAGTTAATCATGCAAAAAGGAACGAAAGAGGGTGCTAGTAAACTTGCTGGCGGCATGCGTTGCGTCGCTGCAAATTGTGGAAATAGATATATAGACGGGGTTTCTATGCACGCTTTTCCGAAAGATGCTATGCGGAGAAAACAGTGGACAGATTACGTAAAAGTGCAACGGGTATGGGCCAACGAATTATTCTGTGCTTTGTTCGGATCATTTTGAAAGAGATTGCTTTCCTTTTAAATATTTTTTTGAAAAAGAACTAATGGGTATTGCTCCAAAGCTGGTTCAACTGAACAAGGATGCTGTTCCGTTATTATTATACCCCCCACAACGAAGTTAGGGGGGGGGGGGTATACCTGAATCAGGTTGCCCGTCCGTCCGTCTGTCCGTCCGTCCGTCCGTCTGTTGACATAATTTTGTGTCCTCTTCTCCTCCCACATTTTTTGACCAATTTTGCTGAAATTTTATCAGGTTGTTTCCTATCATATGAAGTTGTGCACCTGCAATTTTCATCTTGATCCAGTCGTTAGTTTCCGAGTTATGCCATTTTGAACTTTTTAATGGGGGGGGGGGGGAGTAGTCAAAATTTAAAATTGCAAAACTCAGTAACCATAAGGGGAGTTACCAAATTTGGTAAGTAACATCATCTTGTTGACCTTTACAAAATATCGAACGGTTTATTTCCTGAGGTCAAATTTGACCCCGCCCCCCCGGGGGTCAAAAATTTAACATAGGCTCATATTGACTTTTCGTGGATATAATTTTGTGTCATCATCTCCTCACACAGTTTTCTTTAACATAGGCTCATATTGACCAACCTTTCCTAATCAGTCAACTCTAGCAACAAACACAAAATCAGAAAGAGGTGGAGGGTTGGCAATATTCATCCACCATGACATGCATGTGATTAAACAGCTTCAAATTCCACTCCTTCATAGAAAAGCCTTTTTAGCGGTGTGGGGGGTATTCTCGTCAGCCCTTGAGGGCGACAGCTCTAGTTTACAATGTTTTCTACCTTAAAGGACAAAGCTTTTTTTCAAATACATCAAGTAAAATTATCGTCTGCAAAATTTTTGAACTTAGACCAGTCCGCGGTTTTGTCATGTGATAATGGGTTAACCGTAACCCAAAATCAATAATCAACAATGTTTTCTACCTTGAAAGACTTTCTTTTAAATATCACCAAGTAAAAAAAGTCGTCTGCAAATTCTTTGAACTTAGACCAGTCCATAATATTGCGGGTCCTCTCATAACTGATTATTCTAAAATATATTATTGCAAACACCCTTTATGAAAAGAAGACACGTACGGACTTTGCAAGAAATATCTCCCTTTTCCATATTGTTTTATTCTGCGGGATTTTTTATTAAAAAAAAAAGAAAAAAAAATCTTTATATCTTTTTGGTCAGTAAGTGGAACCATGTTATGACATATTGGTTGACTGGTCAAAATCGAAATACTGCGTTACAGACGAAAATCCATTTTGCACAAATTAAAAAATGTGGTGCCTGACAGGATAGGAAACATTGAGAGAAAAGACGAAATTGCTACCTAGATTTTTCTGCTTTTCTTTTTTATTTTCTTATATATTGATAATTATTTTGACAATGCGTAAAAATGCGGGATCGTATTTTAATGGTTAACTATCGTGAAAAATTCTAATTCGAAGGGACTATAATTTTTAAAGCTACAGCAAGCCCTCTTCGAAAAGGCATTTTTTGTCTGAGGACGGGTGGCGTAGACGACGACCACTGGCCATATTTCATTAAAAGAAAACTCTGAAAATCTCCACGATAGGTATATGCCGTACATCAAGGTATAAAATCAGGTGCGAACGTAATCTGGTTCGAAAAAGGAAATTGACACGAAAATCGGTTTTCTTACGTAACGTACGTTAAGTCTTTTTTCTGCAACAAATATACAATCTATACTCTGTTTTTATTTAAATAAATTAGTTAAATTCAATCAATTACCATTTGTTACTTAGAAGTCTCCTTTCGTCACTCGTTGATTCGTCACCCGGCATGGATGTTTCATGGTCCGATGTATCGGACAAGTACGGTTCGAATTGATAAGGTTGGATAGATTCGTAAATATCTGCCTGTTGTCCATATTCTAAATCTAAAGATTCGGCATCGGATCCGAATGGTGAGGACCCACATGAAAGTGAAAGATCGCAACTTGTGTCCGATATACTGTCTTCATTCGCTATTCCCCCAGTGTGTAAATAGAGCACCTCTACAGAGGCTGACGTCATCGGATTATCGGGCCTTTACAGGTTGCGATAGCGGAAGTGTACATCTCGACAGGTAAAAATCGAGACTTTACACAGCAATTACTGCAAAACTACAAATATTTGAATGGTGCGATAAAGTGTAGTGTCCTGTATAAACATCGCTTTGTTTAAATTTAAAGAAAATAGAATTTTTTTTTCTGGGCTGGACTAGTTCTTTAAGCTTTTTTTTCCGATATTTTGATGCCCCTCCAAAATTAAATTAGGTAAAAAATGTAGGAAAAGACAAAATTCCTTCTTTTCTATTAACCCATTACCAAATGGCATTTTGTGACGCCCCGGAAGAAAATTTCTTCAATCACCACAATGTTTTCTACCAAGAAATTTGAAAAAATAAAATTTCATAAACTTAAAATTGTCCTCTGCAATTCTTTTCAATTCAAACCAGTCTAAAATTTTGTCTGGTAATGGGTAATTTTTTTCATCCAAGTATAAAACATACTTTCTAAAATTCATGTACATGAAAATTTTATTTAACAGTAATCAGTAATTGTTAATCCAATATCAGATGACAAAGTTTGGGATTGGTCTAAATTCAAAGATATTGCAGACAACAATTTTCAGTGGGTGAAATGTAAAAATACTTCTTCTCTTGTTGGAGAAAACTAAGTTGGAAATAAGATAATTGCACATTACAAGCAATTTTATCATTTTACACACTGTTTTCCTGAGCCTTTTCTTATGGGGTACTTTATGAAAAATTTTGAATTTGACAATATAGTTGGAATTTGATTGAAAGCTACATGATTGTGATTGAATGATAGTTATTGAATGATAGTGATTGAATGATAGTGATTGAATGATAGTGAGCGAACGCTGAACGCTTGTTCTTGAACACAAATGGAACTCTTTCTAGGCATGAGGTGACTGTTCAATCAATAAAACAATGCACTCCTACATTGGCAATCAACATGAAGGAAAATATCATTATTATTTCTTGACTTTGAATCACTGAAATTAACCTTTTCCTGTTTGTCAAAATTTTAGACTTGTTCGTATTGGAAGAAGTTGCATACAACAATGAAAAGTGGAGCATTTTGAAAGGTAACTAGCCAACCAACAAAGATGGAAATACTGTGGGCAAAGAAGAAAATGCTTGTTAAATGCAATTTCTTCTTTTCCCACAATGTTTTGTCAACTATGAAATCACAAAAATAAATAAAACCAGGGATTGTACAGGAAAGGGTTAATGTAAATGAAAATATTGACTGCTGAAACTGATATTGCAATTTAATTATCAGAATGATTGAACTCTGTTTATTGAATGCTTTCACGTATTGGAACACAGTGATTGCTACCAGATTGGACACTGAATGCTGATTGAACATGATTGCCCAGAATGCGATGGAAATGATTGTCAAATTAAGGATGTTCTGTACTTTAGTATATAAGCAGATTTTTGGTGGGAAAGATAATGAGGACTCTTCTTGTATGTTTGCAGAGCCAACATGAAGATATGGAAAATGATTATAGTAAATTACAGAATGAGAGAGAAACAGAGCAAGAACAACAGAAAAAAATAGAAGAAGAAAGAAACATAGAATATAACAAATTTAAACAGGAAAAACTTCTAGAGGTTTCTAGTCTAAAAGGTAACTAGTCTAAATTAATCCTTTCCTTTGGTCTTGTCCAGTTTGATAGAAGTTGTAGAAGACAATTGAAAGAGAGTGCAATTTGAAAACTAACCAACCTATAGGGTAGAAAATATTGTGGGAAGAGACAAGCAATTTTTCTTTTCCCACAATATTTTCTCAAGTATAAAATCAAAGGGACTTAAAAATAAGGGATCACACAAGAGATGGTTAAACAGATGCATTCTGAAATATTTTTAGGGATCAAAAGTGGCGCAGTGGTCAGAGTTTGCCGACCTGTAATCTTAGAGAAGTCAAGGGTGGATGATTCAAGTTAAGGCTGTACCACTGGTTTTCTTAACCCTTGTCATGCTGAACTTGGAATATTCCGGTTTGGGCATAAGTACAGTCTGATCTTGGTCTACACACCCTGCTTGAACTTTCTTGCCAGAGTTGTTTATGTAATTGATTTCTAAAAGAAATATAGAATTTTGAACTACAAGTGCTATCAATGCTCTCAACCCTTTGATTCTACAGAAATTCAGTAAAATGAATGATACATCATGACAAGGGTTAACTTTTGACATAAGTCACTGCATCATGCATCATTTACCCACTTTTATCAGATCCTAAATAGTGTGCCTAATTGATAGCTTGCAACCCCCACCCACTAATTCCAGTGGCCACACTCTCTATCTCCGACAGGTAGTTCCTCTGTTAGTATCTGATTAAAACCTCAAAACTACAGCTTGAAATAAGCTGTAAATACAAGTTTTTTATCGAACACTGACAAATTTGAAGATAGTTAAAAGCGGTATCAAACACAATGAGGGATACATATGGGCCAAATGACAACCACTTTAACCGATTCCCACACAATCCCGCCCAAGATATAAGCTTTGGAAAACATTGTGGATAATGAAGTAATAGTTTGATACAAGCAATTTCTTCATTGTCCACAATATTTTCTATCCTAAATGATAAAGAATTTTGTGTTATCCCATTCCCACACAATGACGCTTTTAAACGCCCCTCAATATAAAAGCTTTGGAAAGCATTGTAGACAATGAAGAAATTGCTTGTTACAAGCAATTTCTTCATTATCCAAAATGTATCCTACCCCAAAAGACAAAGATTTTAAAAATTTCAACAAATTTAAATTGTCGTCTGCAACTTCTTTCAATTTGGACCGGTCTAAAATTTCACTATGTGGGAATGGGTTAAAACTGTCGTCTGCAACTTCTTTAAATTGAACCAATCTAAAAATGTCATTGTTTGTAACTGGGTTAAACTATCACGTAGCATTAATCTTTAAATTGACATATTTGCTGGCCACGCCCACTGAGTGTTGAAGTCACTGTTAAACCCTTTCCCATTTTTAGCTCACCTGAGCACAAAGTGCGAGGTGAGCTATTGTGATCGGTCGTTGTCCGTCGTCCGTCCGTCCGTCTGTTCGTCTGTCCGTCCGTCCACAATTTCTTTAAAAATCTTCTCCTCCTAAACCAGTAGGCCAATCATACTGAAACTTTGCAGGGATGTTCCTTGAGTGAAGTTCTACAAAAGTTGTTTAAAGAATTTAATTCCGTCAAAAACTCTGGTTGCCGCGGCATGTGAAAATGGGAATCTTTAGTAAATCTGTAAAAATCTTTAAAAATCTTCTCCTCCTAAACCAGTAGGCCAATCAAGCTGAACTTTTGCAGAGATGTTCCTTGGGTGAAGTTCTACAAAAGTTGTTAAAAGAATTTAATTCCGTCAAAAACTTTTGTTGCCGCGGCATGTGAAAATGGGAATCTTGAATTAATCTGTAAAAATCTTTAAAAATCTTCTCCTCCTAAACCAGTTGGCCAATCAAGCTGAAACTTTGCAGGGATGTTCCTTGGGTGAAGTTCTACAAAAGTTGTTAAAAGAATTTAATTCCGTCAAAAACTTTGGTTGCCGCGGCATGTGAAAATGGGAATCTTTAGTAAATCTGTAAAAATCTTTAAAAATCTTCTCCTCCTAAACCAGTAGGCCAATCAAGCTGAACTTTTGCAGAGATGTTCCTTGGGTGAAGTTCTACAAAAGTTGTTAAAAGAATTTAATTCCGTCAAAAACTTTGTTTGCCGCGGTATGTGAAAATGGGAATCTTAAGTAATTCTGTAAAAATCTTTAAAAATTTTCTCCTCCTAAACAAGTAGGCCAATCAAGCTGAAACTTAGCAGGGATGTTCCTCGGGTGAAGTTCTACAAAAGTTGTTAAAAGAATTTAATTCCGTCAAAAACTCTTGTTGCCGTGGCATGTGAAAATGGGAATCTTTAGTAAATCTGTAAAAATCTTTAAAAATTTTCTCCTCCTCAACCATTGGGCCAATCAATCTAAAACTTTGCAGGGATGTTTTTTAGGTGAAGCTCTTCAAAAGTTGTTAAAAGAATTTAATTCCGTGAACTCTTGTAACTGCGGCATATGAAAATGGAAATTTTAGAATATCTTTGTTGTCTTTTTTTTTAACAGACTACAAGGCCAAAGGCATTTATATTTTATATAGAGCTCAATCATATTGTTCTCAACCAAGTTTTTTTAAATATTTAAACATGGCCCTTCCCAAGGCATCCAAGGATATGAAAAACGCCCAATAAGAGCATGTTCAAATATTTTCCACTCCTCATGTATAAGTTGTAATGCATTCATATTTTGATTTATAGTACATCCAGATTGTTCTCTACCAAGGTTGCTAAAATTACACCCATTGAAGTTGCAGACAGTAATAAGAGTTTGATTGAAATCTAAATACAAAGAATTTCAGGTAGAAAACACTGTGAGAAATGGATAAATTGCTTGTCACTCCCTTTCTCACTATGTATTTTTCAAACCTGTTTTCCCTGAAGGTGACAAATTCTGGGATAGTTTGGTAATGGATTAAACTATAAAGCCAAAGGCATTCATTATTATTGTAAAGCATTACTGGATTGTTTTGTACAAAGCCCAAAATCTTATATATCTTTTATTAATTTTGCTCAAGTTGTGTCTTTTTTACACTAAAAAGTACTGTAATTTGGAGATGCCTCAGGTGAGCGATTTAGGACCATCATGGTCCTCTTGTGATTATGGGAAGGTTCTATTTGAAAGCACGGGAAAAGGGGGCTTAATGACAATTTCATTGTTTACACTCTAGGGGCCACAATACTGGCTAAATTTTCATGAAAATTGCTCAGAATGATTATTAGATCCTAAGGATCCTAAGGATTATTCCTATTGATTATTGGAAGGGTTTTGTTAAAATTATGGGAAAAGGAGTCTTAGTGATAACTTCTTCCCTACACTATAGAGACCACAGTTATGGCTCAATCTTCATGAAACTTTGTCAGAATATTTGTTAGGTCATAACAAATGAACCTTATATATTATGGGAAAGTTCTTTTTAAAACACAGGAAAAGGGGCCTTAGAGATAATTTCTTTGTTAACACCATAGAGGCCAGAGTTTTGACTCAATCTGCATGAAACTGGTTTTAATCATTTGACTCCAGTTGAATTTTTTAGTTCACCAGACCAAAGGTCATGGTGACCTATTGCGATCGTGTTTTGTCCCGCATTGTGCGTCATGCGTTAACTTTTTACATTTTGGACTTCTTCTTAAGAACCCTAGGATGGATTTCAACCAAACTTGACAGGAAGCATCCTTATGGGAAGGAACTTCAGATTTGTACATGTCATGGAGTTATCTCCCCTTGGGGCTCAATAAGGGGTCAAAAAGGGCACACCTTTAAAAATCTTCTTGTCATGAAACGGCTGTCAGATTAGATTCACATTTGTTATTTAGAGTCTTTAGGGCAAGGACTATCAAGTTTGTACAAGAAAAAAAAAATCTTTCTTAAAATGGCCATGGTGGGGGTGCAAAGGTGTGTGTGTGTGGGGGGGGGGGGTTTACATAAGCTTACATAGTGACAACTTTGAAAATCTTTTTCTACCAAACCAAAAGACCTAGAGCTCTGATATTTGGTATGTGGCATCATCTAGTAGACCTCTATCAATATTGTATGAGTTATAACCCCAGGGTCAAAAGTAGCTCGTTCCCAGATGCCACAAGTTTAACAAAGGCTTATAAATTGAAAAATTCAAAAATCTTCATCTCCCAAACTAGAGGGCCTAGAACTTTGATATTTGGTATACAGCATCAACTGCTGGACCTCTATCAAGATTGTATAAATCATGACCCAGAGACAGAATTAGCCCTATCCCGGACGTCACAAGTTTTACAAAGGGCTTATATAGTGAATTTTTTGGAAATCTTCTCTCAAACTGGAGGGCCTAGAACTTTGATATTTGGTATACAGCATCAACTGCTGGACCTCTATCAAGATTGTACGAATTATTGCCTCAGGATTAAGATTAGCCCATTCCCGGGTGTCACAAATTTTACATAGTTTTATATAGTGAAATTTTTGGAAATCTTCTTCTCCCAAACCGGAGGGCCTAGAACTTTGATATTTGGTATACAGCATCAACTGCTGGACCTCTATCAAGATTGTACAAATTATTGCCTCAGGATTAAGATTAGCCCATTCCCGGATGTCACAAATTTAACATAGGCTTATATAGTGAAAACTTTAAAAATCTTCTTCTCTCAAACAGATAGGCCTAGAGCTTTGATATTTGGTATATAGCATCATCTGGTGGATCTCTATCAATATTGTATGAATTATGGCCCCAGGGTCGTATTTAGCCCATTTCTGGACATCACAAATTCTATAAAGGGCTCATATAGTGAAAATTTAAAACTCTTCTTCTCCCAAACAGGAGGTCCTAGAGCTTTAATATCTTGTATGTAGCATCACCTGGTGGACCTCGATCAAAATTGTATAGATTATGGCCCCAGGGTCAGAATTAGCCCGTTCCAAGATGTCCCAAGTTTAACATGGGCTTGTTTAGTGAAAACTTTTAAAAATCTTCTTCTCCCAAACTAAAAGGCTTAGAGCTTTGATATTTAGTATGTAGCATAATCTGGTGGACTTTTATTTGTTTTTGTGCTCTTTGGACTCAGGTGACCGATAAGGCCCTATGGGCCTCTTGTTTAGCTCACCTGAACACAAAGTGCGAGGTGAGCTATTATGATCGGTTGTTGTCCGTCTATCTATTTGTCCACAGTTCTTTAAAAATCTTCTCCCCCTAAACCACTCGGCCAATCAAGCTGAAACTTTGCAGGGATGTTCCTTTGGTGAAGCTCTACAAAAGTTGTTAAAAGAATTCCGTTCCGTGAAAACTCTGGTTGCTGCATCATTTGAAAATGGGAAATTTTAGTAAATCTTTGATTTTTTTTCCTCAGAAACTACAAGGTCAAAGGGGTTGATATTTCATATGTAGCTTAATCACATGGTTCTCTATCAAGATTTTAAAATTTAATCTCTGGGATAAAAAATGACCCTGCCCCTGAGGTCCGAAGTTTGGAAAATCCTTAAATAGAGCAAGTTCAAAAGACCTGTCCTAGGATATTCATATTTGGTATGTAGCATTACTAGACGGTTTATACTATATCACTTAAAATTGTTCTCCTAGGATCAAAAAGGCCCTGCACTAGGGGTCCAAAGTATGGAAAAACGCAAATTTGAACACAGATTCATCTATGTTTTTTGTTCAAGGAGCGTAGATATTTTTCAGAGAAAAATCGATGTTCCTGCCTGAAAGCTCTTTTTGCTTTTTTGTATTCTTGAAAATTCACATTTTTATTTTCGGTAGACTTTCTGGTTACAAGCCATGCATGACATTTTACACACATATCATAATGGAATGATGTTAACTCGCCATTCCAATACGGCTTTAAATACTTACGGTACTTTGATGGCGGGAATGATTTTGAGTTTGTTTTATGTCACGTAATTTGTCGTACATTTTAGAAATAATAGTTTGATAATTGTTACAATCCACATGCATGTTCAAATGTTTCGTTTTATGATTTATCTGTTGACTAAGAATACTTTTGTATGATCGTATTTGCTCGCCTTTCATGCATTTCCATTTAACTCTGTATTTTACCTCAGAGATGGGTACTGAGAAATTATACAGAAGGTCCAATTTGACATGGATTGGTCTATGATTAGACATGCTTCAACAATTATCTTTTATAATACTACAGGACTTTATACAATCGGACATATATTCAGGTATCAAAATATGGTCAATGAGAGAAGTTGATTTCAAATCATAGGAAATATAGGACGTTTGTGCTCCTGTGCATACGGGAAGTGTGTTTACAGATATTGAAGTTTTTTGCTACACCTATCTAAAGGTTTTATATAGACAGTGCTATTTAAGTGAGAGTTAAAATCGCCCATCATAAATACATTTTGATATTGTGAATACATATTGTAAATATCATGTAATTTTTAGCTCACCTGAGCACAAAGTGCAAGGTGAGCTATTGTGATCGGTCGTTGTCCGTCGTCCGTCCGTCTGTCCGTCTGTCCGTCTGTCCACAATTTCTTTAAAAATCTTCTCCTCCTAAACCAGTAGGCCAATCAAGCTGAAACTTTGCAGGGATGTTCCTTGGGTGAAGTTATACAAAAGTTGTTAAAAGAATTTAATTCCGTAAAAAACTCTAGGTGCCGCGGCATTTGAAAATGGGAATATTAAGTAAATCTTTAAAAATCTTTAAAAATCTTCTCCTCCTTAACCAGTAGGCCAATCAAGCTGAAACTTTGCAGGGATGTTCCTTGGGTGAAGTTCTACAAAAGTTGTTAAAAGAATTTTATTTCGTCAAAAACTCTGGTTGCCGTGGCATTTGAAAATGGGAATATGAAGGAAATCTTTAAAAATCTTTAAAAATCTTCTTCTTCTAAACCAGTGGGCCAATCAAGCTGAAACTTTGCAGGGATGTTCCTTGGGTGAAGTTCTACAAAAGTTGTTAAAAGAATTTAATTCTGTCAAAAACTCTGGTTGCCGCGGTATTTGAAAATGGGAATATTAAGTAAATCTTTAAAAATCTTTAAAAATCTTCTCCTCCTAAACCAGTAGGCCAATCAAGCTGAAACTTTGCAGGAGTGTTCCTTAGGTGAAGCTCTTCAAAAGTTGTTAAAAGAATTTAATTCTTTGAAAAACTCTTGTAACCGCGGCATATGAAAATGGGAAATTTTGGAAAATCTTTGTTGTCTTTTTTTCCACAGACTACAAGGCCAAAGGCATTTATATTTTATATAGAGCTTAATCATATGGTTCTCTACCAAATTTTTTGATATTTAATATCTGGGGTCAAAAATGGCCCCGCCCATAAGGTCCGAAGTTTGGAAAAATGCTTAATTAGAGCAATTTCAAAAGACTTCTCTTCTTTAACTATTAGGTCTAGGATATTCTTATTTGGTATGAAGCATAACTAGATGGTTTTGTACTTTATCACTAAAAGTTGTCTTCCTCGGGTCAAAAACTGCCCTGCACAAGGGGTCCAAAATTGGGAAAAACGCAAAATTTGAGTATGCTAAAAAAATTTCTTCATTTTAAGGAGGAGGGCATTTATATTTTTAGGGTAGCATAGCCTGGCTGTTATCTATCAGTTTTGATTAAATTATGCCTGTAGGTTTAATAAACCACCTTCCCTGGGTGTCCAAAGTTTGTAAAAATGCTCATTCAGACCATGTTGAATAGTCTTTTCCTCCAAATCTACAAAGTCTAAGGAACTCATATTTTGTATATAGCATAACCAGATGGTTCTCTACCATGTTAGCTAAAATCTTAGCCCTTGGATAAAACATGGCACTGCCCCAGAGGTAAAAAATTTTGGAAAACATCCAATTAGAGAAACATCAAAAGTCTTTTCCTTCTGAAATATAAGGTGATGGGCATACATAATTGGTATGTATCATGACTAAATACTTTTATACTATGTAACAGGAAAATATGCTCTTAGGATAAAAAAATGTCTCTACTCCTGGAGTCGAAAATTGCGTAAATCGCATTGAAAGATTTTCTTCCTGTTAAATATAGGTTCTGGAGTATTTACATTAAAAACATAGTATAGCATTATTGTTATCTACCATGTTTATATCCTTTGGACAAACATGGCCCTTCCCAAGGCATCCAAAGATATGAAAAACGCTCAATAAGAGCATGTTCAAATATCTTCCACTCCTCATGTATAAGTTGTAATGGAATATTTTGATTTATGGTACATCCAGATTGTTCTCTACCAAGGTTGCTAAAATAACACCCATTGAAGTATCAGACAGTAATTAGAGTTTGTTTGAAATCTAAATACAAAGAATTTCAGGTAGAAAACACTGTTAGAAATGGATAAATTTCTTGTCACTCCCTTTCTCACTGTTTTTTCAAACCTATTTTCCCTGAGGGTGACAATTTTTATTCTTGGATAGTTTGGTAATGGATTAAACTATAAAGCCAAAGGAATTCATTCTAATTGTAAAGCATTACTGGATTGTTTTGTACAAAGCCCGAAATCTTATATTTGTTTTATTTATTTTGCTCAAGTTATGTCTTTTTTATACTAAAAAGTACTGTAATTTGCAGATGCCTCAGGTGAGCGATTTAGGACCATCATGGTCCTCTTGTTGGAAATTTTAGACTAGTCCAAATTGTAAGAGTTTGCAGACGACAATGAAAACTGGATGCCATTTGAAATGAAACCGTCCTATGTGGTAAAAAATATTGTGGAAAAAGGAGAAATTGCTTGTTACAAGCAATTTCCTCTTTTTCCACGATGTTTTCTACAGTATAAAATCACAGGAATGTAAAATCCCGTATTTGAAATGAAAAGGGTTAAAGAATACCGTAGGAAGTCAGAGTAAGGTGAACCATTTGCTCAAAATAAGTGATTGTGGGGTTAACCCATCACAAGACGGCAAAATTTTAGACTGGCCAGTATTGAAAGAAGCTGCATAAGACAATTTAGATTAATGAAATTTTGATTTTTCAACTGTCTGGGTAAACAACATTGTGGAAAATGAAAATAAATTGCCAAAGCTTTTTTCCTTGGGAGCCCCTCAAAAAACAATTGGGAAAACATTGTGTAAAATGAAGAAATTGAGAAGACAAAAAAATCTGGAATATCATAAACTTTAAATTGTCTTCTGCAACTGCAATTCGGACTAGTGTAAATTTTTCGTGTTTGCTTATGAGTTACAAAAAAAAAAAAAATAGATCCAGAGCTAGTGAATGAAAGAAAATATAAGAAAGTAAATATTTAATTTATGGTAGAGTTACCCCGCTTTATGATGAGAATACAGGGGAATTATTATCAATGCCACCCTTATACAGTGGAATCCTGCTATTTGCAATACTGATTTGTCAACTCTTTTGTTGCAATTAAATGGAATTTGCTATTAAGAGGAGCTACTTGTTCTCTTAATCTTCTGTTTGTGCATAAAATCATTTGCAAGTAAACAATGAGTTGTTATTATTAGGGTTGCAGTTAAGAGGATTCCACTCTAATAACAATTCACTCTTTATTTGCATCAGACTTAATGATTTGTGGACTTTTGGTCAATTATACCCCCATAAACTATGTTTGGGGGTTATATAGTAGTCAGTTTGTTGGTCGGTCCGCCCGTGCGTCTGCTTTTTTGTGTCTGGTCATTTATGGGCAATTATTGGATGGATTTTATTCAAACTTCACTGATATAATCAGTATCAAGCAGAGATGTGCATATTGTAATTTGGTTATGGTCCATTTAATTTTGATGGAGTTAAGGCCCTTTAACTAAAAAATCGTGTCTGCTCAATTTCTCAGCAACAATTGATTCAAATTTCACAGAAAGACATGGTATAAGTCTGACATGTGCATATCCTATTTTGGCTATGGTCCATTTGTTTTTGACTGATTTGTGGCCCTTTAATTAAAAAGTCCATTTTTTGTTACAGCACTTAGGCGGTTAGCACTTGTATATTTGCAAGCGCTATTGGGGGTTATTTGTCCGCTTTGCGTCAATTTCTAGTTTCAACTTAAGTGATGACAAATTGATATTGTAATTAACAGGATTTAACTGTATATTTGAAGTTTAAACCATTACCATGACAAAAGATGCTATCGACCATTTACAGTTGATCGAATTTTGAAAATCTTTGTCTTTCTTTTGGTGGAAAAAACATGAATAATGAAGAAATTGCTTGTAGCAAGCTATTTCTTCATTTTCTGCAATGTTTTCCTAAGTCTAGGGTAGTAAAAGGTGGGATTGTGTGGGAATAGGTTAATCAGCATCAATCAAGGGGAAAAAAGCAACAAGTTGATTAGAATGATTGTGTCGCTAAATGTGTGTAATCTTTTACCGTGGTCAGCCCTGTTATCTAGGCCATCTAACCATTGCCAATACATCACACATTCTCCAGATAGCTTCTCTTTCTTCAATGGTTCACATTTGTTTGTTGCTAATTTTCAGATACTGTTGCTAATTTAGAGCGAGAAAAACAAGAAATGACAGAAGAAATCTCAAAGCTCAAAGAGCAACTGCAAAACAACTTGGTAAGAAATTTTGAATTAATAATTTAACAAAAGTTTGAAAACCTGATCTAAACCCATTTTACACAATCATGCATTTAAATGCACTAAAGAAAAGTAGCGTATGGAAATATAGTGGGAAAAGGAGAAATTGTTTGTCAAAGGTAATTTCTCCTTTCACCACATTTTTATACCTAACATGGAACTGTTTAAATTTTAGAATTTAAGCATTTTGAACAGTGGTGTGCAAAATCTTTGAATTTTGACGGAAGTCTTAAGTGAAGATCTATTGTCTAGTAAATGGTTAATTCATTTTCACACAGACTTGCCTTTTTATGCCCCCCAGGAAAAAGGTTTTGGAAAAAATTGTGAAAAACAAAGAAAATCCTTTATTTGCACAATATTTTCTATCCTGGAAAACTAAGATTTTACAAATTTTTATCAACATTTGCAACCTCTTTCAATATTTGTCAATTGGTAATAGGTAAATATTTCAGTTTCAGGTTGATAGAATTTTGATAACAGTGATATTGTCTATTTGAGTAGAATACAAGAAACAAAATTTTACTTGTTACAAACAAATTCTTCTTTCTTAAGCATGTTATCCCTATCTCTTTTCTTGAGGATCATTTAAAACAGATTGTGTAGGATTGGGTTAAAGATAATCTCAACTTAGTTATTGAAAATTATTTCTTTTCACTAGGACATTAATATGCATTTATTTAATAACTATGCTTTGGAATAATGTAGTGTTTGTACTTTTGTCTGTTTTGGAATGGGGATGATGTTTTTAACCCTTGTTATGCTGAACCTAGAATATTCCTGTCTTTGCAGGAGGAAAAGACTAAGAACAGCCTGCACATACATGCAGTCTGGTCTAAGCCTACACTACCTGAGTGTCCCTTCATGAAAAACTAAAGAAATTACCAAAACTTTATTCCTTCAGTGCTTTCAGCTCTTTTGATTTTAATGCATTTCAGAAAAGGATTTTAGTCGGTATGAAAAGGGTTAATTTCTCTTTTTCAGTTTTGTCACCCAAATATCAATATGAATGAAATGCATTTAACCTATTTCCACACAATGACGCTTTTTGACGCCTCTCAAGAGAAACATTTGGGAAAACATTGTGGAAAATGAAATTGCTTGTTACAAGCAATTTCTTCATTTACCACAATGTTTTTTATCCTGAAAGTTGAAAGAATCTAAAATTCCATAAACTTTAAATTGTCATCTGTAACCTCTTTCAATTTGAACCAGTCTGTTTGTCAATTTGTGCCGCCGTCGAAGCGCAGTTGGTAGCACGTGAGACTGTCAATCTAGAGGTCCCAGGTGCGATCCCCGACGGCAGCACTCATCCTTTCCGACTATTTGTCTTTCACCAATGGGTTGATAATCGAAGACCTAGCAGCTGGAGGCTAGGAAAGGATGTAATGGTAGTACTGGTGTGAGAAATACCAGGATTCCATTGTTAGGTGCTACAGCTGCCACGAAATAACTGAAAGATTGTTGAAAGCGGCGTAAAACCCAATTCAAAGTTCAAAGTTGTCAAGTTGTTTTCTGGTAATGGGTTAACAGGCTTTTACTAATAAGCTACATTTTAAAGTATCTGCCACTTTGTCTCCAATTAGCAGCACTCATTTTGTGTTTTACACCATAAATTCTGTCTGTTATCATAACTGTATTAGAATTTTGAAATCAATCACTGATGAATATAATTGTTTACATTAACTCATTCCAACTCAATGACGCTTTTAGACGCCCCCCAAGAAAGACAATCAGAAAAACATTGTGGAAAATGAATAAATTTTCTTCATTTTCAACAATGTTTTACGGCCAAAAAGTTGAAAATATCTATAATTTCATAAATTCTAAATTGTCGTTTGCAACTCCTTTCAATTTGGACCAGTCTAAAATTTTGTTATCTGGTAATTGGTTAACACTTACACAGTCTATAATTCCTACAAATACATTCTATGGTTTTTCAATAACCATTCGTCTTTAATTTTCATCTGCCTCGGCCATAGTGCAGTTGGTAGCACAGCAGACTCTCAATCATTGAATCCCAGGTCCTATCCCCGGTCATGGCAAATATCTTTACCGACATTTGTCTCCCACCAATGGGTGGAAAATTGTAATCATATGTAGGATGAGCAACTGGAGGCTAGGAAAGGATGTAATGGTAGTACTTGAGTGAGAAAAACCAGGAATCCATGGTTAGGTGCTCAAGCCACCACAATATGACTGAAGTACTGTCAGAAGTGGTATTAAACCCCATATAAACAAAACAAACTAATATTTGTCTATTAAGGAAGATTTTCCTTCTGACAGATGCACTGAATTCTTTCCAGAAAAAGTAATGAAAAAACAAGCTTTTCAAGGATTAGTTAAACTGGGATTTATTTTTACCCAATTCAATATATATTTAGAAACAAGTGTTATCTGACAAGCAGAACATAGCAGCTCTAGAGCAGCAGATTTCAACGCAAAAGGTAGAACTCTTATGATTTCCCCATGTTTAGTAATAGCATTTGTGGAATTGACCAATTGCTGGCCTCGCCCATTTACTTTGTTTGCCACAACCACCAACTATGATATGAATTCTCGCTTTAATTTTTAAAGGCATTATTTTCCAAAATTTATGGCAAGCAGCATGCAACAAAAAAATGTAAATAGTTGGTTGGCAACCTAAATATCATAACTACAGCTTGATTAAGCTGTAGTTATGACATTTAAGTCACGAAACCAACAAAAAAAGGTCAACAAAAATGGCAGCCAATGTTGGAGTTTAAAACTCATTTCTGGTCTAAATGAATAATTTCATTGGACGACTGGATATTTAATTGACAGCCACTATTGGTCAATAATTGATGGCTTTTGTCCTGCTGAATTAAGTGACAAACAGATAGTGTAGGAAAAGATCAGTCCAGAAATGATACCGTATACAGGGTTTTATAGGTGCTGGTTTCATTTTGGCTGTGTTTGCATTAGGATTAAAAAGGGTCGAATTGAATCAAGTGCCAATATTTCTGTGTTTTCTTATGAGAAGATTCTCTTGTGAAAATAGTTTTTATGTTATTTCAATGGGCATTTAGAGTTACCTCTATCCATGTATGTGTGTGAGCATTGGTATGTGTTCTCACTTCCTGTCCCGACCATATCTTCTAACTTAATCCATTCTCACACAACAAAATTTTAGACTGGTCCAAATTGAAAGAAGTTGCAGTTTACAATTTAAAGTTTAGGTAATGTTAGATTTTTTCAACTTTCAGGGTAGAATATATTGTGTAAAATGAAGAAATTGCTTGTCACAAGCTTTTACTTTTCAAATTACACTTACATTTAATTGTTAGTTACAACTTGTTTCAAAGTGGACCAGTCTAAATTTCTGAAAAACAGGAAAGGATTAAACAATGTTTTCCCAATTGGGGTGTCAAATGGCGTCACTGTGTGGTAATGGGTTAATCAATTCCCACAATATAACGCTTTCAAACTCCCCTCAGCATAAAAGCTTTGGAAAACACTGAGGAAATTGAAGAAATTGATTGTTACAAGCAATTTCTTCATTATCCACAATGTTTTCTAACCCAAATCACAAAGACTTTAAAGATTTTATTAACATAAAATTGTCGTCTACAACTTCTTTGAATTTGGACTGGTGTAAAATTTAATTGTGTGGAAATGGGTTAATTGATGGATTTCAAAAAAACTTGGTACAATTGTACCCCTTGCTTAACGCTAGTGTGACATGTAAAGTTCTGTTTGGTACTTCCAAGTTCAAGGTCACAACTGAAGGTCATGCCAGAAGCACTTAAGCTGAGACTTCTGTGTCTGGGACATATTTCTAGTTCAATATTGACAAGTTATGCTATGATAGAAAATTGCCATCTTTTGACAGATAACTGTTAGCAAATTTTAGCAGATTATATCTGAAATTTATTACAAAAAAATGTATTTAATATGTTGGTGAGAAATTAGAATTACTTGTACACAGTTTATAATAGCTATTATGATCCAGTTAAACTGATTCCCAGATGAAAGTTGGAATGGTCCAAATTCAAAGAAGGTGCAGTCAACAATTTTAAAATTCATTATCTTTTGGAGTAGAAAACATACTGCATAATGAAGAAATTGCTTGTTAGTGTTTCTGCTGGATTTTTAGATTTTTTCTATGTATTGACGTCTTTCAAGATTCTCAAAAGATCTGATTTATATGGAAGTCCAAGAGGATAATGTCAAAAGAAGAACTTGCTTGTCCCCATTATTTTGTCATCCTAACAGATTTTTGTAAGTTGTTGTGCATCTGTAGGCAACACAGTATTTCCCCGTTTGCGGCGATTTTTTACTTTTTGTCCCGTCTGATTTTGGCATTTCTGTACCAATAGGCTTGACTATGTCAGAGAATCTCTATTTTTTAAAAATCTTGTCCTAATAACAAATAAATCGTCAAATTTATGGTGTCAATTTCAATGTAAAACAATGGCTGCTATAATTTAACTCCATCTGATGACGTCACTTCCGGTAAAACCTCACATTTGATTATTTCTCCAAGGTGAGATAAAATGTTTTTTTGTAATTTTCTTATTCAATTCAAATTTTTAGCTCACCTGAGCATAAAGTGCAAGGTGAGCTACTGTGATCGGTCGTTGTCCATCGTCCGTCTGTCCGTCCATCCACAATTTCTTTAAAAATCTTCACCTCCTAAACCAGTAGGCCAATCAAGCTGAAACTTTGCAGAGATGTTCATTGGATGAAGCTCTTCAAAAGTTGTTTAAAGAATTTAATTTCGTCAAAAACTCTGGTTGCCACAGCCTTTGAAAATGGGAATCTTTAGTAATTCTTTAAATATCTTTAAAAATCTTCTCCTCCTAAACCAGTAGGCCAATTAAGCTGAAACTTTGCAGGGATGTTCATTGGGTGAAGCTCTTCAAAAATTGTTAAAAGAATTTAATTCCGTCAAAAACTCTGGTTGCTGCAGCGTTTGAAAGTGGGAATCTTTAGTAATTCTTTCAGTATCTTTAAAAATCTTTTTCTCCTAAACCAGTTGGCCAATCAAGCTGAAACTTTGCAGGGAAGTTCATTGGGTGAAGCTCTTCAAAATTTGTTAAAAGAATTTAATTCCGTCAAAAACTCTGGTTGCAGCGGCCTTTGAAAATGGGAATCTTTAGTAATTCTTAAATATCTTTAAAAATTTTCTCCTCCTAAACCAGTAGGCCAATCAAGCGGAAACTTTGCCTGGATGTTCCTTGGATGAAGCTCTTCAAAAGTTGTTATAAGAATTCTTTCCGTGAAAAACTCTGGTTGCCGCTGCATATGAAAATTGGAAATTTTAGTAAATCTTTGATGTTTTTTTTTTCATAGGCCTTTATATTTTGTTAAGAGCTTAATCATATGGTTTTCTATCAAGTTTTTAAATATTTAATCTCTGGGGTCAAAAATGGCCCCGCCCCTGAGGTCCGAAGTTTGGAAAAATTCTTAATAAGAGCAATTTCAAAAGGCTTCTCCTCTTAAACTATAAGGTCTAGGATATTCATATTAGATATGTAGCAAAACTAGATGGTTTTGTACTATATCACAAAAAAGTTTTCATCCAAGGGTCAAAAACGGCCCTGACTAGGGGTTCAAAAATTTGGAAAAACGCAAAATTTGAGTATGTTGAAAAAAATTCTTCATTTTAAGGCGGAGGGCATTTATATTTTGAGTGTAGCATAGCCTGGCTGTTATCTATCAATTTTGATTAAATCATGCCTGTAGGTTAAAAAACACTACTATGTTAGCTAAAATCTTAGCCCTGGGATAAAACATGGCACTGCCCCAGAAGTCCCAAATTTTGGAAAACACCCAATTAGAGCAACTTCAAAAGTCTTCTCCTTCTGAAATATAGATGAAGGGCATTCATATTTGGTATGTAGCATGACTGAATAATTTTGTACTATGTTACAGGAAAATATGCTCTTAGGATAAAAAATATCTCTGCTCCTGGGATTGAAAATTGCATAAATCGCATTGAAAGGATTCTTCTTAATTAGAAATGGAGAAATTGCTTGCTTTCTCACAATGCTTTTTTAAACCTTTTTCCCTGAGGGTGACAAATTCTGGGATAGTTTGGTAATCGATTAAACTATGAAGCCAAAGGCATTCATTTTCATTTTAAAGCATTACTGGATTGTTTTGTACAAAGCCCAAAATCTTATATTTGTTTTACTTATTTTGCTCAAGTTGTGTCTTTTTGATACAAAAAAGTACTATAATTTGCAGATGCCTCAGGTGAGCGATTTAGGACCATCATGGTCCTCTTGTTTTTCAGAAATTAAGTCATTTATGACTTTAGTAAACCTTACAGCTTTTAGTTAAATAAAAATAAATTCTCATTGCATAAGCTCTTTAAAAGAGTGAAATTTGTGCTAGAATTTCAGTGTACAGTAGATAGAATTAAGCAGAATAAATCAGTTTGGCCAACACTGAATTTTGCAATGAAATGTTAGCTGCACAAATATATTTAGATTGGTCTAATTTCACAGCATATTTTAAAAGTAAATGAATCAATTGAAGATAATTTTTGAGACTAGAAATATCTTGTAACATTTGCAATTTCCCCTTTTCCCCCCAATGTTTTCCCTATGAAATAGTCTCTTTGTGTTCATTAAGGAATAGGACTGAAAAAATAAGGATCTCAATGAAATTTTCCTGATTTTCCATAAATTAAGGCAGAGACTGGGCAAGATAAACAGACCATAGAATCTCTGAAAAAGGAATTAATTGACAAACAGGTACTTTTTTAATATTTCACCATGCTAGCTAGATTCTTCTTGCCTCTTCTTTTCTCTCCGTATTTACCAAAACCTACATATTCCAACTTTTTGACATGGAGCTGTGGCCATACTGAAGTTGTTAGAACATTGGACTTTAAATCATGAAGTACTGGGTTTGACATTTGGCTCCCACCAATGGGTGGAATATCTTAAACCTAAGTGGCATGAGTAGCTGAAGGCTGGGAAAGGATGTAGTGGTAGTACTGTTGTGAGAAATACCAGGAATCCATTGTTAGGTGCCCCAGCTGCCGCAATATGACTGAATTGCTGTTAAAAGTCATGTTAAACCCCATTCAAACAAACAAACTTTGACATGCTGCAGGAAAATGAGGGAGGAAAAAATTGAGAAAAAGAAGAACTGCTTGTAACAAACAATTTCTTTTCTTCTCACGCTTTCTACCCTACATGGTCCTTTACCCTTGTCATGCTGAACCCGGAATATTCCGGTTTTGGCAGGAGGTGTAGACCAAGAACAGCCTGCACATAAGTGCAGTCTGATCTTGGTGTACACCTTCTGCTTGTACTTTTCAATTCAGAGTTATTTATGAAATTTCTAAAAGAAATGCTGTTTATTGAACAAATTTTATCAGTGCTTTCAGCCCTTTGATTTTACACCAATTTAGTAAGGTAATTTATACAGCATGACAAGGGTTAATTTTCAGTTTACAACCACTGTTAGGTTTTAACTGCAACTTCTTTCAATTTGGACCATTCTGAATTTTGTCTGGTAATGAGCTAATCCTGTCTGTTGAAGCCCTAAAGATGAAGGGTACACATGCTATAATACCTAGATAATAGACATTATTCTTTGTTGACAGTCTGTAGGGCATTAACCCATTCCCAGACGACAAAATTTTAGACCAGTCCAAATTGAAAGATATTGCAGATGATAATTTAAAGTTGATGAAAACTTTAAAATCTTTATCCATTGGGGTAGAAAACATTGTGGATAATGAAGAAATTGCTTGTAACAATCGGTTCGATCCCTTGGGGCGGCACATATCCTTCCAATATTTGTCTCTCACCAATGGGTGGATAATCGTAAACCTAAGTGGGATAGCAGCTGGAGGCTTGTAAAGGGTGTTGTGGTAGTACTGGTGTGAGATATACCAGGAATCCATTATATGGTGCATCAGTCGCCATGATATGACTGAAAAATGGTGTTAAACCCCATTCAATAAATTAAACCCTGTATTATGACCAGTCTTAAATGTTGTTGTCTGGGAATGGGTTAATATCCCTCTTAAAAAGCTCTTGAAAATGATTTTTCCTAATATTCTAAAGGTGGAGGTCTCTCTTGAAGTTTAATTGATATGATTAGTTTAATTGATCCTGTCTATGTTTACCCGTTACCACCATTTTTACATGTCGAGAGAACAAAGTTATGGAAAATATTGTGAGCAATATCTTCTTTTCTCACCATGTTTTCAACCTTGAATGGCCTTTATTTCTATGCCCCCGCATCGATAAGATCGGGGGCATATTGTTTTACCGGTGTCCGTCCGTCTGTCTGTCTGTCTGCTAAACTTAACCTGCCAACTAAACACTTCCTATAACTTCAACCCTGATTAAGTTACTATGCTATTATTTGGTATGTAGATAGGTCTCAACAATGCACAACTGGGGAAGGTCATTTCATCAAGGTCAAGGTCAAAATTTTAACCCTTTACCTGTTTCTAAAGAATTCCTGTTTGAGGGGCATAGTGTTTCACAAACACATCTTGTTTCAATTAAAACAAACTTTGTTATGTTGACTTCAACCTCTTTTAATTTAGACCAGTCTAAAATTTTGTCATTTTGGAATGGGTTGACTAGTAATTGTAATGCCACTGTGGGGGACCAAATCCTTGTAACTTCAGCTTCAATAAAACTTTAGTTGCAAGGTTGTGGTCACCTACCAATGACTAATTTCTCTTTACCTGATAGATATCAACGATTGAATATAAAATGTATTAACAGTATTTTGGGTCAAAACTTTTGCAAGGCATTTTAGCTTTCATTTGGATATTTTGATGCCTAGAAACTTCTTGAAAGAAAAAAAAAACAAACAAAAAAACATGGTTGTGATGTAACTGAATAATATATGAGGCCAATGTAAAGTCGTACAAAAAGAGGTAGATTTCAAGGTCAGTTACATTGTGGACATTTGAACTATCTGGTAGATATTGTAAAATACTAGTAGGAACAAAATATAAATGTAAATTATTTAAAGTTGGGTTAGACTTTGGACAACAGACCAAAATATGGCATCACTATAACATTTTGTCAAAGTTTGCTATGCATTTGAAGTCTATGTAATCATTTTACTGTTTATGTAATGATTCAAATAAGAGTTTGTGTATTCTTTAATCAGTGTTGGAATGATGGTTTTTGTTTAAATTTTTTTTTATCATTTTTGGTGAAAGTTTGAAAAAGTGACAGGATTTGTTAGAATGCATTTTTGTTATTTAATGCATTTTCATGTCCAAAAGAGCTGGGATAAACTACTGAAATGTCTGTCTGTCTGTCTATCATTTTGTCTGTCTGTTTGTCCAAACCTTCAATACAAAAGTTGTATCACCCTGGATCTTAAGAAATACTGAAGTTTTATTTTATTGCATTATGTACATGACACAGTCAATGTCAAATATGCCAAGTCCAAGTCCTAGGCTCATAAGTTAGAACTCAGACTTAATCAACATTCTTACTGAGTTTAACTCATTCCCAATCAATGACGCTTTTAGATGCCCCTAAGAAAAAAGGTTTGGAAAACATTTTGGCAAATGAAGAAATGGCTTGTTACAAGCAATTACTTCATTATCCACAATGTTTTTTACCCTATAAGGAAAAAAATCCATAATTTCATAAGATTTAAATTGTCATCTGCAACTCCATTCAATTTGGACCAATCTAAAATTTTGCTGTCTGGTAAAGGGTTTACCCATATCTCTCACCCATGTTCAAGTGATAAGTTTTGTGGCTCGGTGGGATGGGTAGCTGTTTGCTTTGATTGAATATTGAGGTTTGATACTGTTGAAAGTGGTATCAAACTTTATACATTCAATCAATGTCAAATATCAAGGTTGGACTATAGAAATCTTGTAGATATTGTGGATTCATGTTTCACAAACACTCTAATGTTTTGATTAAAAGACCCTGGTTTTTTGCACTGTCTGTCTTTCTTTTTCATATAGAATTTAGTGCCCTTACTTTGATTTTGTCATAGAACATATAAAAATATTTTGTTTTACTTTGTTTCTATAGCAACAACACCTAGCTGATCAGAATTTATTATTCCAATATCAGTCACAGTTAACCCAGGCACAGGTCTGGTTTTCTATCATCCTGCATCCTACCAGAGCTCTAGAATAGAGAGAGTGAGGACAACAAAAACTGGGAGGGGGTAGAGCAAAACTGTCCTAGATTTGGAGGAAACTGAATGGTCCAATTAACTAATATATCGGTCTAAAGAATAATATGTAAATTCGTTTAAAGGGAGGTAATAAAATTGTTCATACAATTCAAAATGCTCTTTTTGTTCTTTTCCATTCCAAGAGCATTCCAAAATAGTTGACTTTGTCAATTTCATGATATTCTTAACTGTACTGACTCAAAGCATCTTTAGACATCAGTAAATTTTATAAAGATGTCCAGGCTGCTAAGCTTTAAACATTTGTAAAGGGTGTCCAGGCTGCTAAGCTTTAGACATTTTAATAAAAATTGTAATGTCACATACTCAAATGTCAACAGCTCATTTCTTATTGAAATCTTTTGCTGCAGGTA
This sequence comes from Fragum fragum, assembly GCA_946902895.1. Taxonomy (NCBI): domain Eukaryota; kingdom Metazoa; phylum Mollusca; class Bivalvia; order Cardiida; family Cardiidae; genus Fragum; species Fragum fragum. The sequence goes on from OX336378.1 coordinate 5,186,241, forward strand.
GTCACTTGAATTGTCCTAAAAAGCAGTGGGATCAATGTTTTCAAGATAAATGTTGAAATCTCTCTCTCTATCAAGAGCTGTCATCTGACAACATAACCTATCATGATGAACTATTGATGGAAAAAAGAATGAACTAAAGCTTCAAAGATATTTGATGAGATGAAAAATACAATTTTTTAGCTCACCTGAGCACAACATGCTCATGATGAGCTTTTGTGATACTTGAATGTTCATCATCCGATGTCAACAATTTCTTTGTTCACACTCTAGGGGCCACAGTTTTGTCTCAGTCTCGATGAAACTTTAGTTAGATCAAAAGGATGAACCCTATTGAAATGAAAAGGTTCTATGGTATGGCTAGAAAAAAGGGCCATAATGACAATATCTTTGTCTGCACACAAAGGGCCATAATTTTGGCAAAATTTTTATGAAATTTTGGCTGGTTGATTGTAAGGTCATTTTATGAACCCTAGTGAAAATGGGAATATTCCATTGAAAAACATGGAGAAAATGGGCCTTTATAACAATATATTTGTTCACACTCTTGGGGCCACAAGAGTGTCAAAATCTTGATGGAACTAAATCAAAATGATTGTTAGGTCATAAGGATGATGCCTAGTGAAAAAGGGGAGGTTTGCAATGGAAAACACAGGAAAAGGGTTCTTAATGGTAATTTGTTCAATATAAACACTTGTCATTCTGAGTTAAAGTCCGAAACATAATTTCTTTAAATTCAAAGGACTGACAGCACTTGAAGGCCTTAATAAGGGTCAATATTCCTTTTAGAATTTATTATTTTAACAGCTCTGGCATGAAAGGGGGCGAACAGAATGTGTAGACAAAGATTAGACTGCACATATGTGTAGGCTGATCTTTGTCTATACCTCCTGCCAAATCAGGAATGAAAAGGGTTAACAAATTTTACAAGCCTGGTGCAAAGCTTTTCTCTTCACAAATAAGACTTATCGTTTATCTCATTTTCATGTTTGTTTGTTTTTTATAAACAACTCAGGTGAGCGTCTCTGTCCTCTTGTTTCTTATTGAGAAAGAAATGTGGAAAATGAAAAAAATCAGTTTGTTACAAGCGATTTCTTCATCTTCCTTATTCTTTTTCTGCCCAGAAAGAATGTTAACTTGAATGTTAACTTGAAATTGTTGTGTACAACTTCTATGAATTTGCTCCACTTTAAATTTGTGTTGTATGGTAATGGGTTAAATAAATAAATGAATGAACAAAGGTCAGGACACAATTACTGAATTGCTTCATCATCAAGAGAGGTTGCCTTGTCAAGACCACCCTACACCATCTTGCACTCTGATACCTTGATTCAATGGTTGGAATGGGAACATGCTTTTGTATATTATTTTGACTACAATAGATTCAGTTTAGGTCAAGTTATGATAGAACAAAGTATAAAAAATATAGACCCCATGAATAGTGTTTCATTTACCCATTCCCACTCAGTGACGCTTTTAAACGCCTCCAAGAAAAAAAGCTGTGGGAAACATTGTTGAAAATGAAGAAATTGCTTGTGTCAAGCAATTTCTTCATTTTCAACAGTGTTTTCTACCAAGAAAGTTGAAAAAATCTGACATTTCATATATCTTAAAATGTTGTCTGCAATTTCTTTCAATTCGGACCAGTCTAAATTTTTGTCAAGTGGGAATGGGTTAACCAGTAAAACTTGGCCATGGCTGTAGCATGGTTGGTAGAGCTATAGGCTTTGAATCATTAGGTTACAGGCTGAACCCCAGACACAGCCAGCATTAGTTCCTAAGTTTGTAAAGTCATTTTTTCAATCACCAATGAATGAATAATTCCCTATGAGGAATGAGCAGTTGGAGGCTTTGATTGGATGTTGTGATAGGAATCCATAATTAGGTGCTTCAGCTGCTGCAAGATGACTGAATTAATGTTGACAATGGCCTTAACCCATTACCAGAGGGCAAAATTTGAGACTGGTCCAAATTGAAAGAAGCTGCAGAAGACAATTTCAGGTTGATAGAATTTAGATTTTTTTCATCTTTATGAATAAAAAACAATTTGGATATTGAAGAAATTGCTTGATACAAGTTAGTAATTTCTTCATATTCCACAATTTTTTCTTAAGCGTTTTTCTTGAGGGGGGTAAGAAAGAGGGATTGTGTGGGAATGGATTAAACCCCATACAACGTCAATCAGACATGTAAAACAATTTGCTAGCTTGTCATTGGAAACACAACTTTATTAAAAAGAAAGCCTTATTACAAGAGCTTGCTGTGAATTCAAAGAAAATAGATATAAATAAAAAATGAGAGAATGCCAACGGTTTTCAAAATAATGTTTTCTTAAATCTTGTTCATGTTCTGGCTCCATCAGGAAAATGTAGCAATTTATTAATGTTTCAAATTCTTTTGGAAGAATCTATTGTATATGTTTCCTTTTATTTGTTTGGTTAGCATGAGATTGGTTTAGTGATGGGTGAAATTTAAAAATTTCAGTTCAATTGGTATAAGTTTGTTAACCCATTCCTGCACAATGGTACTTTTTTACATCTAACAATTTTAAAACTTAGGAAAACATAGTGACAATATTTTCTACCCTGAAAGTCAAACAATTTTAAAATATCTTAAAATGAAAGTTATCGTCTGCAACTTCTTTCAATTTGGATCAGTGTAAAATATTGTTGTTAGGGAATGGGTTAAATGTGATGTGAAATGATATGTTCATTTTCAGTAATATACAAAGGACATATTCCTTAACCAATTTCCACACAGTGACGCTTTTTGATGCCCCCGGGGGCCCCAAAAATCATTGGCAAGACATTGTGTAAAATGAAGACATTGCTTTTAACAAGCATTTTGTTAACTTTCCACCCAGAATATTGAAAAATCCAAAATTCCATAACTGTTAAATTGCTGTCTACAATTCTTTTCACTTTGGACCAGTCTGAAATTTTGTTGTCGTCTGGAAATGGGTTAATCCATTACTACATTATTCTGCATTATAACACGGAGAAAAAAGCAGTAAAAAACAGCATGACAAAGAGATAAATAATTTGTTACAAATGGAAAATAACTTGTGAACAGTGTCTTGATTCGCCACAGTGTTTTCTACATTACTTGACTATTGTTTATCAATTCAAATACATTTCAAAATTACGTCTGCAACCTCTGGCAATTTAGACCAGTCTAAAATTTTGGGTTAAGCTTTTATTTTGTCTGTGTTTATGAGACATATCAGATAAGATTCTTATTTGTAGGTTGATAGTTTTAGTGAAATACTAAATGCATGTAATCAGTAATTCATATTGATAAAACTGGTATTTTTAACCAATTCCAACACAATAATGCTTTTTGATGCCAGCATAGAGAAAAACCTTTGAAGAACATTGTGAAAATTGAAGAAATTACTTGTTTCAAGCAATTTATTCATCATCCACACAGTGTTCTATCTAAAGAAAAACAAGGATTTTTTAAAATTCAATCAACTTGAAATTGTCCACTGCAACTTCTCTGAGTATGGACCAGTCTGAAATTTAGTTGTCTAGCAATTGGTTAAAAGCTTTTTAATAAAAGAAATATGTGTGGTGAAACATTGTTGAAAATGGAGAAATGCAGAAATACATTTTGCAAGCTATTTCTTCATTTCATTATTTATTTATTAGGATGAAAGGTTTTTAAATTACATCAACTAGAAGTTTAAGTCTGCAACTTCTTTCAAATTGGAATTGTCTTAAATATAGTCGTCTGGTTATTGGGTAATTCAGTTGGTTATTTCCTAGACTGAGCTTTTGCTTCAAATCAAGCTTAAAATATGTCTATACATGTGTATCAGTTAAGCAAATTTAAAAGAAAATGAAGCCTAATTATTCTAAAACTCCTTTGATTCATGAAGCAAGGGTTTAAGAATTGAGGATGAAGCCTGTTAAATAATATTTATATCATGGTTATTGATTGAATGAGATTGTCATTCAAAAAATCGATAGACCAATCATATTACAGTTGAATACTTTTACCTCGAAAGTCCCTTAGCCGAAGTTCTCTCTACGTCGGAAGTTATTCTTAAGTCCCGATCTTATTACTCTTTAGTTCTATGTATTTGAACCTCCATACGTCGTTCTCTTTATCTCGTAAACTACCCCTTGGCGAATCAATTGCAAAGTCCAATCACTATTGTTTACACATATTCACACCTCTTTATGACGAACCTTAATAATAAAGGTCGATTTTTGCAATCAACTTTGTTTTTCACACATTTCATGTCAACGCGGTTAAGAGATAGGTGCGTTACAGTGTCAGATATCGATTGCTAACTTGATTTTATTTGATTGTTTGTCTACGATATGATAATTTGAAGTGGAGACAATGTTACAGACGAATTTTACAATGAATAAAGAGGCATCTAATACCCATACTACGCAGGACTTGTTTGGCGCCGGACCTGCTCGATCAAGGGGAAGGCCAGCAACTTCGAACGACGGGACGCGCTAAAGGAATAACCCGGTAACCAATCAAGGTGGATACTTGGGTTTTTCGACCGGAAAGAAAAAATACATGTAGTCAAACTATGCAATCGACACGAAGAATAAGCAATAATAGAAGAAGAAAAACAAACAAACAACAACAAAAAGCGAAGTCTAAACAAAACTAAAGCTGCAAGTTACAATAATATCGTAATATTAATATAAGAAATTACAATAAATACATCATTGTTATATCTGTCGTTCGATGAGATAATCATACTAGTACAAATCAATTGTGGCCTTATTCAGTTAGGGTATTTTGCCACCATTTTGGTCGTACATGGAAAATATTCGATTATCTACACATCAAACTTTCTCAATGTCGAAGTTTTCTCGTAAGTCCCCTGAACTTCGAGGTATAGGTATTCGACTGTATTTTGAGACTTGCAGCAAACTTTAAAAGCGGACATTGGTTGACATTTGAATGAAGCATTTATGTTGGTTGCCGATGGTTGGTGACTAAAACATTGTACAATTTTTAGGTTGCCAACCAACCATTTTAAGTTTTTGATCGACAGATTTTTCTATGGACAAAACAGCTGTTCAACCTGTCTGAAGTCTGTTTTTTACGGCTCTGTGAGTCTATAATTGTGAAAATATTGTAGAAAAAGAAGAAATTGCTTGTAACAAGCATTTACCCTACTAAATGCTTATTTTTCAAATCTAATCGGAACGAAATTTTTCAGTCTTAAAAAACTAAAATATTGCAAAACAGGAAAGGGCAACCCATTACCACATTATGAATTTGTAGGCTTGGCATCCGCAGGTAGTGCTTTCTTTTGCTATTTATGGTCCGTCTGTCAGTCTGTCTTCTAAATAGACCCTATGTCTTATCTATGAATTTCTCAAGGTCAAGGTTATGTGACAAGGGCAAGGTTGTATATCAATGTCATGTGCCAGGTCATTATGCCATTTTAGGAGCAGCAGTGTTTCACAACCAAGCAGTCATCTTTTTTTATTTTATTACACTTCTAAATTCTGAGTAAGTAAAACAAAAGTTTAACCATTTCCTGTACAAACCCATGATTTCAAACTTCATTGCTGAAGATGTAAATTTAAAAAGTCTCAGTCTAAGTCAAGTTATTATTACACAATGCAGTATTTTTAATGTTTATTTAGAAAAGAAGTTGGCAAATTGCTTGTAACAACCCTTTTCTCATTTTCTCAACTTTTATACCCTAAATTGATTGGTCAGCGTGAGGCGGTTGTAACTGCTTATAATTATGTTTAAAGGCCGCGGGTGACTTACAACTGTTTAATGCTGATCCATCCATATGTGCTTATTCCCTTGTTTTATAAGCTCATGATAAGATGTTGTCTCAAACTTCTTGAGGATAATGTTCTCTACTTAAGAATATTTTACATTTCGACTTTTGTTTTACTTGAAAATTGACAACAAAGAAGGGTAGAAACATTTTGAAAAGGTGTAATTACATGTGATAAAATTCTAATTTGATAAAATTTCATTAAATCTTTTCCCACATTGATCTTCCTTGTAGCATTTCTTTAGTACAAAAAAGCTGGATTATGTCTTGAAAATTGATGGATAATCTCTGAAAACTGGCTTTATTTCAGAACCTTTTACAACAACAACAAGCCCAAGCACAGCAGCAAGCCCAACAACAACAACAACAGATTCAGCAAGCCCAAGCTGTACAGAACCAGATGTTTCAACAAGGTCAAGTAGGATTAAATCCACAGAACCCAAACCTTGGGCTTCAGGGCCAAAACACGAATCTGAATAACCAACAGCCAAACTTTCAACAAGTTCCAGGTCAGCAGCACGGTTTTCTAGGTCAAGGAAATAGAAATATGTTCAACATGCCATTTGGTGGAGCGAGAAATAATCAACTAGTAGGTACATTGTAGAAGGCTACATTTGTTAACATCATAACCCCCCCCCCCCCCAAAAAAAAAAAAATTATGTGTGTGGGGGAGTCAGCTTGTCATTTGGTTTTTGGGTCAAGTTGTTTGATATTCAAAAGAAATAATGAATACTTTGCTGATGGCTACATTTGGTCATCATTATGAACTCCCCAAAACTTTGTTTCATAATTATGTGCACTCATTATTAATATACCAAAGGTGAGCTCATTTTATTAGCTTGGCTGTTTGCAGAGAAAACCAGAAAGCTTATTTATAGTGAGATAGAAATATATGCTTTGGAATAAACACCTTTAATCTACTGTAATATAGGAGTTACAAGGAAAGCAGCAGTTAGCCTCTGATTTTAGTTGTCTTCAATGACAGGCCATACAGAAAGCCGATGTACTATTCTGAAAAAATACCTGGCATCCCATGGTGCTGTTATGGTTGAATAAACTTTTATTCCAGTGACAATTATTTTGTCACATCATGCTCAAGGTGAGCGTTTGTGATCAAGCTGTGTCCAGCATCCATCAACATCTTGTGTGCACTCCAGAGGCTATATTTTTAGCTCAAATTTTTAAAACTTGTTGTTCTCCATGATTTATGAAAGACAGAATTTTTGAGGTGCTGTTAATTACATTTAGTGATAGTCTATAAATAAGCTACAATTATTTTAAGAATTGATTGATTTCTGGCCATGCCTACTGATATATGATATGGCAATTGACCAATCACTGGCTCCGCCCATTGACTCAGACAGGAAGTGTCAATTCAATTTTTATCGGCCTTATTTTGCAAAATTTATAGCCAGTAGCATGTAATAGGAAAAAAAATGGTTTGTTGACAGACTTTACGTGTGACTATAGCTTGAGTTTAATTCACCAATTCAACAAAAATGTTTCAACACAAATGGCTGCTAACATGGGAGATCAAAGCTAATTTCTGAGCTGAATGAATGATTTGCTTGGTAGATTGATTCCTTTTCTTGGCAGCATCAAAAAGTGTTAAAGTGTGTAAATGGGTTAACCCATTCCCACACGATAAAATTTTAGACAAGTCCAAATTCAAAGAAGTTGCCGACGACAATTTTTGAGTTGATGAAGTCTTCAAAATCTTTGTGTTTTGTAGAAGAAGACATCGTAGATAATGAAGAAATTGCTTGTAACAAGCAATTTCTTCATTCTCAACAATGTTTTCCAAAGCCTTTATACTGAGGGGCGTTTAAAAGCGCCATTGTGTGGGAATGGGTTAAGGTCTTTGATATTTAAAAGTGCTATTATTATGAATTTCTTGCAGTCAAAGAACTAGAACATTTTTGTCATGGGGTTATGTCCTTGTATTCAGCAATACAGAGACAGAAAAAAAAGTCAAATTTATTTCAGCAAAACTCATGGCAGCCTATGAAACAACAACAGGCAAATAATAATGTAGTGCCAGGAGATGACATGAAACCTGTTGTAAATGAGGTATGCATTTTATTTTATCCCCATCAAGAAGACTAGAGTATGTTGATAAACACTTTCCAATACAATGAAATTTAAACTGGTCAAAATTGAAAGGAGTTGCAGACATCAAGTTAAAGCTTATGAACTTTTGGAAATCTTTTTACATTAGGAAAGAAAACATCCAAGATTTTCTTTGAGGCAAGTGGAAATTGGTTAACCATGTTGATCTGTCTTTCTATTAATGTTTCGGTCAAAATTGAATCCATTACCAGATGGCAAAATTTTAAACTTTTAACAAGCAATTTTTTCATTTTCCACAATGTTTTTCCAAAGTTTTTTTCCTTAGGAGCATTTAAAGGTGTCACTGTGTGGTAATGGGTTAACTTGTAAACTTGATATGCAATTGACAGATTGTCACTGGCCAATGAAAAATTGATTGACCAATCAAATCATTCTTTCAAATTTGAAGTGAACTTTAAACTCCAACATTTATGTTAAGGAAAATAATGGTTTGGGTACATAAATATTGATTAGATCGCAAACCAAAAATTTGGATTTTTAGTCGCGTGAAATATATTTAACAATATAATGTTATTTTAACCCATTCCCACACAGGGAGGCCCCTTAAGAAAACAATGAAAAAAAACATTGTGTAAAATAGGATTACTTGTTACAAGTGTTTGGTTTGGTGACATAAATGTTGATTTGGTTGTAAACCAATTATTTGTATTTGTCCCTTAAAATATATTTAACAGTATAATGTCATCTTAACCCTTTCCAACACAGGGACGCTTTTGGAAGCCCCTCAAGAAAAACAATGAAAAAAACATTGTGTAAAATAAAGAAATTGCTTTTAACAAGCAATTTCTTCATTTACACAATGTTTTTCTATCTCAAAAGTTAAAAAAATAAATCAATTCATAAACTTTTAAATGTTGTCTGCATCTACTTTCAATTTGGACCAATCTAAAATGTTGCCGTCTGGTAATGAGTTAACCAGTCTAAAATGTTGCCGTCTGAAAACGAGTTAACCAGAGTCAAACTACAATGTTACAGGTCAGCAGAAGAGCAAGCAATCTATCAATTTCAAAAATATTTGACTTTTAACCCTTTCCTGTTCAAACCCAAAATTTTGCGTTGCTGTGATTTTATACTTGAGAAAATACTGTGGAAAAAGGAGAAATTGCTTGTTACAGCAATTTCTCCTTTTCCCACAATACTTTCTACCACATAGGATGGTTTCTTTTAAAACAACTTCTAGTTTTCATTGTCGTCTGTAAGCTCTTTCAATTTGGATGAGTCTAGAATATGGTAAAACAGGAAAGAGTTAATTTTCATATTTGGTATGACAGTATTTCTAATTGACAATTGTGTCTGCCAATGTCAGGGTAAAAAAAAACTTAGTCAAGGTCTAAGGATTTTGACATGATGGGGGCATTAGTTTTTAACCCATTACCAGACGACAAAATTTTAGACTGGTCCAAATTGAAAGAGTTGCAGGCGACAAATTAAAGTTCATAAAATTTTAGATCTTTACCACTTTTTAAGTAGAAAACATTGTGTAAAATTGTTTGTTACAAACAATTTCTTCTTTTTACACAATGTTTCCCGAATTGTTTTACTTCAGTGGTGTCCAAAAGTGTCATTGTGTGGGAATGGGTTAACACATATCTTATACTTGATGATTTAGTTTCGGTAGTAACCCTTATGTTATACCTAATATGTATATAGTAAATGACATGTTGCAGGATTAATAGGAAATATTGTGTGTTGACCTGAATAGTTTGGAGGTGCATCGAGAGTATATCAAGAATATCATGCTGTAGTTATGATAGAAAATCTTGTAATTTCTGTCCTGAATTAAAGGGCTTAAGCCTTGATATTTGACATGAAACATTAGTACATTGACCTCTCTCAAAATTGCTAAAATCATTACCCTCAGAGCCCCAGGAAGATGTGGCCTATAAATAAATAAAGAAGGATTTTTAACCAGAGGACAAAAAATTATTCTAGTCCAAATTGAAAGAAGTTGCAGTGAAATTTTCATGGAATTTTTAGCTCACCTGAGCACGCAGTGCTCAAGTGAGCTATTGTGATCCCCTTTTGTCCGGCGTCCATCGTGCGTCATGTGTCGTGCGTCGTCCGTCAACAATTTCTTTAAAAGACATCTCCTCCTAAACCACTGGGCCAATTTGAACCAAAATTGGCAGAAATGTTCCCTAGGTGGTCCCCTTCAAAAATAGCTAAAAGAATTGAAATCTGTTAAACACTCTGGTTGCCATGGCAACAAAAGTGAAATTTTAAAATAATCTTTAAAAATCTTCTCCTCCTGACCCAGAAGGCGTAGAGCCTTGATATTTTGCATGAAGCATCAGTATATTAACCTCTTTCAAAATAGCTAAAATCATGTTCCTCGGGTCCCCAGGGGCGGAGCCCCAGGGGGGTGCGGTTTATATAGAAATAAAGAACGATTTTTTAAATTACATCTCCTCCCAATTCACAGAGCCAATTTGAACTAAATTTTGCAGAAATGTTCCTTAGGTGGTCCCCGTTAAAATCAGCTTAAAGAATTGAAATCCTTTAAAAACTATGGTTGCCATGGCAACAAAAGTGAAATTTCAAAATAATCTTTAAGAATCTTCTCCTCCTAACCCAGAAGGCGTAGAGCCTTGATATTTTGCATGAAGCATAAGTATATTGATCTTTCACAAAATAGATAAAATCATGATCCTAGGGTCTCCAGGGGCGGACCCAGGGGGGGGGGGAGGTGTAGGCATGAAGCATCAGTATACAGACTTCTTTCTTATTTTTGAAATTATAACCCATGGAAAAAGTTTTTTTCTTCTTTCAAATTAGCACTCAAGCCTTGGAATTTGTAATTTAGACTTTTGGATCCCCAGGTTCATAGTCTTTATATGTAATTGTGGCCTACTTGTTTCATAATCCTAACCTTAACATGAAATTAGACTGTTGAAAGAAAAAGAGCCTTTATCTCAGGTGAGCACCCCAGGGCCAACGGCCCTCTTGTTTAAAATTTTCACCCTTTAACCCTTTCCTGGATAAACCCAGGATTTTAAGTCACTGTGATTTTATACTTGAGAAAACATTGTGGAAAAAGGAGCAATTTCTCCTTTTTATACGCCCGTCAAGGACGGGACGTATTATGGGATCACCCGTGGTGTCCGGGCGTCCGGGCGGTGTCCACTTCTTTGTCCGGAGCATAACTCTGTCACCATAAGTCTGATTGACTTAAAACTTGGCAGTTATATTCTTCTCATCAATACGGAGTGCAGTGCGCAATAACCATAACTCTACCTGGCCTATTTTTTGAGTTATTGCCCTTTGTTGTTTTTCATACTTGAATCTTGTCCGGAGTATATCTCTAAAAGTATTAGAGTTAGGATCATAAAACTTCTTGGGTGTATAGATCTCACCAAGGGGGAGTGCAGTGCACAAGAACCATAACTGTACCTGGCCTATTTTTTTAGTTATTTCCCTTTGTAGTTTTTCATACTTGAATCTTGTCCGGAGTATATCTCTAAAAGTATTAGATATAGGATCATGAAACTTCATGGGTGTATAGAACTCACCAAGGGGGAGTGCAGTGCACAAGAACCATAACTTTACCTGGCCTCTTTTTTGAGTTACTGCCCTTTGTTGTTTTTCATACTTGAATCTTGTTCGGAGTATATCTCTAAAAGTATTATCGCTAGGATCATGAAACTTCATGGGTGTATAGATCTCACCAAGTTGGAGTGCAGTGAACAAGAACCATAACTCTACCTGGCCTATTTTTTGAGTTATTGCCCTTTGTTGTTTTTCATACTTGAATCTTGTCCGGAGTATAGTTCTAAAAGTATAATAGCTATAATCATGAAATTTCTTGGGTGGATAGAGCTTACCAAGTGGGAGTGCAGTGTATAAGGACATAACTCTACCTAGCCTATTTTTTGAGTTATTGCCCTTTGTCGTTTTTCATACTTGAATCTTGTCCGGAGTATATCTCTCAAATTATTATAGCTAGGATCATGAAACTTCATGTGTGTATAGATCTCACCAAGGGGGAGTGCAGTGCACAAGAACCATAACTCTACCTGGCCTATTTTTTGAGTTATTGCCCTTTGTCGTTTTTCATACTTGAATCTTGTCCGGAGTATATCTCTAATAGTATTATAGCTAGGATCATGAAACTTCATGGGTGTATAGATCTCACCAAGGGGGAGTGCAGTGCACAAGAACCATAACTCTACCTGGACTATTTTTGAGTTATTGCCCTTTGTTGTTTTTCATACTTGAATCATGTCCGGAGTTATCTCTAAAAGTACAATAGCTAGAATCATGAAATATCATGGATGGAAAGAGCTTACCAAGTGGGATTGCAGTGTACAAGAACCATAACTCTACCTGGCCTATTTTGAGTTATTGCCCTTTGTTGTTTTTCATACATTAATCATGTCCGGAGTATATCTCTTAAAGTATAATAGCTTGAATCATGAAATATCATGGATGGATAGAGCTTACCAAGTTGGAGTGCAGTGTACAAGAACCATAACTCTACCTAGCCTATTTTTTGAGTTATTGCCCTTTTTCATTTTTCATACTTGAATCTTGTCCGGAGTATATCTCTTAAAGTATTATAGCTCAGATCATGAAACTTAATGTGTGTATAGATCTCACCAAGGGGGAGTGCAGTGCACAAGAACTATAACTCTACCTAGCCTATTTTTTGAGTTATTGCCCTTTGTAGTTTTTCATACTCGAATCTTGTCCGGAGTATATCTCTAAAAGTATTATAGCTAGGATCATGAAACTTCATGGGTGTATAGATCTCACCAAGGGGGAGTGCAGTGCACAAGAACGATTACTCTACCTGGCCTATTTTTTGAGTTTTTGCCCTTTGTTGTTTTTCATACTTGAATCATGTCCGGAGTACATGTCTAAAAGTATAATAGCTAGAATCATGAAATATCATGAATGGATAGAGCTTACCAAGTGGGATTGCAGTGTACAAGAACCATAACTCTACCTAGCCTATTTTTTGAGTTATTGCCCTTTGTTGTTTTTCATACTTGAATCTTGTCCGGAGTATATCTCTCAAATTATTATAGCTAGGATCATGAAATTTCATGGATGGATAGAGCTCACCAAGTTGGAGTGCAGTGTACAAGAACCATAACTCTACCTAGCCTATTTTTTGAGTTATTGCCCTTTGTTGTTTTTCATACTTGAATCTTGTCCGGAGTATATCTCTAAAAGTATTATAGCTAGGATCATGAAACTTCATGGGTGTATGGATCTTACCAAGGGGGAGTGCAGTGCACAAGAACCATAACTCTACCTGGCCTATTTTTTTTAATTATTGCCCTTTGTTGTTTTTAATACTTGAATCATGTCCGGAGTATATCTCTAAAAGTATTATAGCTAGAATCATGAAATTTCATGGATGGATAGATCTTACCAAGGGGAATTGCAGTGTACAAGAACCATAAGTCTACCTAGCGTATATTTTGAGTTATAGCCCTTTGTTGTATTTCATACTTTGTTTGACAAAAAAAATTTATTCAAAATAACCTCAGTTCTATTCAAACCCCCAGTTAATATTAAGCAGTGTGACGGGCGAATCTTGTGACAATTTGGCACCTTGTTCCACAATGTTTTCTACCACATCGGATGGTTCATTAGGAATTGCATCCAATTTTCATTGTCGTCTGCATCCCTATCCAATTTGGACCAGTCAAAAATTTCAAAAACCAGGAAAGGGTTAAGGAAGAAACATTATGGACAATTGTCTATAATGCTTTCCAGATGCAATTTTCTATAGGGGCATCAAAAAGCTTCAATGTTCGGGAATGCGATAATCTATATCTCCTTACCAACTATTTCACAAATTTCTACCAAATGTGGCAGAAATATTCCTAAGATGGTCCTCTTTCAAAATGGCTGAAATAATTGAAATGCATTGAAATCTTTTGAAGTGAATCTTTTTCACCAAGACTGTATAGCAAAATTTTAGACATCCAAATTTAAAGATTTTGCAGAAGACAATTTAAAGTTGATTTTATTTGAAGAAAATATTTTGGAAAAAGAAGAAATTGCTTGTAACTCTGTATAAATCTTCTCCTGTCCCAGATGATGTAGAGCCTTGATATTTGGCATGAAGCAGCAGTATGTTGACCTCTTTCACATTGCTTAATTCATTTCCCTTTGGTTGTTCCCATGAGCAGAGTCCCAGAAGGATGGAACCTCTATAGAAATAAAGAAGTATTTTCTTAACCGATTCTCCCAAACTACTTGGCAAATTTTTAAACAAATTTGGCAGAATTGGCAGAATTTTCGTCAGAGAAGACAAAGTTTTTCCCTCCTGACGGTCCTAGTTATACCCCCACAAAACGAATGTTTTCGGGGGTATACTGGAATCAGCCTGTCTGTTTGTGTGTCTGTCTGTCTGTGTACAAAATGCAACAAATTTTGTGTCACAAATTCCTCATTCAGTTTTGCTTCAATGCCATTGAAACTTTATGAAAAGATTAACCACATGTTGAAGTTTTGAAAGACACAATTTTGAAGTCTTAATTCCCCCTGGTTCAAGAAATATCTCTCTTTAAACTAAGACATTAATCATGCTTAGTAGACAATTACAGCTTATTATCCTCCCCCCGATGAAATCATTGTGGGGATATTGTTTTTGCCATGTAAGTCTGTCCCTTCTTCTGTCTGTTCTTCCATCTGTACTTCTGTCCATCTGCCGAGTTTGGTTTCCCACTATTTCTTGGAAACCATTGACTGGATTTCAATGAAACTTTGTGGAAAGCTTCACTAAAAAAGAGGAGATGGGCATATCATTGGGGTTATCTGGTTCGACTATTAAATTTAGAGTTACTGCCCCTGATTGGTGAAGCCATATACATACAGAGTAAAATTCATTTCTGCACTGTTTCTTAGAAACCCTTGATTGGATTTCAATGAAACTTTCTTGAAAGCTTCACTACAAAGAGGATATGAGCATATTGTTGGGTTACCCAGTTTGACTATTAGATACAGAGTTACTGCCCCTGATTGGTGAACAGTATACATACTGAGTAATATTCGTTTTGGCACTATTACTTTGAAACCATTGACTGGATTTCAATGAAATTTTTGGAAAGCTTCACTTCAAAGAGGAGATGCGCATATTGTCAGGGTTATCTGGTTCGACTTTTAAATTTAGAGTTACTTCCCCTGATTGGTAAAGCCATATACATACAGAGTAACATTCGTTTCCGCACTGTTTCTTGGAAACCCTTGACTGGATTTCAATGAAATTTTGTCTAAAGTTTCACTACAAAGAGGAGATGAGCATACCTGGTCCAACTATTTAGAGTTCCTGAAGCCATATACATACAGAGTACTATTTGTTTCTGCACTTTTTCTTAGAACCATTGACTGGATTTCAATGAAACTTTAAGGAAAGCTTCACTACAAAGAGGATATGCGGTTATCTGGTTTGACTGTTAAATTTAGAGTTACTGCCCCTGTTTGGTGAAGCCATATACATACAGTGATATCATAAGATTGATATTCTCCATTGACAAACATAATATTTTCTGTGGGGGATATCAAATCAACAAATTTGCTTTGGTATACTACAAATTTTGTGTCGCGAACTCCTTCGGTTTTCCTACAATACCATTGAAACTTTATACAAAAAGTAACCACGTGATGAAGTTTTGCAAGACGCAATTTTGAAGTTTTTATTCCCCCAGGTTCAAGAACTATCTCCCTTGAACTTAGGCAGTATTTATGCTTTGTAGACATAAACAGCTAATTATACTACCAATTTTGTGTCACGAACTCCTCCTTTCTAGAAAAAGCAAAGTCAGTAGCTATGTCCTTGTATTGTTAAAGCTCTTATTACACTGAAAGCAATTGTTGGGTCAGTTCTAGCTGATATTGCAACTCTTTACCAATTTCCACACAATCTGGCTTTTTTAAGCTGTTAAAGAAAAAAAACAAAAAACTTTGGCAATCATTGTTGGGAAATGTAGAATATACTGTTAAGTAAGCAGTCCTTTGCTTAGCCATAATATTTCCTACTACCTAGAGACAAATTATCCAAATTTCTTAAGTAGGAAACATCATCTGCAGCTTCTTCCAATTTTGACCAATTGAGTGTATTGTTGGAAGGTAATGGGTTAACATATTGATTTCTCTTTCAGGGTATGAAGATGGCCAATGAAATGCTGCATGACCTTGAAGACAAGCAAAAGCCTGTTGACCCAGATATGGTAGAGCAGCAACAACAACAACATCAACTTCTCCCACCAAAAGATAAACCAGAAATAGATTATCATAAAGAGGAAAGAGATAAAAAGGTATTTGATAACTAACTGGTTAACATAGAACAAGTAAAATTAAACCAGAAAAAGAATACCATAAAGATGAAAGAGATAATAAGGTATTTGATAACATAGCGGTTAACATAGAACAAGTAAAGATAAACCAGAAATAGATTATCATAAAGATGAGAGATAAAAAGGTATTTGATAACTTACTAGTAAACATAGAACAAGTAAAGATAAACCAGAAATAGGTTACCATTAAGATGAAAGAGATAAAAGGGTATTTGATAACTTACTGGTAAACATAGAACAATTAAGATAAACTTTGACTGGTGAAAAATGAAACAAATCAAAGAAATGAATTCTAGATGGGTTAACCCATTACCAGATTGAAAGGAGTTGCAGACAAAAATTTAAAAATTGTGAAATTTTAGAATTTTTCAACTTTCTTGGTTCAAGCAATTGCTTCATTTTACATAATGTTTACCAATTGTTTTCATTTAGGGGCGTCCAAAGGGTTATAATTGTGTTGGATCGGATAAAGGATTAAAAATAAAAGCCACATAGGCTAGAAAAGGTGAGAAAGGAAAAATAGTTTTTAGCTCAATTATTCGAAGAATAGGGGTCTATTCCAGTTACCTTGGCGTTGGCTTCAACGTAATGGTTTGGTTAAACCTTATGTGCAAGTGTCACATCTCAGTTTCTACTGATGCTATTGCTCTGAAAGTTTGCACATGCTTTTGTGAAATAATAACACCCTCCAGACAAGGTTTTATTACTCTGACATTCATTTTAGTAAAATTAACCCTTTTTGGACTTGGCAATTTTTGGTTAAACCTTACTTGCAACTGTCATATGTCTTTAATAACTCTCTTTCTACTGATGCTATTGTCTTGAAACTTTGTATATGCTTTTGTGACCATCATATCATCATCTAGATAAAGATTCCGTACAATTACATTTATTATAGTGGAGTTTTAACCCTTTCCAGACTTAGAAATTCTTGTTTGACTTCAAATTTGAATTGAATGATTTTTTATCTTTATTACTACTTAGGTATTATGCCCCATGTCGACATTGAATTGCTGTAACTATCCAGCACTCAGAATAGTCGAGCATTGCTGTCCTCTGGAAGCTTTTGTTTTTCAAGCAATTTCATCTTTTCCCAAACATTTTTCCTACTATGATTTTCCTGGGGCTTAAAAGGAGGGAAAGTATTGTAATGAGCTAAACCCAGCAATCTAATTTAACCCATTTCCACTCAAACCCTCCTTTTTACACCTCTCAATTAAAAAGCTTTGGAAAACATTATGGAAAATAAAGAAATTGCTTGTATTAAGCAATTTCTTCATTATCCACATTGTTTTTTTCCCCAAAAGACAAAAAAATTAAAATTCCATTAACTTGAAAATGTCGTCTGGAACTTCTTTCAATTTGGACCAGTCTAAAACTTTGTTGTGTGGTAAAGGGTTAAGTATGGCACTGTTATGAATTGTTACATCATATTTTAATTTTAGTTATGTCTATCCATAAAAAAAATAATTTCATACCACTAGAAAAAAATAGAGTCTATTTATGTTTCATTTTTAATAAAATTGTTCTTCTAAAATTGTTTTAAACTAGTAAAATCTTCTCTTATTTGACTGCTTTGTACGAAAAATGCATTGAATATATCAAGTTATAAGAAGTGAATAGAATATTTGCTTTTATTTAGGTATGAAAAAAAATACATAACAATTCTGTATGAATCTGTTTTGTTGTTTCATACAGTGGAATCTGGTGTTTGGGGTTTTTATCACAATGAAAAAAAAAATAAATTCTCTATTTATTAAACTATGATGTGTGAAGGAAAGTTATTGAAAAAGACCGAGAAGTTTCAAACTTTGTATGCAACGTCGTTTCATACCCTTCCAAGCAGTCTAATCTTGGTCTAAACCTCCTGTTTGTCCCCTTTAAGCAAGAAATGCTTAAATAATCAATTTTAAATACAAATATTGACCCGCGGAAAGACTTTCCAGTACTGTCAGTCCTTTGATTTTAAAGCAATTCTGTATATGATGTTAACTCAGAATGTCAGTGGTTAAAGGCCTGGAGCTTTACACTATTATAGATACAGATTTCAATTCCTTTTTTTCCACCACCAATTTTCTTTTATTTGATTGAATTAAGCACTTTGTTATTGGATCCAGATAAAGCCTGATCAAAGTCTCCACTTTGCATTGTGAAAGTAGCTACCAGCTCAAAATTGCTGTAGACACTGAGCGAGAATTCTTTGTGTACTCTGTTGCTGTCCTGAGGCTACTCAATATCTTCTAATCACGAACAATTTACCAACCATTACTCCATTTAAGTTTTACTGTTAGATTTTAAATGTCGTCATTTTGTAAAATTTATGGCTAGTAGCATAAAACAATAGAGAAGAATGGTTGAATTATGACCTTAATGTTGAAACTGCAGCTAGAATAAGGTGTAGTTATGACGTTTAAATCGCTAAACCAACCCGTTGACTCAAACAAAAGTTTTGCTTCGATTTTAAACGTTTTCATTTGTAGAATTTATAGCCATTAGCATAAAAAAACAATAAAGTAGAATGGTTTGATGGTGACCTAAATGTCGAAACTACAGTTAGAATAAGCTATAGTTATGACGTTTAAATAGCCAAACAAACAAAAAGACTTACATAAATTGCGGCCAATGTTGGAGTGCTAAGTTAATTAGTTGATTTTATTAGTCAACTGATTATATAATTGATTTGATTGGTCAATTGTCGGAAATGTCATGCATACACTCAAATACTGAATCATCTTTGGTTGTTTAGTGTTTGATTGTCAAAAATCTTTGGAAACTTACAATTGAGCCTATGCGTGACATTTCCAACCATTTCGCATGTGTGTGGCTCGATCACATTGAGCACCCTGGACAGCCATTCGGGGCAATTAGAATATTTGCTGATTGTTTAAAGAAGCTTTGGGTCAGTATCTATCTACAGAGCGCAGAGTGAAGACTCTGATCAGACTGTGCAGATGCACAGGCTGATCTGAGTCTTTACTTGGCGCACATGTGTAATAGTTGGAATGTCACGCATGCGCTCAATTTACCATTTCATTTATCAGACCTACAGATATTGTGGGTAATTTGTATTTTAGATTTCAACATTACTGCCATACTACCATAAACCCTATCCTGTATGTACTGATTTGAGAGGTCTAATCAAGACAATTCAAAGAAGTACCAACATCTTGATTTTGTAGAGAAATATGCTCTCTCTTTTCTTGATCCCTGTTTATGCTCAAGGCTATGTTTTGCACACTAACTGTCAGTGCTATAATATAAATTGCAGGCTCAGAGCCAAGATATGAAACAAGGAAATGAGGTGGCAGAAGGTGCAGGTGATGGGGATCATGATGGGAGAATAGAAAATCAGGGGCCAGTCAATTTACAGGTAGAATTTTTAGTTCTGATTTTTTTATGCTCTGGCTTTGTAAAATTATAAGGAAAAAAAAAAGAACAAACTTCAAGTTAATTTGTTTCGACTTTAATTCCTGATTATTTTTTGTATGAAAATCCTTTTTCAAGGGACACAATTTTAAACAATAACAGATCATTATATCAACATCATATGATGTCAGTGGCAACATCAAATGTATAAAGATTTACCCTGGTCCAAATGTGTGTGGATCTTTATGCGTGTCCGAATTGAATCTTCTACATTTATTGATGTATTTCAAAATAATTTGTAACAGTTGTTCCCAAAAGATGGGACAGGAGGAATTACTCCCCAAATTAGTTAAAAATGTTTGTAAATTTCATGGCTGCTGTTAAGGTGCAGTGGTAGCACGTAAGACTCCTTGTCATTGGGCCCCAGTTTCAATCCCCGGCCATGGCAAATATCTTTTTCGACATTAGTTTCTCACCAATGGATGGATAATCCTGAACCTTAGTAGGATGAGCAGCTGGAGGCGCGGAAAGTATGTTGTGGTAGTACTGGTGTGAGAAATACTAGGAATCCATGGTAAGGTGTTCCAGCCGGTGCAATTTGACTGAAATACTGTTAAAAGTGGTGTTAAACCCATTCAAACAATCAAGAAAGACAATTTGGAAAACATTGTGAAAAATGATGAAATTTCTAACTTGTCTGCAACTCCTTGCAGTTTGGACCGCTCTAAAATTTTGCCATTAGGTAATGGGTTATAGTTTCAGTTTCATGTTTCTTTGTTTCAATAAAAAACTCAGGTGAGCTATCTAAGGCTATCTTGACCCTGATGTTTGAATTTTTACCAGTTCAAAATTTTGTCATCCAGTAACTGTATAGGAAAAGGAAATTCATTGAGGATGAATGACCTTTTACCAGACAATCTTGCATTTTGATTTGCTGAAAAAAAAAATCTTGGAACTCATTGTGGAAAAAGGAAAATTCTTACAATAAAGTTCTCCTTTTCTCTTTCTATATGGCACTTCTTTTTCAATTCAAATATACTCTGGAAAGTCATTTGCAACTTCTTTGAAGTCGGACAAGTCTGAATTTCATCTGGTAATGGGTTAGTTCTGTATGCTAGGTTCAAGAACCAAACTTAAAACCCAAGGAGGAAGATCTCAAGTTCCGTCCAATTAAACCAGATGCAGTTGACAACCAGCTTCAACCAAACCAGCCGGTTGATGACACAATAAAACAGGAACAGGTGGAGGTACCAGTCCATCCACTAGCTGCTGATAATAACTTAATTCATGCTCCAGACAATGTTGATGTCGGGGCTAGACCTATACAGGTAAGTCTATAACATATGCCTTAGACATTTAACCCATTCAAACACAAGTAAGCTTTTGTATGCCCCTTAAGAAAAGCAATCAAGAAAACATCATGTAAAATGAAGAAATTGCTTGTAACAAGCAATATCTTCATCTTTACACACTGTTTTCTACCCAGATAGTTGAAAAAAATCTTAAATTTCATGAACTAAAAATTGTAATCTGCAAAATCTTTCAATTTGGAACATTCTAAAATTTTGCCATGTGGTAATTGGTTAAAAGGGCAATGTGTTTCACAAAAATGTTTCTCTTATTATACCCCAAACTATGAAGTAGAGGGGGCATATTATTTTCACCATGCCTGTCTGTCTGTTCGTCCAACTGTAGACTTTTTTGTTTCAGCACTCTAAATCTATAACTAATTGACCTACAACCTTGAAACCTTTAAACTTCATACAATTGTTTACAATGATCCAAAGAAGTACACCATCATTTTTGGGTCATGTAGGTCAAAGGTTAAGGTCACTCTTGAACTTTGAGTGAAATATTTGCTCAAACTTATAAGCCTTTTAACCTAGGACCTTGAAACTTTAAACATGTGTTATCCATGACCCAAGGAGGTGCCCTAATGTTTCAGAGAAATTTAGGTCAAAGGTCAACTATGCTACTCATGTGACAAAGCCCTGGATGGGAGTATGAGTCAGCTTTACAACAATTGTCGTTTAATCCATTCCCGTACAACAAAATTTTAGACTGCTCCAATTTGGAAGAGGCTGCAGATGACAAATGAAATTGCATTTAAATTGAAAAATAACAACTGTAAAGGGTAGAAACATTGTAGGGAAAGAAGAAATTGCTTATAACAAGCAATTTCTTCTTTCCCATTCAATGTTTTCCCCAATTCAAAACCTATGGGTTGTGAAAACAAGTGATTGTACAGGAAAGGGTTGAACACTGTTTAAGACTCATATTTTGGACATAGGTTTCTTGCATCAATAGGAATCAGTTGATTGAAAGGTCAAGGTGTCTTATCAACATCAACTTAAACCAAAAACATAACATTTTGCTCTTATTCTAAGACTGTTGAAGATACATATCTGGAACATAGAATCATTGCTTTGATGGCATCAGTTTGGCAATTCAGGTCCTCAAGGGCCTCTACGTATTTTCTCAATTTTGTGTTTTACCAATGTAATCAGCTTAGCTAAAATACCATTTGGATAGCTTTCTGACAGGATTGTCCAACTTCAGCTTTGTCAGTGCTTTGATAGTTGTTAGTTAGTGGGCTGAAATATAATAAGAATATCATAACTGTTTCATAGCTACAATATTAGATATCATGCAGAATAAAATCGTCTTTTCAGAGTTGCATTTAAGTCAAAGTAGTAGAAGCACTGGAAAGCCAGATATTTGGTCAAAATTTCTTTTAAAAATAAATCTTTTAAATATTTCTGGCTGTAAAAGGACAAACAGGTGATACAGACTGAGATCAGATTGCACGTATGTTCGGGCTGATCTTTTCTATACCCATGCTAAAACTGGAATATTTTGAGTCCAGAATGATAAGGGTTAATACATAAAATAACAAGACAATTTCATAGCTTCACATTAACCCATTACCACACATTGAAATTCTAGACCCTTCCAAATTCCAGTCCAAATTCAAAGAGTTTGCAGATGACAATGTTAAGTTGACGAATTCTT
Source organism: Fragum fragum (assembly GCA_946902895.1). Classification (NCBI taxonomy): domain Eukaryota; kingdom Metazoa; phylum Mollusca; class Bivalvia; order Cardiida; family Cardiidae; genus Fragum; species Fragum fragum. The sequence goes on from OX336378.1 coordinate 5,208,828, forward strand.
CAAAATCTTGTCTTTTAGGGTAGAAAACATTGTGGATAGAACAAGCAATTTCTTCATTCTCCACTTTGTTTTCCAAATCTTTTTCTTAGGGCGTCAAGTATCAATGGGTGGGAATGGGTTAACACTATTTAATAGCTAGAATATCAAGACTATTTCATAGCTAAAATATTGTCATTATTTTAGTTTAAACATATTTTATTTGTGACTAAGATATTCATAGTACTATACAACTAATCTAAATTTACGGCATTATTAGTCATTATTTTGAAGCTAGAGTATCCAGACAATTTCATAGATACAATATTATAATTATTTCATGGCTCGCTTATCGAGACAATTTTCATAGCAATTGCATTATCACTATTTCATAGCTAGAATATCAAGACAATTTCATAGCTACAATAAGATGAATATTTAATGGTTACATTAGCATAACTTTTTCATAACTGCATTATTACCGTCAATCATATTTCATAGCTATAATGTAATGACTGTTCAATGGTTACACCAGTATGACTATTTCATAACAACAATATTTTAACTATTTCAGGATCTTGACCATTTGGACAATCAGAATGAATTAGGACCTATGCAAGATGATGGTAAGGAATCATTGTTTAACTGAGCTTAAATAGAATGTATTTTCATCCCCCCAACATTGATTGGGTGTCTGTCTGTCCAGTTGTCTGTTTGTATGCAAAGATCTATATAACTGGGTATAACTTTTTTTCAGGTTATTGCTAGGGCTTTAACCCTTTCCTGTTTTACACAATTTTAGACCTGTCCAACATCAAAGGTTTGGCAGAGGAAAATTTAAAGTGGATTAAATTTGAAAAATTACCATTCATTAGGGTAGAAAATATTGTGGAAAAAGAAGAAATTGCTTGTTACAAGCAATTTCTTCTTTTCCCACGTTTTCTCAAGAATAAAATCATAGGGACGTAGAAACCAGGGATTGTACAGGAAAGGGTTAATATTTTGCATGTTTATTTCTTGTGGGTTTTCCTTTTGAACAAAGGTCATGTCATATATCAGGGTCAAGCTCAAGAATATATGTCACCTCTCAGTAAATTGGCACTTTGTGGGAGCTTTTCTATCCAACATATCCATACCAAACAATTATGCAATTTTTCTCTTTTCTCATAATGTTTTCTACCCTATTTTGTCACTTTTGTCTAATTCTAGTGCAATTTGAATTGTCCTCTGAAACTTCTTTCAAGTTGGGAGCCGCCGTCATAGCGCAGTTGGTAGCGCGTCGGACTGTCAATCTGGAGGTCCTGGGTTTGATCCCCGACGGCGGCACTCATCATTTCCCACTATATGTCTGCCACCAATGGGTCGATAATCGTAGACCTATGTGGGATAGCAGCTGGAGGCTGGAGGAAAGGATGTGATGGCGTACTGGTGTGAGAAATACCAGGAATCCATTGTCAGGTGCTCCAGCCGCCGCGATATAACTGAAAGATTGTCGAAAGCGGCGTAAAACCCAATTCAAACAAACAAATCTTTCAAGTTGGACCAGTCTAAAGATCTGTTGTCTGGTAAAGAGTTAACCCTTTCCTGTTCAAACTCAGAATTTTATGTATCTGTAATTTTGTACTTGAAAAAACATTTTGGAAAAAGGAGAAATTGCTGGTTACAAGCAATTTATCCTTTTCCCACAATATTTTCTACCAAAAAGCATGATTTCATTTCAAACTGCATCCGATTTACCTTGCCATCTGGAACCTCTTTCAAATTGGACCAGTCTTAAAATTTGTTGTCGGGTAATGAATTTAAAAAGCTTTGGGTCAGTATCTTTCTATAGGGCACATAGGGACGACTCTGATCAGACTATGGGGATTCTCAGTCTGATCCGAGTCTTTAACTTGGCACACAAGTTGAATGGTTTGAAATGTCACAAACTCAAATGTATTTTAGAGAATCCAATGCTAGCTATCATTTCTTGTGATATTTTGATAGTATTCGAAATATCCCCTCAATAGTTAAATAAAAGTTTCTTAGCTTGGCTGTTTTGAGAGGAAAGTGGTTATATTGCTTTAATTTTGGTTATATTGCATATTGAAATATCCTACTGTCAAATCAACTTTTAGTTAGCTTAGGTGTTTATGAGAGCAAAGTGAAGATATTGCTTTAGTCATGGTGTTGTTGTATTTTGAAATATCCTACTGTCAAATTATAATTCAGCTCAGCCATTTTCAGATGAAACTGGACATATTTCTATAGTCTAGGTGGTTTCGGCATTCTCAGGATCATGCAAAAACTTTCTGCTATGATTGAAAATATCCACTTGAAACTTGGAAAATATAATTTCATCCAAACACATTTTAAACTACCATGGGGAATATTTCTTAACCCTTGTCATGCTGGAAAAATCATTGTTCAGAATTGAATTAGTTGAAATCAAAGGACTTAAAGTTTTTGAAGATCTTATCCTTTCCGAATTTTGTCTCCCACCAATGGATTGATAATCGTAAACTTAAGTGGTACTGGTGTGAGAAATACCAGGAATCCATTTTTAGGTGCTCCAGCCGCCATGTTATGACTGAAATACTGTTAAAAGTTAAACCCCATTCAATCAAACAAATCAAATTATACTCCATTTCCCACGTAGAATTTTTGTCAACAGCCAAACCTCTTGCATCAATATTCAGCTTTGTTTTCTTTAAACTTCTTGTGAACAAGTAGTAGCATGCTTTCTTCAAAAATATATCTACAGGCAGGTAGTTTCAATGGAATTTTTGAAACACATATTTTTATGTCAACATGTTTTAGGGGGTATATAGCAGTTAGCTTGTCTATTAGTTGGTAGGTCTGTAACTTTTTCTTGTCCGCTCATTATACCCCCACAATGAAGTTATGGGGGGGTATACTGGAATCAGGTTGTCCGTCTGTCCGTCCGTCCGTCCGTGGACATAATTTTGTGTCCTCTTCTCCTCCCACATTTTTTGACCAATTTTGCTGAAATTTTATCAGGTTGTTTCCAATCATATGAAGTTGTGCACCTGCAAATTTCATCTTGATCCAGTCGTTAGTTTCAGAGTTATGCCATTTTGAACTTTTTAATAGGGGGGGGAGTAGTCAAAATTTAAGATTGCAAAACTCAGTAACCATAAGGGGAGTTACCAAATTTGGTAAGTAACATCATCTTGTATATATATACATGTTTGACATCAAAACGCTGTAAGTCATTTACAATTAACAATTAACTGAACAGTTCCGTCCTCTCTAATACTTGGTACATAGCTTTCAAGGGTCAGAAGTGTTGGAGAGTGAGACTTGCAAAAGAAAGACGCGATCGGGGGTGGGGGAGGGGGACGGGGATGGAGGGGGGGGGGGGAGAAGCTGAAAACATAATTACATACACAATTGCTACTTTTCCACTCCTACTTAAAAAGGGGTCATAAAATGCCCCTTCAAATTCCACTCCTTCATAGAAAAGCCTTTTTAGCGGTGTGGGGGGTATTCTCGTCAGCCCTTGAGGGCGATAGCTCTAGTTATCTTCTAAACTACTGGTTGGATTTGGTTCAAATTTTACACAATCGCTCATCAAGCAAAGATGTGTAATTGCTATTTTATTTATGTTAGATTCATTTTTCTTGGAGGTTTCTTGGCCCATAGTTTAAAAATCTAATACAGGCATTTTCTCTGCAACTTCTCTATGGATTTTATAAATTTTCACATGTGCAATCAGTACCAACCAAAGTTATGCATATTTTTTTGGTAAGAGTCCATGTACTTTGCTTGGAGTTATGGCCCTTTGTTTGGGAAAAAGGCCTTATTTTTCTATGGCAAGGAGCCATTGGGAGTATCAATCACATTTAGTGACAATCTAGTTTTACTTGTTTTTCTGCATATTTTCAAGCACCTGCTGTTTAGTAAAAAATTCTATTTAGGTTAGAAGGTATAAACCTTGCCTTGTGTATAAGGGCCTATCAATATCCTGCTTAACCCATTACCAGGTGACAAAATTTTGGAATGGTCCAAATTGAAATAAGTTGCAGACAACATTTTCAAGTAGATGAAATCTTAAAAATCTTTTGCTTTTTTGGTGGAAATCATTGTAGATAATGAAGAAGTAGCTTGTGACAAGCAACTCCTTCATTTTCCACAAATTTTTCCAAAGCATTTTTCTTGAGTGGCTTCAATAAGAGATATTGTGTTAGAATGGGTTAACCCTTTCCCGTTTCTTAAAATTTTGGACTGGTCCAAATTGAAGGAAGTGGCAGGCAACAATAAAAATTGGATGGAATTTGAAATTAAAACATCCTGTGTGGTAGAAAATATTGTGGAAAAAGGAGAAATTGCTTGCGACAAGCAATTTCTTCTTTTTCCACAATGTTTTCTCAAGTATGAAATCGCAGCAATGTAAAATCCCGGGTTTGTACAGGAAAGGGTTAAATAAGATATTTATTCTCTGAAATTTATAATTCAGTGTCCCATAGATAGTTTGAGTCACATAAAAAGTTGTTTGAATTGATATTTTCAGATAAAGATTATAATGATGATGATGACGATGATTATGATGATGCAAAACCTAATAAAAATGATAATGACGAATACTGAAAGGTGAAGGTCACAAAAGGTCACATGACATGGAGGTCATGAGGTCCTTTGTATGTGACATGCATCACACTATGTATTCTGTGTGTAGCTGTTTATAGTGCCTTTTTCTTTGCTGATTGCTTTTCTTGAGTGATATGTTTTTAACCCACTACCAGACAACAAAATTTTGGACTGGTCCAAATTGAAAGAAATTGCAGACAACAATTTTTACTGTATCAAATTTTGAAAATCTTTATCTTTTGGGATAGAAAATATTGTGGATAATGAAGAAATTTGCTAGTAACAAGCACCATTTCTTTATTTCCACAATGTAACCAATTTCCACAACTTCATACAAATGTTATTCCTGATTTAAGGAGATTTCCTATTTGTTTTGGGTAACATAGGTCAAAGAACAACTTTACTTCTTTAGTGACAAACTGCTGGTTGGGAAGGGTGGGGAGTCTAGTATACAATTCTAGTTAAACAAATATTTAAAGAATAAATTGAATCCAGCGCAGGATATTGAATATTGGTATTTGGAAAATTTTTCATTTGGCAAAACAAACATTCTGATTTCAGAAAATCAGCCAAAAATGTGAATAATGGGCTAAGGGTAGCCTTTGCACAGGTTCAAGTTGTAGTTACGACATTGAGTTGCCAACCAATCATTTTACTTTTTTTGTCATTTGCTACTGGCCACAAATTTTGGAAAATTATTCCATTTAAAATTGAAACAGAACTACCTGTTGAAGTCAGTAGGCAGGCCTATAGAGTAATGGGCGGGGCCAGGGATTGGTCAATTATCAAGCATTGATATTCACTGGCAGAGTCAATAATTTAAATGTGAACATGGTTCAAATTTTCCCTTTTTCATTTGGAGTCTGAAATCTTTATCAGAGAGATATAATACTTTTCACATATGTATCTTTATCCATATTTTGAAATAAACATTTTGGTAACCCATTTCCATATGACAAATTGACCAGACTGGTCTAAATTAATAAAATTTTCAGATAACAATTGTTACTGAAAATTTTAAAAAACATAGTCTTTTGGGAAAGAAACATTGTGGATAATGAAGAATCGCTTGTGACAAGCAATATCTTCATTTTCCACATTGTTGTGCAACACATTTCCATAAGGGGCATAAAATGCAGGGCTGTGTGGAAAAGGATTAATACCTATAGCTATGTCTAATAGATTCTGAATTTAACCTCAAAATGTCTTTAATTTTGGTTCAGCTAATAATTAATTATTTTTGTGATGGAACTGGACACTTCTTAACCCATTCCCACTCATTGATGTTTTTAGATGCCTCCAACAAATACAGCTTTGGAAAACATTGTGTAGAATGAAGAAATTGCTTGGGACAAGCAATTTCCTCATTTTACACAATGTTTTCTACCCAGAAAGTTAAAAAATTTAGAAATTCATAAATTTCAAATTGTCGTCTACAACCCCTTTGATTTGGACCATTCTAAATTTTTCTTTTGTGGGAATGGGTTAACCTAGTTACACATGATCCTGCTTTTTTACGCACCTGAAGAAAACAGCTTTGGTAAGCATTGTGGACAATGAAGAGATTGCTTGTAACAAGCTATTTCTTCATTCTCCACAATGTTTTCTACCTGAAAAGACAAAGAATTTTAAAAATCCCAAACAAAAAATTACTGTCTGCAACTTCTCTCGATTTGGATCAGACAAAATTTTGTATTCTGGTAATGGGTTGATATTTTTCTTCAATTTAACCTTCTTATATATCTTCCTTTTAACAGGACTTTAGTGAGTGCCCTTTTCTTTTGTGCATGTTGCAAACATATACATGTATTGGATATCAGGTGGTGGTAACCCTTTTCTAGATGAATACTGTTATGTCCCCACCAACAAAGAAAACAGTGCTCTCAATAAGTGGATGTCTATGGATATACATCAAGAATTTAGATTAACCCCTTCCAAAACAACAACATTTTGGACAGGTCCAAATTGAAAGAAGTTGCAGACAGCATTTAAAAGTATTTATAATTTGATAAATAATGACCGAAAATGGTAGAAAACGTTGAAAACGGAGAAATGGTATGTGTCTATTATTTAATAGACTTAGATTTTATCAACTTCCAACAATTTATTGATTGCTTGCCCTTACCCACTCAGTTCTTGCAGGAAATTCAACTAAGATATTGACCCTTGTCATGCTAAACAATAATCCGGTTTTGGCAGGACAAAGATCAGCCTGCACATAAGTTCCAAGCAGCATTAACCCATTACCAGACAAAATTTTAGACTGGTCCAAATTGGAAAGAGTTGCAGACGATGATTCAAAGTTTATGAAATTTTAGATTTTTTCCATTAGTTGGGTAGAAAACATTTTGGAAAATGAAGAAATTGCTTATAACAAGCAATTTCTTTGTTTTCGACAATGTTTTCCAAAGCTTTTTTCCTAGGTGGCGTCTAAAAGCATCTTTGAGTCGAAATGGGTTAAACCCTATACAAACAAAAAGCAATGGAGGCTAGATTAAATACAAATTGTAAGTTTACCATAGATGTTATTTCATAGAATGTTTTGCTTTCAGCCAATAGTAGCACTGCTTGATAGCTAACATCTCGTTTGCATTATGCTTGATACGAAGTGTAGAGGATTTTGATGCCCTTGCACCGAAAGATCGGGGCATATTGATTTACCCTTGTCCGTCTGTCTGCAAAACTTAACCAAAAAACTTAACATTGCCCATTATTACCAGCCTATTCAAGATACAATGCTCATATTTGGCATGGTGATACATCATCATGATACGCATCTCCTCATGTCAAGGTCGAGGTCATGTGATAAGGTCAAGGTCACGTACCAAGGTCATATGTTTAGTCCTGTTGTGGGGGTATTGTGTTTCACAAACACATCTTGTTATTACTTGATTTGTAGTTAGTGTTTATTTATCAATTTGAGGGATATATATGGTGACAAGTACATTTACAACCCCATTTGTCCAGGGACAAGTGAATACTTGGGCATATCATGGAATGGTACTTCAGAGATCTCAAAGATAACTCATTAAATGGAAAATTATCATTATGTTTATATTGAAGGGTAGAAAGTATTGTGGCTAATGAGTAAAATGCTGGATTCTGTTGTTTAGTAAAATATATGGTGAGGGACATAGAAATAGGCAGACCATAACATTTTAACTAATAAGCTGTATCCACAATGTTTTAATCACCAAACCAATAGAAAGGCTCAACATAAGTGATTACTTAAGGTCTGAATGAATGATTCAATTTGTTGATCAATTTTTAGCAATACTGGCCAAAGTCTAGAAGAGATAATTGATGTTCTTTTTGAGTCTGTCCGTCCTTACATTATTTGTTCCTTATCAACACTCTAAAGTTCTCAGTTGTCATTGTATTCTCTTCAAATATCAAAAAATGATTATACCATCATAAGGATTGTTTCTTCGGAAAATGGTTGGCATCAGTATTAAGGGAAAAGAGGCCTTATGAACTTGTTATAACAAAATCCTGAATAACACAATAAAGACCACCGTTAAAGTAAATCTAAATTGGTTATATCTTTAAATAAAAGAGTGTTTGTAGATAATTTATGGAAACACAAATTGAAAATTACTTTTTAATGTATTATTGCCTTGTTAAAATGGGCATCGTTTTTGAACACAGTGCAAGTATAACATATGTGTCATTCGTTTCTACCTCAAATTACTAAGAGTATTCTATTATCAAATTGTGAGCTTAAGGACCAACAATAAAGCAGCTAATGGTTGAAATAAAATGAGTAAAACACCTAAATGAAGAATATTCTATGATATTTATGGGAGCTTGACAATTTTCAACGATAACTACGGAAACCTTCTCTGAATTCACTATATTTCCAACCAAACAGCCCCTTTGAATAAAAGGTACATAGTCAATAATTACAACAAACCAGAAGGTGTAAATATCAAGATAAGTGATGATTTGTGACACTTAGTTAGTCCATGATAGGATTAATCACTCCTAAAAATCGTGTATAGGAGTTTGTGCAAAAAATATTCTTTCGGGACTTGAAATGGGCTACAAAGTATGAACCACAAACGTTCGAATTAGAAATCATTTTATAATAAAGAAGGTAAAATATCAGCCCAACGGAAAATATACAAATAAACACATACCACAAAACAGTGTTATTCGAATTAACGAGGTTCTACTGTTTATCAGATTCTCTTCAAATTTTCACAAAATGATTGGATTGTCATTAGGATCGTTTCTTTCAAAATTTTGTCTGATCCATCCAGTATCACTGGAAAAGAGTCCTGATGAAAATTTTATTACAAAGTCCTCGTTAACACAATTAATTCCACCCTTTTCATCAGATTCTCTTCAAACTATCACAGAATAAGTGTAGCATTATAAAAATTAATCGTTCCTTTTAAAATCGGGTCCAATTTGTCAAGTATCACAGGAAAATTGGCCTTACAAGAATTTCTTTAAAAAATCCTCGTTAACACAATAAGGTCAATTGATTTTATCAGATTCTGTGCAAATCTCACAGAATGAGTGTACCATCATTAGGATAGTTAATTTTGAAATTGGGTCTGATCTGTGAAGTTTCATGTGAAAAGGGGCCATTTGAAAATTTTTATTTAAATATTCTAGTTAACACAATGAAGCTCCCAGATTTCACTTCAAACTTTCACTAAATGATTGTACCATCATAAGGATCATTTTTTGTTGAAATTGGTTTTTGATCTGACAAGTATCACAGGAAAATGGGCCTAATGGAAATTCTACTAAAAATCCTTGTTAACCATTTCCCATTTTTTGAAAATCTTAGACTGGTCCAAATTGAAAGAGATTGGAAAGAGTTAAGAGGGAATCTCAATTTCAGCAGAGTAATTTCTTAATTGATTTGCAAGGCATGCTCAAAATCAATTTGTAGAGCATGTTGTGTGTAAATTGCTTGTTGTTTAGTTCAGTGTACTAAGTAAGTTGCATGTATTTATGGTTTTAACCCATTCCCACATAACAAAATTTGAGACTGTTCCAAATTGAAAGAAGCTTCAGACGACAATTTTAAGTTTATGAAATTTGGATTTTTTTCAACTTTCTGGGTAAAAAACATTGTGGAAAATGAAGAAATTGCTTGTAATAAGCAATTTCTTCATTTTCCACAATGTTTTTCAAAGCTTTTTTCATTAGGGGCATCTAAAAGCGTCACTAAGTGGGAATGGATTAAAATATAGCCACCAATTTAAATTGATAATTATACCCCCAAAAATCAATTTTGGGGGTATATAGGAGTCAGCTTGTCAGTAGGTCAGTCTGTCCGTCCGTGTTTCCATCTTGTCTGTAGCTTTTTTGTGACATCTCAATTTCTCAGCAACTATCGGCCGAATTTTATTCAAACTTCACTAATATAATCAGTATCAAGCATGTGCATATTCCATTTTGGTTATGGTCCATTGATTTTTGACGGAGTTATGGCCCTTTGGTGAAAAATCCTGTACGCTCAATTTCTCAGCAACCATTGGACAGATTTGATTCAAATTTCACAGAAACACTTGGTATAAGTCAGACATGTGCTTATCCTATTTTGATGGATAGCACTTGTATATGGACAAGTGCTGTTGGGGGGTATTAGTCGGCTTTACGACAATTTCTAGTTTTTTCTACAGTAATAGGGTTATTGTCAAAAAATTATAACCCATTACCAGACAAAATTTTAGTTTTGTCAAAATTCATTCGAAAAAATTGTTGTCGACATTACAAAGTGCTTGGAAATTAAAAGTATAATGGCCACATAAAGAAGAATACATCACAAGAAAATGAAAAATTACTTGTCTCCTTTTCCCACAATATTTTATGTAATGAAATAATTTCCTGAGAGGCATTGATTCATGGTCATGGATAAAATGAACAAGGCTGGACATCTTTAATTATAAAGATTTTAGATGTCAATTTCAATATAAATTTGTACTGTTGTCCATCATAAGAATTCAAGGTGAGGGTCAATGTTGAAACTCAATAATTATAGTTGTTCTAGGACAATCATTCTCAGGTTCAGTATAATTCTTACTCAAGAATAATTGATCCCTGGCCACACCCACTGACTCCACTGGCTACGTCAATTGACTCCGACAGGAAGTTCCACTTTGATATTAAACCCTTACTTTGCAAAATATTTGGTCAGTAAAATAATACAAAAAGGAAAAATGGTTGGTTTGTGACCTATTTGACGTAACTACAGCTTGAATAGGCTGTGCTTATGACGTTAAAGTCACCAAACCAATGAAATGCTTCACAAAAATGTTGATGAATGTCAACAAATGTCAGAGTTGTCAGTGTTGGTCAACCCATTCCTACACATTATGCTTTTTGATGCTCCTCAAGAAAATCAATTGGTAAAATATTGCAGAAAATGAAGAAATTGCTTCAACCAAGCTGTTCTTCATTTTCCACAATCTTTTCTACCCAGAAAGTTGAAAAAAAAAAATCCTGAAATTGTTGTCAGCAACTTCTTCAATTTGGACAGTAAAATTTTGTGGTCTGATAATGGGTTAATGAAAAAGCAATAAGTCTAGCCTAATACCACAGCCACAATACACCTTTTCTTGTGACCCTCTGAATGTCCCTTTTGATGTGATATGTCTAATACTATTTCGATCTTTTCCAGGAAGAAAGAGAAAGGGATCAAGATTGATTGCCCGGAACCCAGGCGTGAAGATGGGGTTTTAGTGCATTCTGTGTTTCAAACTGTCTGTGATACAAAACGGGAACCATTCCAAACCATGTGATCTGCCCAACTACCAATCACATTCATCCATTAAATTCATCCTAGGAGGACCAATGAAATACTGCACCTACTGCTTATTAACCCTTTCCTGTTTTTCAAATTTTCAGACTTGCCCAAATTGAAAGAAGTTGCAGAAGACAACTAAAAGTGAGTGCAATTTGAAAAGCAACCAACATACAGGGTAGTAAATATTGTGGGGAAAGAAGAAATTGCTTGTTACAAGCAATTTTTTCTTTTCTCACAATGTTTTCTAAAGTATAAAATCACAAGGCCGTAAAAACTGGGATTGAACAGGAAAGGGTTAACCCATTACCAAACTATGCAAAATTTGGACTGGTTCGTATTGAAAGGAGATGCAGACTACAATTCCAAGTTAATGAGTTTGTAAAAATCTTTGTCTTTCTGGTTAGCAAATATTGTGGAAAAATTAAGAAATTGCTTATCAAAAGCAATATCCGCAATGTTTTCCCCATCTTTTACTTGAGATATGTGAAAAAGTTGGAAAATTTTGGAATAGGTAACTCATTACCCTACAATTCAGGTTTTTGACACCCAGAAGAAATATAGAAATTGGAAACTTTGTGGATAAAAAGATATTGTTTGTTACAAGCCATGTCTCCTTTGCTTGCAATGTTGTCTACCTAATTTTTCATTTTTAGAGTATCTTGAAATGTCTGCAGTTTCTGTCAATCTGAACCGGTCTAAAAATGCGTTGTCCTAAAATGGGTTAAAAATGATGAGGATTCTACATGATTATCCAGTGATATGCTCAGAGACATGGGAACTTCGGCTAGATAAATCTGCTCTAGAACTCACTCTATAAGGCAGCTTGCATCTAAAGATTACATACTTTACTCATATTCACAAAATCCTTTTGACAACCTGAAGGTATAAAGTTATTGAAAACTTTATGCAAAGAGGGAAATTGGGTGGGAAAAGAATGAAACAGTCTCTCCTTCACAATGTTTTTATGCCCTTACCAGGTTTAGTCAATAGGCATATAGAATTACCTTTGTTAATCTGTTTATGTCTTGGTGGGTGTGTTTGGTAATATATATGTCCAATTCTTGTCTAGAGCATATCTTTTACATTAACCTATTACCACATGGCGAAATTTTAGACTGGTCCTATTGAAAGTTCACACAATTAAGATTTTATGAAATTTTAGATTTTTCAACTTTCTTAATAGAAAACATTGTGGAAAATTAAGAAATTGCCTTACCAAGCAATGTCTTCATTTTTGTCGAGCTCGCTTGCATTGAGCAAGACATATTTGTTACTATGACAAGTCGGTGTATGTGCGTTAGTCTGTCTGTCCGTCCAAATTTGTGCGGACAATTACTCCTACATTTATGGATGGATTTCAAAGAAACTGGGCACAATTAGCTTCAAGTTCAAGATCACAGTTCAAGGTCAAACACTAAAATTGTGCTTGTCCTGAGCATTTCTCCTGCAATTATGCTTGGATTTCAAAATAAATTGGCACAAATGTTCTCAATCATGAGAAGATGTGTCTTTTGAAAGAATATTTTGGATAGCATCAAGTTCAAGGTCACAGCTCAAGGTCAAACACAAAAATTGTGTTTGTCCGGAGCATTTCTCCTACAATTATGGATTGATTTCAAAATAAATTGGTACAATTGTTCTCCATCATGAGTAGATGTGCCTTTTGAAAGAATTTTTTTCAAAAGCTTCAACTTCAAGGTCAAAGCTCTAGGTCAAATACTATCTGGAGCATGATACCTACAAAAGTTTGCGGGTTCGACAGCAGTTATCCTGGGACAACCATCTAATCTAGTGTTTTTAAAAGCATTTTTCCCAGGGGGCCTCAAAAAGTGTTTCTGTGTGGGAATGGGTTAATTGATGGATTAAATGACTTGGAGTCATGTGTTAAGTTCTGTTGGATACTCTCAAGTTCAAGGTAATAACTCAAGGTCATGTGGCAAGTACATAAACAGGGGCATCAGTTTTTTTGACACATTTCTAGTCTATAATAATTTACACTAGTTTTTCAATTTCGATGTATTTTGGTACATTTTCTGCATCCTCTTTCAGTTTTGACCGATCTTACAGTTTGTTGTCTGGTAATGAGTTAAATTGAAGGAGACTGTAGAAGAGAATTTACCTGTAGCAAGGTTACATAATTTAAACTGGTCAAAATTGAAACAAGATGTGTTTGTTAAACACCATGCCCCCGAAATGGGAATTCTTAAGAAACGGGTAAAGGGTTAAAATTTTGACCTTGATGAAATGACCTTCCCCAGTTGCGCCTTGTTGAGACCTATCTACATACGAAATATTAGAATTTAACTTAATCAGGGTTGAAGTTATAGGAAAATGTTTAGTTGGAGGTTAAGTTTTGCAGACAGACGGACAGACAGACACCGGTAAAACAATATGCCCCCAATCTTATCGATGCGGGGGCATAAAAAGCTGTTGAAGACTTCAGAGGTTAAGACTTGTCTGAATTCAGACACAAAGTTTTCTTACCTGAAAGACAACAGATTTTAAAATTCCATAAACTCTAAATTGTTGCCTGCAACCTCTTTCAACCAGGACTAGTATTGTTTATTTGTGTGTGTGTGTGGTTAATCCATTCCCACACAATGACGCTTTTTGATACTCCTCAAGAAAAACAATTGGGAAAACATTGTATGAAATGAAGAAATTGCTTGCAACAAGCAATTTCTTCATTTTACACAATGATTTCTACCCAGAAAGTTGAACAAATCTAAAACTTCTTGAACTTGAAATTGTAGACTGCAACTCCTTTCAATTTGGACCAGTCTAAATTTTTTCCGTCTGGTAATGGGTTGAATAGGTTAATGTTTTCTAGATAAAATGAGAATTGCACAGAATGTTTCCAAATTATGTGATCTATTGTATTTTGAATGGATGTTGTATTTCTTTGTCTTGGAGAAGGGGGTTTAGGAAAATACTTACAAATTAAACTTCAGCCCATTCCCATGCAAAGACGCTTTTTGATGCCCTCAGGAAAAAAGCTTCGGAAAGCATTGTGGACTATGAAGAAATTGCATGAAACAAGCAATTTCTTCAACGTCCACAATGTGTTGTATCCTACAAGACAAAAAATTCCAAAATTCCACTTCCTTAATATTATTGTCTGTAATTTCTTTTCAATTTGGCCAGTCTAAAAATTAGCCACTCTGCTGGTAAAATGGGTTATGTCCCTAGGTTAGATTTTGGTGATACCCAGGAAGCATGTGAGAAAGTGAACTTTGCCCAGATAATTAACCCATTCTAACTCAATCCCTCCTTTTTACGCCCCTCAAGAAAAAAAACTTTGGAAAACATTGTGGAAAATGAAGAAATTGCTTGTATCAAGCAATTTCTTCATTATCCACAATGTTTTCCATCCAAAAAGACAAAAAAAATCAAAATTCCATCAATTTGAAATTGTCGTCTGCAGCTTCTCTCAATTTGGACCAGTCTAAAATTTTGCTGTGTTGGAATGGGTTAAAAGTACACTCAAAGAGGCATTAAACTCTACAAATTTAGCCCTTTACCAGATGGTAAATATTTTGAAGAGTCCAAATTCAAAGAAGTTACTGATGATATTTTGTATGCTCCTGCTCAATAAGATCAAGGGCATATTGTTTTACATATGTCTGTCTGTCTGTCTGCATGCAGTAAACTTAATCAGTTGTTATTAAGATCAGGGTCATCCATCAAGGTCACTAATATTGTAAACATGATGCAAAAACTTAACTATTTGCTCCAAACAAAATAGCGTTCATGATAAATGGCTAATATTTGGGATAAAGGTTCCCTACATTGATAGCATCTGTTGGTTTTAAGGTCAAGTTAATCCATTTAGGTCAAGGTCACTTACCAAGGTTTAATGCAAAAACTTAACATCTTGCTGTTAGTCAAACACCTTTTAATATGGGAATCAGTTGGTTCTATGGTTAGTCACTCATGAAAGTCAACTGAACACAATAACTTAACCCTTGTCATGTTGTATAAATTACCTTACTGAATTGCTGTAAAATCAAAGGGCTGAAAGTGCTGACAAAACTTTTTATTGTAAAATCAATATTTCTTTTAGAAATCAATTTCATAAACAACTCTGGCAGGAAAAGTACAAGCAGGCGGTGTAGACTAAGATCAGACTGCACTTATGTGCAGGCTGATCTTGGTCTACATCTCCTGCCAAAACTGGAATATTCAGGGTTCAGCATGACAAGGGGTAATACTTTACTGTTTTTTAAACACCTTTGAAGATACATAACTGATCCTTATATAGATAGGCATCCTTTGGTTGTAAGGTCAAGGACATTAATCGATGATGAGGTCACTTAGCAAGGTCAAATTTACAAGAAAAGACCATTTTGACTTGGGCATGGTGTTTCACAAATACATCTTGTTAGCTGACAAATTTGTGTTTTGAGGTTAAAAACATTATGGATAATGTAGACATTGCTTGTAACAAGCAATTATTGTGCAGGAATGGGTTAATAACTGTAGCTAGCTGTTATTGCAGGTAAGGGGTGGGGCATATTATGATGATAGCCCCTGTGTTAACCCTTGTCATGCTGTATAAATTACCTTTCTGAAATGCTCCCAAATCAAAGGGCTGAAAGCACTGATAGAACTTGTTGTTCAAAAATCAATATTTCTTCAAGAAATCAACTTCATAAACAACTCTGGCAGGAAAATTACAAGCAGGAGGTGTAGACTAAGATCAGCCTGCACATAAGTGCAGTCTGATCTTAGTCTACACCTCCTGCCAAAACCGGATTATTCCGGGTTCAGCATGACAAGGGTTAAGATTTTAGAGACACTTGTATAAATGATAATTATTTTTGTACTTATGTATAGTATAAAGGTGTGGTTGAGAAGATATATGGATTGTTGTTTATGAGTTTATATTTAGTGCACAGAAAATATTCATGATTTGTCATGGTTATGCATTATTTTTAGCTGAACTCTAATTTTGGAAAATGTTTTCACCTTAGTATTATTTGCAGTAACTGTTGAAATTGGTGGGACAAATTTTAACATTCTGTTAATACTGAAGTGATTTGTACTAAACCCATTACAAGATGCAACTTCTTTAGACTGGTCAAATTTCAAAGAAATTGCAAATGACAATATAACCCATCCCCGCACAATCCCACATTCTTATGCGCCAAAGTTAAATAGCTACAGAAAACGTGGGAAAAGAAGAAATTGCTTGTTATAACAATTGATTTCTATCATTCTCACAATGTTTTCTACCTCTTGTGGTCTGTTTTTCTTTTTAAACTTATCTTTTTCAAATTGGATTGGTCTTATATAAAACTGAGTGGGAACAGGTTAAATCTAATGGAACTATCAGGTAGAAAACATTGTGGATAATGAAGAAATTGTTACTAGCAATTTCTTCATTTTCCACAATGTTTCTCCAAAACTATTTTCTTGAGGGTCGTAATAAAGCGGAATTGTTTTGGAATAGGTTAAAGCAAGGTAGGTATGTTCAAGGCACAATAAATGTGATTGAATGATTGATTGGGGTTTAAAACCACTTTTATTAGTATTTCAGTCATATCGCAGCGGCTGGAGCACCAAACAATGGATTCCTAGTATTTCTCATACCAGTACTATATTTACATCCTTTGCTAGTTTCCAGCTGCTATCCCACTTAGGTTTATGATTACCCTTCCATAGGTGATATGTGCCGCCATTGAGATCAAACTCATGACACCCCTGATTGAAGATTGGGAATCTTATACACTACACTACCAACTGCGCTATGACGGCGGCACATGCAACAAATGAGAGTCTATTTCATATGTCTGTTATGTATTGAAGAAGTTTACTTTATAATCAGGGGCCTGAGATAACTAAATTATTTTCTTACTTAATTTTCAAAATGAAACTAAAAGACGTGTATCAGCCTAAGCTTTTAGCTAAAAGCATGAAAATCAAGGTTAAGTTGGTGAATTGTTATTTGCAACATCAAATCTGAAATTAACACACAATTACACAAACTTTAAGTTTCAGTAAACTCTCAATTGAGAAAGTTTAATAATCTCTGAGCCCAGATATGTTTTTGTCTTTTAAGACAGAATGCACAAACTGATTCATTAACCTTGAAAATGACAAATTAATGCAATGCAGTTTTTATACTTTTTTGGACAATCTGTCTGATAATATCACCAAGATTATTTCTATCCTGAAATACTATAAAACACAGTTTTATTATCTTAAAATTGTTGTCTTCAACTTCATTCAACTTGTAAGTCTCAAATATTGTCATCTGGTAATTGGTCAAAGAATCGAGCACCTGCAACCAAGTGTTTTTGTTTTATCATTGTAGCATAACTGTATTAACCTTAACCCACTAGGTGGAAAATGGCGTATGATATTTTGTAGATTATCATGTAAATAGATTTTGTATTATAGAGATTTTTTTAATATATTTTCAGTAGCAGTTTACTTTCTTAACCCATTCCCATACAAAAATTTTTTAGACTGATCCAAATTGAAAAGAAGCTGCAGACAACAATTTCAAGTTGATGAAATTTTAAATTTTTTCCACTTTTTTGATAGAAAACTTTGTGGATAATGAGGAAACGGCTTTATTTTCCACAATCTTTTCCAAAGCTTTTTTTTTTTGAGGGGCATAAAAAGGAGGGATTGTATGGGAATGGGTTAACCCATTCCAAACAATCCTGCATTTTCAGACTTCAAGTAGACAAAAAGGAAAATGAGGAAATGGCTTGTTACAAGTAGTCTCTTAGTCTCCCACTTTTTTAACAAGCCTGAAAGACAGGATTTTCAAAGTTCTATCATATTGACATTGTTGTTTATTACTTCTTTCCATTTACACCTTAACCCATTCCCACACAACAAAATTTCAGACAGGTCCAAATTGAAAGAAAGTGCAAACAACACTTTCAAAATGACAGTATTTAATTTTTGTCATTTTAGAAAGAAAACACTGTTGATAAGGAAGGAATTGCTTGTATCAAGCAATTCTATTTTCCACAATATTTTCCAAAGCTTTTTTCTTGAGTGGCATAATAAGGAGGGATTGTGTGGGAAAGGGTAAAAATTTTGTGATGCAAGCCAAAACACATCTTTAATCCATTCCATGAAGACGTCTTTTTTAGCCTTATTCAATTTGATTGTCTTGAACTTGCACGCCTCGATTTCATGCCCCTTCATCGAAAGATCTTGGCCATATTGTTTTACCATTGTAAGTCTGTCTGTCCGTCATTCGGTCTTTCCGTCTGTCTGTCTGCAAAACTTAACCAAAAAACTTAACATTGCCAATTACTACCAGCCTATTCAAGATACAATGCTCATATTTGGCATGATGATACATCTCATGTCAAGGTCATGTGATAAGGTCAAGGTCACATATCAAAGTCAAACGCCAAAAAAATTTCCTCGTGGCTTTCACTAAAATACTCTATCAAAACTCATGTACAAGTCAACAACACTTATCATAGTTAGGTCCTGTTAAGGGGGGGGGGGGCATTGTGTTTCACTAACACATCTTGTTTTCTTTATCATTAATCCATTCATAACATTGTAAATAAGACAGACCTCTGTTATTTCATGAGTAAAAGAATGATTGAAATCTATTTTTTTGTACATAATTGTAAGTACCCTGATAGAAAATGGATAGATTAGTTTGTAATTTAACCCTTTTCTAGACACTTTAGGTTAGTACTCTTCCAATTACACCCACTTTTAATTGTTGCAATCACTCAAATTTGAATGGTCTTAAATTTTGATATGAAAAACAGGAAAGGAGTAATCGATTCCCACATAATGACACTTTTTGACGCCCCTCTAGAAAAACAACTGGGACAGCATTGTGTATAATAAAGAAATTGCTTGCAACAAGCAATTTCTTCATTTTCTATGATGTTTTCTACCCAGAAGACTGAATAATCTAAAATTTCATCAACTTAAAATTTTTGTCTGCAACTTCTTTGAGTTTAGATCAGTCTAGAATTTTGCCATCTGGTAATGGGTTAAGGAACTAAAAAGATGAGTAGTGTATGGTAATAAACTAATCTTTTTTAGAACTCTAAAGTTTGTTTTTTTCATTGCAAGGGCCCTTACTCGTTGAAAATAATTATGTGTGCATTTAACTCTTTTCTGTACAATCCCTGGTTTTCGCGTCCCCATACTTTTATACTTGAGAAAACATTGTGGGAAAAAGAAGAAATTACTTGTCACAAGCAATTTCTTCTTTTCCCACAAAATTTTCTAGCCTGAAGGTTGGTTACTATTCAAATTTCACCCACTGTTGTCCGCTTTTTCTTTCAAATTGTACAAGTCTAAAATTTTGAAAAATGGGAAAGGGTTAGAGATAAAGATATATAAATATAAGTAGTGTATGATAGTAAACTAATCATTTTCGTAATCGTAAAAGTTATTCATTGCCGTTGAACTTACTCATTGAAAATAATTATTTGTGCATTTAATATTTTAGAAGTGATAATGTATCATGTTGTGATTTTTCAGTGCATGACTGTTGCAACTGTCAATATATCTATTCTAACCTTCACACGTTTCCATGCAACAACATTTTAACCCATTCCCACACAGTGATGCTTTTGGACGCCCCTCATGAAAAACAATTTGGAAAACATTGTGCAAATGAAGAAATTGCTTGTGACAAGCAATTTCTTCATTTTCCACAATGTTTTCTTCCCAAAAAAACTAAAATTTCATTAAAATGATATTTTCGTCTGCATCCCTATCAATTTGGACCAGTCTTAAAATTTGTCATCTGGTAATGGGTTAAACTGGTTCAATTTAACCAATTACCAGATGACAAAATATTAGACTGGTCCAATTTCATTTTAGACTGGTCCAATTTTAAGAAATTTAGGACAACAAAGCAAAATCAAAGTTTGAACAAAGTTTTGAAAATCTAATTTTGTAATCCGTTATTCAATCCATCTCTATATGACCCTCTCAAGAAAAAAGGTACGGAAAATATTGTGGACAATGAAGAAATTGCTTGTTACAAGCAATCTTCTGATTATCCACAATGTTTTCAACCTGAACAGACGAAAAATTACGCAGCACAGTGGTCTCGCATAGGACTCCTACTCAAGGGGTCCTGCATTCGATCCCTGGCCACAGCAAATATCCTTTCACGCATTAGTCTCCCACCAATGAGTAGATAATGGTAAACCTTAATGGGAAGAGCAGCTGAAGGCTCAAAAAGGATGTAGTGGTAGTACTGGTGTGAGAAATACAAGGAATCCATTGGTAGGTGCTCCAGCCGCCGCGATATGACTATAATACTGTTAAAAGTGGTGTTAAACCCCATTCAATTAATCAGTCAATCAATTTAGACCTGTCTACAAATTTGTTGTCTGGTAAAGGATTAAATCCATATCAAATGTTGATGATAGAAGAAAGGCATTTTGAATCCTTACCCAGTCTAGATGTTTTCCAACCATGAGGTACTGTAATCGTGTTACAGGAGAACAGTCAGAAAATTTGCTTGTCAATAGTAATTCTTTCTTTTTCCCACAAAGTCGATAAAATAGCACATTTTCTATTTACTCTTTCACATTGAAATGTTGTTAAAACTTTCCTTGCAATCCCAGATTTTAATGTCCCTGTGATATTGTATCTGAGAAAATATTGTGGAAAAAGAAGAAATTGCTTGTATCAAGCAATTTCTTCTTTTCCCACTATATTTTCTATCATATAGGATGGTTAATTTTTTTAATTGTACTTGCTTACCAGTAATAATGTTGTCTGCTTTCCCTTTTAATTGGGTCAAATCCAAAATTTTGAGTACAGTAGAGGTTTAAACTCTTACAAATTTATTATGTCTAACATTTTGTTCTCAGATATCGGGTATGAACATTTTGTCTCCGATATTGGGTTAATCTTGTATATTAACGTGACCTATGGCCTTTAATCACTTTATGTGCCTATATGTTGTTAGTTTAACTGTTTTCCAAGAAAACTACAGTTTTGTTATCACCTTGTGTTTGACAGTAAAGTCTGTATTGCTATCATACAAAAATATGAAATGCATCCTGAGCTATGATATACAGGAAATATTTTTGAATTTGATCCAGGGTTTTATTTTCTATATATCGGCCAATTCCAACATTACGCACTTTTGGATTCCTGAAAAAATGATTAATGGAAAACTTTATAGTAATGGAAAACTTTGTGATAAAAGGAGAAATCTGCTTGTAAAAAGCAATTTCTCCATTTCTCTCAATGTATTCCGTCCTATTTGTCCATTATTTTCAAGTTTCAGTTTGTTTGTTTGAATGGGGTTTAAGCCGCTTTCAACAATCTTTTAGTTATATTGGGGCGGCTGGAGCACCTCAATTTTAGCACCCTTTGAAATGTCTGCAAATCCACTCTTTTTGGACAATTCTAAAATTTTGTTGTATGGTAAATGTCAATTTTTTGCAGGCTCAATATGAGTTGTCTTTAGACCATTCTATCAACCACATTGCAAAGTGTTTTCCCTGATGTATGAGTGTCTTGTTTTGTTATTGTATAGAAACTATATGTATATTTGCACTGTTCAATTCAAAGGGATGACATAATAATGAAATTTGGTGTGAGAAGTGGTGTTTTGTCTTCAATCTGAATACACTTAGTAGTTTGATGTTTTGAAATTATGTGAAATCAAAGTTTAAAGTTGAAGGGAAGTTCAACTTGGATGTTAACCCATTACCAGACAGCAGGTTTTTAGACTGGTCCAAATTGAAAGAAGATGCAAACGACAATTTAAAGTTTATGAAATTTTGGATTTTTTCAACTTTCTGGATAGAAAACATGGGGGTAAATGAAGAAATTGCTTGTAACAATGATTTCCACAATGATTTCCAAAGCTTTTTTCCTTGGGGGCGTCTAAAAGCGTCACTGAGTTGGGATGGGTTAAACAATGATATTTTGCAAAATATATGGCCAGTGACATGTAACTAAAGGGTAGAATTGGCGGGTTTGGCAACCAAAACGTCATAACTACAGCTATGACCCTTAAGTCGCCAAACAAATTGCCCGACATAAATGGGGACCATTGTCGGAGTTAAGTTCTCTTCCTGCTTAAATGAATTATTTGATTGGTCAATCGATTCTTTTACAGCTGCGAAACCAACTTTTACAGCTGCGAAACCAACTGTATATACATTTACATGTATGTGACATATTTTGCAGACTGCAACATCAATCGCCCCGTCTTGATAACAATTGTTCTCAAGCTGCAGCAGACACCACTTGCCCAGTAATCTGAGAATGATCCCCAGCAGCAATCCATCATATCACATACAACACCACAATGAAATAAAGGCCCCAAACAATTTTTTCCCAAATAGACCTTAGTATTAGGTTGAGCTTGATAAGTGCCACTTTGACCTTGCAACTATCTGGTGCCTATCAATGCAAGGACACTTTATCCCAAACATGAGCCATGTATCAAACTGTTTAGGTTACCTGACGGAAGGTCATGGTGACCTATTGTGATTGTGTTTTGTCTATCGTAGTGCGTCATGCATTAACTTTTTACATGTTCGATGTCTTCTGTAAACCCTTGGATGTATTTCAACCAAACTTGTCAGGAAGCATCCTAATGGGGTGGCGCTTCAGATTTGTACATGTCATGGAGTTATCTCCCCTTGGGTACATCTTTAAAAATCTTCTTGTCATTCTGTGGAGAAATGGCCGTGCTGGAGGTGGGGGGGGGGGCTACATAAGCTTACATAGTGACATTACATAGTGACAACTTTGAAAACTTCTTTTACCAAATCAAAAGACCTACAGCTCTAATATTTGGTATGTGGCATCATCTACTGGACCTCTATCAATATTGTATAAATTGTAACCCCAATGTCAAAATTAGCCTATTTCCCATCACAAGGGTAACATAGCCTTATATAGTGAAAATTTCAAAAAAATTCTTCTCCATAACAGAGGGCCTAGAACTTTTATATTT
This sequence comes from Fragum fragum, assembly GCA_946902895.1. NCBI lineage: Eukaryota > Metazoa > Mollusca > Bivalvia > Cardiida > Cardiidae > Fragum > Fragum fragum. The sequence continues at coordinate 5,232,098 of OX336378.1, forward strand.
GGTATGTAGCATCAACAGGTAGATTCCTATCAAGATTGTTTAACTCATGGTGCCAGAGACAGAATTAGCCCATTCCCTGACGTCACAAGTTCAACATAGGCTTATATGGTGAAAATTTAAAAATCTTCTCCAAAAGGAGAGAGCCTAGAGCTTTGATATTTGGTATGTAGTATCATCTCATGAACCACTATCAAGATTGAACAAATTATGGCCTCAGGGTCATAATTAGCACATCCCCTGACATCACAAGTTTTACAAAGGGCTTATATAGTGATAATTTTAAAAATCTTCTTCTCCCAAACAGGATCTGGTGGACCTCTATCAAGATTGTAAAAATTATGGACCAAGTATTCAAATTAGCCCATTCCCCATCACAAGTTTGACATATATTGAAATCTTCTTCTCTCAAACAGATAGGCCTAGAGCTTTGAAATTTGGTATATAGAATCATCTGGTGGATCTCAATCAATATTGTATGAATTATGGCCCCAGGGTATAATTAGCCAATTCCCTGACGTCACAAACATAGGGCTTATATAGAGAAAATTTAAAACTTTTCTTCTCCCAAACAGGAGGGTCTAGAGATTTAGTATTTGGTATACAGCATCAACTGGTGGACCTATATCAAGATTGTATAAATTGTGACCCAAGGGTCAGAATAATCCCGTTCCAAGATGTCACAAGTTTAAAATCTTTATCTCCAAAAGTAAAAGGCCTAGAGCTCTGATATTTGATATGTAGCATAATCTATTGGACTTTTATTTGTTTTTGTGATTTTTGGACTCAGGTCACCGATAAGGCCCTATGTTAATGTTTGGGGTTCAGTTTAATGCTCTCAGACGTACAGACAGACAGACATGGGTAAAGCATTAAGCCCACAAGATTAAACGTGTGTGGGCATAAAAATGCAGGGATAGACATGTTTAACCCATTCTCACACAATCTCTCCTTTTTACGCCCCTCAAGAAAAAAAGCTTTTGAAAAATTGTGGTAAATGAAGAAATGTTTTGTACCAAACAAGTACCAAACAAAAAATTAATAATCAAAATAAAATTCCATCAACTTTAGAGTGACGTCTGCAGCTTCTTTCAATTTGGAACAGTCTAAAACTTGTGTGGAATAAGTTAACCCATTCCCGTTTAATCCCTGGTTTTACATCCCTGTATTTTTATACTTGGGAAAACATTGTGGAAAAAGAAGAAATTACTTGCAACGAAAATTGCTTGTCTCAAGGAATTTCTTCTTTTTCCACTATGTTTTCTACCCAGAGAAAAATCCATAATTTCATAAACTTTAAATTGTCCTCTGCAGCAACTTTCAATTTTGGCCAGTCTAAAATTTTACCATCTGGTAATGGATTAGTCCTAGGTATAGTGTAGATCCTACCATATTGAGCTAATTTCAAGATTGCGGTAATTCTTTGAAGTACTTAAGTAGAGGATCAATAGGCATTAATACATACCAAGTATCAAAGCTCTAGGCCTAATGGTTTAGAAGAAGAACATTTGCTATGAAATCCTTCATAACTCCTTTCTGGGATTGCACAGAAAAGGGCTCATTTTCAGGATACAGTAATTCTATTAAGTATTTTAATAAAGGATCAATAGGTATTATTACACACTAAAATTAAAGCCCTTGACCTATTGGTTTGGGAGAAAAGGTTCTTTAAAGATTTCCTTCTTTATATCTATGTAAAATAGAATTTTGGTAGAGGGTTAAAAGATATTGATTAGTACCATATATCAAGCTCTAGGCCTTAAGGTTTGGGAGAAGAAGATTTTTAAAGATTTCCTTCTTTATTTCTATGTAAAATCAGGGATCGCTCAGAAAAAGGCTAATTTTCAGAATACAGTAATTCTTTGAAGTATTTTGGTAGAGGGTCAATAGATGATGATGTATACCAATATCAAAGCAATAGGCCTTCAGGTTTGGGAGGAGAAGATTTCGAAAGTTTTCCTTCTTTATTCTATGTAAAATCAGGGATCGTCCAGAAGAGGGCTAATTTTCAGAAAACGGTGGTTCTTTGAAGTATTTTGGTAGAGGGTCAATAGATGATGATGTATACCACATATCAAAGCCTTAGGCCTTATGGTTTGGGAAAGGAGATTTTTTAAGATCTCCTTCTTTATTTCTATGTAAAATAATGGGCCGCTCAGGAAAGAGCTAATTTTCAGAATAGGGTAATTCTTTGAAGTAGTTTGGTAGAGGGTCAATAGATGATGATGTATACCAAATATCAAAGCCTAAGGCCTTATGGTTTGGGAGAAGAAGATTTTTAAAGATTTCCTTCTTTATTTCTATGTAAAATCAGGGATCGATCAGGAAAGAGCTTATTTTCAAAATAGAGTAATTCTTAGACGAATTTTTTAGAGGATCAATATGTGATGATTAGTACCAAATATCAAAGCCTAAGGCTTTATGGTTTGGGAGAAGAAGATTTTTAAAGATTTTCTTCATTTCTTTGTAAAAGCAGGGATTGCTCAGAAAGGGCTTTATTTTCAGAATACAGTAATTCTTTGAAGTATTTTGGTAGAGGGTCAATAGATGATGATGTATACCAAATATCAAAGCCTTAGGCCATATGGTTTGGGAGAAGATTTCGAAAGATTTCCTTCTTTATTTCTATGTAAAATCAGGTATCGCTCAGGAAAGAGCTAATTTTCAGAATATGGTAATTCTTTGAAGTATTTTTGTAGAGGATCAATATGTGATGAAATGTACCAAATATCAAAGATTTAGGCCTTATGGTTTGGGAGAAGAAGATTTTTTTAAGATTTCCATCTTTATTTCTTTGTAAAATCAGGGATTGCACAGAAAAGGGCTAATTTTCAGAATACCGTAATTCTTTGAAGTATTTTGGTAGAGGGTCAATAGATGATTTGTACCAAATATCAAAGCTCTAGGCCTAACCATTACGGAGGAGAAGATTTTTTAAGCTTTTTCACTCTGTTGCCATGGCAACCAGAGTTCTTCATGGATTTCAATTTTTTGAAGTACCTTGAAAGAGTATGACCTAAGGATCATTTCTGTGAAGTTTTGTTAAAATTCCATGGTTAGTTCAGGAGAAGATTTTTTTGATATTGTGAACAGACGGACGGAAGAAGGACGATGGCCGATCACAATAGCTCACCCAGAGCACTTTATGCTCAGGCGAGCTTAAAAGAGGCTTTGGTTGTCATGTCAGTATTACTTTCACTTTTTTCATTTACTGTTTATCACACACAAAAATATACACTTGTCCAAATTGAAAGAAGTTGCAGATGACAGGTTCAAAACAGCAAAGCGAAATAGAGTGGTAATGACCTCTGTTTTATCAAGCAAATAGGAATTATGTATTTAACAAACATTGTTATCAATAAAACTATGACAAGATTTCCACTAGAAAAGTATGCAAGTTCACAAATTAGCACCTGAATAGTGCTTCATTAGCTTTTATTAATTAAACCTGAAATTTTATATTCTACATTTCATAAACCTCTTGGCACATATTTTACCATTTTCTTTACAAACTCTGAGTTAACCCATTCCCAGACTATGACGCTCCCAATAGAAACAACTTTGAGAAACATTGATTGTTACCATTTCTTCATTATTCACAATTATTTCTACCCTAAGAGTCTAAGAATTTTAAAATGTCACCGACTTAAAATTGTTGTCTGCACATCCTTTGAATTTGGACCAGTCTAAAATTTTGTTGTGTGGTAATGGGTTAATATTGTATAGAGGAAAGCAGTTGATGGATGCTGGCCCGCCCACTGACTCTGAAAGGAAGGTCCACTTCTATATTAAACAGCATTGTTTTGAAAACATTTTACAGCCAGTTACATGTAACATCAAAGGTAAATGGATGGTCGTTCCAGCTGTAGTTACTTTCAAGTCGCCAAACTGAATACAATGCTTCACAAATATGTTCGGGTTGGGATTCAAAAATCACTTTCATTTTAAATACATGACTTGATTGGTGGATTTATTCTTTGACTGACAACCATGATTGGTCAATTGAAAGATTGTTTCATAATCTTTACCTAAGAGTTTTTTCTTTAGGGGCGTCAAAATTTGTGTGGGAATGAGTTTAACCCTTTCCTGTTTCTTGAAATTTTAGTCTGGTCCAAATTGAAAGAGGTTGCAGACGTCAATGAAAACTGGATGCAATTTGAAATGAAACCATTCTATGTGGTAGAAAATATTGTGGGAAAAGGAGAAATTGCTTGTTACAAGCAATTTCTCCTTTTTCCATAATGTTTTCTCGAGTATAAAATCATAGCAACTCAAAATCACGGGTTTAAACAGGAAAGGGTTAATTGTAACTTCCTGTTATTTGTAAGAATATATTGATAAAGAGAAAATACATTTTTCAGGCTTCCGCTGTACAAAGAAGGGCTTGTTGAATAGAAGGCAAAATTGACTTACAAAATTTCTATCTAAACCAACAACTAGACAACAAAAAATTAGAAAAGGTCAAAGTTATATCGTAGAAGACAATGGAAGTAGTATTCAACCCATTCCTACAAAACCCTGCTATTTGACCCTACTCTTCAACAAGGTTTGAGAAAACAATGGGGGAAATGTAGAAATTGCTTGTTACATGAAATTTTAGATTTTTTTTCAACTTTCTGGGTAGAAAACCTTGTGTTAAATGAAGAAATTGCAAGCAATTTCTTCATTTTACACAATGTATTCCTAGTTGTTTTCTAGAGGGGTGTCAGAAAGCGTCATTGTGCAGGAACGGGTTAAACAAGAATGCAGGTATTTCAAAACTAGTAGAAATAGTCTGTGAAAAGCAGAAATTGCTTACAACAACCAATTTTTCCTCTTCAAATGATGTTTTCTATAAAAGCAAAATTACAGGGTATCAGAAATCTGAGATTGGTCTTGTTGGAAACTAATACCTTAATACCACTAGACAATGAACACAATATTTTATGTACAAATAAAAAATATCTTTGATTATTCATTTCCTTTTCTTTGATTTCTGTGAAGATGATGTCGCTATTGATGTACTCCCAATTTCCTCTGCTTCTGGTCGTGTTTTCTGCCATTTTAATGGATTTTTTCTATACATTGGCCAGGGGGGTAAAGTGAGCTGAAAAGATAATAAAATTACAGACAATTGCAAGCTTTATCATGGATCATTAACCACATTTCTTTTCATCATTATGAAACATTTTGAAAAAGACGTCTTTCATTAACGATTTTTATCCTTTATTGAACTTAACCCATTCCACACAAGGAAGTTTTCTGATGCCCTTAGAAAAAATAAACAATGGGAAAACACTGTGGAAAAAGAGGACATTGCTCGCACCAAGCAATTTCAACATTTTACACAATGTTTTCTACCTAGACAGTTGAAAAACCTAAAATTTCACAAACTTTGATTTGTAATATGCAACTCCTTTCATTTTTTACAAGGCTAAAATTTTTGCCGACATATACTACTCAAAGTTTGCTAAGCATCACTTTTTAAATTGTTGGTATTTTTTATTTCCGGAAAGAAATAACAGAATTTTGGTTTTGATTATGAAAATATGTTCATTTGACTATAATTTTGTGCTAAAACAACATCGTTTTGACGAGCCATTGAAGCGAAACAGCGCTTTAAACCTGGTAGGGGCAATAAAACGGGGTTATTTGGAGTGGGTAACTAATCTAGCTTTTAGGAACAATCAAGGAATCTGAATTAATTAAAATGTCCAATTGCTTGCGTATCCTATTTGGTTGGATTTTAGATCAATAATGGTTTCTCTGACTTTAAAAAAGCCTTCCAATGGTATCAAAATGGGATTTGAACCGACCGATTCAGTGTTACCTGCTATAGCCTCTGAGCCGTGGTTGGCTTGAAGGAAGCAATCTGTTTCTTAATTAAACTTAATTAAAGTCTGTTGACTTTGGTAGACAGTCTATACTCTTCAAGTTGCTTTCTACATTTTTACAATGATGACCTCCTGATTCCCTAAATGCCTTGCCAAATGTCATTGGAGTAGACTTTTCTTTGAAACAAGTTGGAAACCGCAAATATAGAGCCCTTATGACAACCTGACGATGAGAATTCCAAATCAATTTAAGGAAAATTACAACTAGGCAAGTTTAAAACAGTTGTGGCAAAGATTTGAAATGAATTAGTGTGGTCCATTTCTGGTTTCTGGAGAACCAAGATCTTGCAATAACGCCATTGTTAGACGTGTATGGACATGGGCTTACATCAGAAAGAGTTACCGTATCCGTATTAACTATGGCCATGACCTTTAGGTACGGGATCAGTGACGGCAAGGATGTGTATAAAAGTGCAATGAAACACAGACCTACAAATCGTTCAAAAATGCATAATAATGATTCCTGATAAACTGATGATATCTTAGATGTATATGCTCTAATCTGTAATTGTTTCCTAGGTTTTGATTCCATCCAGAGCACTAAAATATCCGACCCAAGAAGGCAGGGGACAGCAAAGAGTACATGTAGACTACATTTCAAGAGGATAAAGTCTGTATACCAAAGTCCAAAGACCTCAATATGATTGCAGGTATCTTGAAAATGTAACAGGTTGCGATATTTGCCCACATGGTAAAGCCAGCCACAATTTGAAAAGTGCAGCAAACAACTATGGGTGGGCCGACTCAAATTCCCCCTTGAAAGCACCTGGAAGTCGTTTCATAAACCTGAGAGGCTGATCCTAGGTTAAAATGAACCTAGATTAATAAAGCCAGCACTTTTGAAATAAAATCAGTTTCCTCGGTTTTTCAGAAAATTCGTCTTCATCTCTCGTTCCGTGTTATCCGCAATTATTGCCCCTACTAAATTTAAACCACTGTTCTTCTTCCATAGTTTGCTGAATAGTTTAAAATAGGAGTTTTAATCCATTCTCACACAGTGACACTTTTTGGCGCCCTCATGGAAAATGAATTTTGGAAATCATTATTAACTAGAGGCACTTGAGGGCCTGATTTGCTCCACCGGTCAGAATTACTTATCATTCCTGAGAAATTTGGTTGAAAGCCATCAGAATAAGATTTTCAAAATTTCACTTATATACCAAATATGGAGACGAGGATCATTCGAGTTAAATTTGGTTGAAATTCATCCATTGGTTTCTTAGAAGAAGATTTTTAAAGATTTCACCTTATATGGACACAAGCCCTCCCCCCGTAGCAAAAATGTTCATCCATATTTTATGGAGGAATCTGACAAAGAGTCCCTAAAGGACCATTTAGTAAAATTTAGTTGAAAACTTACAAATGTTTGTATTCTGCAAAGATTGTAAGTTTTCACTGTTTACCATATATGGAAGTAGGAAGTTAGTCTAATCCATTAAAGCCATGTTTCTGTCCTATCAAACTTCTTTGAAGGAATCTGATACAGGGTCACCCAAGATTAAATTCAGTGAAATTTGGTTGAAATCCATTGATTGGTTTCTGAGAAGAAGATTTTTAAAGGTTTCACCATATATGAAAATTAGCCCCGCCCATTCAAGCCATATTTTTCATCTGATTTTAATACTTTGATGGAATCTGCTAAAGGGTAACCAAATGAGAATTCCTCATTAACTTAGTTGAAATCCATCGATTGGTTTCTCAGAAGAAGATTTTTAAAGGTTTCACCGTATATGGAAGTTAGCCCTGCTCCTTAAAGCTATGTTTTTAATCCGATCAAAATTCTTTGATGGAATCTGTTAAAGGGTCACCTGAAGATCATTTCTGTAAAATTTGGTTGAAATTCATCAATTGGTTTCTGAGAAGAAGATTTTCAAAGGTTTCACCATGTATGGAATTAGCCCCGCCCATTTAAGCGTTGTTTATCATCCGATCAAAACTCTTTGAAGGAATTTGATAAAGGGTCACCCAAGGAACATTTCTGTGAAATTTAGTTGAATTCTGCTCAGTAATTTCTGAGGAAAAGATTTTAAATTAAAAGTTTACGGGCGGATGCACGACGGACAGAAAGCCATGACAATAGCTCGCTGGCTTTCAGCTAAAAATGAAGAAATTACTTGTTATGATCAATTTCTTCATTATCCACAATGTTTTCTACCTAGAAAGTTGAAAAAAAATCCTAAATTTCATCAAGTAAAACTTGTCGTCTGCAACATCTTTACATTTTAACAAGTCCACAATTTTGTTGTCTGGTAATGAGCTAACCCTTCTCAGACTGAAATCCTGTTTGAAGGACTGGGGAAGCATGAACAAAAACCAGTCTGCACAGAAGTGCAGTCTGATCTTTGTTTACATCATTTGTTTTTACTTTTTAGTTGGAACCATTCCTACAGTGATATCAGCCGTTTTATATTTTTCCCATTTATACAACACAACAAGGTTTATGAAATAACGAAATGCAAAGTTCCAGAATAAGATTTGGAAAAACAGACAAAGGTAAAACTTCATCATCACTTGGCAACCAAAATATCTTTAACCCTTGCCATGCTGTATAAAATACCTTAATGAATTTATGTCAAATCAAAGGGCTGAAATCACTGATGGATCTTGTTGTTCAAAAATCAATATTTCTTTTAGAAATCAACCTCATAAACAACTCGGAAAGGGAAAGTATGAGCAGGAGGTATAGACTAAGATGAGCCTGCACAAATGTGCAGTCTGATCTTAGTCTACACCTCCTGCCAAAACCGGAAAATCCCGGGTTCAGCATGACAAGGGTTAATACAACTTGAAAAGCTGTATTTACAACATTTTGGTTGCCTAATAACTATATGCTCGTTATGATATCAATTAAGAAGCATAAACAGTTAAGATGAAATATATTTAATCAAACTTACCAGACAGGATATAACAAATCCAGCTATCAGTATATACATGGTCTGTGAAAACTGTTGACAAATGTAACCCCAGACAAATCCTACAGTCTGAAATAAATTATACAGATAGAACCTTAATCAATTACCAAATGAGAAAATACAAGACTGGTCCAAATTGAGAGAAGTTGCAGATGACAATTTCAAGTTGGTGAAATTTAAAAAAGTGTTATTTTTGGGGTTAGAAAACATTGTCACAAGTAATTTTTTTATAAATTTTCCACAATGATTTCCGAAGTTTTTTTCATGAGGGGCGTAAAAAATCAGGATTGTGTGAAAATGAGTTAAAGAATTTTTTGCTAAGAACTCTGTAAACAGTCTATCTTGCTTGAGCAAGCACCTCTAATGACGCATTATTAGACAATAAAATTTAAGGCTGATCAAAATTTAAAGACGTTGCAGTCAACAATGTTAAGTTGATAAATCTGATAATAATGAAAACATGGCCTGTAACAAGCAATTTTTTTCTTTCTCCATAAAGTTTTCTTAGCATTTTACTAGGTGACGCAATTGTAAACTAGTTCAAATTCAAAGTGGTTGCAGATGAAAGTTTAAAGTATATGAAATTTTCAAAATAATTATCTTTTGGGGAAGAATAAGTTGTGGATAATGAAGAAATTGCTTGTAACAAACACTTTCTTTATTTTTCAGGATGTTTTCAAAGCACTTCCTCCAGGGGGGTGTAAAAAGTGGGATAGTGTTGGAATGGGTTAAGCTTTTTCATAAAACACAGAATTTTGTGGTAATGGATTTAGTGACCATTTTTATTCGGTGACCTGAGTTCACCCATTCTCACACAATCCTGTTTTTATACGCCCTTCATGAAAAAAGTTTTGGTCAGAATAAGGGTTAATCATTCTCAAGCTTTCTTGAAACATTAAGATTGTCTTGAGGAAGATCCCTTTTGATTATACACGGGTGGTAAAGTTTGGAACAACCTCCAAAAAGAGGTAGTGAATTTCTGTTCCAATCGCACATCCGGGAATTCGCGAGGTTGGTCCAAAGGCTAGAAACAGGTGAACATAGGCAGGTGTCGGTGGTTCTTTTGATTTTTTTCTAAGTTTCTAGTGAAAAATGGATAATTATGGCATTGCTGTGTTGTGTAAAGATGACTTCTCGATTCATACGGCCCAAAACTGTGGTTGAAATCGAAATAATTACTGCTGACTTGTTTTTTAAAGTTCGAACACGATGTTGCTTTTTTATAACAGTTCGTCAACAACTGACGACTTTTTGCATAATTTGTGGTTTTACGCGAAGAATACAGCCCCAGTACGCTCGCCCTCGGGAAACGAGCAGTCTGTATTACATATCCTGTAAAAAATGGCAACGGGGCACATTATTTAAGCAAAGTAAGTAGAGTTTGTTCCAATAAGTTGGAGCTTGTTTCAATTTGAATGAGATCATTCCCAGTGCTCTCCTGTTTTATACAATGAAATTAATATCTGTGATATCAGACCAGCCAAACTCAGACAAAAATAGGCAGTTGACAATTATTGAATCCGGATGAACATTGTGTCACCAACACGGCAGGCATATCCTGGATCGGGTAAAGCTGGCAAGCCGCATAGGTTGCAATTTGCAATCCAGAATTCTATAATTCTATTAATAATTTGCCAATGATTATTGATAAGTAGCAAATGCTACATAGAAAAGTATTTGTATTAAACATGGTCGTCAAATTTTGCTTATATTGACTTTTTTTCTGTGTTTTAATTGACAATTTTTGCTTTTTTACATTTGTGTTGTGAAAAACACAGTAAAATAGTCGATAAAAGCAATTTTTTGGTAATTTTGTTTAATGCAAATACTTTTCTGTGTTACAATTGCTCCTTCTCAGTCCTCATTGACAAAATATATAATAGAACAAGAGGGCCGTTGGCCCTGGGGCGCTCACCTGAGATAAAGGCTCTTTTTCTTTCAACAGTCTAATTTCATGTTAAGGTTAGGATTATGAAACAAGTGGACCACAATTACATATAAAGACTATGAACCTGGGCATCCAAAAGTCTAAATTACAAATTCCAAGGCTTAAGGACTGATTTGAAAGAAGGAAAAAACTTTTTCTATGGGTTATAATTTCAGAAATAAGAAAGAAGTCTGTAAACTGATGCTTCATGCCTATACCCCCCCCCATGGGGCTCCGCCCCTGGAGACCCGAAGATCATGATTTTAGCTATTTTGTAAGAGATCAATATACTGATGCTTCATGCAAAATATCAAGGCTCTACGCCTTCTGGGTCAGGAGGAGAAGATTCTTAAAGATTATTTTGAAATTTCACTTTTTGTTGCCATGGCAACCAGAGTTTTAAATGGATTTCAGTTCTTTAAGCTAATTTTAAGGGGACCACCTAAGGGACATTGCTGCCAAATTTGGTTCAAATTGGCCCAGTGGATTGGGAGGAGATGTCATTTAAAAAATTATTCTTTATTTCTATATAAACCCCCCCCCCCTTAGGCTCTGCTCCTGGGGACCAGAGGATCATGATTTTAGCTATTTTGAAAGAGGTCAATATACTGATGCTTCATGCAAAATATCAAGGCTCTACGCTTCTGGGTCAGAGGAGAAGATTTTTTAAGATTATTTTAAAATTTTACTTTTGTTGCCATTGCAACCAGATTTGTTAAAGGATTTCAATTCTTTTAGCTATTTTTGAAGGGGACCACCTAAGGAACATTTCTGCCAAATTTGGTTCAAATCGGCCCTGTGGTTTGGGAGGAGATGTCATTTAAAAAAATATTCTTTATTTCTATGTAAACCCCTACCACCTGGGGCTCCGCCCCTGGGGACCTGAGGATCATGATTTTAGCTATTTTGAAAGAGGTCAATATACTGATGCTTCATGCAAAATATCAAGGCTCTACACCTTCTGGGAGGAGATGTCATTTAAAGAAATTGTTGACGGTTGACACATGACGGACGGACGCCAGACAAAAGGGGATCACAATAGCTCACTTGAGCACTATGTGCTCAGGTGAGCTAATAAAGAAAAATCATCTGGCCTGGGACGTCAATTTCAGCTTATTTCAGCTCGCTAGCTGTGCCAGTCACACCCGGCCATATCCCAGCCAGGGATCGAACTCGTAGCCACTCATAGTCCACTTGGAATGATTGAATATTTGATGCAATGTCGTTCAAAATTATATGAAATTGTTTGCAGTGTTACCTTATATAGAAATGAAATTGTACGTGTTTTCAACTAAAATGGCAATCATGAGCTCATGACACGGGCAGATGGAACAATACATGTCCCATGCCATAAGCTTATTTAGGTGAGTTTTGTTACAGGTACCACTGAACCCCTTTGTCAAATTTTTTGTCGGAGTGTATGTGTAGCCTTTTCTTTTTTGTTCAGTATATAAAACAACAGAAAGAGCGAAACAATTTACGACACGAAAACCCGACAGAGCAAGAATCGCATGTATTGTCTTTGCAAAAGTTTTCTGATACTTTTTTGTTTTAAATCACACTTTCCTGAAATACACCAAGAAAAATATGATCGTGACACAATCCTTTTGCAATCCAAAAGTTTTAAAAAGAGCAACAAAACATGAAAATCGGTTTACACATAGAAACTATCTAAAGCTTTCCAAAGAACAATTCAAGTTTAAACCACAAGCCAGAAACCACTTACAGTCATTAGCAAGCTAGCAGTCGTAGAAGAATCGCTTTCAAACCCCAATATATTACAGTATTTCGAACGCCATCAATTTTGTCTGAGTTTGGCTGGTCTGATATCACAGATATTGTATAAAACAGGTGAGCACTGGGAACGATCTCATTCAAATTGAAACAAGCTCCAACTTATTGGAACGACCTCTACTGCAATTTTCTCAATAATTTGCTTAAATAATGTGCCCCGTTGCCATTTTTAACAGGATATGTAATACAGAGTGCTCGTTTCCTCAGGGCGAGCGTACCAGGGCTGTATTCTTCGTGGAAAACCACAAATTATGCAAGAAGGTGTCAGTTTTTGACAAACTGTTGTGAAAAAGCAACATCGTGTTCAAACTTTTAAAACGACCCAGCGGAAATGTTTTTGGTTTCAACCGCAGTTTTGGGCCGTATGCATCGAGAGATCATCTTTACACGACACAGCATTGCCATTATTATTCATTTTTTGCTAGAAACTTAGAAAAAAATCAAAAGAACCACCCACACCTACCTTTGTTTACCTGTTTCTAGCCTTTGGACCAACCTCACGAGTTCCCGGATGTGCAATTGGAACAGAAATTCACTACCTCTTTTGGGAGGTTGTTCCAAACTTTACCACCCGTGTTATAGTGACATTACATACAGATATTGATGGAAAATGGCTTCAGTGTCTTTTTTCTCGGATCTCATTGCTTTTTCAAAATTAACACAGCCTAGCTGTGGTTGTCCTGACTTTGTTTTTTTCAGAATTCTTGCAATCCAAAGACTTTCATGGAACAGATTTTTTATTTATCATTGTCATGCTGATTAATATCTTTTTTTTCAGAATTGTAATAAAATCATTGATTTGAAAGCATTGAAAAGCCAGAATTGTAATAAAATCAATGATTTGAAAGCACTGAAAAGCCAGAATTGTAATAAACTCAATGATTTGAAAGCACTGAAGGGCCCTGACATTGTGTCAAGTTTTCTTTTATATGCTTGTTAATTTTTTTAACCCATTCCCACTCAGTGACGCTTTTGAACACCCCCTAGGAAAAGAACATTGGGAAAACATTGTGTAAAATGAAGAAATTGCTTGTAACAAGCAATTTCTTCATTTTACACATTGTTTTCTATCCTGAAAGTTGAAAAAATCTAAAATTTCATACACTTTAAATTGTTGTCTACAACTCCTTTCAATTTGGACCAGTTTTTGCTGTGTGGGAATGGGTTAACCCATTCCAACTCAAGCCCTCCTTTTTACACCCGCAAGAAAAAGCTTAAGAAAACATTGTGGACAATGAAGAAATTGCTTATAACAAGCAATTTCTTCATTATCCACAATGTTTTCTATTCCATCAACTTGAAATTGTCGTCTGCAGCTTCTTTCAATTTGGACCAGTCTAAAATTTTCTGGTATTGGAATGGGTTAAACCACTCTGTTTTAAAGGTTCTCTAAATAAAGGAAAAGAAAAATCACAAAAAAAGGAGTTGTGATATCAAACTGTTTCTTGGTCATAATAATGATTTTCAATTTACCAAATTTCTTATTTATGGTTTTGTCAATCTAAACTTACACAGGATAAGGAATACTGTTCCTTGGTCATAATAAAGGTTTTCAATTGACCAAATTTCTTATTTATGGATTTGTCAATCTAAACTTACACAGGATAAGGAATAAGAATGAATTTAATATTCGTGTTCACCATATTTACTCCAGAAGTTCTATGCTGACTGAAAGTGTGCACAGTATTTACTACAGAAGTTCTATGCTGACTGAAAGTGTACACAATATTTACTCCAGAAGTTCTATGCTGACTGAAAGTGTACACAATATTAACTCCAGAAATTCTATACCGACTGAAAAACTATTGTATTGTAAATATGTGCTAAATATAAGAAGAGGACCCACTAATAGTATCTTTTATAGCTATCAAATTTTACCCTTTTCCTGTATAATCTCTGTTTTTTTACATTCTTGTGATATTATACTCGAGAAAACATTGTAGAAAAAGAAGAAATTGTTCGTAACAAGCAATTACATCTTTTCCCACAATGTTTTAATGTCTTTTTGGATGATTACTTTTTTAATTGTACTGACTTTATGATGCTGTCTGCAACCCCTTTGAATTTGGACAATACAAGACTTTTAAAAAACAGTAAATGGTTAAAAGAGAAATTTAGAAGTTTCATTTGAAAAATATTGAATTAAATCTGGAGTAAAGGCTCCTCAAGACTTTTTTCTAGGGCATCAAAATACCAGGATGAAAGCATCATAACATTTTGTTTTAACCGATTCCTAGACTACAAATTTTACACTGGTCCAATTTCAAATATGTTACAGACAAAAAATTAAGTTGGTGAAATTTTGGATTTTTTTATTTTATGATAAAAATATTGTGGATAACAAAGAAATAGCTTGTAACAAGCAATTTCTTCATTTTCCACAATGTTTTATATAGCTTTTCTTCTTGGTTTGTTTGAATGGGGTTTTATTCCGCTTTCACCAATCTTTCAGTTATATTGCAGTGGCTGGAGCACCTAACAATGGATTCCTGGTATTTCTCACACCAGTACCACCATCACATCCTTTCCTAGCCTCCAGCTGCTATCCCACATAGGTCTACGATTACCGACCCATTGGTGGGAGACAAATAGTCGGAAAGGATGAGTGCCATAGTCGGGGGCTTTTCTTCTTGGGAGCATCAAAAAGCACCATTGAGTGTGAATGGGTTAAAGCATTACCATTTTCTCACATTTTTTTGTATATCTTTGTTGGTATTTCAGGTACTGAACTGACAAATATTTCCACTTATGGGTGGATAATCACAAACCTAAGTGGGATGAGCAGCTGGAGGCTAGGAAAGGATATAGTGGTAGTAATAGAGTGAGAAATTCCAGGAATCAATGGTTAAGTGCTCCAGCTGTTGCAATATAACTGCAATACTGTTTAAAGCGACATTAAACCCAATTCCAAGAATCAACAAAAGAAAATAAGTAATCTTCACCATCAAGGAAGATAATCCAAGATTTCTGTACAAATTACATCATATTTTCCTGAACTCCTAATATTTCTATGTGATTTCTATTAATGATTACTCTGCCAGTTTTGAATGATTACTCTGCCTTTAGTTGTTGAGTCCTCTTGTGTTAACCCATTCCCACTTAGTGACGCTTTCAGACGTCCCTTAGAAAAACAATTTTGGAAAACATTGTAGATAATAAAGAAATTGCTTCTAGCAAGCAATTTCTTCATTTTCCACAATATTTTGTACCCAAAATGTAAGAAAAATCCAAAATTTGGTCAACTAAAATTTGTTGTCTGCAACATCTTTGAAATTGGAACAGTCTAAAATTTTGTTGTGTGGTAATGGGTTAAGATCTTGTTTACATTGATTCACTATCATTAAGCTCAGATGAAGATATGTTGTAGGCAATCAATGTAATTTCCAATACTACTTAATCCAAAAAGGGTCATTGTGTGGGAATAGAATAGGTTTAACTTCTGAATGACCCTGAGTAGAAAAAAACTTTGGAAACCTAGGAAGAGAAGAAATTATTTGCCATAAACAGTATCCATCTTCCTCACCTTTTTTTCAATCCTGTTCTGTAGTGTACTTTTTGTTTAAAATTTCAGAATTTTTAATATTGTTTTCAGCAACCTCTCAGACCAACTTCAATGTGTTATTTGGCAACATGTTCACTATTTGACAAGTTGCAAAATTTGAATGATTTGTACTCACAGCAAAAAGGATTATTATGACTTGGAATGTCCTCTCTGCTCTTTTCTGGCCATGGAAATCCTGAAATGGTAAATTTTAAAATCTCAATTTTTGTCAAACATACACATGTAGTTAGTTGAAAATACCAGACGCTATTTCGATGGTTCAGTGCAAAGCAGTTGTAACTGCCTATAAACATATAGGCAGTTACAACTGTTTTGCGCTGAACCATCGATTTGTTCACACAGCATAGTAAGCAATTACTCAAATCATTTGAAATATATATATTCAAGATTTAATTACAATGTTCTGCTCAACCTTCAACAAGGTTGTTTTACTTTGCTCAGGGGTGTGGAATTCCCATTCCTGACTTTTCTGACAGGGCTATTCTACTTGTAGATAAGTATATTTTTCAAGGTCACTTGTCTCGGGACAAGTAAATACCAGCCAGGGCAAGTCTTCCCATAGTACAATATAGAACTCAAAGGTTTCTTGTCCTAATGTTTTATGGAAAGGTAGAAAATATTGTTGTTAATGAAGACAATGCTGGGTTTTCTAAATTAATCTATTTCCACACAAGGACACTTTATGATACCCCTCAAGAAAAACGTAGATAATGAAAAAAGCTGAAGTAAGCATAAGATCTCCCTGTAAAAGTGTACACCTTTTGCCTAAGTTTGTTGACTTGGGCCTTTTTCGGGTCGGCGATCTTGAGTATCTCCACTGTTTTGTCTCAGGTACGATGTGATGAAGCCATGTCTCACCAGCCGATACACCTTGTTGGAAGAACTTGGAGCATAATTGGTTGTTAGTATTAAATACTTTTTGTAAATACCGAAAACCGAAATTGAGATAATAAGTCAAGAAAAGATGTACTAATTTACATATTGTTTTAAATTGCATGGCCTGTCTTTTACTGAAAAAATATGCTTTTTATTCCAAGCCCAAAATAAATGTAAAAAAGAGAGTATTATCAAGATAGTTCTTCATGTAGAGTAATGATGTCATAAATACAGAAAGTAGAATTGAACGGTAATCAGCTCTTTAAATCATCACTGAAAAGGTGCTACCTACTAAATGGAGTATACAAGCTATAGCTTTATTTAATACCTACTGCAACCATTTCTAATGCAATAATAATTTGATTATCCAGCACAGTTTTGTATAGGATTTTCATTTGACCCGAGACCTCGGGTTTTGACTCACAGAAATTCAAAGAGAAGCATTTTGGATGCTTGAAAATTTGTCACTGTGCGCCATTTTGACTCTCGAAAATTTGCAGCCATGTGTCAAGGGTCATCATAAGTGTGTCAATTTACAGGAAAATGGTTAAATGATTATGAAAATAAACACCCAAAGCCCTGGTCAGGATGCAATTCCACAATGGATAGAATATATATAGAATACTTTGGTCTATTTTTGTGTGATGGGATATATATATAGAATACTTAATGAAATTTCACGGATGTACATACATGTATATACACATCAATCTGTTTCTTGGCATATGTACCATATTTATTCAATAATCACCCATACAATTATTAGGATAGTGACCTCTAGATAAAAAGGCGTTGGGAGATAATAAGATGTATTTCAATTAGAGTGAAGGTCTAACGTTTTGTCCTGTTGCGGGGGCATTGTGTTTCACAAACACATTTTGTTTGATGTTTAACACATTTTTTGCACTTCTCACAAAATTAGACTGTTACAAGGGGATGGTTTTGTTACATATTCATTGGATGAGTTGAGGAGTCAAACCAATGAATCTTAGGTAAGAAGTTTTTTGGATCAAACCCTATCTGAGGAAAAGTGGATAATTTAAGAAATATCATTATTTATTTTGTTTATTTTTTATTTTTTCTTTATTTTTGGTAAATAGCTATGTATGCCAAATTGAAAGTACTATCTAACAATAATTCTATCCTAAAAATTTCAACCATAGTAGAGCGTTTATAGAGCTGACTAATCAGGGAGGTCAAAATAGATGAATGCCAGTCAAACAGAAGTTGCAAAGTGGGTTCTAATCTTACAAATTTTACAGGGAAAACTAACACAATTCTTATTTTTCCATTAATACAGTAACATTAGGCTAAAGTAATTTTTCACAACAGACTATTAATCTATTTTCCTTACCTTATCTTATTTTTGTAATCTTTGCTTGCCATGTCTCAAGGCCATTAGTTTGTGAGGCCATTTTTATCTATCAAAGTATGTGCAAGAATGAACAATAGCTACTATTCGTCATTTCAAAGGGATTTGAGTACCAGCTGGTAATGCGAAAGGTTTCAGGTAACTCCGGTAAATTACAACTTCGGTAAATTGATATTATATATTAAAATATAGGAGACTTCGGTAAAAAGGTAATTATTGAGTATTTATCGCTTAAAGGCGGGTAATTCACATCGGTAATTCTAAGTTTTTATGAAGTTATCATTTAAACTTAGTCTAATTAAGAAAATTCTTACATTTTATCAAAATCGAAAAGGAAAAAAACAGGTTTATTATTATTATTGAGAATAGGTACATACGATAGCACTTGCACTAATTCCCTAAATGAAACGCTAAAATCAAGAATATGAAGATTAATTGGTCTTAAATTAATTTTAAATAGAACCAAATGTTAATATTAGTAAATCCAAGATAAATCTTACTACCCATTTGGTATATTGCCCTCAATTTTGGCATTTCTAAACCTGCCATAAGACTTGAATCATAAAGAATAATGATAAAAAGTTATCAATGTTGTATTATTCTTCTACAAGTACTTTTTCTCCATTTTCCACAATGTTTCAAAAGCTGCCTTAAAAGGGGGGGTGGAATTAGGTTAAACATATTGATTCATCTTTTTTGACTCTGCACTTACTGAGTGAATAAAGGTTATTTTTTAAATAAAATTCTTGTTTCTTGGCCAATTATTCAAGTTCAAAAACTTACTCCAAGATAAGATTGTAATTATTACAAATTGTCATAGTTATTTAAATTGGCTTGTGTCAATACCTGGTCGGGACATAATAACACTATAATTACCTTTTTTACCAAAGTCTCCATTATTTTACTATATCATATCAATTTACCCATGTGACAACGGGATACCAGGTACAAAAATTCTACCAATCCCAGCTCCAAGGCAGGGATGTGGAATTCCCATGCTGGACTTGTCCGACACGGGCTTTTCTACCTGTGGACAAGTACATTTTTCAAGGCTACTTGACCTTGGACCAGTAAATATCAGGGCAAATCTTGGAATGGTGCTAAATAGATAAAAGAGATTTATGAGCGTGATGTTTGTATCTACGGCTAGAAAATATTTTTTTAATGAAGAAAATGCCGAGTTCCATCATTTTCTTCTTTAAAAGTAATGTTTTCTCAAAATTTATCTGTTCTTCATCTTTTCACGGGCAAGTCCATTTTGATCCTGGACAAGTAGAAAATCACATTTTACTTGTCCATGGACAAGTAGAGAAAATCCGTATTTCCACATCCCTGTCCAAGGGCAAACATTCATTGTCACTTTGAACTCTGCTCCAAGCATATGGAAGAAGGAAAGTAAACGCCGCGGAAAAAAAGGTACAGTTATCAGTTATATTTGCATAACTTTGCTATAAATTTACCATGTGGGTTGGGATTTTCTTGATAAATTCTGGGAGGTATGGTGTGATATCCATCTTGAAAACAGGAACAAAATACTGGCTAGCAAATTGTACACGTCTGTTTTATTGAAACCGGAAATGCAAATCGAATTACTGCTACGTATTTATAAAATAAATGGCACCGTAATATAAGGTGTCACACCCGTATTTCAATTTATTGTCTCAGACGGTGACACCCCTGTCGATTTTTGTTTTAAATACAAATGACTAACAGTTTTTATTCCAGCACAGACGCGCACCTACCAGTAATGCCCGAAAGGGCAGTTAGGCAGTATATATAGATAGATAGATTTTGGACAAGTGAAAATGTTCAAATTTGGAAATTCGTAACCATTTTGGAGAAATAGTGTTATTATGCCAAGTCATTTCCCATCGAAGTCTAATTAGGAAAGTGATTAAAAAGCAAGCAAATACAAAAACCAGTTCAGACCGACAAGCCCTGTTGTTGTTGTCTTCGTGTATTGTTTTGTTTTGTTGGTTTTTTTGTGGTACATCGTTTTATATACACAACTTTGAATCGTTACAAATTTGTTAGGTTGCTAGAGACTGTTCTATCATAACTTATCGTCAATAATAATTTCTCTTTCAATTCAGATTTTATCTCTGATCGGGCTTATACAACTTGCTTATCTTTGTATCACAGAATTTTCTTTCTAGCTGTAGTAAGAATGCGTTATTGTATCTTTTATAATTGGCTGCAGAGAGAACCCCCTTTGTATAACACATTAAAACCAATTTATTTTTGATGTGCAGTCCGTTTTCTGCGCATGTCATATTCTCCGAAGATTGACCTGTCTTCGGGACCGTATCACTTATCCCGATTGGGATAAATATTATTACGTACGCCTAACTCCATGTTATATCGCACAAAGTAGCAAGTGGAGAATTGCAATTAAAACTACATTTGTTGCGAAATCAAACTTAATTGTCGCAATTTAAAATGATTAGAAAAATAATCATTTTAAATTGCGAAGGTATTTAAGCCTTACCTGTGCTCTAAGAAAAAATCATGAATTTGAAGCGAGCATTTCATGGGCGCTGACATTTTGAATGTAGTTCGACGGAATCGGCCGATTTGTCACGAATGACACCTGACTGGGGAGCCTGTCCTAATCTGACGATACTGGCGAGCCTGTCCTAATCTGGCGATACCATATATCAAAGAGCAGCGAAGATGGGACAGGTCTACCAGTCTAGAATGACACTACCAAGAATGCTCAGATTAGACTGGTACCATTGTCGACTTTAACATAGTCGACAGGTATACACAGATTTTCGGTACACATACTCTGTTGCCCTGGTAACGAGAGTTCTTAATAAAAAAAAACATTTGAAAGAACCTGAAAGAGGACAATCTGGGGAACAATCCTGTAAAGTTTCTGAAAAAAAGTTTACACACTAACGGACGGACGTACGCACGGACAAACGGACGCACGACAGACACTTCGCCATGACAATAGCTCCTTGGCCTTCTGCAAGTGGAGCTAAAATCGTATGACCTATCAATTAATGCATCTAGACTAGAAGTTTGTTGGTTTTGCGTGTTAAACTTTGTAAACCTAGCATATCAGACTGTACATATTCATTCCATTACAACCCTTTTAAGATAATTACATAAAAAGACCCCAAACGGATCTTTAAGAACAAGGGGACCATGGTGGTCCTTAATACCTCACCCAAGTCTCCTTGTGAATAAAAGCAATTCCACAAAACCGGAGTATTCAAGCAAAAGTTTGGCCCAAGATTTCTTTATTCTTCTATAAATGCAGTATCATTGAGACAAATGTAGATTATTTTTATAACTTGTGAAAAGGGTCACCAGGTGACGCAAAACATTCAATGTCTTGGCCTCAAAAGAATACCATTAGCTGTTTTTATGTAAAATAGGGTGGACATCGGGAGCCCATATGGGACTCAAATGACATTATTTTAACACGAGACATTTCTATCACAAAACCAAGTTTTCAATGGCTTCAACAAAACCAATCAAAAATTGTAGGAGTAGTTTAGCACACAAAATTGTTAACAAAAGTCGTTTTATTCCATGACGCAGCAATGAATCACAAAACGCTTGTAATGCACGCGTAAGATCACATAACGCAAAGCATTTAGTGAAAGATTAAGGTCACATGAAGACAAACATTTGGTGAACATTTCATAAAAACACTCAAAAAATTGTAGAAGTTACGCTCACAAGGTCGGTGAAAAGGCCTACACATCCCATTAAGGTGTAGTTGGGTGGAGCCAAAACGAGACCCCGGGAAATTATTTTAACATTAGTAGAGAGTCAACAGAGAAACTTGGAGCCTCTATGCCTTATTGATTTTTCCTTCCTTCTTTGTATATGTAGAATAGGGTGTGCTAGTGCGAAGCTCGAATTCGACTACGAGGACATTATTGTAACAAATTTAGTAGAGGATCACAAGACAATGTCATACGCAAAATTTTTTGACCTTATGAAGATTTTTAAAGATTTCCTTCTTTGTATCTTTGTAAAATAGGGTATACCCGGGTGAAGCCCAAGTGATTTTATTAACTTTGGAAGAGAGTCACTAGACAAAATCCCAATATGGCTTATCATAAAAAGATTTTTGAATAATGTCATTATTTTCGGCCTTTCTGTTGCTATGGCAACCACAGTTTTCATTGGAATAAATTGTTTTAACAACTTTGGTAGAGCTTCACCCAAGGAACATCCCTTCAAAGTTTCAGCACTGTTTGTCCAGTGGTTTAGGAGATATTTACAAAATATTCGTTGGACGGACGAAGGCTGGACGACCAAACACCTCACCTTGAGAACTTTGTGCTCAAGTGAGGTAAAATGAAGTACTTAAGACCGATCCTGTAGAAGTAAGTTGGAAATGTCGTTATGAGCCGAACATATTAGCTTAATTGAGATAATAATGGTTGGAAGACAGCAAAATTGACTGAAATCATCAATTTTGTTGGTGGAAAACTCTTGAATATTGGTTAATTGATAATTTTATACTACATCTTATACTTTGAAATGTGAGCAACGTATGAGGTTGGAAAATTCAGGACTAGTTCCACAACTATTTCTTGTGTCCCGGTCTAAGCCAGAGCACTTTTGTTTATTTACTCATTTTTTAGCTCTACTGTCCGAAGGCAAGCGGCTATTGTTATCGCGTTATGTCTTCCCCTCAGAAACTACATGTCGAAGTTCAACCAATTTCACAGTGATGACCATTTATCGGATGCCTACAAAGAAATTTGATCAGATGAAAAATATAGCTTTCATGGCGGTGCAATATTCCTTATATGATGTAAAGAGTTTTTTTTTTCAGAAACTAAATACTGGATTATTACCAAACTTCTAAGAAATGATTAATTGGATGACAATCTTAGCTTTTTATTCGGAGGGGTGGGGGATGCTAATACATTTTAAATAACTTTTAAATGGATTTTTGTAAAAAGATTTTGATCAATGGAAAATTATTGCATCTAGTCAGTTGCTTCCCTTGTACCTTTTCTAGCTGAACATTTTTTGCATACGAGATACTTTATTTGTTTTTAAAGATTTATCTTACCCTTTAGCCCTTTAAAAGATGATAACATTTTGGATTGGTCCAAAATGAAAGAAAAAAGAATTATGATTCCTTCAATCTTCTGGAATTATAGGGCAGAAGACACTATTGACAATCAAAACAAGATGTGTTTGTGAAACACTATGCCCCCGAAACGGGAATTCTTTAGAAACGGGTAAAGGGTTAAAATTTTGACCTTGACCTTGATGAAATGACCTTCCCCAGTTGCGTCTTGTTGAGACCTATCTACACACCAAATATTAGCATTGTAACTTAATCAGGGTTGAAGTTATAGGAAAATGTTTAGGTGGCAGGTTAAGTTTTGCAGACAGACAGACAAACAGACAGACGGACAGACAGACAGACGGACGGACACCGGTAAAACAATATGCCCACGATCTTATCGATGCGGGGGCATAAAAATGTTTGATATAAGCTATTTTTAATTTTCCATAATGTTTTTTTCCTTGAGGTTAATGAAAAAGAGGGAACGATTTTGAACTTACATATCAGTAAACTCAGGCCAGTGGCGCGATACAGGCGCTGCGGCATCTCGAGTTTTGCAACTTTGTGAGAGATATCCAGTGAGAGCAGGCATGGCATGTATTATCAGAAGCTTCCTATTGCAAAGTTTTTAAACGCACAATCTTATTTTATTATACACCGCCGAATGGCTTATACTGGTATTGTCTTCTCCGTCCGTCCGGCGATCCGACTTCATGTTATTAACGCATCTCCTCCTAAAAATATCTACGAATTGGAATGACATGTTCACAGAAATGTTCCTAGCCACCTGTGACCTTATGCATATTGTCATGGTTCTACCAGTTTAGGCAGCGTAACAGAAAAGAGGGACTTTATGCAAAAAGGGCAGCGTATATAATGACTATGGCACACTTGTTTCCAAAGTTTTACATTGTTTAAGCCTCACTGTTTATTCCGAATGCTTGAATTATCTGTGGTTACAACGTGTAAGTCGCCAAACTAACAATGAAGCAAGAGCTTTGAATTGCCGCAAGATACGCCCGTCACATTGTTTGGTGTCAACTTGATGGGGATAAATGTTTTCGAATAAAGGCGTAAAACAAAACTGAAATTGGAAAATAAACAGAGGGCATATAGTTCAAAACGAAGCAAGCAATAGTTATGGTTTTTGGAATGTCACAATTCACTTTCACATGATTGGATATATGAACCTATAAAGTTTGACAATAATAGCTATTATGTTTTCATGTGCCTTGACAAATTTGAAGCCGAAAAAACAAAGGGAAACAACTAAGAAACTAAGCATGGTACAGTTATGGTTCCTGTGCACTGCCCTCTCTCTCTCTCTCTCTCTCTCTCTCTCTCTCTCTCTCTCTCGCTCGCTCGCTCGCTCGCTCGCTCTCTTGATAGGATCTATTAAGTTTCATATTAACAGCCTTTATACTTTCAGAGACATGCATCGGGCAAATTTCAAGTCTGAAAAAAGTATAATAACTAAAAAATATGAAAGGATAATAACTTAAAAATATTATCGTTATAGTTATGCATCTTTTACACAGCACTTCAACTTGATAAGATCTACCCACCCATTAAGTTTCACAATCATAGCTATTATACTTTCAGAGATTTGAGGCTGACAAAATACCAGGCTGAAGGAAAACAAAGGGCATTAACTCAAAATATATGCGTAATATAGTTATGGTTCTTATGCACAGCACGTCCCCATGATAAAATCTACCAATCCATAATTATAGCTATTATACTTTCAATGAGTTTACGGCTTATCGTCAATTGAGGCCATTCAGTGCGCTAAAACGAATTAAGAAATTCTAGCATATGTAGAATTCGAAGAATTCGAAGTGATAAAAATATATTTGTGATAATATTGTGTCGAAGATAAAGAAAATATCAAAGACTGTTTATATACGTTTGTATATGTAACTCATTGGAATCAGTGGCAACTAAAGTATAAAATGATTATGATTATTTGACTGAAACAAACTGTAAGCTCTCCCAAGACTAGAAGCCGCATATAGACAAACCTTTGTATAACTTTTGAATGGTAATGAAAGGTTGTTAAAAACTAGACTGATATATAATAAGATCATATAAGATAAAATCATTGTATTAATGATAACATGACGTATGAAGTGGTTGTTCTGAATAAATGCAAAGGTGTCAATAGGTCCAATATGAGGTACATCGGCTCTTTCCAGATTAGGAGACAACCATGGCCAAGTCCCCCTTGAAAAGTTTATAGTTGTTTTCAGATGGTTTTGAAGGATAAGGAAAGAATAAAACAATGTATGATTAGATCATTGTATCAATGGAAAATGAATTTTAAAGTGAATATAAAGTAAAGTAATTTTGAATAATTGTGAGAGTATTATGAGTAAGTGTAAAGGCCTGAAATGATCTAATGTGAGCACAGAGGTATATCAGCTCTCCCCAGACCAGAGTCACCCATAGACAAGCCCCAAAATTGGAAAATGTTTAGTTGTCTTTGAATCAAACATGGAGAAGTACATGAAAAAATGATTAGTACTGCTTATAACATTGGATTTAAAAATAAGTAAGTCAAAGGACCGAAGGTCCTTAAAATCGCTATATTATGAACGTTTAGACCACGCAAAAGCTGTTTAAAAAGTACAAATCCTCAGACCTGGAAAACATCGGTCTTAAAACCCGTTAACAGACAGAAAAAATTAAAACTGGTCCAACTTGACCGAAGTCAAGATGACGGTTGTATTTTTTAAATGAGAAAATATGTGTCATTAATGGTAGAAAGCACTGTGAGAAAAGAATGAATTGTTTGTAATAATTAATTTCTCCTTTTCTCACAATGTTTTCCTTTAAAGCTTTTATCTTCAAGGCGTAAAAAGCGGGATTTTGTAGGAATATGTTAAGTGTTGAGCCATCTCAGTTGTTTGAAATTTACATAGCAATAACTATCTTTGGGTATTCAAATAACTAGTTTTGCAGTATGTGTTTTGTATTCAGATTTATGCCTGAACCTCGGCTATAACATTCTAAAGGATCGAGGTTAGTAATAAGCCTCAGATAAAAAAAAAAGTCACAGAATTCCAATGAAAATGAATTTTGAGATACCAGCCTTCATTTTCGAGTGTAACCTATTACCAGGTGGACACAATTTAGACTGGTCCAAATTGAAAGAAGTTGCATGTGACAATATAAACTTTATCTTTCAACTTTCTGGATAAAAAAACATATTGAAAAATGTGGAAATTGCTTCATTTTACACATTTGTTTCCGATATTGTTTTTCTGAAGGGACGTAAAAAAACCTGTCATTATAAGCTTAAAAATCAGATTCGATACAATGTCAGGTTTGGTCGACAGGTTAAGGAACTTGAAAGTAAGCAAATTAAGAACTTTAAACTGGTTCAAAAACAACTTTATGAGTTCGACAAGAAGGATTAGATTGAAGTTTTTAAAGATTTCCTCTCTTTAAGGACAAAGACGGTTCGTTAGCCTATACATAAAGAGATTTTCTAAAAGCTCCAAGAGCAAGACGAAGATATTCGTGATGGATGGGATCAAGAATTTGAAGGACAGATTTACGGGCTGTTGCATAAACAATACACCCATAATCCAACTTGGAAAGTACATCAGAAGTCTTATCAGAACTGCACCCCTGTCAAAATGTGTCGCAACTTCCAGGAGATTTAGAGCTTTCTTTTACTTCTTTTTAAGAGCTACATGGAGAAGAAAGGAAATATGTAAAAAGTGACTCCGAGAAACCTGTACTCAAGAACAACTTCTATCTTTATTGTGTCTAGAAAGGGTTCGGCATCTGTATACATATCAAGTAGGTTGAAAAAGTGCTCATATTTTTTTTTTCTTTGAAAAATTAAAAACGATTTTCACCTTACCACTTTTGAAATTCATTAACCCTTTCCCGTACAATCACTGATTCTTACGTCCCTGGGATTTTATACTTGAGAAAATATTGTGGGAAAAGAAGAAATTGCTTATAACAAGCAATTTCTTCTTTTCTCACAATATTTTCTACACTGTATGCTGGTTACTTTTCAAACTGCACAACTGCACTCACTTTTAGTTGTCGTCTGCTACTTCTTTCAAATTGAACTAGTCTAAAGTTTTCAAAATCAGGATAGGGCTAAAACATTGCATTGTCTCATAGTTTTCTTTCGACGATGTTCATATTCCGAGATCTGAAGGAAATTACAAAGTCATCAACACATAGGGAGCTGTCCACACTTGGATACAATGCTTTCATAATGCTAATGATTTGTCAGGGAGACTGACAGAATACAACCCTGACATCTTATGTCTTTGTGATCTGGAAAGAGTATTTCCGACCTGAACATGAAAAAAATAGTTTATCTATAAAAACTGAAATAACAAGATGTGTTTGTGAAACACAATGCCCCCGCCGTATATGAGTGTTTTTTGTGTTTGCCCTTGGTATGTGACCTTGACCTTATCACATAACCTTGACACGAGGAGATGCGTATTATGGAGAAGTATCATCATGCCAAGTATGAGCATTGTATCTTGAATAGGCTGGTAGTTATTGGCAATGTTAAGTTTTTTGGTTAAGTTTTGCAGACAGCCAGACAGACCGACATACTCAATTACGGACAGACGGACAACGGTAAAACAATATGTCTCCGATCTTTCGATGCAGGGGCATAAAAAGAGGTAGAAAACATCATGTAAGTTTTTCAAATCCGTATTTCCAGGTGGTATCGTAACCACTCTCCATGTCAAAAAAAAGACAGATACTACTCGTGTTTCATTATGAAAGCAAGTTCCTCGAGGAAGGTTTCAATACGAACTAATATTCTTGAAGAAAGCTTTCAAAACGAACGAGATGATCGAAAGTACTTCGTTGGAGATGTAATCCGCTCTGAACATCGGATTACATCGGGCGGTCGTTTATCGTTCTTCCAAGAGTCTTGCAGAGACAAGCGGGCTGTTGGACGGTAAATGAATGTTTCACTGGCATCCTTTCTCGGTTTTAGGATAGAAATGACAAGAGATTCTCACCATGAAATTGGATATTGTCCAATCGCGGCTTTCAATCAAGGAATATATCGACCAATCAAATCATTCAATCAGCCCGGAATTAAGATTTGAACTCCCACAACGGCCGCCATTTTTTATAAAGCTTTTTTGTTGGTTTGGCGACTTAAGCGTAAAAGCTGTAGTTACAGTTCAATATATATAGACAAACTGACAGAGAAATGAAAGGTAAATGTTTTATAAGATTTTCTTTTACTTTCTATAATAGTTCGCCTAACCTTTGCCCTAGAAAAATACGGAATCGTCCATGTTTTTCAGAAGTTGTTCTTAACACATTCCAACTCAATGACACTTTTAGACGCCCCCATGGAAAAAAGCTTTGGAAAACATTCTGGAAGATGAAGGAAGAAATTACTTATAACAAGCAATTCCTTCATTTTCCACAATGTTTTCTACCAAGAAAGTTGAAAAAATCCAAAAATTTCATCAACTTCATATTGTCGTCTGCAACTTCTTTCTATTGGGGCTAGTCTAAAATTTTGCCGTTTGGAAATGGGTTAATTTGAATCATTTCCTCCCCTTGACAGCCTGTTCACAAGCTTAATTAAACCAAACCTTCTTAGGGAGCTATGGATTAGTCGAGGTCCGAGATATGGGTGCTGTGATTACATCAATTAACAGGGAAGTAAAAAGTTTCATAGGATCATCACAGTCTCTAAATTATGTCATGTGTAATAGTCGTTTTGCACGGAGTATCGAACTTGTTCAGTGCTGGACGGTTTAGTTGAAGAGAAAATGTGTGGAAAATGATCCCTGCCGTTCAAGTCGCCAGTCACTTTCCAAGTGAAATTTGGAAGAAAGGCTTGGGAACATATGGTTAAATCTATAGAGGTCGCTGGATGCAAGTAAGTTTAAGACTTAAAGGCAAAAATTTATCAACAATAAACTTTTCTAGTTGTGCGCCTCCCTGTTTATTGTTGATGAAATCCCACATTACGTTGTAATCGTTGAGCTTATGTTCATCTATAGGTGCCCTTACGTAGACAAAAATTGAACCTTGAAGACAACAAAGGGTAATAACTCAACTTGCTTGGGTGCCTTCATTACTCCAGTCTTAAATGTAAAGATTTGGAACATAATGTTTTCAGGAATTCAAAATCCGCCACTGCAACAGTACAACAATTTGCGAATATCATGTCAATGCCAGGGTATATTAAGTATTAGTCTGTTAAGTAAATTTTCGCTGTAACGATTAACATTGAACCACAGACTAGGGCCATAAATCCGTCAAAAATCAATGGACAATAACCAAAATAGGATATGCACATGTCTGACTTATACTGAGTCTTTCTGTGAAATTTGAATCAAATCGTCCAGTGGTTTCCGAGAAATTGAGCGGACACGAACAAGCTACAAACATAGATGAGACGGTTGATGATTTGAGCAATTCTGAAAGAGGTCAATGTACTGATGCTTCATGCAAAATATCAAGACTCTAGGCCTTCTGGGTTAGGAAGAGATAATAATGTTTTCTTTTTTCTAAATTTTAAACGGATTTCAATTCTTTTAGCAATTTTTAGAGGGCACCACCCAAGGAACAAATTTGGTTGAAATCCGCCAAGTGGTTTGGGAGGAGATGTCATTTTAAGATTGACACACGCCGGACGCCAGACAAAGGTGATCAAAATACCTCACCATGAGCACTTCGTGCTCAAGTGAGCTAAAATTCATCAACTGCAACTTCTTTCAAATTGGACCATTCTAAAATGTCGTCTGTTAGGCTGAATTATAAAATAACACAACACAGTTTTCAACTTCGTTGAAATATTTTATTTACTTTATAACAAAGCTTCGATTTGCTTGGCAAAGTACGATAAGTTACTAGAATATTTAAACATAAATATGCATACCTCTAAAAGGGGAAACTTGTAAAAGGTAAAATCATAAGAAGCGAAAACAGACAAAGAAGAATCATAAATTTGTGACCCATCATGCTACAGGGGAACCATTCAAAAACAGTGTAAAAACATTCAATGATTTAGTGCAAAACAGTATTATGAATCTGTAATATATATACAGTTTTGTGTCAACCCCTCGAAATATAAGTCACTGAAGAATAATCAAAATCAAATTTTTTGACAAGTCCAACTTGGAGGATGTTGCAGACAACAATTTTAGGTTGGTGAAATTTAAGAAGTCCTGTCATTTAGAATAGAAAACATCGTGGAAAATGAAGAAATTACTTGTAATAATCAATTTATTTGTTTTCAACAATGTTTTTCATCAGTAGTAAATAAGGTGGGATTTTGTGGAAATGGAATGAGTTACAACAGAGAAAGGTCCCCCTTTTGGATGACAAGTCAACATTTATGAACTTCCACAGGACAATAGAACCATCTGAAAATTTCCAGTCAAATTAAACAAAACTGAAAAAAGACCAGTGCATACCAGTGGATAGTTTAAATCCAATTATACATAATCCCACCTTTAAATGACTCTCTGTGAAGAAATTGCTTGTTACAAGAAATTTCTTCCATTCCACACAGAAAAAGAATATTTGTTTGTTTTTCATGTAAGATCAATTTGTCTTGCATTTCATAAATAACTTAAGCATAATGTTCACCCATAGCTCTGGCATTTGTGAAAATATAGCTTTTGTTGTTGACCCAAAGAAAGATAAATATCCTACACTGAAACAAACTGTTATCCTATGTGTAATGTTAGATTAACCCATTCCCACACAGTGATGCTTTTGGACACCTCTCAAGAAAATCATTTGGGAAAACATGTGTAAAATGAAGAAATTGCTTGTGATAAGCAATTTCTTCATTTTACACAATGTTTTCTTTCTAGAAAGTTGAAAAAATGTAGAATTTCATCAACTTTAAATTTTCCTCTGAAGCTTCTTTCAATTTGGACCAGTCTAAAATCTTGTTGTGGGGGAAGGCCGTTTCCTAAAGGTGAAAGGATGTGATATTCCAAACTTTTGCCTATGGCTTTCTGCAAGCCTCTTTTAAGAGATTATATTCGTAAAGGCACAAACTGCAGTTCGATGGCAATTAGCCCATTCCCACACTATCCCATTTTTTAACCCTTGTCATGCTGTATATATTACTTTACTGAATTGCTGTCAAATCAAAGGGCTGAAAGCACTGATAGAACTTGTTGTTCAAAAATCAATATTTTTTTTTTAGAAATCAACACCATAAGCAACTCTGGTAGGAAAAGTACAAGCAGGAGATATAGACTAAGATCAGTCTGCTAATAATTGCAGTCTGATCTTAGTCTACATCTCCTGCCAAAACCGAAATATTCCGGGTTCAGCATTACATGGGTTAACACCCCTTAAGAAAAATGCTTTTCAAAGACCTTGTGGAGAGTGAAGAAATTGCTAGTAACAACTTTGAATCGTGACAAGTTTTGTGAGCCTTTATTTCTTAAACTTTTACAGTCAAAATTCGTTGTTACAAAATAAATGGAACACTATGATGTAGAAGTGATACAAACCTTGTATGGAATTCTTGTCCAGTAAGAAATTTGATATTTCACAAGATCAAGGATTTTGTATCAGAACTATAACTTAAATCCTTGACAATCAATTAACCCATTACCACATAATGACCTTTTTGATGTCGTGAAGAAATATAATCATGAAAACTGTGTGGGTAAAGGAGAAATTGCTTGTAACAAACAATTTCTCCTTTTCTCAAAATATTTTCTACCCTTATTGGCACTTACTTTCCAAAATTAGCGCTATTTGAAATGTCTTTGCAACTTCTTTAATTTGGACCAGTCTCAAACTCTGTTGTCTAGTAATGGGTTGATTTTATTAGGTTGATGCTTAACCCTTTCCTGTTTTTTTGAAATTGTAGACTGGTCCAAATTCAAAGGTATTGCACACAACAACTCAAAGTTAAATTTATCTTAAAAATAATCATTCAGTTTGGTAGAAAATTGTTGAAAAAGAAGAAATTGCTTTTTACAAGCAATTATTTCTTTTTCCACAATGTTTTGCCTAGTATAAAGATAGAGGGATGTAAAAACCAGGGATCAAACAGGAAAGGGTTAAGATAAAGAATGTTAAAATGAAATAGCAACCAAGTAATTGAGAATCAAAAGTACCTTGACCATTAAACTAATGCCTAACAACAGAAAGTTAGACTGGTTAGACTGAAAGAACTTGTAGATAATAATTCAGAGTGAATAGAAATTGAATTATAAAATCCAAAATAGTAAGGCCTAAGGACAAGCAAATTATCCATTTTTCCACTTTTTTTCTAAGAATGTCCTCTGCATCAAAGTATTAATTATGTCGTAATAGGTAAAATAGGTTAACCAATTTCCACACATTAGCCAGCATTTGACACATAGAATGAAAAAAATAAAAATAAGATGTCGCAACGGAAAATTGCTTGTATAAAATATTTCTCATTTTATCACCATACCTTCTACCTTCACTCATTCCCAAACTGCAAGATATTAGACTGGTCCAAATTGAAAGAAGCTGCAGACGACAATTTCAACTTGATGGAATTTTAAATTTTTTCGTCTTTTTGGATAGAAACCATTGTAGATATTGAAGAAATGGCTTGATACAAGCAATTTCTTCATTTTCCACAATGTTTTCAACACTTGTTATTGAGGTGCGTAAAAACAAGGACTTGTGTTGGAATGGGTTAACCCATTCCCACCTAGTACCCCTATTTGACGTCCCTCCAGAAAACAGCTTTGGAAAACATTGTAGAAAATGAAGAGCTTGTTACAAGCAACTTCTTTATCATTGACAATGTTTTCTACCCAAGATTTGATTTTCAATTCCACCAACTACAAAATTGTTGTCTGTAACTTCTTTAATTTGGATAAGTCTATCATTTTATTGTTTGGTAATGGGTGAAATCACTTAATCCATTACCACACGATAGAATTTTAGACTGATCAAAATTGAAAGTAGATGCAGACGACAATTTAAAGTTGACTAAATTTTAGATTTGTTTAAACTCTCTGGGTAGAAAAAATTGTAAAAAATGAAGAAATTGCTTGTTACGAGCAATTTCTTCATTTTATTATGTTTTCCCAATTGTTTTTCTTGAGGGGGGTCCAAAAGCGTCACTGTGTGGGAAGGGGTTAAATGACACTCTAACAGTTTTTAAATTATTATCTGCAACTTCTTTCAATTTGGACTTGTCAAAAAAAATTGTAGTCAAGTGAAGGGTTAATGATTATAGATTGTGAAAAATATAGCACTTTCAGCACAACCATAAACAATAAATTCACATAAAATATACACCTTTTTAACACATGAATGCACCAAAATTTGTTAAAAACATTATTAACCCTTTCCAAATAAATCCAACCTTTTAGAAATATGACATACGATAACTGGAGACACTTGAGTGTCTGAATTGCTCCATCAGCCTTAATTTACTTATCTTAACCCTATCCTGTTTTATGAAAATTTAAACTGGTCCAATTTGAAAGAGGTTGCAAACAACAATGAACAAGGTGCCAAATTGTCACATGATACGCCCGTCACACTGCTTGATATTAACTGGGGGTTTGAATAAAACTGATGTTATTTTGAATGAATATATTTTGTCAAACAAAGTATGAAAAACAACAAAGGGCAATAACTCAAAATATACACTAGGTAGAGTTATGGTTCTTGTACACTGCACTCCCACTTGGTGAGCTCTATCCATCCATGAAGTTTCATGATTCTAGCTATTATACTTTTAGAGATATACTCCGGACAAGATTCAAGTATGAAAAACAACAAAGGGCAGTAACTCAAAATATATGCTAGGTAGAGTTATGGTTCTTGTATACTGCACTCCCACTTGGTGAGCTCTATCCATCCATGAAATTTCATGATTCTAGCTATTATACTTTTAGAGATATACTCCGGACAAGATTCAAGTATGATAAAGAACAAAGGGCAATAACTCCAAAGATAGGCCAGGTAGAGTTATGGTTCTTGTGCACTGTACTCCCCTTGGTGAGATCTATACACCCATGAAGTTTCATAATCCTAGCTATTATACTTTTAGAGATATACTCGGGACAAGATTCAAGTACGAAAAACAACAAAGGGCAATAAATCAAAAAAATAGGCCAGGTAGAGTTATGGTTCTTGTACACTGCACTCCCACTTGGTAAGTTCTATCCATCCATAAAATTTCATGATTCTAGCTATAATACTTTTAGAGATATACTCCAACAAGATTCAAGTATGAAAAACAACAAAGGGCAATAACTCAAAAAATAGGCCAGGTAGAGTTATGGCTCTTGTGCAATGCACTCCCCCTTGGTGAGATCTATACACCCATGAAGTTTCATGATCCTAGCTATAATATTTTTAGAGATATACTCCGAACAAGATTCAAGTATGAAAAACAACAAAGGGCAATAACTCAAAAATTGGCCAGGTAGAGTTATGGTTCTTGTACACTGCACTCCCACTTGGTGAGATCTATTCACCAATGAAGTGTCATGATCCTAGCTATAATACTTTTAGAGATATACTCGGGACAAGATTCAAGTATGAAAAACAACAAAGGGTAATAACTCAAAAAATAGGCAAGGTAGAGTTATGCTACTTGTGCACTGCACTCCGTATTGATGAGAAGAATATAACTGGCAAGTTTAAAGTCAATCGGACTTATGGTGACAGAGTTATGCTACGGACAAAGAAGTGGACACCGCCGGACGCCCGGACGACCACACGCCCGGACAGCATGACGCCCGGACACCACGGGTGATCCCATAATACGTCCTGTCTTCGACGGGCGTATAAAAATGCATGCAATTTGAAATCTGACCATCATATGTGGTAGAAAATATTGTGGGAAAGGAGAAATTGCTTGTTACAAGCAATTTCTCCTTTTTCCACAATGTTTTCTCAAGTATAAAATCATAGTGACATAAAATCCCGGTTTGTCCAGGAAAGGGTCAAAAGTAATTCAGTTTTCTTTAACTCAAGACAAAATAAATCATAGAAAGAAATACTCTTTTTAGCAAAATTCCTTAACTTACAGACACTGACACAATAGACAAAATTCCATGACAGTAGCCTCACTGACTTTCAGCCAGTGGAGCTAAAAGTTGAAACATTGTTAGAAAATAAGAAATTGTTAGTGATGCAGTTTTTCTTTTACCACAATGTTTTTTCTACATCTGATGTTTTAACAAACTCTCAATGCATATTTGTTTTTTTATAAGTGTCTCTGAATTTCAAATATATCCATTGCTGAATACAAGAGGACCATAATTGTCCTATATTGCCCACCTCAGTTAAATATCTCTCGGCCTTAGAGAAAGGAATGAAAAGACTTTTTACTTCTTCGCTAAATCCAGGATCCCACAACATAGGGCTAATATTCATTGACTAGCAATAACTTGATGCGTTTAGGTAGTAATTATCAAGAAACCACAATAATCAAATATCAAAACTCTAGACCTAACAAGATGGCCGTTGGCCCTGGGGCGCTTACCTAAGATAAAGGCTCTTAACCCTTTCCCGTTTTTTGAAATTTTAGACTGGTCCAAATTATAAGAGTTTGCAGATAACAATGAAAATTGGATGCAATTTGAAATGAAACCATCCTATGTGGTAGAAACTATTGTGGAAAAAGGAGAAATTGCTTGTCACAAGCAATTTCTTCTTTTTCCACAATCGTTTCTCAAGTTTAAAATCATGGCAACCTAAAACCCTGGGTATGAACAGGAAAGGGTTAACACACTTTTTTGTGACATGTATGAGGGGTCCGATTCACTGTATACATAAATTATTTCAGGGTTCTCACTTAACCCATTCCCACAAAACAAAATTTTAGACTGATCCAAAGTGAAAGGAAAAGGAGACAACAATTAAAAGTTTATGAAATTCTAGAATATTTCCACTTTCTTGGTAGAAAATATTGTGGAAAATAAAGAAATTGCTTGATTCAAGCAATTTTTTTCTTTGTCCAAAATGTTTTTCGAAGCTTTTTTTCTGTAGGAGCGTAAAAAAGGATGGATTATGTGGGAATGGGTTAAACCTATATTGATGAAACTCATTAGAATAATCTCATAGAGACAATTCTAATGATTTCCGCCAATATAAAATTCAGTTTCGATAATTTCGTCAGCAAAAAACAGTTTTTAGAAAGGAAATTTTGATGCTGCTTGCTTAATGAAAAGTGGTTGCTTCATAATGGTGATCACTTGAGCAAGATCGACTGTAATTTTCATTGTGTGGCCGTCATAGCACAGGCGGTAGCGCGTCAGACTTGCAATCTTCAATCCTGGGATGTCATGGCTGCAGCAGATATCCTTTCTGACATTTGTCTCTCACCAATGGGTGAATAATTGTAAACCTAAGTAGGAAAGCAGCTAGAGGCTAGGAAAGGATGTAGTGGTAGTACTGGTGTGAGAAATTCCAGGAAACCATTGTTAGGTGCTCTAGCCACCGCGATATGACTGAATTACTGTTAAAAGTGGCGTTAAACCCTTTAAAAAGAAAGAAAGGAAGGAAGTAATTCTCATTGTACAGCAAGTATGTAAAACCATTGTACAGCAAGTCATAAACCCATTCCAGTAAAATGATTTTTTTTGACACCAATATGAAAAAAAAGTTTTGAAATACATTGTTGAAATGAAGAAATCCCTTGTATCAAGCAGTTTCTTCATTATCCACAATTTTTCCTACCCATATAACTTTTAAAATTCTATGAACTATAAGCTGTCTTCTACAACTTCTTTGAAGTTGGAGCAGTCTAAAATTTAGTTGTCTGGTAATGGGTTAAGAAATATTACATGCCAAATACAGAAAGCCCCACTTTGAGTTAATGAGGTTAAGGTTCCTGAAGTTTTTGTAGTTTTACATGCATTTTTGTATGACAGTTCAGATTTATTATTAGACAAGATGTGTTTGTGAAACACAATGCCCCTTCAACAGGACTAAATGTTTGACCTTGGTATGTGACCTTGACCTTATAACATGACCTTGACATGAGGAGATGCGTATTATGGAGATGTATCATCATGCCAAGTAGGAGCATTGTATCTTGAAAAGGATGGTAGTGATTGGCAATGTTAAGGTTTTGGGTTAAGTTTTGCAGACAGACAGACAGAAAGACAGACAGACATACGGAAAACTGTAAAACCATATGCCCCCGATCTTTTAATGTGGGGCATAATAAAATAAAAATTCTAGCACAATTTAATACATCATTTACAACGAATGAATTTCAAGACGAGCCTAACCTTCAGTAAGCCGTGGTTACAATGTTTAATTTGCCAAACCAAAAAATGCTCAATTGATTTTTGATTGACAGCAGCAATTTGTTAATTGCAAAAAGACAACCTAACGGTAATTCAAAACATTATTTCATAATAAATAAATCCTGCCCCACAATCCTTCATAAAGGTCTCACTGTGAAGCCAATGCTCTGAAGTCAAAAATAGCAGAGATGGTGGAATAAAGTCCTTTAAAATATTGAGATTCATTACTTAACACTTTCCCACACAGTGGAGCTTTTTGACACCCCTCAACAAAAACAATTAGAAGGCTAATTGCAATACTGTTCTAAATGTCTATACATTAATTGACACTTAGAACAGTATTGCAATAAACCCTTGATTGGAAAATATTGTGGAAAATGAAGAAATTGCTTGTAACAAGCAATTTCTTCATTTTCCACAATATTTTCTACACAGAAAATTAAAATATATCTAAAATATCATAAGCTTTAAAATGTAATCTGCTGCTTGAACTCCTTCCAATTTGGACCAGTCTAAAATTTCGCCATGTGATAATGGATTAAGAAGCAATAATGAGAAACAGGATACAAAACACAAAAATAATAAAGTCAAGAAATCACAATACAAAAATGTAAAACATAGCACAATATATCTGTATGAGAAGGAAAAAAATATCATTCAAAAGAAAAAATTATCATCAAAAATGAAAAAAATAGAAATATAAGCTTCAAGCACACTTGTTTTCTTGATTTGTAATTGAATATAATCAGTTTTATATATTGTGATACCAAAAGGGAAAACAGAATTTGACAAAATGTTTTTCCTTTATGCTTGTTTATGACAAAAGTTTTCTTGTATAACCCATTCCCACACTATCCCTTGTTTTTACCACACACATGAACTAAATTATGGAGATTTCTCCTTTACTTACAGCATTTTCTACCCTAAAAGGCATTAGCTATTCAATTCAAATACATTTTGAAATGTTGTCTTCAACCTCTTTAACCCATTCCCACACAGCAAAATTTTAGACTGGTCCAAATTGAAAGAAGCTGCAGATGACAATTTTAAGTTCATGGAATTTTGAATTTTTTCGTCTTTTTGGATAGAAAACATTGTGGATAATGAAGAAATTGCTTGATACAAGCAATTTCTTCATTTTCCACAATGTTTTCTATTGCTCTTTTCTATAGGGGCGTAAAAAGGAGGGATTGAGTTGAAATGGGTTGAATTTGGAACAGTCTAAAAATTTTTTTCATGGAAGTAGGTTATCTCATTCCCGCACAATCCTGTATCTTTGGACGCAAATAGAAATATATTTGTTGAAAATACTCTTAACTCATTCCCGTACAACAAAATTTTAGACTGGTCCAAATTGAATGAATTTGCAGATGACAATTTAAAGTAGATGAAAATTTTAACCAATTACCAGACGGCAAATTTTATACTAGTCTTAATTGAAAGGAGTTGCAGACAACAATTTAAAGTATGTGAAATATTAGATTTTTCTTACTTTCTTGGTAGAAAACATTGTGTAAGATGAAGAAACTGCTTGTTCCAATTTGTTTTTCTTGAGGGGCGTCAAAAATGTCATTGTGTGGGAAGGTGTTAAACATTTTTGTCTTTTTGGATTGAAAACATTGTGGATAATGAATAAATTGCTTGATACAAGCAATGTCTTCATTTTACACTATATTTTCCAAAGCTCTCTCAATGAGGGTCGTAAAAAGGAGGGATTGTGTGGGAATAGGTTTACCCTTTTCATGCTGAACCTGGAATATTCCTGCATTGACAGTTGGTATAGACAAAGATCAACCAGCACAAATGTGCAATCTGATCTTTATCAACACCACCTGTTTTTTCTCATTTAAGCCAGAGTTGTCTATGAAACTTATTTTGAAAAGAAACATTCATCCACAATCAAGTCTGTCAAAACTTTCAGTCCTTTGATTGTTATCTAACATTTATATGGGATTTTAAAGCACTGTCTTTTTATTTGCACAAGCTTTGAATTGTTTCTGCAAATTCATTTTGGATCAGTACAAAACCGGTCCATGTTAAGAGAGATTGCAGACAGCACTTCAAACTGCATTGAATATAAATGCAAAGGGCCAAATCAGGTAGAAAAGATTGTGAGAAAAGGAAAATTTGCATGATACAAGCAATTTCTTCTTTTCTCACAATTTTTACTTCAATATAATTCATTAATGGCGTAAAAAATTAGAGGGATCATGTGGGAATGGGTTAATCCATTACCAAATGACAATGCTTTCAGAAACTTTTTCTTGAGAGGCGTAAAAAAGCAAGATTGTATGGCAATGGGTCAATTGACTTGATTATACGTTAGAACAGAACTTTGATGCTAAATTGAAACAACAGCATTGCCTACGAGTGCCTAAGCTCGGCTATTGGGTGCTGGATAGTGGATAAAAGCACAAAATGCATCTAGAGTTATCCCCCTTGATAGTATACGTTACTCTTTTGATAGTGAACAAGTGTGCCAAGTTTCAAGAGAATGCCTTTAGTAGACACAGAGATATCACAAAATCTAAAAGTTTTTGCACGACAACGACACTAAGGCTATAGCAATACCTCGGGTTTTCTTTGAAAACAGCAGAGCTAAAGATTATTTCGGTATGAATAATTGTTGTGGGTTTTGACTTACAGACAAAACATTCATAAAATTCTCTTCAAACTCGATAATGAAGCATAACATAAATCTTATTAAGTGCCATCATATACAAAATACAATAAAAACTCAATAACAAACAATAATAATCAATTTTCAATCAAAGGGAAAAAAAATCAATTTGCCATCAGCAAAAAACTATACTTCAAAAAATCAATGTGCCCTAATTAATTCAGCAGTTAAAAACATCATTAACTTTTCCGTACCAAGCAGTTCAGTTTACCAGGAAAATAGTGTGGGAAAATGAAGAAACAGCTTGTTACAAGCAATTTCTTCATTTTTCCCAATATTTACTACCCAAAAAGCCAAAGAATCTTTAAATTTCACAAACTGAAAACTGTCATCTGCTAATTCCTTCACTTTTGACTAGTTTAGATTTTCTTGTATGGTAATGGGTCAAAGGACAAGTCAATGATGTTTACAACTGTTCAAGCTGCATCAGCCCTATGAATTCTAGCTCATTCCTTTTCTCATTGAGTTGTAACAATTTTTTTATTCCTAAGACCTAATGAACATTTCAAGTCAAATTAAACTTGAAGGAAAAACAATGGGACTGCTTTAACAAGAGACACTATCTTATCCCATTCCCACACAATAATGTTTTTTGATGACCCTTAAGAGAAACAAATTGGAAAACATTGAGTAAAATGAAGAAAGTGCTTGC
The DNA here is from genome assembly GCA_946902895.1 of Fragum fragum. Classification (NCBI taxonomy): domain Eukaryota; kingdom Metazoa; phylum Mollusca; class Bivalvia; order Cardiida; family Cardiidae; genus Fragum; species Fragum fragum. The sequence goes on from OX336378.1 coordinate 5,273,042, forward strand.
AACAAGTGATTTCTTCCATTTTCCACAATGTTTTCTAACCAGAAAGTTAACACTGTGAGTGCTGCAGATTTACCCATTCCCACACAATCCTACTATATTGTGCCCCTCAATAAACTAGAGTTGTTTGAGCCACTGAATTACTCCACTGGTCTGATAATTATACCTATAATAAAAGTTGCGACAAGCAATTTCTCTATTTTTCCAAAAGTTTTCTAAATTCAGGACATCATAATACAGGATAGTATAAATGATGAAGGGAACATTTTTTTGTTTTCATGGAGGTATGAAACAAAAAAACTAATCACACTTTATGAATACATCAGTGTGATCAGGTTTTTTGTTTCATACCTCCATGAAAAAAAAAAGTCTCTTCATTTCCCAAATAGTTTTACAAGTTTTGACATATTTTTTATGAAATCATTTTATGCGGAAGCATACAAAATAGCCCGTGCTAAAAATTTTGTTCGTGGAGGTATGAATAAATCTTTTTGGCAAATAAGAATGCTCCTTTTGATAGATGAAATTAAAAATAAAAATTATGAAGTAATCGGGAGAACTTTTTTTTCAGAATACATAGAACTCAATGGAAAGGAATGGGTAAGCATTTCATACATCAGCTGTTTACATTTGTAATGCTTTTATAGGTTTTTCTATTATTAACACTCATATTCATCAGCTTTTTACCAAAAGCTTTAGCCACAAAGAAAAGATAAATTGCTTTGTGCATAACTGACGGATCGCAGCTGTCAATCAAAGAACCAATCAACCAATCAAATTCATCAATTGAAGGAAACTTTAACTTTGAACTCTGTGACATTTATGTGCAATAATTTTGTGAGAAAGTGACTTAACCCATTCCCACTCAGTGACGCTTTTAGACGCCCCCAAGGAAATAAACTTTGGAAAACGTTATGGAAAATGAAGAAATTGCTTGTCACAAGCAATTTCTTCATTTTCCACAAGGTTTTGCTTAACCCAGAGAGTAAAAAAAATCAGGAATTCAATTAACTTTTAATTGTTGTCTGCAACTTCTTTCAATTTCGACCAATCTAAAATTTAACCGTCTGGTAATGGGTTAAATGTCATAACTACAGCTTATTCAAGTTGAAATCATATTATTTAGGTTGCCAATCAGCAATTTAATTGTTTGCAACTTGTTACTTGCAATATATTTGGTAAATTAAGGCCATTTAATATCAAAGTGGAACTTCCTGTTGGACCAGCTCTTTTGGCATGACTAGCCATCAATCAATTAAAAGCACTAGGCCTTTAGACATCTTCAATGAATTAAATCAAGATAAAACATGCAAAGAGGAGCAATTGTTTATCGTATACAATTTTCCCCTTTCACACCATTTTTTGTACCAAATATGACTTATTTCCAATTCAAGCAACTTGAATTGTCGTCTGAAACTTCTTTCAATTTGGACCAGACTAAAGTCTTTGAAGAAGGCAATCGAATTATCAATTAATTGTTATTTTTCTATATCTTTTATCCAATATTTTAAAAGATTTATATTGATAGTATATCAAGAGTATCATCTTTGCACATTGATGTTAAACTTTTTAGTGGAAAGCTAACAAACATTTAATCAATTCCCAGATGGCAACATTTTAGACTGGTCCAAATTGAAAGGAGTTACAGACGACAATTTAAAGTTTACGGAATTTCAGATTTTTCCCACTTACTTAGTACAAAACATTATGGAAAATGAAGAAATTGCTTGTAAAAAGCAATTTCTTCATTTTACACAATGTTTTCCTAAATGTTTGTCTTTAGGGTGTCAAAAAGCGTCACTGTGTGGGAATGGGTTAAGATAAAAATTACATGTGACTAAAAAGACTTCATCCTATCTTTCAAACCTTGTCATGCTGATTAAAATGCTCTACAAAAGAGATCAAAGGGCTGAAAACACTGGAATCACTAATTTTTCGTTAACCCTTTCCCATTTTTGGAAATTTTAGACTGGTCCAAATTGAAAGGGGTTGCAGACGACAATGAAAACTGGATGCTATTTGAAATGAAACCATCCTATGTGGTAGAAAATATTGTGGAAAAAGAAGAAATTGCTTGTTATAAGCAATTTCTTCTTTTTCCACAATGTTTTCTCGAGTATAAAATCACAGTCACGTAAAATCCCGTGTTTGTACAGGAAAGGGTTAATATTCATTTCGAAAATTTATCTTTTAAATAACTTTGGCTTACAAGGAACAGGGGCTGTAGACTAAGATCATTCTACACATATATGCAGGCTGATCTTGGTCTATACTTCCTGCCAAAACAGAAATATTTTCCTTGTTCAGCATGACAAGGGTTAATTTTGCCTCAATAGTTTCATTGAATTGTCAATTTATCAATTAACAATTTGGCAATTTCATGAAAGTTTGCAGTGAAGTATAATCACTATTCTAGTGCAACATTCTTGGAGGTGTACATTTAATAAATATTTTCATGAAATAATGAAGATTTATGTCAAATTCAGACAAACTGTTAATAAGGTCTGATCAGGATAATTGACCAATCGCTGGCCCCACCCATTTACTCCCTAAGCTCCGCCCATTAAGTCCGACGGGAAGCTCCACTTCGATTTTTAAAGGCATTATTTTTCAAAATTTATGGCCATTAGAGTGTAACAAAAAAGAAAATGGTTTGTTTGAGACCTAAATGTTTTAACTGCAGCTATTCAAAGTCGCCAAACCAACAATAAAGGTAAACAAAATGGTGCCCAATGTCGGAGTTGATAAGCTCAGGTCCGGCTGAATGAATTATTTGATTGTGGTCGGTTGATTCCTTGATTGACGGCAGCAATTGGTCAATTGTCATACAAACTTAAATCAGAATAGGAAACACTCTGAATCAATTTCCAATTAGTCATGCATCTTTATTACTTGGAAAAGCATTGTGACAAAAGGAGAACTTGCTTGATTAATGCAATTTCTCTGTTTGCCATTCATATATACTTTTAGACTGGTCCAAGCCGAAAGAAGCTGTAGATGAAATTTCGGGGTTTTTTTTCGTGTTTTTGGATAGAAAACAGTACGGATAATGAAGAATTTGCTTGATACAAGCAATTTCTTCATTTTCCACAATGTTTTCCAAAGCTTTTGTCTTGAGGGGCATGAAAAGGAGGGATTGTTTGGGAATTGTTTCTTTCACTTTCTTTGTTTTGACAAGGCTAGCGTAAAATTTTGTTGCCTAGTAATGGAACAAGTCTTGAATACTGGATTTTGACAGAAGTACAGAACAGAACCATCAAGGCTTATCAGTCACATATATAATCTACTATTTACAATCAATAATTATCAATTATAACCAATTAACAAAAAAAATGAATTAAAAACATCCTGTACAAATTTAGCCACCCATATATAATGGGTGGTTTTGAGCAATGCATTTCATAAAATAATGCTCTGCTCTATGAAATATTTACAAAGCACATATTAGTACATTTAAATTTAATATGATGGTAGTAAAATAAAAAGTGTGATTTTCCCTCTATTATTTTCCTATTATCCCATTACCACACAGTGACACTTTTAAACGCCCCCTCCATGTAAAACATTGAAAACATTGTGTAAAATGAAGAAATTGCTTGTAACAAGCAATTTCTTCATTTTTCACAGTGTTTTCTACCCAGAAAGTTGAAAAATCTAAAATTTCATAAACTTTAAATTGTTGTCTGCAACTCCTTTCAATTTGGCCCAGTCTAAAATTTTGCCGTCTGGTAATGGGTAAAAACAAGACTACATAGGAATATGCAAAAAAGGCCTATATAACCTCACTACCTCTAAAAAAACATCATTACCAGGCAACATTTTAGACAAGCTGAATTTCTAAGGTGTCGCAGACCGCCATTTCAAGTTAATGAAATCTCAAAAATCTTCGTCTTTCTTGGTAGAAAACGTTGTGGAAAATATGGAAATTGCTTGTTCTAAGTAATTACATAACCCTTTCCATTTTGCAAAATTTTATTCCAGTCCAAATTCAAAGGATTTGCAGATGACAATTTAAAGTCAATTTTATTGGGAATATAATCATTCAATAGGTTAGAAAACATTGTGTAAAAAGAAGAAATTGCTTGTTACAAGCAATTTCTTCTTTTTCCACAATGTTTTCTCAAGTATAAAAACATGGAGACATAAAAACCAGGGATTGAACGGGAAAGGGTTAATACTTACTCAAGAAAAAAATTTGGAAATTATTGTAGGCAATTAAAAAATTGCTTTTGCTTCTTCAATGTCCACAATGTTTTCTACCATAGAAGGCAGAGATTTTCTGAATTCCATCAATTTGAAATTGTCGTCTGCAACTTCTTTCAATTTGGACCCTTCCAAAGTTAGGTCATCTAGAAATGGTGCTGGCATCAATTGAAGAATGAATATGAATAGTCTATCTATGTGAATGCAAATACTCATAAACTGAACAAATATAACAACACATAAATTACTGGAAAATATAATAAAATTCTTAGTTACATAATGAAAAAAGATTCTTTAAAATCCCGATAGAAAATGACACAATCACTGAAGATGATTAATACCCCCTAACAGCTCCATGTCACAAGAATAAACCCCCTTTCCAGATATTTCAACAAAGGGCCATAGCTCTAATAAAAGTAAATAGCATTTGAACAATTATCTTTGCTTGATACCGAGTGCACATGTGAAACTTAAATCAAACCCATTCTGTAGTTGAAAAGAAAATAAGTGGACACAATTTTTTACCCATTCCAACACAATGTCACTTTTAGACGCCCCTCAAGAAAATCAATTGGGAAAACAAGGTGCCAAATGAAGAAATTGCTGGTAAAAAGCAATTTCCTTTATTTTACACCATGTTTCCACTTGTAATTTGGAAAAAATAATTAAGTGAAATTTTAAATGTCGTCTGCAACCCCTTTCAATTTGGACCAGTCTAAAATATTTGTTGTTTGGGCATAAGTTAAACAGAATGCGCACATCTTAACTTAATACTGAATGTGTGTGTGTAAAATTCATTGATTTAACCCACACAATGACACCTTTTGACGCCCCTCAAGAAAATCTATTGAAAAACCATTGTGGAAAAAAGGAAATTGCTTGTCACAAACATTTTCTTCATTTTCCAACAATTTTTTTTACCCAGAAAGATGAAAAAACTAAAAATACATAAACTTTAAAATTGTCGTCTGCAACTTCTTTCAATTTGGACCAGTCTAAAATATAGTTATGTGGGAATGGGTTAAATTCATCAAGTAGTTTAGGAGAAAATAGGCTGATAAGACCAGCCAAAAAGATCGAACAGAGGTTTGGAGGGTATAAGAATTCTACAACCATTTCTTGCCTATAGGCCCTTTTAGCCCATACTGCAAAATTTTAGACTTTTCCAAATTGAAGGGAGTGGAGTTGTAGACCACATTTTTTTGCTACAAGCAATTTCTTCATTACCAACAATGTTTTCCTTTCCCTAAAAAGACAAAGATTTTCAAAATTTCATATGCAACAAAATTGTCATTTCTTGTTTGGGAATGGAGAATTCTACAAATACATCCCGAGAGCATTTTGTTTTAGCTATGAACTGATTTTGATTATAAGAAATGTGCCACAGACACCATCTAAAATGTGCTTGTCACATGACCTTCAGTTGCGAACTTGAACTTGGGAGTATCCAACAGAACTATATGCAAGACACTAGTGCTCTTGAAGGGAAACAACTGTGTCAAGTTATTTTAACCCATTCCCACTCCATGACGCCTCTCAAGAAAAACAATTGGGAAAACGTGAAAAAAGAAGAAACTGCTTGTAACAAGCAATTTCTTTATTTTCAACAATGTTTTCTACCCAGAAATATAAAAATTCTAAATTTTCATAAACTTTAAATTGTTGTCTGCAACTCCCTTCAATTTGGACCAATCTAAAGTTTTGCCGGCTGGGAAATCCATCCATTTATGCAAAAGATAATGACCCAAAAAAGAATCAGACACCCACATAAACACTATGATCCACCTACAAATGCACACACTCACACACGAACAGAAGTAGGTCTGTACGACCATTACCATCACATAACAGGACCATAAATCAAAGTACTGAAATTACTGTTAGCTAGCAAAGCATGATTTTATTGAGTAATCTTCTTTGTCAAAGGTTATCATGATTAGTGGAATTTAGAAAACATTTGCTTTGTATGATAAAAACAGTGTGGACAATGAAGAAATTGTCCACAATGCTTTCAAAAGCTTTTTTCTTGAGATGCTTCAAAAGTGCGATTGAGTGGGATTTGGTTAAATTGCACGCCTTTAAAGGAGTGGTCCATAATTTAAATAAAATTAATTCACAAGGTCATAAAAATCAGAACTACTTTTTATTGCATAGGCACCCAATGGATTTAGTCGTTAAGCCTCCAGTGGCAGTTTGCTCTCGTTGAACTCTGAGAAGACCTCAAAATTTGGTCTGTTAACTTAAGCTGTCAAAGCTGACCCTTTGATAGCTAAAAATCAAGTTATACAGTACAACACTTTCAATTGACTTGCAATAGTTTTGAACTATGAACTTATTTTGATTAAAACACTATCTACAAAACTCAATCAAATTCACTAACATATGGATAACACAAATTAACAAAAAAAAACATTGATGATTCAGGGACTTACTTTCAAAACCTTGTAACTTCAGCTTTATAGTTACATGGTTTTGCAAGTAGGCTAACAAAATTCTATTGTTCAGTGCATTAAGATCATAAGTAGCTATTGGGTACAGATACTTATGACCTTTCTGCACTGTGAATGATTACTAAACTTAACCCAATACCGCATAATCCCAACCTTTTTGACCCTCAAAGAATCATATTTACAAAACATTGTAAAAAACAAGAAATTAATTTTTTTAAGCAATTTCTTTCTGAAAATATTTCCTACCATTTCATGACACTAGTACTTCAATTTAAACTTTGAAGTATCATTTGCAATTTCTTTGAACTTGGACTGGTCTAAAATTTTGTTGTTTGGTAATGGGTTAAGTAAGCCGTGATGTTCCGCTTGGACATGGAGAAAACATGGGTGGCATCTGCTGTGTAGCGTAATTTTTAATATGCTGTAAGCTTAACAAATTATTCGCTAACATATTTTCTGGTCTCGTTGTAATTGGTACATTGATATTCCTTTCCAGTCTTTCATTGCTGAGTCTTTCATTTACTAATCTGTCATTTATCAATCGATCATTCACAATTCTGTCATTCACTAAACGATCATTTACTAGCCTATCTACAGGTTCAGAAGTTTTCCGAAAACCGATTGGATCATATGGGAAATATCTAGGTGATGACATAGATGATATATGGGGAAGAGATGAGCTTAAGTTATTATTCGACAGTCCTGTTGAAAGTCCGGATGAAAGTCCACTGTTTAAACCTGATCCGTAGGGATACGAAGTTGAATTTGAGCTTATAGAACCCCCAAATTGTGGCAGGGGCATAAATGCTGATGAAACTGAAGAACCTGGGTTCTTCAGTGATGGACATGGCGTAGAATTGTCTTGAGCTCGATCCACACGGTCTAAAATACGGGTAAAGTCCACTGCCTCTAATGTGGAATGCTCAGATGGCTCTTGTTTGACTGGAGCTTTCTGCTGCGGTTTTGAATTTTCGTTTGTGTGTTTTAACATATGCCTTGCAAGATATGTTTCTTGTGTGTATGCTTTTCCACATATCTTGCAAATTTGTGTTTTGATGTGTTTTGTTTCGCTGTGTTTGGGTATGTGTTCTCTGAGCTCCCCCTCTGTTGCGTAACATTTGTAGCACGAATTGCACCGATATGGTTTGTCTGTCATGTGACTTCGTGAGTGTGACTGGAGATTGGATAACTGGGAAAACGCTTTTCCACAACCAGGATGATGGCATTTATAGGGCTTCTCACCTACAAAACATCAAATTGAATTATTTAACCCTTGTCATGCTGAATAAAATCAAAGGACTAAAAGCACAGAAAGCACCAATTTTGGGGTTTGTAATTATTTAGAAAACCAATGGTATAAACAATGCCCAGGCTTTAAAGGGACAAGCAGGAGGTCTTGACAAAGATCAGACTGCACATATGTGCAGCCTGATCTTTGTCTAGACCTTCTGACCAAAAAGGAATATTCCTGATTCAGCATGATATGGGTTATTAACCATTACAAGCAATTCCTCCATTTCCTATTATTTTCTAATATAACTATTTTCAAAGTCAAAACACCAGCAGGGAACAGGTCATGAATTTGCATTACAATCCATTTGAAAGGATAAGATGTAATACTATCCCTAACAAATGGGATTCTTTTACTTTTCAAGGATTCATACAAAAAGGTATCAAATATTGTTTTTGCTTTTTTTGCTCAATGCTATTAAATCAAAAGAAATGAAGAGAATATTTTTTTATGAACCGAAAAACCTAATCACACTTATGTATGAATCCGCTTTGCATATTCATACAGTGTGATTAGTTTTTTTGGTTCATACCTCCGTGAAAAAACAAGATGTGTTTGTGAAACACTATGCCCCCGAAACAGGAATTTTTTTAGAAACGGGTGATTTTTATTGTTATTTTTTTGCTTTGTTTTAGGGAAAAGGGTTAAAATTTGGACCTTGATGAAATGACCTTCCCCAGTTGCGCTTTGTTGAGACCTATCTACATACCAAATAAAAGCATTGTAACTTAATTGGGGTTGAAGTTATAGGAAAATGTTTAGTTGGCGGGTTAAGTTTTTGAGTAACGTTTAAGAGAAAAGGTTAAAATTTTGACCTTGACCTTGATGAAATGACCCTCCCCTGTTGCACCTTGTTGAGACCTATCTACATACCAAATATTAGCATTGTAACTTAATTAGGGATTAAGTTATAAGAAAATGTTTAGTTGGCAGGTTAAGTTTTTGAGTAATGTTTTAGGGAAAAGGGTTAAAATTTTGACCTTGACCTTGATGAAATGACCTTCCCCAGTTGCTCCTTGTTGAGACCTATCTACATACCAAATATAAGCATTGTAACTCAATTAGGGATGAAGTTATAGGAAATTGTTTAGTTGGCAGGTTAAGTTTTTGAGTAAAGTTTTAGGGAAAAGGGTTAAAATTTTGACCTTGACCTTGAAGAAATGACCTTCCCCAGTTGCACCTTGTTGAGACCTATCTACATACCAAATATTAGCATTGTAACTTAATCAGGGATGAAGTTATAGGAAAATGTTTAGTTTGCAGGTTAAGTTTTTGAGTAACTTTTTAGGGAAAAGGGTTAAAATTTTGACCTTGACCTTGATGAAATGACCTTCCCCAATTGGGCCTTGTTGAGACCTATCTACATACCAAATATCAGCATTGTAACTTAATCAGGGCTGAAGTTATAGGAAATTGTTTAGTTGGCAGGTTAAGTTTTGCAGACAGACAGACAGACGGACAGACAGACAGATGGACAGACGGACACCGGTAAAACAATATGCCCCCGATCTATCGATGCGGGGGCATAAAAAATATTCTCTTCATCTCTTAAAGAAACTGTAGGACAAGTTGGGAACACAAACAATTGCCAATCCACAGATAGACATTGATTGAATGAGGTTTAACGCCTCTTTAACAGTTTTTCAGTCATATCGCAGCGGCTGGAACACCTAACAATGGATTCCTTGAATTTCTCACACCAGTACTACCACTACATCCTTTCCTAGCCTCCAGCTGCTATCCCACTTAGGTTTACCATTATCAACCCATTGGTGAGAGACAAATATTGGAAAGGATATGTGCTGCTGCCAGGGATCAAACCCATGACATCCCATGATTGAAGATTAGTAGTCGGACGCGCTACAGACTGCGCTATTACGGGTGCCCACATATAGACATACAGACAGCCTGATGACCAAGGCCATTACTTAATATGACCTTTCCTGAGTATAATATATAGTTTATATAAATTGTATCAAAATATTACCCAATATGATTGTGTCTAAAATTTGAAATGTTTTTATCTAACTATGAGCTATATTTAGTTATGCTGTGACATGCATTTAAAATGTTTGCAAAACATGACAGATATTTTGACAAACAGTTTTCATCTATTTGTTCTTTATCTCTAAATAATAACATAGAAAATTAGTTTAATAACTGACAGACCATCAAATTTACAGTGACATCATTTAGCCCATTCCAACACAGCTATGATGCTTTTAGATGCCCCAAAGAAAAAAAGCTTCAGAAAGCATAGTGGAAATTGAAGTAATTGCTTGCTACAATAAAGCTGCAGTCATCAGGGCATCAGACTCCTAATCTTCAATCATGGGATGTCATGGGTTCGATCCCCGGCAGCACATGTTCTTTCCAACATTTGTCTCTCACCAATGGCTGGATAATCATAAACCTAAGTGGGATAGCAGCTGGTGGCTAGGAAAGGATGTAGTGGTACTACTGGTGCGAGAAATATCAGGAATCTATTGTTAGGTGCTTCAGCCAGTGTGATATAACTGAAATACTGTTCAAAGTGGCTTAAACCCAATTAATCAATCAATCAATGCTACAAGCAATTTCTTCATTATCCACAATGTTTTCTACCAAAAGGATATAAAAAATCCAAAATTTCACAAGCTTGAAATTGTAATCTGCAACTCCTTTTAACTTGGATCAGTCTAGAATTTGCTATCTGGTAATGGGTTAAAATCTGAATCAAACTTCCATGTCGGAGTCAGTGGGCATGGCTAGTGATCTGTTAATTGAGTCTAAGCGTGAGATTTCAGACAATATCACATCTGCTTTAACTAAAGACTTGTATAAGCCTGTGAATCCAGGCAGTCTGATCAGGGTTTTCCCTATGCGTTCTGTAGATCACTCACACGAAACAAATGTTACAAGCCAGCAGAGAAGTGACCTCTAAGTTTCTTGAAATAAATACTTGAAAAAGAAATTGAATCCGGCAGAGGTCATTCACAGGTCACAAGCTTGAAAGAATTAACCAATTACCAAACAACAAAGTTATAGACTGGCCCAAATTAAACAAAGTTGCAGACAACAGTTTTAAGTCGGCGAAATTTAGGTAGAAAAGCATTGTGGACAATGTAGAAATTGCTTGTATCGAGCAATTTCTTTATTGTCCACAATATTTTCCATAGCTTCTTTGTCAAGGGATCTAACAAATTGTAATTACGTGGGATTGGATTAATAGTAATGCAGAATGGTCATTCTAGATTCAGAACAAGAGTGCCATAGTCACAATATACGCCGCCACTTTGCTGCTGTTTCGCGAAAATAATTTTTGACACTACTTATTTTGACAGAACCAAATTCAAAACATTTGCAGACTACCTTTTTAAATTGTCAAGTTCAAACTGTTCGTTATGATTGATTGATTGAATGGGGTTTAATGAACAATCAAAAATCCAAAGACTAAGTGTCAAGGGGCATAACTCTTGCAAAAATCAATGAACCATAAAATCCTCGATCCATGTACACCTACAAATTATGGTGATGACATTGACCAAGTTTCATTTAACTCAAGACAAAAAGTTAGGAGGCGTTGCGTTCACAAGGCCGCAATTTCAATAAGCCCCAGAAACTAAGTTTTAATGGGGCATAATTCGGGAAATTAATGAACCATAAAATCCTTCATCCATGTACATCTACAAATTATGTTGATGACATTGACCAAGTTTCATTTAAATCAAGCCAGAAACTTAGGAGGAGTTGCATTCACAAGGCTGCAATTTCAATAAGCCCCAGATACTAAGTTTTAAGGGGGCATAATTCAGGGAGAAATTAATGAACCATAAAATCCTTACTTCATGCACATCTACCAATTTAGGTGATAATACTGACCAAGTTTCAAAAAGATCCAGCCAGAAACTTAGGAGGAGTTGCATTCACAAGGCTGCAATTTCAATAAGCCCCAGAGATTAAGTTTTAAGGGGGCATAACTGAGGCAAAAATCAATGAACCATAAATCCTTACTTCATGCACATCTACCAGTTAAGGTGGTAACACTGACCAGGTTTCAAAAAGATCCAACCAGAAACTTAGGTGGAGTTGTGCTCACGAGAAAAGTGGACGTATGTACATACGTAAGTACGGACAGACGGAGAAGATGATGTCAATGTACGACCGCCTCCGGCAGCATGTAAAAACCTAAAAACCCAAAAAGATTCGACTCTAGTCAGTCTAATCAGGCTTGATACTTTTCATAACACCAAGGAGGTCCCATTTCCCCTGATAGGTCACAAGTATTCAAGATTGACAGATTGCTGGCCCCGCCCCCAACCCTCTGCTGGCCACATCCACTGACTCCGACAGGAAGTTCCACTTCAATAATAGAGGCCGTTACTTTGCAAAATTTATAGCCAGTAACATACAACCAAATGTTCAAAGGTTAGCAAGCAATCTAAATGTTGTAACTAATGCTTATTCAAGCTGTAATTACGATATCTAACTTGCCAAAACAACTAAAACGTTTCACAAAAATGTTAGCCAATGTTGAAGTTCAAAGTTCATTTCCAGTCTAAATGAATTATTTGATTTGTTGATTGATTCTTTGATTGACAGCTGTAAGCGGTCAATTCACTGTGTATAGTGTATATGCTTTTCTGTATCTATACTTAACCAATTACAAGACATTTTTTTTTTAGACTAGTCAAAATTCAAAGATGTTGCAGACAATGTTTAGTTGATGAAGTTTTAAAAGTCTTTGCCTATTTTGGAAGAAAAAAGCATGGATAATGAAGGAATTGCACATGTGGAATTGTTCGAAATGACATGCATTGGCTCAATTAAAATAGTTTCAGGCAAATAATCTTAAATTTGATCCAATTTGGTGCTGCAGATCACATGTTAAAAGTAATGTTGATCTAATATTTGTACAGTGCAATCTTTGCTTAAAAATAATCAATTTCAAATACTATATATATATCTACAGGACATAGTTAACCTTTGTCATGCTTTGGCGGGAAAAACAGATTAAAACCAGCCTGCATTTATATGCAATCTGATCTTCTTCCACACCACCTGTTTGATGATTTAACCATTTATCGGAATTTTAGACTTGTCCAATTTGAAAGACTTTGCAAGCATCAATGAAAATTGAGAGCAATTTTGAAACGAAACCATCCTATGTGGTAAAAAATAGTGTGAGAAAAGAAGAAACTGTTTGTTACAAGCAATTTCTCCTCTTTCACAATATTTTCTTAAGTATAAAATCATTTAGAAGTAAATATCAGGGATTGTGTACAGGAAAGGGTTAAGCCTGAATTGGTTACATAATTGAAGATTAACAAAAAAAAATAGTGACCATCATTAGGGCCTGTCAGTGCTCCAAGCCCTTTGATTTTGATGAAATTTGAAAAAGGGAGTGACTACTCTGCATGGCAAGGATTAAATCTAGCTAGTTTGTGCTCTAAATAGATGTTGCAGTTTAGAAAAATGCATATACCAACAGCCTTAAGACAATTTTCAAAATAAGTTGAAATATTTTACACTTGCCTTTTTATGTGCGTTATTACCGTACTATTTTTGTCTCATCCTGTGTAAGATTGTATGTGAAAGGATTCTACATGTATAAAGTAAACATTGTATTAACCCATTCCCACTCAGAAACCCTTTTACACGCTCACAAGCTTGTCACAAGCAATTTCTTCATTTTCCACAATGTTTCTATCCAAAAAGATGAAACAGTTCAAACTTTAAAATGTGGTCTGCAACTTCTTTCAATTTGGACCAGTCTAAATTTTTTCCGTGTGGTAATTGGTTAAGCAACAACTCATTGGACAACCAAAAATTTCTTCTTTTTCTACCCTACTGAATGGTTATTAGTTTAAGTAATCCGACCTTACTTTTTCGTCTGCAAAACTTTTCAATTTGGATAGGTCTAATATTTTGCAAAACGAGAAAGGGTTAAAACACATTTTTCTTTGAAATATATGAAGGATTGATTCGGTTGCATAAATGATCGAATATCTTACAGAATTGCCCCGAGATCCTGTGTTTTTGGAATCATTAGAATCATCTCTTCTAAGTTCCAATGTCATTTGAGTTAGGTATGACATGTTTAAGCAAATACAACCACTCCTTTATGTGAGCTTTTGATTTTGAAAAGGGGATTTCAATTGTGGTCACTTAATTGAGGTGGTCCCTTAATAGAGGTAGAAGCTTGAGCAAGATCAACTGTATAAAACAATTAAAATCATTTGTAGACCGATCATTTTACTTACCCGTGTGAGTTCTAATATGCTGCTGTAGGTGAGAAAGTTGCGTAAATTTACGTTCACAGATCTCACATTTGTAGGGTTTAATCCCTGCGTGGATACGATTGTGTTGTGACAGGTACGACGAGTTCGCAAAACATTTCTGGCACTGAGGGCACCTAAAGGCAGAAGGACTGGAAATAAGCAATTTAACAGTTTATGCAACTAAAACAAAACACAACATTTAACAGTTAAACCATTACCAGACAGCAAAATCTTAGACTGGTCTCAATTAAAAGGAGTTGCAGACAAAAATTCAAAGTTTGTGAATTTTTAAACATTTTCAACACTCTTGGTGGAAATCATTGTGGAAAATGAAGAAATTGCTTGTAACAAGCAATTTCTTCATTTTCCACAATGTTTTCTCAATTGTTTTCATTCAGTGGCATTTAAAAGCGTCCTTGAGTGGGAAAGGGTAAAGGCACATAGAGTGAAATTACAGAATTAACCTATTACCAGATGGCAAAATTTTAGGCTTGTTCAAACAATTTAAAGTTTATGAAATATAAGATTTTTCAATTTTCTGGGTAGAATACATTGTATTAAATGACGAAATTGCTTGTGACAAGCAATTCGTTAATTTTACACAATGTATTTGCAAATTATTTTTCATGGTGGGCATCAAAAAGCATCATTGTGTGGGAATGGCTTAAGGAAGGGTCTTTAACCCATTATCACATGGCAAAATTTTAGATTGGTCTAAATTGAAAATAAAAAAAAAAATCTTTATCTTTTTGGGTTGAAGAAATTGTGGATAATGAAGAAATTGCTTGTAACAACCAATTTCTTATTTGCCACAATTAATTTCCAAAACTATTTCTCAAGAGGCATTACAAAATGGAATTGTGTGAAAATGGGTTAAGGACCACAGATTTTAGACTGGTCCAAATTGAAAGGAGTTATACATGGCAATTTATAGTTTATGAAACTTTCTGGGTAGAAATCACTGTTTAAAACGAAGAAATTGTTTGTATCAAGCAGTTTCTTCATATTTTCACAAAGTTTTCCCAATTGATTTATTCGAGGGACATTGAAAAGCCTTCATGTGTGAGGATGGGCTTAGGCTCTTGTTAGAATTGTCTTCTCAACCCATTCCCACACAATGACGCTTTTGGTCCCCTTGACCTTGATGGATGACAATAATCTTACAATCATCTGATGCCTTTCAATGAAAGGAACCTTTATACCAAAATATGAGCCATGTATCTTCAACAGTAATTGAATAAGGACAAATGTAATTTTTCTTAATCAAATTTTCAAACTCATAACCTTGATAAGTTACCTTGACAGATGAACTTGATCTTAAAACCAACTGATGCCTAGCAATACAAGGAATCCCAAATATGAGCAATATATCAGGGCAAAATGTTTTGTTTTTGAGTTAAGTTTGAGTTAAGTTTGCTGATGATCAGACAGCAATAAAACAATATACCCTAAATCTTATTGATGGAGGAACATGAACATGTTCATATTTCAGCAACTCATCAATTATCATTACCTGTTTTCCCACAAACTTCATACAGTAAAATTCCCTGACTTTTATCTGACTAAATTTCAAAATTCCCTAACCAAAATCGTCCGCATTTACTGAGTGTAAACAGCTCTGGAGGCTCAACCCTTTCCTGTTTTGCATTATTTTAGATCCATCCAAATTCAATGTTTTCTCCATTATAAATTCATAGGGACATAAAACTAGGGATCAACCAGGAAAGGGTTAAAGCTAGTTCAGTTTCTTGTAATATTTGTTTACACTTAGCAAACAAAACTGACTTATATGCATTAACAGAGACTCAAATTAGATTGATTGAATGAATGGGGTTTAACGCCACTTTTAAAAGTATATCAGTCATATCTTTTCCCTGACCATGGGAACCCTGATAATATGAATTTTCTTTTTATTTTTTCATTTGAAATAAAAAATGTTAATAAAATAGAAATGATAATAACTAAAAATTAACTTTAAGTAAAGACAAGTGACTTGATTTGACCCATTTACACACAATGACGCTTTTTGATACCCTGAAAAAATATAGTTATGGAAAAGCAAGCGATTTCTCCTTTTCCCACAATGTCTTTTACCCTGTTTGGAACTCATTTTCCAATTCTGAGGCACTTTGGTATGTCGCCTGCAACTTCTTTCAATTTGGAAAAGTCCAACACCATACTGTTTTTAAATAACTGTCAGTAAAGAGGTTAAAACAATGTTATACACTAAGAAATTGCATATTACAAGCGACCTTTTATTACCCATATTGTTTTCAACCAAGAAATTAAATATTTGAAATTCTATGACCTTGAAATTGTCATCTCCAACTTCTTTGAATATGGGCCATTCTATTTTTTAGTTGCCTGGTAATAGGTTAATAGTATACTATACAAGTAAATACTCCTGCTTTTCAAAATTTTAGACCTGTCTAAACTCAAAGGATTTGCATACAACAATATTAAATCGATTTTATTTGAAAAATAACCATTCATTTGGGTAGAAAAAATTTTGAAAAATGACAAAGTTGCTTGTTACAAGCAATTTCTTCTTTTTCCCAAATATAATAACAAAGGGACATTAAAACTAGGGATTGAACAGGAAAGAGTTCACCCTTTCTGTGCAATTATAAGTAAGGGAAACAACTGTGCCAAGTCATTTGAAATTCATCAATGCTAGGGACAATGCAAAATTTTTCACACAATCTTCAGCTCTGATCTTACAAATTCCATTAAAACTATACAAAGGACAAGGTTAATTTTGTCATTTGACCTTAGTTTGATATGATACACAGAAACCTCATGCTGATCCTGTAATATTCTTCCTTTGGCAGAGGTATAGAAAAAGATCTGTCTGCGCATGTGTATTTTCCACATTATTTTCCAGACTTTTTTCTTGATGGGAGTAAAAAAGCAAGACTATTTGAGAATAAGTTAAGATGTCTTAACCCATTCCAACACAGTGGAATTTTAGACCTGTCCAAATTGAAAGGAGCTGCAGACGACAATTTCAAGTTGATGGAATTTTTAATTTTTTCGTCTTTGTGGATAGAAAACATTGTGAATAATGAAGAAATTGCTTGATCCAAGCAATTTATTCATTTCCCACAAAGTATTCCAAAGCTTTTTTGTTGAGGGGCGTAAAAAGGAGGGATTGAGTGGGAATGGGTTAAGTTAAGTTTAAAAGTACTAATGATATAATTATTGTGTTGCAATATTTCAAGCATGTTGACAGTGCTTGTAACAGTATCTTGGTTTATTGCATGCCAATTTTAAGAATATTGCCTGCGAATGGCTCATAAAATGGTTTTAGCAATTTTACAACTAATATGTCGTCTTTAACCGACTACAAACAAAACCATTTTAAAATTAATGTTTATGGATAAATCTATCCAGTGGCGTTGTCAAACATCACCCTTGTCATGCTTAAATCATAATATTTAATCTGAATGGAGGCATAGACAAAGATCAGACTGCACATAATATCGTAAACTACCAGTACCTTTTTGTTACTTTTAAGCAAACGTTTTTTCAGAATTAATATTGAGCCACAGTTAGGGTATAAAGTACTCTCTGTATTTTCATCTTGAAGTAGTATAAGGCAAGATGTAATTCAACATGACAAAAGATAATAATACTCCCGTCTGATATCAATCAGACAAGAGATAGCCTTTATTAAAAGACAAATTTTCAGATTGGTCGAAAAAAAAAACTTGTGGACGACAATTTCAAGTGGAATTTTCAATTTTTCAGTCTTTTGCAGTGACAAAATTTTGGATAATGAAGAAATTGATTGTTTCAAGCAATCTGTTCATTTTCCAAAATGTTTTCCCCATGCCTTATTCTTGAGGGGCCTAAAAAAGTGTGATTGATTGGGATTGGTTAAGGTTAATAATTCTTTATTTCAATATAGGCCTATACCCTGCCTTAAGTTTCCAGCCCTTTGGACCCGAGGTTAATGCTAAATAAACAAGGCCCTATGGGTCGGGAGATGAAGATTTCAAGGATTTATCTAAATTTTACTATTGTTGCTATGACAACCGAAGTTTTTCTTAGCAATTTTTGAAGGGCACCACTTAGGAAACATTTCAGCCAAATTAGGTCAAAATAGGCCTATCAGTTTGAGAGGAGAAGTTGTGTAACCCACTCCCAGACAAACCATATACTAGACTGTTCAAAACTGAAAGAAGTTGCAGATTACAATTTACGTTAAATTTTCATTTTCTGTCTTAATGAGTGAAAAAATTTGGACAATGAAGAAATTGCTTGTGACAAGCAATTTCTTCATTTTCAAAAATGTTTTCCAACATCCATTGCAAGAAAACCAAATTTTAGACTGGTCCACACTGAAAGACGTCGCAGACCACATGGTAGAAAAAATTGTGGATAATGAAAAAAATGTTTGCAACAAGCAATTTCTTCATTTCTCACTATTATTTCCAAAGCTTTTTTCGTGAGGGGCATTAAAAAGCAGGATTGTGATGGAATGGGTTAAAGAAAATGTATGGACATAGGACTATACACATAGGGCGGGTGCCAACCCTAACCTAGAGCTTTGTGTTAAGGTGAGCTGAAAAGGTAGCTACAGTGTGAAACATTGTAAATCTGATAATTTTTTCAATCACATTCCAGGCAATCACGTTCAAACAGGTTCAGTCAGCATTCAGTGTTCAATCTGGTAGCAATCACGGTTTTCCAATCTGTGATCAGTCAATCCTAAATGGAAGCTTTCAATCATTCTGATAATTTACATCGCCATATTAGTTTTGGAAATTAAGATTTTCTTTAAAATTAAATACTGTAATTCAAATTTTAAAAACAACAATAATATTTCTCTTTTAAGAAGGTTTCTGATGTTGTAGGAATTGAATGAAATATTGCAATGATTGAACAATGGCATCTAAAAAAAAAAAGTATTCAATTTGCTCATAGCAAAAAAGCATCCAATCACAATCATTCAATCATGATTGCATAGCATTCAAACCAGTTTCAATCAGATTGTCAAATTAACAATATTATGTACAGTAAAAAACTCATTCACAGGGTTTGAAATTTACTCTTTTTACTACTAGCAATACTTTTTCTAGGCAGAATTTCAAGTAGCAAACAGTGAATTCCACTAGCATGTTTCACTCACCCAGTTTTTATCAAGTTTCACTATATATATTTCCTTTTAATTACACTCATTTGATATTCAAGACTAACAGGCTAAATTCAACACCTAGACATTTGAAACTTTGTACCAAGTTTTCAAAAAACAGATATTATTTATAAATAGCTAAAGGTCCTTTAAATGCTACTGGCAAAAAATGCTTGCACTGGTAAAATCTACTAGCAAAATCAAAATTTCCACTAGGATTTTGCTAGTGCTAATTTTGAGTCCTGGTTCAAGAATTCAGTCTTACCTGTAAGGCTTCATTTCATGTTTATGAACTTGTTGCCCATGGATCAGCATATCTGACTTTGTAGAGAAAATCTGGAAATAAAGTAACTCATTATTAGACAATGAAATTTCAAACTTGTCTATTTTTATTCTAAGAATTTGCAGTCCACAATTTTTTTGATGATTTTTTTTTTTTAAGTTTTTTAAAAAAAAACACTGTTGGAAATGAAGAAGTTGCCTCTTCAGTTATTGCTTCTTAACACGTTCCCACGTAATCATGTTTTTGAAGCTCCTATAGAAAAAAAGTTTTGGAAAACACTGTGAGAAATGAAGAAATTGCTTGTAACAAGCAATTTCTTCATCATCCAGAATGTTTTCTACACAAAAAGACAAATATTAATGATTTCTTCATTCTTCATCTACATCTACACAAAAAGACAAATATTAATGATTTCTTCATTTTCCAGAATGTTTTCAAAAGCTTTATTCTTGTGGGGCATCAAAGAAGGATTGAGCTATTCAGTGCTATCCAACCATCATTTTCATTAAGCAAGACAAGGGACAAGTTATGTTTTATTATATAAGCAGTTATCATTTCACTGGAAATGCAGTTTTTGTATTAAAATGTCAAGGTCCCAGTTTCAACATAGTACCTTTTTGGGGGGCCTTGTAATAGCAGGTTGTGCTAATGGATTGGTTAGGAAAAAATCTTGATTTGAAATCCTTTTATTATAAACATTACTTCATGAAGTCAGAGACAAATTTATTCCTCCATTCCAAAACAGTATTCAAAAGATTGTGAAAGCAATGAGAAAAAAATACAGTTTATAGGACATAGATTTTTTTCATAACCCTTGTTATGCCCATTACAAGACGACAAAATTTTAGACCAGTCCAAATTGAAAAGAGTTGCAGGCAACAAGTTTAAGATTATGAAATTTTTGTTTTTTCAACTTTCTATGTTTGATTTTGTACAATGTTTTCCCCTATTGTTTATCTAGAGTGGCATCCAAAAGCGTCAATGTGTGGGAAAAAGTTAAAATTCAAGTCAAAGGAAGGAAAACGCTGGCAGCACTACTTGTAGATTAATATTTTTTTTGAAAATCAATTCAATAAACTTGAGAGGACAAACTAGACTAAGGTCAGAGTGTACATATGTGCAGCTTGATCTTTGTCTAAGCCTCCTGCCAATGCAAGAATATTCCAGGTCAGCAAGACAATGGTTAAACCTTTTTCTGATATGAATATCTTTAATTTCATCTCTTAAATACAGTGCATGATGCATTCTGTTGAATCCCTATCACAAAATTACAATACTTGTTAATTTTTTTCTATCCCCACCATTTAACCCTTGCCATGCTGTATATTTCATTTGTTCAGAATACATCAAAGGGCTGACAGCACTGAAAGGCTCAAATTGCAATATAAGATATGATAAATGATTTTAAAAACAACTCTGACTTTAAATAAGTCAAACTGGTGGTGCAGTCTGATCTTAGTCTATACTTCCAGCATCAGCAGGAATATTCTGGGCTCAGCATGACAAGGGGTAACAGGGAAAAAGACTATTAATTTCAACCTAGGGGCCCAGCCTGCCAAAATTCAATATTTAACATTAGAGGAATAGGCATTTTCTCAAAAGGTCTAGGGGCCCAGCCCAAAATCTCGGGGCCATGGGCGACAGGGCCCCTGCTAGTCTTTTTCCCTGGGGTAATACATTGACTGAAACAGAACATGCATACATGCAACACACTCAAATCAGTGTCTTTTCTATCGCACGCTATAAATAAATCCGAGTCAGAGTGGCTCAGCATTTTATATTAATGGATCTCAACTGTCAATCAAAACAAATCAACGACTCAAATTCATCATTTAGACTGGAATTGAACTATGAACTCTGACACTAGCCCACATTTGTGTGAATTATTTATGCTGGTTTGGCGACTTCAACATTGTAACTACAGCTTATTCAAGCTATAGTTACAATAGAAGATGGGTAACCGACAACTTTTAGTGCAATGGGTGATCAATTAGCTGACTAATCGGTAATACAACAGTTTTTCCCAAGATTAGCGAATGGTTCTTTATGTTTAACTCTACCAACTAGTCAGGGGTGTCTTTTTAATTTGTGGAAGTCAGTATAGCATTGGCAACTTATCACCGATAGGCCAGGCTTCTGCCGATCATCTGGCCGGCTCCAGCTGATTTTTTACACCCTTAACGAGTCTCTTTGCTTGCGTGACATATCTACGACTAGTTGTCAGCATCTCACCAGATTATTGGTATCTAGTTGTCAACTGTATTGATTAATATTGTTGATTGTTTGATCAAACAAGTGCTGCTTCAACACTGGCCAAAAAATATGATGTTGTCTGATCATCAGTTTAAATATTTCCCCCTGACGTTGGTCCGACTCCATTTAAAGATTAATCTGCCTACAAAAAGTAGGTCGAGACCCATTCTTATGTTACTTTCATTTATATCACTTGTTACTAAATTAGTAATTTGCTAATTAAACCGAGTTAATTCTCCTTCATGACACTTGCGAAAGAAAGGAATCCATTTATTGTCCACAATATTTCCTTACCTGAGAGACAAAACTTTTTTTACTTTTCACAAATTCAAAACTATTGTATGATACTTATTTGATAATGCAAAAGTCAAATTATTATTTCTGTTCATAGCTTAAAGGAAAATAAGATGTTTTTATGACAAAGGAAGCAACTCTTGGGCAAAAATAAGTTTCAAGGGAGGTAACTGATATGCAACAATTTAATTACTGCAGCATGATCTAATAGTATTTTCCCTTACATAAACTCAAAATATTAGGCCTGTAAGTCTACAAAAACTACATATTGAAATATTCAGAAGTCCAAATTCAAAGAAGTTGCAGACCGCATTTCAAATTGCCTTAAAACTGCCTTATAAGGTAGAAAACTGTTTGAGAAAAGTAGCATTTGCTTTTTAGAAGCAACTCCTCCTTTTCTCCCAATGTTTCCCTTGCAATATACCTTCAGGGCATAAAAAAGCGGCACTGTGTGGTAATGGGTAGATCCTTGTCAAGCTTAACCCTTTCCTGTACAATCACTGGTTTTTACGTCCCTGTGATTTTATACTTGAGAAAAAATTGTGGAAAAAGAAGAAATTGCTTTTAACAAGCAATTTCTTCTTTTTCCACAATATTTTCTACCATACTGAATGGTAATTTCTCAAATTAAATCCACTTTAAACTTTCGTCTGCAAAACCTTTGAAATTGAAAGGTCTAAAATTTTGCAAAACAGGAAAGGGTTTACCCATTACCAGGCAGCAACTCTCTCTGACGCCCTGAAGAAATATTATCATTGAAAAACTTGTATATCATATGTATTTAGATATAAGTCAACCATAACCTGTTTCCCAAATCACATACTGTACAGCAGCAATGTAATTCCTAGTTATGGAAGATAGCTAAAACTTGGCAAAAAAAAAAACATTAAAGAATTCTATTGAAATTATGTTAAATATATCATTTTATTCACACCACTGTTGAATTTGAGGAAGTTGTCAACAATCACAATATTGTGCCTTCCCTTACAAGTGTAACAAAATGACAAGACAGACAATGCAGGAGTTACTTCTCTTTGCAAAATGGCACTTTTTGCGACCAGTCTAAAAAATGAAAGACAGACAAAATAGGAGTGACCTCCCTTAGATGTGGAATTTTGTGTGAACTGTCGCAAGGACAAGAGAGACAAAGCAGGATCATCTCCCTTAGAAATGAGCACCATTGTTTTGTGACTTGTGGAATGCAATGACAAACAGGAGTGACGTCTCTTTCAAGAAGGCAATGAAGGAATGACATTATTTGGAAGTGATGCAATTACAGCCTTGATAAAAACTAATATTTTCTTCCTATATGAATAGACCGAAATCACAAAGATGATTTGTTTGAATTGTGTTTAATACCTCTTTAAACAATCTTTCATCTTCATTGCAATAAATTTTTCTTATTTCCGGGCTCAGCATGACAAGGGTTAACTATATTTTCTCAAAATTCATTGCCTCACTTTTTTGTAGATATTTCTATTTTTATCCTGGACAGATAGAAAAACCTGTCTAACTTGTCTGGGGACAACTGGACAAAATCTGTATATCCCCACCACTGTTTAACCTTCAAACCAAACAATGACAATTATGTGTTGACTAGCTTGTGTCATTAAATGACAAATAACAAAACTTTTGACCTTATTATAGCAGACTTATATCATTTAAGTCATGTCAATTTTGACAATATTTTCAAAAAAAAAAAATGTCTGGTTATGTGTTGTAGTTTTATAAAACCAGTTTGACAATATTTGCAGACAGAATACTTTATCTTGCTTAGGCCATTACCACATAATCCTGACCAAGAAGGCAATAGATCAAGGGAAACATTGGTTTGGTTTAAACTTATTTATTTTACATTGATTGGGATACAAGTTCTTACAACTTAGATTAATCCTCTCGATTATGCTCCCTTGAAAATTCACCAGTACTCGAGCCAAATGTGTGGGCCAAGGAAAGAACCAAGATCGATAGCTGCTACCAGATTTGAACTCAGGACCTCCTGATCATGAAGCCTATGCTCTACCTCTCAACCACGGACACAACATTGTCAAAAAGCAGCACATACACCCCCACTTGGTCGTGTTAGTGAATAAACACTGTAATTTTACACTATTTTCTAAGTCAAGAGCAGATAATTCCAAAATGACTCAAAGGATCAAAATGATTATTGCAAAATGCACATCTAAACATCATAGAGATTCATACGGTATGTTTCAGTGCATTCCTATTGAAACTATAGTCCAAAGTTGCGCAAACACAAAATTGCTTACAGACTGATAGACAGAGAAACAGGCAGGCCATTATGGTTGATAGATTGATTAAATGGGGTTTAACGCCACTTTTAAAAGTATTTCAGTCATTTCGCGGCGACTGGAGCACCTAACAATGGATTCCTGGTATTTCTCACACTAGTACTACCACTACATCCTTTCCTAGCCTCCAGCTGCTATCCCACATAGGTTTACAATTATCCACCCATTGGTGAGAGACAATTGTCGGAAAGGATATACACTGCTGACGGGCGGCCATTATGGATTGATTGATAAATGGGGTTTAGCACCGTTTTTAACAGTATTTCAGCGACTGGAGCACCTAACAAAGGATTCCTGGTATTTCTCACACCAGGACTACCACTACATCAATATGGAAGGACAAACAGACAACCAGATACATAACATAACTCAACCCTTTTGGTATATATAAGAACTTGCTAGTAACAAGCAATTTCCCTTTTTCTAACATTTTCTATCCTTCATGGTAATCAATTTTTCAATTACACTTGAAATGTTGTATTATATTTAACCCTTTCCCACAAATTTCCCTCATTCTATGCCCCTCAAGAAAAAAGCTTTGGAAAACATTGTGGAAAATGAAAAAATAAGCAATTCCTTCATTTCCCACAATGTTTTGTATGCTGTCTTCTTGAGGGGCGTCAAATAGTGTAATTGTGTGGGAACGGATTAACTAAGTACCACTCAAGAACGCTGTTAAATAATTCTTGTAACGAGCCATTTTTCCTTTTCCCATAATATTTTCTACCATATCTAGCCATCCTTTTTCAAATTACATTCACTTTGAAATGTTATCTGCAACTTCTGTCAATTTGAACTAGTCTAAAATTTTTTTGTAAAGTAATGGGTCAACACTACTTCCAACACCATTTCACTTATATTGTGGTGACTGGTGCATCAAACTATGGCTTCATATGGTTTTTAACACCATCTTCAACATTTACAAGCAATTTCTTCATTACCTACAATATTTTCTACCCAACAAAGGACAGAGATTTCTGAAATTGTCTGAATTGTCGTCTGCAACTTCTTTCTATTTGGCAATTCTCAGTTTGCTGTCTGGTAATGGGTTAACCCTCTTCATACTATATAATCTTTTTATGGAAGGAGCTGCTTTAAAATCAAAGGGCTGGAAGCCCTAGTTGTCGGTTAATATTGTTTTTGAAAATAAATTACATAAACAACTCTGGTTTGAAAACTACAAGCAGGTAGTTAAGACTAAGATCAGACCACAATTATATTCAGGCTGTTTTTTTTTTTTTATTTATCTATCTATCTCCTGGTAGATCAGGAAGATGTTGGGGTTCATGCTGCCTGGCAAGGGTTAACAAATGAGCAAAATCAGACGATTGAATGTAGCATATGGATCAGTTGCAAAAGTTTACGTGAGAAAGAATTCTATTTTGCTATACAATTGACTGCAGGGTGCAGGTAAAATGTGTTGTATTTCATGCATATAGTAGTAAGTGTAGATTGCATTAACTGTCTAGACGTTTTTTTTATCATTTCAAACCTTTATCATGAACATTGAACTAGCGTTTTTTAACTGGCTACTTTAAATATTGTATTTATGTATTACTGATGATTAAAAAAAAAAATAGGCTTTTTGCTTTGGTTCTGCAAATTTGTTCATCTAATAAAAGCTAAAGATGACCTGGAATGGTATACAAATGAGGCTTTTCAGAAATCAAGAACTTGTCACTGAAAGCCAATTAACCCTTGTCATGCTGAATCAGGAATATTTCTCTTTTGGCAAGAGATACAGACTAAGATTAGCATTCACTTCAGTGTAGTCTGATCAAAATCTACTTTGTTTTTTTTTTTGTTTGAATGGGGTTTTACGCCGCTTTCAACAATCTTTCAGTTATATCGTGGCGGCTGGAGCACCTAACAATGGATTCCTGGTATTTCTCACACCAGTACTACCATTACATCCTTTCCTAGCCTCCAGCTGCTATCCGACATAGGTCTACGATTATCGACCCATTGGTGAGAGACAAATAGTCGGAAAGGATGAGTGCTGCCGTCGGTGATCGAACCCGGGACCTCTAGATTGACAGTCCGACGCCCTACCAACTGCGCTATGACTGCGGCAGATCAAAATCTACACCACCTGTTTGTTCTTTTTTAAGTTTGAACTGTTTGTTGAATTCATTTTCATAGGAAATACTGACCAACAATAAGCCCTTCCAGTGCTTTCAGCCCTGTGATATTCATGTAATTTTTCTCAGAATGACAAGAGTTAATGCGCCTGCAAGCAATTTTTATATTAATAAGTTATCCTTTTCTCAAAATAACTGTATTCAATGAAAAATGTCAAGATTAAGGGGAAATAATTCTATTACCTGGTGAGGTAAAGTTCAAACTTCAAAGTTGTATCTTCTAAAACTTCAAAATAAGATCAATTCATTTTTAAAATTTAAGTACAATGAACCTATTCCAACATAATCACCCCATTCAAAGCCTCTCAAGAAAAAAGCTGTGGAAAACATTGTGGAAAATGAAGAATTTGCTTGTTTCCAGCAATTTCTTCATAATCAACATTATTTTTACCCCTCTTAAAATTTTGTAAACTTAAAAATATTTGCTTTAGCGTCTTTTAATTTGGTCTAAAATGTTTTTGTTTGAGAATCATGGTTCAATCAACTGAAAAGGAGTTGGCAAGACAAAATTTCCAGTAAATGTTCTCACCTGAGATAAAGGCTGTTTTTCTTTCAACAGTCTAATTTCATGTTAAGGTTAGGATTAAGATACAAGTGGGCCACACTTACATATAAAGACTATGTACCTGGGGATCCAAAAGTCTTAATTGCAAATTCCAAGGCTTTAGGGCAAATTTGAAAGAAAAAAACTTCCTCCCTCTGGATCCATGGGTTATATTTTCAGAAATAAGAAAGAAGTATGTGAACTAATGCTTCATGCTTGTAACCCACCCTACCCCGGCTCTGTCCCTGGGGACCTGAAGATCATGATTTTAGCTATTTTGTAGGAGATCAATATACTGATGCTTCATGCAAAATATCAAGGCTCTATGCCTTTTGGGTCAGGAGGAGAATATCTTTAAAGATTATTTTGAAATTTCACTTTTGTTGCCATGGCAACCAGAGTTTTTAACAGATTTCTATTCTTTAAGCTATTTTTAAAGGGAACCACCTCAGGAACATTTCTGGCAAATTTGGTTCAAGTTGGCCCAGTGGTTTTGGAGGAGATGTCATTTAAAAATCATTCTTTATTTATATATAAACCCCACCCCATGGGGACCGGAGGATCATAATTTTATCTATTTTGAAAGGGATCAATATACTGATGCTTCATGCAAAAGATCAAGGTTCTACGCCTTCTTGGTCAGGAGAAGATTTTAAAAGATTATATTAAAATTTCACTTTTGTTGCCATGGCAACCAGAGTTTTGAAAGAATTTCAATTCTTTTGGGTTTTTTTTAAGGGGACCACCTAAGGAACAATTCTGCAAAATTTAGTTCGAATTGGCCCAGTGGTTTCGTTGGAGATGTAGTTTAAAGAAATTGTTGACGGACGACGCACATCAGATGACCTACACTGGTCGGACACATTACAAAAGGTGATCACAATAGCTCACTTGAGCACTTAATGCTCAGGTGAGCTAAAAACAAGATGTGTTTGTGAAACACAATGCCCCTGCAACAGGACTTAACATTTGGTATTTGACCTTATCACATGACTTTCACATGAGGAGATGTGTATTATGGAGATGTATCATCATGCCAAATAGGAGCATTGTATCTTGAATAGGCTGGAAGTAATTGGCAATGTTAAATTTTTTGGTTGAGTTTTGCAGACAGACAGACAGACAGACAGACCGACAACAGTAGAAAAATTATGCCCCTATCTTTCAATGCGGGGGCATAAAAAAAACCTTTGTTGAGGGGGAGATTAGTAAGACAAACACTTAAATACTGTGTTTTACAAGTTTTCAACAAGAAATTAATGTTTTCATAAATTTTTAGCTGTAATGAACCAAGCCAACACAAACTTACTATTAACTAATTACCACTATCAAACTTTTGGACTGGTCTGAATTTGAAGTTGCAGACAACATTTCTAAGTTGATAGAATTTAACTTTTTGTTTACTTATAGGATAGAAAACATTTTGGATAATGTAGAAACTGCTGGGAACAAGCAAATTCTCCTTTTCGCATAATGTTCTTCAAAGATTTTTCTGTAGGCACATAAAAAAATGGGATTGTGTGGGAATGGGTCAAATATGTACCTCAATTCGTGATTGATATATTCACGAAGCAAATCTTAATGCAGAACTCATGACACTTTACTAGTAAATGAGGAAAAGAGGAAAATATATCTTAAGTTCTTTGGTCAATTAAAAGTTCTTCAAATAGGGGCAGGTGACACTTCAAAACTGTCTTGTTAATTCCAACATGTAAATATCTTTATGATGTTGCTGTATTAATGGAGCAAAACTGTAAACAAAGTGGATGTTTTAGGGGAAATAATCCTTTAAACAACGGGAATTGACACTACAGAATTAAGTCTTGCAAAATTTCAACATGTGATTATATAATAATGAAGATTTAGCGAAATGAAGAAAAAACTGTAGGTGTACACAACACAAAATTATAGTATTTTGTAAAATTTAGAGTATTTTGTACACAAGACAGATGAATATAGACAAACAGATATGCCCCTGAAAACATTCATTTTGTAATATTTAATTTTTAGTTTCGTCTATCAAAAACGAGCATTCTGATTGGTTGAAAAACTTTATTCAAAACTCAATGAACAAAATTTTGAGCACACAGCGGTTTTGTATGCTTCCGCACAAAATAGTCCCATACAAAAAGGTATCAAAATTTGTAAAGCTTTTGTTTTTTTCGCTTGATGCTATTACATTATAATAAATGAAGAGATTATTTTTTTGTTTTCATGACGGTATGAACCGACAAAACCTATTCACACAATGTATGAATCCGCTTTGTGAATTCATACAGTGTGATTAGGATTTTGGTTCTTACCTCCATGAAAACAAAAAATATTCTCTTCATCTCTTAAGAGGAATCATGGTATTTTGATTTCATTATATTGGTTGGTAGCCACAACTTGGGGTCACATTCTCAAACTGATATCAAGCCTTCAGATGGTTTGATTATTTCAGTCAATAGGTCAATTGACCAATTGCTTCTGTCAATCAAGGAATAAACAGACCAATCAAATAATTAAATCAGCTGGGACCTGAGCTTATCAACTCCAACATTGACCGCCACTTTGATTACCTTCATTGTTGGTTTGGAAACTTAAATGGTTGTAACTACAGCTTATTCAAGCTGTAGTTACCACATTTAGGTCACCAACCAACCATTTTACTTTTTTGTTACAAGCTACTGGCCAAAAACTTTGCAAAATAACACTGTTAAAAATTGAAGCGGGGCCAGCGATTGGTCAATTTGCGCCTGCTGCAGCTATGTAAGTGTAATTGGCTTGACTTGATGGTCATATATTGCAGTCTGTAGATGTCAAAATGAATTGACCAATCGTTGGCCTGCTCACTGACTCAACTGGCCACACCTATTGACTTTGACAGGAAGGTGACTACTTCGATATTGAAATCGCGTTATTTTGCAAAAACATACAAAAAAGTAAAATTGTTGGTTGGTGACCTAAGAATGTCTGTGACATTTAAGTCACCAAACCAACAAAAATACTTCATGTACATGTCGGCCTTTTTGTAGTTCAAAGCTCACTTTATTTGATTGGTCCATTGATTCTTTGATTGACAGCCATGGTCGGTCAATTAAGGTCTGTACATCTCTTTTATAAAGTTAGCTCTAATTAGCTCTAATTAGGAGAAATAATTCTACCCTATTGTAAAATTATGGTACAACATTCCCTTTCCCAAGATGCAAGTCTTTTACACTTATAATTGTCTCAAAGCTGACTTAAACACCCCACAAGCATTATGACACTCAAACAGCACAGTTGATCATTGACCTATATTACTCAAAAACAAAAGGGCACCTCTTTGGGTCATGAATAACATTTGATTAAAGTTTCAAAGTCCTCGGTCAAACGACTTATGAGCTACAGCAAAGAAACAGTTTTCAATCAAAAAGTTCATTTGTGACCTTCATGACAAAAAAAAGCCATCAGGGCACTGCCTTGGATCATTAGCAACAATTGTATGAAGTTTCATGGCTGTAGATCAATTATTGGTTCTAGGGTTAGAGCATGGAAACCAAAAAGTCTATGGAAAGATGGACAGACAGACAGACATGGTATAACCAATATACACCCCCTCTCTACTTCCAAGGTGTTGGATAAGGTTTGTAAGACATAACAACACACAAAATGCCATGACTTGGAGAGAAATTGCTTAAAACATGAAGGTCTCTAACTATAAAGTGCTGTTTTTTGTTTTTAATATAGCAGACGGCAAAATTTTAGAGTGGCCCAAATTGAAAGGAATGGGTTTTGATTTGCAGTCATCTACTACTTCTTTATATCAAATTTGTCCAATAATTTGACATAATTTCAGTAGATTTTTTGTCCTCCATTATCTGGATATTTCAGAAACTTGTACATTGACAAAAAAAATTAAAGTTTCACCATTTCAATGACCTACCTGATCACACATTTTACATTGATATGTTTTGTTTGTTGATTTGGCTGGCTTCACTGGTTGGGGAACCACCAGAGGGGCACCAGCCGTCCCATTTTGTGTCGTTGTTGGACTGCTGACCCCACTGACCCCGTTACTACGGTAACTTCCGGTACTACTTGTGCTCTCGTGTCGTATTGCATTGTGCAGGTTATTGTTCATAGCATCTGTGGAAATATTGCCTGAAAATAAAAATGGTATCTTAATTGGCTTTAGCAACTCTTTAAACCCATTCCCATCTTTTTGTACCCCAAGAAAATATTTCAGAAAATCTACATGGAATGGGAAGAAATTCAACATGTTACAAGCCATTTTTCATGTTTTCTACCAAGCAAGACAAAGAATTATTTAAATTTCACCATCGTAAAATTGTCATTGGCAATTTCTCTCAATTTTGTCCATTTAAAAAATGTTTTCGTGTGAGAATGCATGGGTTAAACAAAAGATTTCACTCACCACTTAAAAATACATTTCACTCACTGCTTAAAAATACAGAATTATTCAGGTTTTAATCCTTTTCATGCTAAACCAAGAATATTTCTGTTTGGGCAGGATTTAAGCTTTGGAATGCCTTATTAAGGTTTTCCTATAACTAAGATCACGCTGCATGCTTACTTTAACCCTTTCCCGTTCAAATACGGGATTTTTCGTTCCTGTGATTTTATAATAAAAAAAAACATTGTGGAAAAAGAAGAAATTGCTTGTAAAAAGCAATTTCTCCTTTTTCCACAATATTTTCTACCACATAGGATGATTTCTTTTTAAATCGCATCCAGTTTTCATTGTCGTCTGCAACCTCTTTCACTTTGGACTAGTCTAAAATTTCCAAAAACAGGAAAGGGTTAAAGAAGTAGTAGAAAATTGGTTTTTGGTAGAGGATCATTAGAGGGTGCCATTTTAACCTATTACCAGATGGACAAAATTTTAGACTGGTCCAATTTGAAAGGAGTTGCAGACGACTATTTACAGTTTATGAGTTTTTAGATTATTTCAACTTTCTGGGTAGAAAATGGTGTGTATAGAAAAGAAATTTCTTGTTACAAGCAATTTCTTCATTTAACACAATGTTTTCTCAAATGTTTTTCTTGAGGGGTGCCCAAAAGCGTCTTTGTGTGGGAATAGGCTACACCAAATATCAAAACTCTAGCCCTAATGTTTTGGGAAAGAATATTTTCTAAATTTTTCACTTCAGAAACTCACCTAGTTCCAATGGAAATGAGAGTTCTTCAGGGATTAAAATTCTTCACAAGGGGATAACCTAAGTATCTTTTCAGTGAAGTTTGGTTGGAATTTCATGGTAAGTTCAAGAGGAAAAAATTTTTGTGCAATTGTGATGCCAGACAATGACCAATCGCAATTAGCTCACTTTGTGCTTAACCAATTATCACAAAAAAAATTTAGAATGTTCCATATTGAAGGAAGTTGCAGACATCAATTTTTAGTTGATGAAATTTTAAAAATCTTTGCCACTTATCATTTTTAAAAACAAAGAAATTGCTTGTAACAAGCAATTTCTTCATTTTCCACCATGTTTTTCAAGGCCTTTTCTTTTGGAGGTGTCAAAAAGCATGATTGTGTGGGAATGGGTTTTAACCCTTGTCATGCTGAACCCGGAATATTCTGGTTTTGGCAGGAGGCGTAGACAAAGATCAGTCTGCACATAAGTGCAGTGAGATCTTGGTCTACACCTCCTGCTTGTACTTTTCCTGTCAGAGTTGTTCATGAAATTGATTTCTAAAAGAAATATTGATTTTTTAACAAGTTCTATCAGTGCTTTCAGCCCTTTGATTTTACAGCCATTTGGCGAGGTTATTTATACAGCATGACAAGGGTTAAGTGAGCTGAAAAATTGTTCTTTTACTAAAAGAATTTACATATACAAGTAAAAGTGTTTGCAACATTATTGTCAAAGTTTCAAAAGGATATAATGATTGCCATTTTAACCCATTTGCACACATCAAAATTTTAAACATTTAAGGTGATAACAATAAAATATTACTAAGTTGAGTGGGTATAAATGCAAAAGGTTGTAATCGGATGAGCAGACAACTTATTGCCCCTATAAGGCCACCTTTTACTTTGTATACTATAGAATATCACCATATTAAATTGTGATCTTCTTGCTTAACAATACAAGCATTCACAGCAAGACCAAGAAAGATTTAGCAAAAATATGGCGTGTAGAGATGTAACAAGGAAATTGTTAAAAAAGCCCTTTTCCCTAGCAATGAGTCAAAATATATTATAGACAGATGATATAGAAATACATAATAAGCCCCTTTTTTTATTGAATTGAGTCAGAATGTTACTACAATCCTCATGGTTCAAATTGAAAGACGGCAATGAAAATTGGATGCAATTTAAAATGAAACCATCCTATGTGGTAGAAAAATTGTGGGAAAAGAAGAAATTGCTTGTGACAAGCAATTTCTTCTTTTTCCTCAATGTTTTCTTGAGTATAAATTTAAAGTGACATTAAATCCCGTATTTGTACAGGAAAGGGTTGAACTGAAAAATTATGCTTTTTAACCAATTACCAGACAACAAAATCTAAGACTGGGCCAAATTCAAAGAAGTTGCAGACAACAATTTTTTTATGTGATTCAATTTTGAAAATCTTTATATTTTGGATTAGAAAACATTGTGGATAATGAAGAAATTCCTTGTTACAAGCAATTTCTTAATTTTTCACAATGTTTTCTGCAGCATTTTCCATGAGGGGTGTCAAAAAGTTTAATTGTGTTGGAATGGGTTAACCCTTTCCTGTTTCGCAAAATTTTGGACCTGTCCAAATTCAAAAGTTTTGAAGACGACAATTTAAAGTCAATTTTATTGGAAAAATAATCATTCAATAGGGTCTAAAATATTGTGGAAAAGGAATAAATTGCCTGTTACAAGCAATTTCTTCTTTTTCCCCAATTTTTCTTAAAGTATGAAAAGACTGGGATGTAAAAACCAGGGATTGTGCAGGAAAGGGATAAGTTGAACATCTAAGCCAAATGACCACAGAGAAGCAAGGTCTCCTTAACCTATTCCCAGACAATGACACTCTTGAACCCACTAAAGAAAATCAATTGGGAAAACATTGTGTGGAATGAAGAGATTGCTTGTAACAAGCAATGTCTTCATTTTACACATTGCTTTATACCCAGAAATTTGAAAAAATCTTAAACTCCATGAACCTTAAATTGTCGTCTGCCACTCCTTTCAATTTGGACCAGTCTAAAAAATTTGCCATCTAGTAATGGGTTAAGGAACCAATACCCTATCAACATTACTGACAATTACATGTCAATATTGAAACCATATTATACACTGTCAATGATAATAATTGTAAAAAAAAATTATTGTCAATATTACCAACAGTATATTGGTAATATTGTAGCCTGATCAATATATTGACAAACATATTGAAAGCAATAAAATTAGTTAAAAATAGTATTAAGTCTTACAATGGACAAGCTAGGAATTAATATATTTTTGCAAAAATACCTCAATAGCTTAGTATAAAAACATGGTAAGTGTCAATAACACATATGATGTTTTTACACTAATAGACATTTATGATGTTTTTGCACTAAGTTATCATAAATCTTATTATCCTGTCATCATATTTTCAATGCATGTTTGAAGTTTATCTATATCAAAACACTACCATACAAAAAAAGTTTAGGCTGGTCGAGTTCAAAGAAGATGCAGACTACACTTTGAAGAGCAGATAATTTGAAATAATTGGAAAACATTACAAAAAAAGGAAAAAATGCTTGTCACAAGTGATTCATTGTTTCTCACAATATTTTCATCAAAATGATCCTATAGGGGCGTAACAGGAGGGATTTAGTTGCAATCTCTCTTATGTGTTTGATTTCGAAAACATTTTCAAAATTCAAACGGTCTTGACGCAAGCTTATAGTTCCTTCAGTGCCTCAGCACTATGCGATTTTTCTGCGCACCTGCATGCATGAAATCAGACACGCGTTTCAGTGGTTCCAAAAATAAAATCATTGCAGAGTCTACCAATAGGCTGAGTTTAAAGAATATTAACAAACTTACGTAAATGCATGCATATCCAATTACATGGGCAAAAATATGCAAATTCAGCGTGAGCATAAATTCTCCAAAAAACAACTTATAATGACAGCCAAAGGCTTCCTTGAATATGATTAATACTAAATCCATTCTTTATTTTTATTAAAACATCAAAATGTTCTCTACATAAATATTAGATAAGTCTACTAACATTCAGACATTACTGCGCGCGCACTACATTAGAGAATGAGAAACGCCACTGCATTTCACTAAGTTCAAATTCAGCAACATTTATTTTACATGGTCAATTAACCTAACAGAACTACTAAAATTAATTCCTCAAACTAACATAAATTGTAGAATTACGCTTTTAACACTAAGTGACACAAGCGCGTAACGCCAACAAAAGTGAGACGCGAGAATTCCCTTGTCCGCCATTATGCATTCCATTTTAGTGCTCGACAAGACATTGCTTGTAAGTGATGCATACAATAAATGCATCTCTGGTGCAGACGGTTGTAATTTTCTTTGTTAAAATTCAAAGTGCAGTGCACCTTGCCTTGCAATTTTCGTAATATAAAACTTAACCTACCTGGTGACATCATATATAATAACCACGGATTGGCGGAGAGCACCTCGGGTTGCCATTTTGGATGCATTTCACAAAGATAAGAAAGTTTATGTCAAGTGGTGCACTCTTACGTGCAGAAGTTGTTCATGCGCATTATTATCACTGTCTACCTAATAATTTTAGTCTACTGATCTCATAAAAAATAAACCATTTTGTCATGTTAAAAAAGTGTGCCAAAAAACACAACACATTCCAAAATAACGATACACTTAACTCCTCTGACCTATATTTAGAACACTATGCAGTTCAAAATGCCGATAGTTTTTTTTACGTCATGTAAATTGCATACTGCATTTCATGCTTTATTGGTAACAGAGCAGGCAAAATACGAGTCAAAAGAGGTTTTTCAGATTACAGAAAGTATATCAAATCGATGCGCAAGCCACTGCATTTTATTACAGGAGTCTTCATTCAAGTGTACGCTGAATTGCTTTCAAAATGACATAAAACTAGATGGGTAATTTAAGGCAGGCTTAAATAATTTTTGTGCATTGTTATGTAAAATGATTCGGAATGCACTGAACATCTATGTTAGTAGGGTCTGTGCAGTCAATTATTCAAATAAAACTCTTCACAGTTGATGAATTTTGAACCTTCAAGTCCTTGATATAGAAAATCGCGACTACCAATTAGCTTCACACAGTCTGCATGTATTATCTCCCCTGCATAAAGAACTTTAACCCATTCCCACACAATCCTGTTTTTGCCCCCCCCCCCCTCCCCCAAGAAGAGCTTTGAAAAACATTGTGGAAAATTAAGATATGGCTTGTTTAAAGCAATTTCTTCATTATCCTCAATGTTTGCTACCCTTGAAAACAGATTTTTTTTAAAAATCCTGCTTAAAATTGTCGTCAACAACTTCTTTGAATTTGGACCAGTCTAAAATGTTGTAAGCTAGGGTTAATTATCTTCACACAGTCAGCATGCATTATCTCCCCTGTGTAAAGAGCTTTAACCCTTGTCCTGCAGAATATGTAGCCTTTCTTCACAAAAATCTCATTTTCTGTCAAACTGCTTTTTCACACCCCTCAAGAAAAAAGCTTTGGAAAAGACTGAGAAGCAAAAAGAAAATGCTTGCATCAAGCATTTCCAAATTATCCACAATTTTTTCTACCATAAAATACAAAGTTTTTTTAAGAATTCATGAACTGAAAATTATTTTCTGCAATCTCCGTTTTCTTTAGTGTGTGTGTGTGTGTGGGGGGGGGAGTTGGATTGCGTGGGAATGGGTTTACCAATTATAACACGGTTCAACTTGTTACAAGCAAATTTCTACTTTTCTTATTATGTTTTCTACCTTCTATGACTCATCTTTCAATTTAGTTTTTATTTGAAACCTCATCTGCAACATATTCAATTTGGACCAGTCTAAAATTTGTTGTCTGGTAATGGTTAACTCATTATCAAATGGCAACAGTTTAGACTGGTCCAAATTGAAAGGATTTGCAGACGAAAATTTAAAGTTGATGAAAGTTTAGATTTTTTTTTAACTTTCTGGGTAGAAAACATTGTGTAAAATGAAGAAATTGCTTGTTGCAAGCAATTTCTTCATTTTACACAATGTTTTCACACTTGTATTTCTTGAGGGGCGTCAGAAAGCGTCACTGTGTGGGAATAGGTTAAGGAAGCCAAGCAAATTTCTAAAAAAAACTATGACATGTGCAAGTTATTTCTCTGGAATAAAGTTGTGTAAAAAATAGAAAACAGTTGCATCCATTTTTTTATTTTTTTTTTCTAACCCTTATACTTTAACCCTTTCCTGTATCTATAAAATTTTAGACCTGTCCGAATTTGAAAGTTTTGCAGATGAAAATTTAAAGTGGATTTAATTTGAAAAATAACCATTCAGTAGGGTAGAAAATATTGTGGAAAAAGTAGAAGCAATTTCTTCTTTTTCTACAATGTTTTCTCAATTATAAAGTCACAGGGACGTAAAAACAAGGGACCGAACAGAAAAGGGTTAATCTTTATTATTTCTCATGAATTCTAATTCAATTTATCAAATAATGGAGTTTTAGACTGGCCCAAATACAAAGAAGATGCAGAAGACAATAGCAATTTGGTAGAATTTTAAATATCTCTGTCTTTGAGGAGAATAAATAAGAACATAATGAGAAATGCTAAAAGAAATTTCATCATTTTCGACATTGTTTTCCTGACCTTTCTATAGAGAAGAGTAAAAAGAAAAGGAGGGATTGTGTTATAATGTTTTAATATTCCTTGAAATTATTTCCAATTCCCTTTCACCCTTTCCCACACAATGACGCTTTTAGATGTCCCTAATGGAAAAAAAAATATTTTGGAAAACATTGTGGAAAATGAAGAAATTGCTTGTTGTAAGCAATTTCTTCATTATCCCCAATGTTTTCAACACACAAGGTAAAAAATTATAAAATTTTATAAGCTTTAAATTGTTGTCTGCAACTCCTTTGAATTTTGTCATGTGGTAATAGATTAACCCTTTACTGCTTTACTTGTCCAAATTCAAAAGGCTAGTGAGCCGCCGTCATAGGGCAGTTGGTAGCGCGTCGGACTGTCAATCTAGAGGTCCTGGGTAGAATTTGTTCAACAATCAATATTTTTTTTCAGAAATCAACTTCATAAACAAACTCTGGCAGGAAAAGTACAAGCAGGAGGTATAGACTAAGATCAGCCTGGGCATAAGTGCAGTCTATTCTCTACACCTCATGCCTAACTGGAATATTTCGGGTTCAGCATGACAAGGGTTGAAAATAAACTTTGCTATTTTTATGTAAAGCAGTTTGGGCAGGGGAACCCATATGAGACCCAAAAGACATTAATTTTATCCATTATCACATAACAAAATTTTAGGCCAGTCCAAATTCAAAGTAGGTGTGGACGACAATTTTAGATTGATGAAACTTTTAAAATCTTTTTCTTTCAGGGTAGAAAACATTGTGGACAAGAGTGCCATAGTCACAATATACGCCACCACTTTGCTGCTGTTTAAGGAAAATAATTGTAGACACTACTAATTTTGACAGAACCAAATTCATAACATTTGCAGACTACCTTTTTAAATTTTCAAGTTCAAATTGTTTGTTATGATTCATTGATTGAATGGACCCAGAGACTAAGTGTCAAGGGGCATAAGTCTTGCAAAAATCAATGAACCATAAAATCCTTGATCCATGTACACCTACAAATTATGGTGATGAAATTGACCAAGTTTTATTTAAATCAAGACAAAAAGATAGGAAGAGTTGCATTCACAAGGCTGCAATTTCAATAAGCCCCAGATACTAAGTTTAATGGGGACATAAGTCAGGAAAAAATTAATGAACAATAAAATCCTTACTTCATGCACATCTACCAATTCAGGTTATAACATCCACCAAGTTTCGTTTAGATCCAGCCAGAAACTTAGGAGGAGTTGCATTCACAAGGCTGCAATTTCAATAAGCCCCAGAAACTAGCTTTTAAGGGGGATTAACTGTGGCAAAAATCAATGAACCATAAAATCCTTACTTCATGCACATCTACCAATTAAGGTGATAACATTGACCAGGTTTCAAAAAGATCCAGCCAGAAACTTAGGAGGAGTTGCATTCACAAGGCTTCAATTTCAATAAGCCCCAGAGACTAAGATTTAAGCGGGCATAACTGAGGCAAAAATCAATGAACCATAAAATCCTTACTTATGCACATCTACCAATTAAGTTGATAACATTGACCAGGTTTCAAAAAGATCCAGCCAGAAACTTAGAAGGAGTTGCATTCACAAGGCTGCAATTTCAATAAGCCCTAGAAACTAGCTTTTAAGGGGGAATAACTGTGGCAAAAATCAATGATCCATAAAATCCTTACTTCAAGCACATCTACCAATTAAGGTGATAACATTGACCAGGTTTCAAAAAGATCCAGGCAGAAACTTAGGAGGAGTTGCATTCACAAGGCTGCAATTTCAATTAGCCCCAGAGAATAAGATTTAAGCAGGCATAACTGAGGCAACAATCAATGAACCATAAAATCCTTACTTATGCACATCAACCAATTAAGTTGATAACATTGACCAGGTTTCAAAAAGATCCAGGCAGAAACTTAGGAGGAGTTGCATTCACAAGGCTGCAATTTCAATAAGCCCCAGAGACTAAGATTTAAGCAGGCATAACTGAGGCAAAAATCAATGAACCATAAAATCCTTACTTCATACACATCTACCAATTAAGTTGATAACATTGACCAAGTTTCAAAAAGATCCATTCAGAAACTTAGGAGGAGTTGTGCTCACAAGAAAAGTTGACGTATGTACGTACGTATAGACGGACAAACGAACAGACGGAGAAGATTACGCAAATATAAGACCGCATAGTTATGAAAATTTTTTTGTAACAAGCAATTTCTTCATTATCCTCAATGTTTTCAAAAGATTAAAATTGAGGAGTGATGAAAAGTGTCTGTTTGGGAATGGGATTAACAAGAGAAAAAATTGTCACAAAACCAGGTTTTCAATGGCTTCATCAAGAATTGTAGGACTACTTGAGCACACAAAAATCTTAACAACAAGTCTTCTTTTTCCATGAAGCAGCATTGGATCACTTATAATATAAGGTAAGTCAAAAAAATACTTGATTGATTGAATGGGTTTTAATGCCACTTTTAACAGTATTTCAGTCATATCGCACGGCTGGAGCACCTAAGAATGGATTCCTACTATTTCTCACACCAGTAATACTACATCCTTTCCTAGCCTCCAGCTGCTATCCCACTTAGATTTACTATTATCCACCCATTGGTGAGAGACAAATGTCGGAAAGGATATGTGCCGCTGCCAGGGATCAAAGCCATAACATCCAATATTTGAAGATTAGGAGTCTGATGCGCTACCGACTGCGCTATGATGGCTGCTTCAAATTAATACAAACACTTAGTAGAAATCTAATCAAATTCCATCAATGATAGTAGAAGTTGTGTACAAAAGAATGTTGACAAAAAGTCTTCTAATTCTGACGCAGTATTAAACCTAGTCATGCCTAACCCGTAATATTCCTGTTTTGGCAGAAGGTATAGCTAAAGATCAGCCTGAACATAAGTGCAGTCTGATCTTGGTCTACACTACCTGATTGTCCTCTTTAAGCCAGAATTGTCCATAAGATCAATTTCCAAACAAAATATTGATCCTGACAGTGCCATCAGCCCTTTGATTTTAATGCCATACAGAATAAGATTTTATTCAGCATGACAAGGGTTAAATTACAAAATGCTGATAATATTGGGTAGGTTACATTAAGACAAATATTTGGTGGAAACCTCATCAAAATCCATTAAAAATAGTAGAATTTGCAAACAAGGAATTTCCACAATAAGACTCCCTTTTCCATGAAGAAGCATTGAATCACAAAATGCTGATAATATGAAGTAGGTCACATAAAGATAAACATTTGATGAAACTTTCATCATAATTTGTCAAGAATTGACAGATCGCGGCTGTCAATCAAGGAATATATTGACCAATCAAATCATTCATTCAACACGGAATTAACATTTGAACTCAAACATTGGCCGCCATTTTTGTTAAGCTTTTTTGTTGGTATGGCGACTTAAACATTGTAACTACAGCTTTTTCTAGGTCGCCAACAAACAATTCTACCTTCTTGTTACATGCTACCTACCGTAAAATTTACGAAATAACTCCGTTAAAAATCGAAGCGGGACTTCCTGTCAGAGTCGATAAGTAAAACTTTCTGACCAATTATCAATTTATTTGAGGCAAAAATAAGCCCTCTAGAGAGCACACAAGGCTTTATGAAATTTGACCTAGTGACCTACTTTTTGACTCAATGTGACCCAATATCAAATTTGACCAAGATTTTATGAAAACAAACTTTCTGACAAAATATCAAGACTTTCCTAGCAAAAATGTGACCTCTAGAGTGCACAGAAGGTTTCTTTCCGACTTGGCTTAGTGACCTAGTTTTTGACCTCATTTGACCCAATATTGAACTTATCCGAGGTTTCATGAAGACAAACATTGTCACCAAGTTTCAAGGCCACACTATTTTGTTGTAATAAAAGTAGTCAAGTTCTTGAACCAGTTTTAGGGAATTAGTAGCTCTGGGACTTTGATCCAAGGGTCTGTTGTTGTTGTACATCCAAGCTCCCAGATGAATTAGATAAAATGTGCCAAAACTGAACAGAAATGTTTCTAGAAAAAAAGTATTCATAAATACTTATTTAAAAGCAAGTGGGTATCAGATTGTATGTGACAATATTCAAATGATTTTATTTACCAAATAAAGGTTTATTGAAGACAGGATTAGGAAAAACTTGTTAGTAGCATTTCATTCATTGAAAGGACTGATCTTACCCCACCATTTCTATTCAACATAATTATAACTGTTCTCTTTTTCTTCAAAAATGTAATTAGGGTATTGTTCACAGTAGAAATGTTCTGTATGCATAGCTAGGTTTAAATAAATCTTGAAATTCAGTAATCATTTTCACCTGCAAAAAGCTAGAAACTTTCTTCAAAAGAGCTGTAAGTTGTAAAAAATAATTTAGTAATATAACTGTTTCTAGAACTAGTTCAAGAACTGACTCAAGAAATAGTTATAGAATAATCAAGCATGTAAAATGACCGTTCAAGAATGTTCAAGATGTAGCTCTAGGATAATCAAGAGCTAGTTCTAGAACTAGTGCTAGAACATTAAAGGACCAGTGCTAGAATGTCCAAGATAATTTCCTCATCACTACTCTACAAGTCAAGATTTTCTTCCAATCTTTCTGGAATTTACAATGTTTAGAATGATTGAATGGTCATGAGGAAGGTTATTATGGTCTGTAGAACTTTTCTTAAGTAGCATGGTCTCATTCATGGGAAAATGGACCTTTATAGATGCCATTTAATCCTTACAACTCTATGGGTCACATATTTTGCTCAATATTTCATCACGCACTTGCAGGAAATTATTGTATGACTATCAGGAAAATCTCTAACAAAAAACTTTCTTGATAGAAACATTGTGTAAAATGAAGAAATTAATTTAAGCAATTTCTTCTTTTTACACAATGTTTCCCAATTGTTTTTCTTAAGGGGCGTCAAAAAGCAAAAATTTGGCGTCAAAAAGCAAAAATTGACGGGTTCAGTATGGCAAGGGTTAAATTTAAACACAGCAAATCAATTTACCTTTTTTTCACAAACATTTTTGATTTACTTTGCAATGAACATTTTCATCATTCCTACATGTCAGTAATTATCTATTTCTTCTAATTAATAGACAGGTGAAAAACCTCAACTTAATTGGTTGCATAAAATGCATCAACAAAATGTAAATGAAGTTAAACGCTGGAGGCTGATTTATCAGGTCTCCGATTTTGACGATAAATGTATAAACATTCAGTTTCTATTTCACTAAGTATAGATTTTAGCGCAAGAAGATGTATTAACCCATTCCAACTTTGTGACGCTTTTAGACGCCCCTAAGAAAAAGAACTTTGGAAAACATTGTGAAAAATGAAGAAATTGCTTGTCACAAGCAATTTCTTCATTTACCACAATGTTTTCTTCCCAGAAAGTTGAAAAAATCCAAAATTTGAATTGTTGTCTGCAACTTCTTTCAATTTGGGCCAGTCTTAAATTGTGCCGTCTGGAAATGGGTTAACCCATTACCATATGGCAAAATTTAAGGCTGGTCCATCAGGAGTTGCAAACATGAATTTTAAGTTTATGAAATTTGAGTGTTTTTAGCTAGCAAAGCGTCAGCTTTGATAGCTTAAGTTACGAAACAAAATTTTGAGGTCTTCTTAAGGTTCAAACTGCAACTGGAGGCTTGACCATTAAATCCATTTAATGCTTATGCCATAAAAAGTAGTTTTTATAGGTCTTACCCGATTTTTCACTAAGCGCACTGCTTTGTATGGCCACATGAATTAACTTTATTCTGATTGTAGAGGACTCCCTCAAAAGTATGCTATTTACCTGTTCACATTCAATCCTGCTTTATAAGCATCTCAAGAAAGAAGGTGGACAATGAAGAAATAGCTTGTAACAAGCAATTTCTTCAATGTCAACAATGTTTTCTACCCTACAAGGCAAGGATTTTCCACCAAGTTGAATTTAATTATAATGATAACCTTTTAAGAAGAAGATAATCTAACAGAATTATGCTTTGCTAGCTAACAGTAACTTCAGTACTTTGATTTTTTTACTATATGGGTAGAAAAAATTGTGGGTCTCAAATCTCATCATTGTCTTGGTTTAACCTTTGACATGCTAAACTTAGAATATTCCAATTTTTTTGGCAGGAGGTATAAAGAAAGATCAACATGCATAATATGCAAAGCTACAACATCTACTTTATTCCTTTTCAAGCCAGTGTTGTTTATGACTTCTAATCTGTAAAAATTACCTTACCAAACTGCTGTAAAATCAAAGGGCTGAAAGCACTGATAGAACTTATTGTTCAAAAATCAATATTTCATTTAGAAATCAACTTCATATACAACTCTGGCATAAAAAGTACAAGCAGGAGGTGTAGACTAAGATCAGCCTGCACATTGAGTAACGTTTCAGGAAA
The DNA here is from genome assembly GCA_946902895.1 of Fragum fragum. Lineage (NCBI taxonomy): Eukaryota > Metazoa > Mollusca > Bivalvia > Cardiida > Cardiidae > Fragum > Fragum fragum. The sequence goes on from OX336378.1 coordinate 5,317,347, forward strand.
AAAGGTTAAAATTTTTACCTTGACCTTAAAGAAATGACCTTCCCGAGTTGGGCCTTCTTGAGACCTATCTACATACCAAATATTAGCATTGTAACTTAATTAGGGATGAAGTTATGGGAAAATGTTTAGTTGGCAGGTTAAGTTTTTGAGTAACGCTTTAGGAAAAAGACTAAAATTTTGACCTTGACCTTGATGGAAAGACCTTCCCCAGTTGGGCCTTCTTGAGACCTATTTACATACCAAATATTAGCATTGTAACTTAATTAGGGATGAAGTTATAGGAAAATGTTTAGTTGGCAGATTAATTTTTTTAGTAAAGTTTAAGGGAAAAGGGTTAAAATTTTGACCTTGATCTTGATGAAATGACCTTCCCCAGTTGCACCTTGTTGAGACCCATCTACATACCAAATATTAGCATTGTAACTTAATTAGGGATGAAGTTATAGGAAAATGTTTAGTTGGCAGGTTAAGTTTTTGAGTAACATTTTAGGGAAAAAGGTAAAAATTTTGACCTTGACCTTGATGAAATGGCCTTCCCCAGTTGGGCCTTCTTGAGACCTATCTACATACCAAGTATTGGCATTGCAACTTAAATAGGGATGAAGTTATAGAAAAATGTTTGGTTGGCAGGTTAAGTTTTTGAGTAAAGTTTTAAGGAAAAGGGTAAAAATTTTGACCTTGACCTTGATGAAATGACCTTCCCCAGTTGCGCCTTGTTGAGACCTATCTACATACCAAATATTAGCATTGTAACTTAATTAGGGATGAAGTTATAGGAAAATGTTTAGTTGGCAGGTTAAGTTTTTGAGTAACGCTTTAGGAAAAAGACTAAAATTTTGACCTTGACCTTGATGGAAAGACCTTCCCCAGTTGGGCCTTCTTGAGACCTATCTACATACCAAATATTAGCATTGTAACTTAATTAGGGATGAAGTTATAGGAAAATGTTTAGTTGGCAGATTAAGTTTTTTAGTAAAGTTTAAGGGAAAAGGGTTAAAATTTTGACCTTGATCTTGATGAAATGACCTTCCCCAGTTGCACCTTGTTGAGACCCATCTACATACCAAATATTAGCATTGTAACTTAATTAGGGATGAAGTTATAGGAAAATGTTTAGTTGGCAGGTTAAGTTTTTGAGTAACATTTTAGGGAAAAAGGTAAAAATTTTGACCTTGACCTTGATGAAATGGCCTTCCCCAGTTGGGCCTTCTTGAGACCTATCTACATACCAAGTATTGGCATTGCAACTTAAATAGGGATGAAGTTAAAGAAAAATGTTTGGTTGGCAGGTTAAGTTTTTGAGTAAAGTTTTAAGGAAAAGGGTAAAAATTTTGACCTTGACCTTGATGAAATGACCTTCCCCAGTTGCGCCTTGTTGAGACCTATCTACATACCAAATATTAGCATTGTAACTTAATTAGGGATGAAGTTATAGGAAAATGTTTAGTTTGCAGGTTAAATTTTTGAGTAAAGTTTTAGGGAAAAGGGTTAAAATTTTGACCTTGACCTTGAAGAAATGACCTTCCCAAGTTGGGCCTTCTTGAGACCTATCTTCATACTAAATATTAGCATTGTAACTTAACTAGGGTTGGAGTTATAGGAAAATTCGCAGGTTAACTTTTACACACAGACAGATGGACAGACTGAGGGACAGATGGACACCGGTAAAACAATATGCCCCCGATCTATCAATGCGGGGGTATTAAAATTTTAATAACCCACAATTGGTGCTTCCAGTGCTTTCAGCCTTTTGATCTAAATTCAATTTTGTAGAGAATTTATAATTCAGCATGACAAGGGTTAATGAAAATCTGACAACAATTTCTAGACCTTGATAACTTTGAAATCCATCCATAAATATAAGAGTTATGGCATGAATAAATTTGAATAAACTGATACACCATGTACAGACATTGACTTTTCATATTGATTGATTGAATTGGATTTAACACCACTTTTAACGGTATTTCAGTCATATCACAGTGGCTGGAGCACCTAACAATGGTTTCCTGGTATTTCTCACACAAGTCCTTTCCTAGTTTCCAGCTGCTATCCCACTTACGTTTACGATGATCCACCCATTAGTGAGAGACAAATGTCAGAAAGGCAACTATGTCTTGTCAACAGCAAGCAGGCTTGACAAGAACTCAATGATGCACTTTGAAATTCTCTCCAAAGACAGTCTTACTTGCCCCTTATTTATCATTTGTAGATATTTAGCTGATTTGAGTCATTTTTTCATTTATAAAGATCAAAGGGCTGAAAGCATGGTAGTCTATTTGTTCAGTTCTCAATACTTTTTTTGAAAATTTAATTTCATAACTCTGGTTTCAAAGGGACAGACAGGAGGTGTAGATTAAGATCAGTTTTATGTGCAGTCTGATCTTTGTCTATATTTCATGCTAAAACCAGAATATTTCGGGTTCAGCATGACAAGGGTTAACAACTAAACTATGGATCAAGTTTGAATTTAATTCTAGTCAAAAACTAATATTTAGAGAAAGGCAGATGAAAAAAGATTTTTTAAGAAATCTATTTTACACCTGTACTGCACATCTGAATGCACCTTTCAATTACCAGTGATGCAAGGGGCACCTGTTTCTGCATGCAAACTGTCAGATTATTGCAGCTTGGTCTGTCAGATGTCATTTTTTACTGAGTCTCTCTCACAACTCATTGGTCCTCTATGAGCACAATTTCATGAATTCAAATTGATATGTAAATCAAATTTAGAACTAGAATCAGTTACCACACAATAAAACTTTTCATGCACTAAACAAAACAACAAAAAGGAAATACTGTGAGAAAAGAAAATTTGGTAGGATACAAACAAATTCTCATGTTCTTGCTACTTTTAAACCTAAATATTGCACTTAATTTTCAATAATTTAATTTTTAGTTTCGTCTATCAAAAGTGGGCGTTCTGATTGGTCGAAATGAATAAATATTATTCATAACTTTATGAACAAAATTTTGATCATGCAGTGATTTTGTATGCTTCAGCACAAAATAGTCCCATACAAAAAAATATCAAAATTTGTAAAGTTTTTGCTCTTTTCGCTTAATGCTATTAAATTATAAGAAATGAAGAGAATATTTTTTGTTTTCATGGAGGTATGACCGAAAAACCTAATAACACTATGTATGAATCTATGTAGCTTGACCCATTCCCACACAATTACACTTTTTGACGCCCCTAAAGAAAAACAATCAAGAAAAAATTGTCGAAAATAAAGAAAATTGCTTGAACCAAGCAATCTCTTCATTTTCCACAATGTTTTTCACTCAGACAGTTAAAAAATCCAAAACTTCATTAAATGACCTTTGCAACTCCTTTCAGTTTGGAGCAGTCTACTATTTTGTCATGTGGGAAAGGGTTAAGTCTAACAGTCTTTGCTCACAGACTCAATTTAAAGCTTAAAACTGGGATTTCTTCTCTACTAAACTTATTACCACACAACCCACATCTTTACGTACAGAAAAGAAAAACCATTGCTTCTTTCCTCACAATGTTTTCTACTTTGAATGGCCCGTTGTTTTTTGCCTGTTGTTATTTTTCAGTTTAAACCAACTTTGCATACAATTTTGTGTGGGAATGGGTTAAGACATTTAACCCATTCATAATCAAGCTTTATACACCCCCCCCCAAAAAAAACAAACATTGTGGTAAATGACAAAATAGCTTATAAAAAGAGAACAATGTTTTCTACTCAGATAGACAAAGAATTAAACAATTTTATCAATCTGAAATAGTCTGAACCGATTCCCCCACAGTGATGTCTTTTGATGCCCCTACAGAAAAATAGCATTGGAAGAAATTGTGGAAAATGAAGAAATTGCTTGTTGCAAGCAATTTCTTCATTTTCTGTGTTTCCTACTAAGAAAGTTGAAAAAATCTAGAATTTCATAAACTTTAAATTGCTGTTTGCAAATCCTTTGAATATTTACCAGTCTAGAATTGAGTTGTTTAGTAATGGATTAAAGTCTAGACTAATTAATATAGCTTCAGATCATTGTTGCACTCTGAAATTTAATATTTGAAGCATTTAGACTTAGGATTAATTAAAATGTATTCCATATCAAAGCATCCTAAACTTCTTGTGAAGACCATTAGAATGTTTTCTAATATTCAAAGCCCCAAAAGTACAAGAAGGTGATAATTTGTATGACTTTCAAACCCTTTACCAGACTATAAATTTCAGGCTGGTCCAAATTGAAAGAAGTTGCAGACTACAATTTAAAGATTTAAATGGAATTTTACATTTTTTCAACATTCTGGTTTGAAAACATAGTGGAAAATAAAGAAATTGCTTGTTACAAGCAATTTCTTCATTTTACACAATGTTTTCCATTTTTTTTTTCTTAGGGGGCTTCATAAAAAATCATCAGTGTGTGAAAATGGGTTAAATTGACATGCTTTACTGAAAACTTTCATGAATGTTTTATAGAAGCAGATCTTATCCCTTGTCATGCTGAATGAAAACCCTTTTTTGAATTGTATAAAAATCAAAGGGCTGAAAGCACTGGTAGTACTTGTTGTTCAGCTATCAATACTTCTTTTGAAAATTAATTTCATAGACGACTCTGGTTTCAAAAGGACAGACAGGAGGTGTAGACAAAGATCAGACTGCACATATGTGCAGTCTGATCTTTGTCCATATCTCCTGCTAAAGCCGGGATATTCCGGGTTCAGCATGACAAGGGTTAAGATCAGGTTAGCGGAGATGGTAGCTCTCTATGCTCTCAATACTCGGGTCATGAGTTCCGTAACCCACCTCAACCAACATTTTCATCCATTTTTGTCAATAGTCATTAACCCATTCCCATACAGTGACGCTTTCTGACGCCCCTCAAGAAAAACAATCAGGAAAACATTGTGTAAAATGAAGAAATTGCTTGTTACAAGCAATTTCTTCATTTCCACAATGTTTTCTACCAAGAAAGTTGGAAAAAACCTAAAATTCAATTAACTTTAAATTATCATCTGCAACATCTTTCAATATGGACCAGTCTATTGGTAGATTTCCTGAATATAAAATTATCATTTTACCATATATTATTAATTTTCAAAATTCTCTATCTAATTGACCTCTGCCGGATCTGATCTTTTTTTTTCAAATAATAAGTTCATGGAGTTTCCTTGAAGGTCCATTTTCTGTTTGATGGGTGATATTCTATTAACCCTTTTTAACACAATCCTGGGATTTTACAAACCTCAAGAGAAATGCTTTGCAAATCAATTTGGACAATAAAGAAATTGCTTGTGATATTTACCACTTTTATTGATTATTAGTAAACTCTAATCATTCTCACCCTAAATAAAATCTTCCACATAATGGCATTAAAATTAAAGAGCAGAGAGAAATGGAGGAAATAATAGCCCTGACTGATAAGGCACATGATAAGGCACAAGCAGTTGGTGTAGACTAAGATCTTTGATTCTTGCTAAAAACAGGCATAATTCTGGTTCAGCATGATATGGGTTAAATAATGGTATGTTTGTAAAACAAACTGCCCCACCACAGTATTATTTCGAAAATGTGACCTAGTTAAGTAACCTCAATCTTTTTAAATGACCTCTACAAAATATACCACTTTACTAGGCAAAGTACAAAAATAAACTAGTCGTAAAACAAGAAGTAGTTAACTTGCAGACCTTTGATACAGTAAGTGCCATGTAGGATCCCTAGATGAACCTTCACACTAAATTTCAAGTTAATGAAAAGTTGCTGAGAAAAATCAAAGAAAAATATTGGTTACAAATGAACAGACAGGAGTAAATCAGTCTACCCCTCTCTCATTTGAATATGGGATATAATATGGACCAGTGAACTTAATATCTAACCCTAGTCATGCTGAATAAAATTCTTTGTCATACTGCTATTAAAATCAAAGGAATGAAAGCAATGGAAGGTGTTAACATAGAGGTCAATTTTCCCTTTGAAAATCATTTTTAAAAGCATTTTTCTTATATCAAGGCACAAATAGGTGGTGAAGACAAAGATCAGACTACACAGAGTGCTGCCTGATCTTAGTCTATACCTCCTGCCACAATAGGAATATTCTGGTTTCAGCACAATAAGGCTTAACATCTGTCTATATCTGGATAAATATCCCTTTCATATCCTATTACAAGACAGCAAAAATTAATTTGACTCTTACTAGATTCGAACCCAAGTGGATAGGCAATGCCAAAACTAATATCTGGCAAAAATTAAGTCAGACTGGTCCAAATTCAAAGGAGTTGCAGACAACAATTCAAAGTTTATGAAATTTTAGATTTTGTCACTTATGGGTAGAAAACATTGCGTAAAATGAAGAAATTGCTTGTTACAAGCAATTTCTTCATTTTACACAATATTTTTTCCTAATTGTTTTTCTTGAAGGGCGTCAAAGAGCTTCATTTATGGGAATGGGTTAACCAGATGAGAAAAGCTGGGTCATGGTACCAGTCCTTTCTTTAGCCCATTAAAGGCAAAATGGTACCAGATGTGACATGCGTAGGTTTATAATTCCATTACAATAAAAGAAAATAAAATTTAAATCTGTTTCAAAATTCTTCTACTAAAACCCTTCACTAAATTTAAAATTGTGACAGAATTATGCTTGTTGTTAAAAACGCAGAGAAATTAATTGGCAATAGACTTTTTTTATTGCATTTTTATTGCAAATTAAATTTCTTTAAATGCAACGTGAGACGGATTTGTCACTGGTGTACGTGCATCCAACATTAAATCATTGACATAGGAATCTTATGTGCAATCTCTTTTAGCTGTATTTCATGAGGAAACAATGCCGTTCTATTAACCCATTACCAAAAAGCAGAATTTTACACTGGTTCAAAATCAAAGAAAATGCAGATGACAACTTTTAGTTGATGAATTTTAAGCCTCATTGTGATATGGGTTAGAAATAATTGTGTGTAATGAAGAAATTAATTGTATAAAGGAATTTCTTTATTTTCCTAAATGTTTTACGAAACTTTTTCTTGGGGGGGGGGGGCCTAAATTGTAAGGAAATGGTTTATAGTTCAGCTCCAATTTGACATCATTCTAGATAGATCCAAATTCAAAGGAAGTTGCAGGAAACTTTTCAAAGAGCAATTGAATTGTAAATAAGGACATTATATGATAGGAAAAATGTGAGGAGAAATTGCTTGTAACAATATTTTTTCCTTTCTGTACAATGTTTCTACAGGTATAACAATGTAGGATTCACTCTGCTGAACAAATTTTAAGTGACAAGGCAACCTCTGAGGATAATGTCCAAAAAATGCAGAAATTTCCAAGGATCAATAGGAAACCATTTAACCAATTTAACCACTCAAATAAATGCTAGAATGGTCCAAACTGTAAGATTTTGCGGACGCCAATTTCAAGTTGTTCAAATTCAACGAGTATTTTCCTTTTGGGGCAGGAAACATTGTGGATATTGAAAAAATTGCTTGTTACAAGTAATTTTTTCAATGTCCCTAATGTTTTCCAAAGTTGTTGAATTTTTCTATTTTTTCTTTTATTGAGGGTGTAATAAAAGCAGAATTGTGTGGGAATGGGCTTTATGTCCAAAAGTTTCAAAAACGATGCAAAAATTATGTAAATGAGCAATATTTGATTATCAACCTATATTCCCACAAAATCCTGCTTCTTTTCACTAACCCCCTCTCCCCTTTCATGTTAAGAAAAAAAGGTTTGGAAAACTTTGTAGAAAATATAGGATCCTGGATGTTTTCTCACCTAAGGATAAAGAATTCTTTTAAAATTTCATCAACTAAAGATTATCGTCTGCAGCTCCAATGAATTTCGACAAGCCTAAATTTTTGTCATCTGATAATGGGTTAGTGCTGGATAGTGAACAAAAGTTCCGTCAAAAAGAGGGATAATTTGCTCAACAACATTATCGCCCCTGATGGCTTAGACTGCTCTTTTGACAGTGAATTTACACTCCAAGTCTTGGATAAATAGCATCAATCATTAGATTGCTGGTCAATCACTTAGAGCCTATAGGAATTTCAATTTGCATTTCAAACAGCTTTGCAAAATATATGGCCAGTAACATGTAAGAAACAAGGGGGCCATTAGCCCTGCTGTGCACACCTAAGATAAAAGCTCTTTTTGCCTTTCAACTGGTAAATTTAATGTTTAGGTTAGGATGATACAAGTGTGCTTGATCATACTATTTTCTGGTATGTATGTTAATGGCTCTTTGCTTGGGGATCCAAAAGTCAAAATTTTAGATTTGTTCATAGAATTCCATAAACAAATTCTTACTGACAAATTTCAAGGTTCCACGACTAATATGTTGGGGGAAAACACTTCCTCCTTCCCTCAGGATCCAAGAGTAATAATTTTAGAAATTTACAAAAGTCAATGAACTGATGCTTCATGCTAAATATCAAAACTCAAGGCTAACTGGGTCTGGAGAAGTGTTTTTTTTGTTGTTCAAATTAAACTTTTGTTGCCATGGCAACCAGAGTTTTCCAACGGATTTCATTTGTTTTTTGCAAAAGGGACTACCTTTCAGAAAAAAATTTGAGACGGGAGATATTGTTTAAACAGGAGGGCTGGTGGCCATGGTGCTCAACAAGATAATGCTCTTTTTTTCCAAGGCCTAATACTAACTGGATCTGGAGAAGACCTTTAAAGTTTAACTAAAACCAACTTATGTTGCCATGGCAACCAATGCTTTCAACAGATTTCACTTCTTTTAGTACTTTTTAAAAGGGGGCAACCTAAGTGACACTTCTTCCGAATTTGGTTGAAATTGGCCTCATTATTAAGTTTTGGAAGAGTTGCCTTATTTATTTTTATATAGGCCCCATCACCCTGGGGCTCTGCAATTTTAGCAATTTTGAAAGAGGTCAATGTATTTATACTTCATGCAAAATATCAAGGCTCTACGCCTTATGGGTCAGGAGATCTATTTTAATTTTTTTTCAAATTTATCGCCCATAGGGTGACTGCAAAAGTCCACTTGAACGCTAATAATAATAGAGATATTTTCACAAAGTTAACCCATTTACAGATGGCAATATTTTAGACTAGTCCAAACTGAAAGAAGTTGTAGTTGACAATTTAAAGTTTATGAAATCTAAGATATTTTTTTAACCTTCTTCTATAGGGACCTTCCTCATTACCTTACAAATAGTTTCAGCAAGTTTTGGAAAGATTGAGTCAATATTGTGACCTCTAGAGTGGTAACGAGGAAATTATTGATAAGATCCCTTTTCCCTTGATACATATAAAAAATTCACTATGTTTAGTAGATATCTTCCTCATGACGGCAAACAATTTCAGCAAGTTTGAGAAAAATTGAGCCAAAATCGTGACATCTAAGGAGGTAACAAGGAAATTGTCAATATGGCCAAAGCAATTCCTTGTCATTGGTCAAATGGTCATCATATTCAACAGGGTTTTTTTCTAAAGGCCATACAAACATTTTTACCAAGTTTGAGAAAGATTGAGCCAAAATTGTTACCTCCAGGGTGGACTACTGAACTTTTGACAATGGATAACTGATATTCATGTAATCAAAAAATCTCACCATGAACATGTTAAGGTGAGCTAAAAGGGCTTATAGCACTGAAAAGCACAAGAATGTGTCCAAATTTCTTCTGAAAATAAATCTAATAAACAACTCTGACTTAAAAGGGGAAAAAGGATGATGTAGAATAAGATCAGACTGCACTTTGAGCAGGCTGATCCTTGATTATACCTCCTACCAAAATAGGAATAAAATGGGCTCAGAATGATAAGGGTTAATGGGGAAAAGAGAACCTGGATCATTCTTAAATACAATCTCTTTTACCACATCAGACAAGCACTGTTTTAATATGATTCCCTATGAAATTAGATTCTAAATTAATTTGTGCAGTCTTACCATTTTGGGAATTCTTGATTTGTTTTGTCATGAAAATACTTAATTTAATCTAACTTGAATTTCAAAAATACCTATTTGAATAAAATTCCTTCATAGAATTCAAGACACCTACAAGCAAATATTGCAGCATAACTGATTCAGTCTGTAGCAAAGCAACAAATACACTCTACTGTGCAGCAGTCTATCAGCAAACACAGACTTTTGTCAGTGACACAGACAGGTATGGTCTTGGAGGAAAGACGGGACTTACGGAAACCTTGTCATGCTGACTTATAAATCCTTTACAGATTTCCTGTTCAAACATGGGATTTTACGTTCCTGTGATTTTTATACTTGAGAAAACATTGGGGAAAAAGAAGAAATTGCTTATGACAAGCAATTTCTCCTTTTTCCACATTATTTTCTACCACATACGATGGTTTCATTTCAAATTGCATCTAGTTTTCATTGTCATCTGCAACCTCTTTCAATTTAGACTAGTCTAAAATTTCCCAAAATGGGAAAGGGTAAAAGTCAAAGGGCTGAAAATATTGGAACCGCCCATAATGGGTTAATATTTCTGTTGAAAATTTATCTTATTAACAATTCTTGTTTTAAAGGGACAAGCAAGTGGTGTAGACTAAGATCAGACTGCATATTTAGTGCAGGCTGATCTCTGTCTATACCTTCTGTCAACACAGGAATATTCCATTGTCAGCAGGACAAGAGTTAAGTTAAACAATCCTAATTAAAGAATAATTGATTGTATGGAGTTTAACCCTATTTTCATCAGTATTTTGTTACAACGCAGTGGCTGGTGTGCAGAACTGTTCAGCCTATTGTTTCTGTTGGAGACATTTAATAGACTGATTGATTGATTGAATGGGGTTTAATGCCACTTTTAACAGTATTTCAGTCATATCGCGGTGGCTGGAGCACCTAACAATGGATTCCTGGTATTTCTCACACCAGTACTACCACTGCATCCTTTCCTAGCCTCCAGCTGCTATCCCACTTAGGTTAACGATTATCCACCAATTGGTGAGAGACAATTGTCGGAAAGAGTATGTGCTGCCTCCGGGGATCGAACCCATGACATCCAATGATTGAAGGAGTAGTCTGACGCGCTACCGACTGCGCTATTACAGTGAATTGACAGATAATAGCCCTGTCACAAAAAGTATATTATGAACAGAGAGAAGGGTCGGACGGACAGACAGACGGGGGCATAGGCTCGCCCTTTTCCAGAAATGGTAAATTTTAATGCACATCCTTTAGCTGTTACCTTGACCTTGGAGTTATTTGAAGATTTGTTTCAAATGGCACATGAACTCACAATAGGGATCAAGTGTGCAGTTATTTTGAAATCAATCCATAATTTTAGAAGCTATGCTCAAGACATGCTTAATTTCAATGTTTGTCCCAGAGCCATGACCTTGACCTTGGAGCTTTCTAGAGATTTGCTTCAGATTGCTCATCTTCAAGGACAACATTGTAATATTAGCCATGGATTAAACTGCAGTACAAATATTACTTTTTCATACAATCAATATGAGATTCTTGACCATGAGTGGGACTTAAAAAAGCAATTAACCTTTGTCATGCTGAAATAACATTCTGTACAGAATTGCATTTAAATCAAAGTTACAGACAGCACTGGAAAGCCTTAATGAGGGTCAATATTCTTTTTAAAAATTCATTGTTTAAACAGCTTTGGCTTAAAGGTGACAAACAGGAGTGAAGACAAAGATCAGACTGCACTTACGAGCAGGCTGATCTTTGTCTAAACCCCCTGTCAAAACAGGAATATTCCTTTGACTCAGCATGACAGAAGTCAACAGCACACATTCTTTGCTCATCCAATATGTCACAAAGCTTTAAAGTTGACGCCTTGGAACTTAATTATAAATATGTAACAGACACTCAGATACACCCCACATATAATGTGCTTTGTCAAAAATATAAACTGTTAAAATCACATTCTCTACATTCATCTCCTATTGCCAATATGTATTTTCTACATGTAATGTTTTTGGTAAGATTCTACTCTTTCTTTTATTTCTGCGCTGAGAAATTTCAATTTCAGAATTTCTATATTTTGTCCATACTCATGTATGTTAGTTAGTATGTATGCATGTTCGACGATGAACCTTATGTGTTCAAGTCGATTCTCTGAATAAAGCTATGTTATGTAATGTTATGTTATGTCAAAAATATACAATGAAAGGTGACAAACTATAATCAAAGTACTGAAAGTACTGTAAGCTAGCAAAGCATAGTTTTGTTAAGTAATCTTATATGCCAAAAGTTATCATGATAAAAAATGAGGTTAAAGTAACCCAGGAGTTAACCCATTACATGTACAATAGGGCCAATTCCTTAACTGGTTCAAATTTAAAGAAGCTGCAGACGACAATTTCAAGTTTGTTAAATGTAGAAAGTTTTCCCTTGTTGAGTAGAAATCATTGTGGATAATGAAGAAATTAATTGTTACAAGCAATTTCTTCATTGTCCGCAATTCATTCCAAAGCTTTTTCTTGAGATGCTTAAAAAGCAAAAATAGGTAAAATAGGTCAAATGGGTAAAATAGTGTGCTTTTGAAAGAGTTCTCTACAATTTGAATAGAGTTTGCTGAAGTACGCAAGAACTATTTTTATGGCGTAGACATTCAATAATTTAGTGGTTAAACCTCCAGTGGCAGTTTGCACTCGTTGAACTTTGAGAAGACCTCAAATTTTGTCTGTTAACTTAATCTATCAAAACTGACGCTTTGCTAACTAAAAATGTTTTTTCCGCTCAATGCTATTAAATTATAAGAAATGAAGAGAATATTTATTTGTTTCCATGGAGGTATGAATAGAAAAATCTAATCACACAATGTATGAATCCGCTTCACGTATACGTACAGTGTGATTAGGTTTTTCGGTTAATACCTCCATGAAAACAAAAATTATTCTCTTCATCTCTTAACTGAAACATTCAGATATAGGTAACTCTTAAGGCTAACACGATTATGTCACGGAGACATAAAATAATTTGCAGGGTATGTTTTTAAAATGAGACCTTCACCCCTGACCTCTGAACAAAGCAAATTTGAATGTCATTGGCAAACTTCTTTTAATTTGGACCAGTCTAAGATTTTGTTGTCAGGTAATATGTTAAGAAATAAGTGCAAAATTTGATAGAAAGAAGTTGGAGAAAAGGAGAAATCGCTTCCTTTGAGCAATTTCTCCTTTTCCAACTATGATTGGCCAAGTCACTCAAATTTTATGTGTCAAAATGCAGAATTACATGATTAAACGATCAAACAATATGTGCTGCCACATTAAGGTCCCTTTTTCAGTGACACAGCCAAGAATGGAAAAACCCTGAAATAAGTGCTAGGTCTAGTGACTATGAACATTCTGTGAAAAGTTAACCCTTGTCTTGCTGTATAAATTACCTTACTGAATTGCTGTAAAATCAAAGTGCTGAAAGCACTGATAGAACTTGTTGTTCAAAAATAAATATTTCTTTAAAAAATAAACTTCATAAACAACTTTGGCAGGAAAAGTACAAGCAGGAGGTGTAGACTAAGATCAGCCTGCACATAAGTGCAGTCTGATCTTAGTCTACACCTCCTGCCAAAACCAGAATATTCCGGGTTCAGCATGACAAGGGTTAATTCTGTCAATAAATGTAGGAGAAGAGGTGCTATGTGAATGTACCTATTGATTGACAGCTGGACAGACAGATGGAGATGATACCAATATTATTTCTAACTTGGTGGTGTATAAAGATAAAAGTGCAAGAGATAATATTACTGTCTCTCCTGTGTTCATGGGATTTCTTCTTGCTTTTTAGCAAACCAATTCCTACTCAATGATGCTTTTAGATGACCTTCAAGAGGAAAAATTGGGAAAACATTGTGAAAATTAAAGAAATTACTTGCAACAAGAAATTTCTTCATTTTCCACAAAGTTGAAAAATCTAAAATTTCATAAAAAACCCATTCCCACAAAACAAAATTTTAAACTGGTCCAAATTGAAATAAAAATTTAGGCAACAATTTCAAGTTGATGGAATTTTAATGGTTTTTTTTTTACTTTGGGGATAGAAAACATTGTGGATAATAAAAGAAATTGCTTGATAAAAGCAATTTCTTCATTTTTTACAATGTTTTCAAAGCTTTTTTAGAGGAGGGTAAAAAGGAGGGCTTGTGTGGGAATGGGTTAAATTGTCGTCTGCAACTTACGTGACCAGTCTAAAATTTCTTAATCTGGTAATGGATTACGGTTATAATTAGCAACAGGGCTATTTCTTCATTAAATACAATGTTTTCTATTAAAAAAGTTGAAAAAATCTAAAATTTCATACTTTCAATTGTTGTCTACAATATATTTCAATATGGACCAGTCTAAAATTTGCCATAATGGTAATGGGTTAACCAAATTCAACACAATAAAATTTCAGATTGGACCAAATTCAAAGTTGTCACTGGCTACATTTATTAGTAGATGAGATTTTAAAATTCTTTGTCTTCTTGGCGTAGATAACATCATGGCTAATGAAGAAATTGCTTGAATTAAGCAATTTTTTCATTATCCACATTGTTTCCCAAATCTAATTATCTTTGGTGTCATAAAAAAGGGGATTAACCCGTTCCCAAACGTGAAACTTTTAGATTGGTCCGAATTGAAAGAAGCTGCAGAGGACAATTTGAAGTTGATTGAATTATAATTCTTTTCATCTTTTTGGATAGAAATTAATGTGGATAATGAAGAAATTGCTTGATACAAGCCATTTCTCCATTTTCTACAATGTTTTCAAAAGCTTTTTATCTTGAGGGGGAGAGGAAAAAAAAAAGTGTTGGAATGGGTTAAGTTACAAAGGATTAATTATCCTTCTACATCACAATTAACCCTTGTCATGTTGAATAAAAATCCTCTACAGGACTGCATTGAAATCAAAGGGCTGACAGCACTGGATGTACTAATTCCAGGTAAATAATTATTCTGAAAATTTATTTTATAAACAACTCTGGCTTAAAAGAGACAAGCAGGTGGTGTAGACTAAGATCAGACTGCACATATGTGCAGGCTGATCTTTGTGTATACCTCCTCCCCAAACAGGAATATTTCAGGTTCAGCATCACAAGGGTTAAGTTATTCTGAAAACAGCCTTACTGTAGAAGAAATAGATCTCTCCTCATACAACAGCCAAAGATCAATCTGCCATTTTATTGCCCTGCACTGCAAATGAAATATGTTACAAATGCTCCTGACAAAAAGGTAACGGATGGCTTCACACTTTCTCTATCTGTTTTAATTCCTACATTGTAGGTAACAACAATCACCTAGGCAACAAAGTTTCCCAATTTATAGGACTCTTCAAGGCCAGTATCGATACTGCCATCTTGATTTTGAAATATTTGCCTTGTTCTTGATCCTTGTGTTATTTAGTGTGTCACCTCGGAGCTTCCTCAAAAATCAATCCATCATAAAAGAGAGAAAGAGCGAGACATTGTGTGTGCAGTAACTGCAGTCAGTATTTCCAATTGAGGACTCAAATATCCTTATCGCCTTTTTCATGTATTGAAAATCACATTTTTTTCAAAATCAACTAAAGCAATTTCTTCTTTATTCTTCTTTATGGTTACTACTTAAAAGGTCACTTAATTCTAATTCAACTAAGAGTTGTCCTCTGAAACATCTTTTCATTTTGACCAGTCTAAAATTTCATACATGGGTAATGTATTAACCTTTGTCATGGTGGATAAAATCCTCCCAATTGCTGGTATATAAATGCTTTTACAAAACTAGATACTTGTCCCAGGACAACTTCTGCCGAGCCCACAAAGTTTTGTAGGTATCATGCTCCAGACAAGCACAATTTTAGTGTTTGACCTTGAGCTTTGGCCTTGAACTTGAAGCTATCAAAAAAAATTCTTTCAAATGGCATATCTACTCATGTTGGAGAATAATTGTGCCAATTTATTTTGAAATCCATCCATAATTGTAGGAGAAAAGCAACAGACAAGCACAATTTTAGTGTTTGACTTTGAACTGTGACCTTGAACTTGAAGCTATCCATAAAATTTTATCAAATGGCACATCTACTCATGATGGAGAATAATTGTGCCAATTTATTTTGAAATCCATCCATAATATAGGAGAAATGCTCCAGACAAGCACAATTTTAGTGATTGACCTTGAGCTGTTACCTTGAACTTGAAGCTATCCATAAAATTCTTTCAAATGGCACATCTACTCATAATGGAGAATAATTGTGCCAATTTATTTTGAAATCCATCAATAGATGTAGTAGCAATTGATTGGACAAATTAGGACGGACGGATGGACTAACAGACAGACTAATGCACATACACCTTCTTGTCATAGTGACAACTATGTCTCGCTCACTGCAAGTGGGCTCGACAAAAAAAGTATCCTAGTTCAAATTGAACACAACATTAACCAGACACTCAGACAGCAAAAATTTGGACTGGTCCAGACTGAAAGAAGTTGTAGACTATATTCCAAAGTATGCTAACACTTTCCTTTTCTTCAAAATTTTTGACCTGTCCAAATTCAAAGTTGCAGATGATATGGAAAAGTGAGTGCAACTTGAAAAGGAATCAACCTACAGGCTATAAAATAGTTGGAAAAGTATAAATTACTTGTTACAAGCAGATTCTTCTTTTCCCACAATGTTTTCTCACATGTAGAATCATAGGGACATAAAGACCCGGGATTATACAGGAATGGTTAATATCAAGGTTCTACGCCATCTGGGTTAGTATTAGAGATAATTTTTAAATTTTTTATTAAAAGTTCAGTATTTGTTAACATCAAGGTTCTACGCCATGTGGGTTAGTAAGAGATAATTTTTATTTTTTTTTTATTAAAATTTCAGTTTTGTTGCCATGGCAACTAGAGTTTTCAACGGATTTCAATTATTTTAGCAATTCTTAAAGGGCATCACCAAAGGAACATTCCTGCCAAATTTTGTTGAAATTCGCCCAGTAGTTCTGGAGGAGATGCCATTTTAAAAATCCTTCTTTTTTCTTTATAAGCCCACCCCCTGGGGCTCCACCCCTGGGTACCCGAGGGTGGTAATTTTAGCAATTCTGAAAGAGGTCATTGTACTGATGCTTCATGCCAAATATCAAGGCTCTACGCCTTCTGGGTCAGGAGGAGATCATCTTTAAAGTTTTCATTAAATATTCAGTTTGGATGCCACGGCAACCAGATTTTTCAACAGATTTCAATTCTTTCAGCAATTTTTAAAGGGCACCACCCAAGGAACATTCCTGCCAAATTTGGTTGAAATCAGCTTAGCAGTTAGGGAGGAGATGTCATTTTAAGATTGTTGACACAGGACACATAACCGACACTGGACGATCAATACCTCACCATGAGCACTTCGTGAGCTAAAAAATGATTAGCTTTAAAACTGTGAAATTTAATCATTGTTGATGCACTATCAAAAAGATGTAACAAGAACTTGTCACAGTTTATGACTTAATACCCCTGCAAGTGCTTTCAGTGTAATGAGGGCTTTAACAATACAAGGGCATAGCTACTGACTTTGCTTTACTAGAAAGGAGGAGTTTGCAACACAAAATTGGTAGTATAATTAGCATGAATAATGTCTAAGTTCAAGGGAAGATAATTCTTGAACCAGGGGGAATTAAGACTTCAAAATTTCGTCTTGCAAAACTTCAACATGTGGTTAACCTTTGTATAAAGTTTCAATGGTATTGAAGCAAAACTGAAGGAGGAGTTTGTGACACAAAATTGGAAGTATTTTGTACATAGACAGACGGACACATGGACAAACAGGCCAATTCCAATACACCCCCAAAAACATTCATTTTGCGGGGGTATAATAAAGCTGTAGTTATGACATTCTGCTCATGCAACGGTGATTTGTCTCACTGGGAAGAAACTATTTTGGGAATTGAAGAAATTGCTTATGACAATATTTGCATAATGTTTTCCAAAGCTTTTCTCTTGAGGGTCATAAAAAGGCGGATTGTGTGGGAATGGGTTAAAATTATATAAATGTTCAAGTTGTAAATCAACATTTACAAAAATCACCCTTCAAAATCTGGCATTTTCATTACAGTAACCATAGAAACATGGGCTTACTTTCTAAGAATAAAATCTAAAATGCAATGATTAGTGTATAAATTGGACAAGTGAATGCACTTTAATATTACAAACAAAATATGCCTGAAGCACTCTGCTGGTGAATTAGTAATTGAGCATTTCTCGTAATGTTCAATTTTAAGATTTTTGTCAAGTATTTTAAGCATTGCTGAGGAAATCAAAATTTAAGTTGTTACTGTAACAATAAGTTGGACACACTCACATACACTGTATCATGATAAGACACAAACTTACGTCAACTAGCCCTATCATTGAAAGATTTAACTCCTACAATTTGTCACAGGAAAGAAATTGATACAGAGTTTATATAAAAAGTTTGAATCAAAGGGATATCATGACATCATTCAAGTTAACTTATTCCAACACAACCCAGCTTTGAAATTTTGTGCCCCTCAAAATAAAGGCTACAAATTTGTAACACATTTTGGAAAACATAGAAATTGCTTGTTATAAGCAATTTCTTCACTCTCCAAAATGTTTTCTTCACAAAAAGACAAGGATTTTTAAAATTCCATCAATAAAAAAATGTCGTCTGCAACTTCTTTCAATTTGGACCAGTCTACCATATTGTTGTTAGCTAATGGGTTAAAATGTTTTATTATTGGTTGTGAAAAAGATTAGTACATCAAAATTCGATAATTCATGCTAATCAATTTAGCAAAGGAACAACTGACCAATCATTGGCCCTGCCCACTGACTCTTTAGAACCTGCCCATTAACTCTGACAGGATGTTCCGGTTCAAATTTTAACAGCTAAATTTTGCAAAATTTAGAGCCAGTAGCTTGTAAAAAAAAAGTGAAATGGTTGGTTGGTGACCTTAACGTTGTAACTACAGCTTGAATAAGCTGTAGTTACAACGTTAAAGTTGCCAAACCAACAATAAAGTTTAACGAAAATGGCGGCCAATGTCAGAATTGAAAGTTCAGGTCCGGGCTGAATAAATGATTTGATTTGTCAGATGATTCTTTGATTGATAGACACGATTGGTCAAATGCAAAGAAAGCTGGAAACTATAAGCAAAATTCATTTGTCTATTCAGTGAGGTTGATTCATTTATTCAGCAGTATGTAACTAAATAATCTACCCAGAATTTTCATCAAAGGGCAGTAACTTTATGAAAAGTTAATGCACTATCAAAAAAGTTAAAAATTCACAACTCTGCCGGATACCAAATCTACCTGAGAAGTTTGATTTAATTCAATCCAGTAGTTCCTGAGAAAATTGGCAGACATTATTTTTTTAAAACAGAACATAGCTCTGCAAATGTTTTTCAAGAAAAGTAGGATATGTTACTGAATCTACTTGAGAAGTTTGAATCAAATCCATTTGGTAGTTTTTCCGGGAATATGAGCAGATAAGATAGCCATAGCTCGATTAAAAGTAAGGGGCTGTAACCAAAATTGGGTTGCACATCTCTGCTGGATACTGAATCTACTGTTGAAGTTTGAATTAACCCATTCCAACTCAAGCCCTCCTTTTTACGCCCCGCAATTAAGAGCATTGGAAAACATTGTGGAAAATGAAGAAATTGCTTTTATCAAGCAATTTCTTCATTATCCACAACATTTTCTACCCCAAAAGACGAAAAAAATTAAAATTACATCAACTTGAAATTTTCGTCTGCAGCTCCTTTCAATTTGGACTGGTCTAAAATTTTGTTGTGTGGGAATGGGTTAAATCAATTCAATGGTTTAAGAGCAAACCAACAGACAAAATTTTTCATCAAAGGGCCATAACTCTGTAAAAAGTGGACCATAACCCAAACAGGATATGCACATCTCTGCTTGATACCAAGTCTATCCTCAAAGTTTGAATTAAATCAATTCAATAGTTCTTGAGAAAATGAGGCTATGATTTTTCATCAAAGGGCCAATGTCAATGACTGGTACCAAATTACAACATGCACATCTGCTTGATACAGAGTCTATCTATAAAGTTTGAATCAAATCCATACTGAAGTAGCTGAAAAATTGAGCAAACATGGTAAAAGCTAGTTGGATGGATAGACCGACCAATGGCCGAACTGACAAGCTGATTCATATATACCCCCAAAACTGGTCTAGAGATTGAATAATAAAGCTATATTTACAAGCAGGCAAAGATGGTCTTAGATTGCTTATCTGAATTACTGTCTCAAGCTAACTAATCAAATCAAATTTGACAAGTAAAATGGATATACAGCAAAAGGTTGTAATTGGATTTTAAGAAGAAAACTGATATTGCAAATAATGCATCTATCTTATTCATATAAGATGGGATATCACCATATTCAATGAATTTCTACTTTTGTGACAATACAGCATATATAGTAAGTTTTAACAAGAGGTCTCATGGCCCTGGCGCTCACCTGAGATAATGCTTGTATGTATGTATTTCCGTTTATTTATCCTCACTACCATAGCACATGCCCATATGAACAACGCCCAAAGAATACGGTTAGTTGTTACGGTGGATAATGCAAGGATATGGGACAAAACTGCTGAGAGCTCCACCTGTTTCTTTTAAGTGCTTGATGGATAGCACATCACATGGGGCCTGGGTTTAACGTCTCATCCAAAAGACAATTAGTTTCTTAGTTGATATGGTCAGCCCAGGGCTCAAAGCTGTGATCTTGAGGTTTGAAGTCAGAGCTCTATTAACTATTTAATCAGGGTAAGATAAGGCTCTATTTCAAGGCTCCATACCATCTTGGTCTGGAGAAGATTTTTTTCAAAATAAACTTATAAGCAATGGTAATAAAAAATATCAGAATCTTTAATAAATTTTTTAAAGAGGGGTAACCTAAAGATTCAACCAAATTTAGTTAAGATTGGCCAAGTAGTTTGGCAGGAGTTGTTGCTTTTAAAAAACTGTCTTTATTTCATCACACTAATGTGCCGCCCTTGGGGTCTCGTAGGTACCGATTTAAGCAATAATGGAAGGGGTTGATGTACTGATGCTTCATGCAAAATAATAAGGTTCTACGCCTTGCTTATCAGAAGATGATGACTTAAAGACTTTTGTTGCCATTGAAATGAAAGTTTTCAATGGATTTTGATTCTTTTACCTTTTTTTAAAAGAGGGCAACCTAAGGAACATGTCAGCAAAGTTTGGTTGAAATTGGCCCGATAGTTTGGCATAAGTTGTTATTTTAAGAATCTTTCTGTATTTCTTAATAAGCCAATCCCATTACAAAAATCATAACCCTCTGTTCGCTAGGGGTGGCCCCCCTAGGGAATTGAGGATAATGATTTTAGTAATTCTAAAAAGGTCAATGTAGTGATGTTTCATGCACAATATCAAGGCTCTTGGTGAAGATTCTACCCCTTTCCTGTATGAACCCCGGAGTTTACTTCACTGAGATTTAATACTTGAGAGAACATTGTAATAAGCAATGTCTCCTTCGCACACAACATTTTTTATATCAATTGTAGGATGGTTTCATTTGGAATTACTTCCCATTTTCATTATCAGTTTCTTATTGAAACAAGAGGGCCATTTGCTCTGGGGTGCTCACCTGAGATAAAGGCTCTTTTTCTCTCAACACTCTAATTTCGTGTTAAGGTTAGGATTGTGATACAAGTGGGCTATACTTTATACATAGAGACTATGTACCTGGGGATCCACAAGTCTAAATTACAAATTCCAAGGCTTAAGGGCAAATTTGAAAGAAGAAAAAACTTTTGCCCTCTCTGGATCCATGGGTTATAATTTCAGAAATAAGAAAGAAGTCAGTAAACTGATGATTCATGCCTATAACCCCTCCATCCCCCACCCCCCAACCACGGGGGCACCGCCCCTGGGGACCCAAGAATCATGATTTTAGCTATTTTGAAAGAGGTCAATATACTAATGCTTCATGCAAAATATCAAGGCTCTACGCCTTCTGGGTCAGGAGGAGAAGATTTTTAAAAAATCATTTTAAAATTTCACTTTTGTTGCCATGGCAACCAGAGCTTTTTTACGGATTACAATTCTTCTAGCAATTTTAAGGGGACCAACTGAGGTACATTTCTGTCAAATTTTGTTCAAATTGGCCCAATGGTTTGGGAGGAGATGTCGTTTAAGAATCGTTCTTTATTTCTATATAAATCTGAGGATCATGATTTTAGCTCTTTTGAAAGTCAATTTACTGATGCTTCATGCAAATATTAAGGCTCAAGGTGATCACAATACCTTAGTGTTGACACTTTGTTCTTAGGTGAGCTAAAGGGATCGAGCCGAAGTTTGGATCTCTAGAGTGTGAACAACGTAATTGTCAATAAGGCCCCTTTTTCCATGATATTGATCAGAATGTCACTTTACTAAAAGTTGACACAAGATTGTGACCTCTAAAGGAATTTGCAATAATAAAGCCCTTTTTCCAATATGGTCAGAATGTCACCACATTCATTAGGGATCTTCTAATGTCTAAACAAATATTTTTTTGCAAATTTGAGAAAAAATGAGTCAATGGTGATCTCTATAGCAGTAACAAGGCCCCGATGACCAAGTGGTATGGGTGCTTGACTTGCGATCTGAAGGTCACAGGTTCGAGCCCTACTCTCACCAGGGTGTGTTCATGGGCAAGACACTTAAGGGCAAGCCTAGTCTACCCAGCTGTAAAATTGGGTAGCAGTGGGGTTAAAGCCACTGCCTCTCTTTCAGGGACGTGAAAATATCTGGATTGTGAGTGTTCGAGAGCGATTCTCTAAGCTTTGAGCTTTCTTCACAATTTAACTAAAATAAATTAGTATAAACTAACAAGGTAATTGTCTGTGAGTTTCCTTTGACATTAGACAGAATGTCACCATACCAAATACGGTTGTTTCTATTGACTATACAATTTTGCAAGTTTGAGAAAAATTGAGTCAAACTGTGATCTCTAGAGCAGTAATAAGGTAATTGTCTATAAGGTCCCTTTTCCTATGACATTAGTCAGAATGTCGCCATACAAAATACGGTTGTTCCTATTGACTATACAAATAATTTTGCAATTTGAGTAAGATTGAGCAAAAATTCTTACGTGTAAACTGAACTGTTAATAAAACAAGAGGGCTATTGGCCCTGGAGCACTCACGTGAGTAAATGGCAGAAAATGGCAAAAATAGCAAAACTGACCTAATTTTTTACCCTGTATAGGAATGACCTACTGACTCAAAAATAGCTCCTAGAGTGCCCACAAAGTGTCTCCAGATTTGACCTAGTGACCTACTTTTCACCCCATGTGACCCAATATTGAACTTTACCAAGATATTATGATGAATACAAACACTCTGATCAAATTTCAAGGAATTGAGACAAAATGTGCTCTCGAGAGTATACACGGGGTATTTCTAAGATTTGACCCAGTGATCAGGTTTTTGACCCTTCATAACCAAATATCATGCTTAACCCAAATATTATGGATGATAAACATTCTGACCAAATTTCAATGCATTTGAAGCTAAAATCTGCCTTCTAGAGTGCACACAACTGTTAAAAGTGGTGTTAAACTCCATTCAATCAATCAGTCAAG
Organism: Fragum fragum; assembly: GCA_946902895.1. Classification (NCBI taxonomy): domain Eukaryota; kingdom Metazoa; phylum Mollusca; class Bivalvia; order Cardiida; family Cardiidae; genus Fragum; species Fragum fragum. The sequence goes on from OX336378.1 coordinate 5,340,832, forward strand.
GGATGTGGGGCAAATATGTCTTAACTAGAGGGCAAACTAGGTATTTCTAAGAAATGGCATACTGAACTACTTTCTGACCCCATTCTACCCAATATTGAACTTGACTGAGATTATGAAGGCAAACATTCTGATCAAATGTTAATGCATTTAAGGCTCAAATGTGCCTTCTAAAATGCACACAATGTCTTTCTAAGATTTGACCTAGGGATACAATATGGAAATGATCATTTTTTTTTCTTGACAAAATCTCACTGTGACCATGGCAAATGGCATTTGAATCACATGGAATCTTAACCTATTACCACACAAATCTGCTTTTTGACACCCTTGTTTTTTGTACTTTATTTGGCACTTTTTCCACAAATTTAGCACACTTTTAAGTCGTCTGCAACATTTTTCAATATAGGCCAGCCTAAATTTTTGTCATCTGGTAATGGGTTAAATGACAACACCAGTATCAGCCCTGATTATGTTCTGAAGCACATTTTTGACTGGTCCAAACTCAAAGATTTTGCAGATGACAATCATTAATTGATAGAATTTTAATTTTCTGTGTCTTTTGAGGTAGAAAACATTGTAGATAATGAAGAAAGTGCAACAAGCATTTTTTTTTATTTTTGACAATATTTTCTAGAGTGTTTTTCTTGGGGGCGTGTAAAAGAGTCATTGCGTAAGCATGGGTTAAGCATGGCTAAACCTATCAAAATTATCATGATGAAAACGCCACTGGTTTGTGGGAGAGAATCCACTGAGAAATTTCTCTACGTAAAATCATTGAAGAGAAGTCAATAAGTAACTTACTGAAGTCTGGCTGCACATGACTATTTGAGGACTTCCATTTGATGAAATCTGAAAAATAATAATAATTAATTGTAGGTACAACAGAATTATAACAACAAGAGAAACCCACGTGGGTGCCAATCGTCTGCTGCAGTTTCCAGAGAGTGAAACATGAGTCAAAATTGTCACAAAATCAGATTTTCAATAATTTCTAGAATTTTAGTAGTTGAGCACACAAGAATTTTGACAGTAAGTCTTCTTTTGCTTTACACAGTATTGGATCACCAACACGGATAATATGGGCTATATGAAGACAAATATTTGGTTAACATTGAATCAAAATCCACCAAGTCCTGTAGGAGTAGTTGCGCACACAAGGTAAAATTAACCCATTCCCTCACAATGACGATTTTAGATGCCTCAAAGCCAAAAAGCTTTGGAAAACATTGTGGAAAAATGAAGAAATTGCTTGTATCAAGCACTTTCTTCATTATCCACAATGTTTTCTATCGAAAAAGATGAAAAAACATTAAACTCCATTAACTTGAAATTGTCGTCTGCAGCTTCTCCCAATTTGAACTAGTCTAAAATTTTGTTGTGTGGGAATAGGTTAATACATGCCCAGCCAACTAACCGCCTGTCGCTACATTCACCAATTTATAACAAGACTAAAAAGCTGCCGACATAGCACAGTCAGTAGCACATCAAACTACCAATCCCAAAACATTGTGGATAATGAAGAAATAGTTTGTAGCATGAATTTTTTTCATTTTACAAAATGTTTCCAAAGCTTTTTCTCTAAGGTTGTCAGAAAGCGTGATTGTGTGGGAATGGGTTAACACTGACGCTTTTGGACACCTGTCAAGTAAAACAATAGGGGAAAAATTGTGTAAACTGAAGAAATTGCTTGTAACAAGCAATTTCTTCAGTTTACACAATGTTCTCTACCCAAACAGTTGAAAAATTCTGAAATTTCATAAATTCAAAATTGTCATCTGCACCTCCTTTCAATTTGGACCAGTCTAAATTTTTGTCGTCTGGTAATGGGTTAATATACATGTCAAAATGTTGCAAAATCAAATATTTATATCACCCAAGCTCTATAGCACTAAATCCAGTTATACAAAAAATTCTTGTAAATTTTTTATCATTCTGCACTAACTCCTTTTGCGGTAGTTATATCAATTTTGTGACAATTCCTTCACCAAAAAAAGTCTACACACTGGACATAAATACGACTATTAGACCAGGTCAATGGCTCATTGATTTATTTACCAGTTATAGATCTACTGCACCAGACAGCAGAATTTTTACCTTCTATAGACAGATTCCTTCTTTATCCATGCCTCCATTGACCCAGAGTAGACGTCATTACATAACTTGCCGTTGTTATGCTTTGAACATATTTTATGCAACTTGAAATTGTCGTCTGCAGCTTTATTTCAATTGTGACCAATCTACAGTTTTGTTGAGAGATAATGGGTTAAATGGGATGTAAACTGGTAATTTTTTGAGTGATTTACTATGATCCTATTTCTCCCTACCATTTTCCAGAATATTTTCTACCCCAGAGGAAAGATTTTTGGAATTTAACCCTTGTCATGCTGACCCCAGAATATTACGGTTTTGCAGGATGTATAAAACAAGATCATCCTGCACATAAGTGCAGTCTGATCTTGGTCTACATCTCCTGTTAGTCACCTTTAAGCTAGTGCTTTTTGAATAATTAATTTTCAAAAAAAGAAATTTTGGCTCTCATTAAGGCCATTTAGTGTTTTCAGTCCTTTGATTTTAATGCAATTCTGTATAGGATTTTAATTCAGCATGACAAGGGTTAATCAATGAAAAAAATATTGTATTTTGTCTTCTGATAATGGCTTAAAGAAGCCTATTTCTCAGAACTGTGCTCTCAAATGTGTCCCTGGTACCTTTTAGAATGTTTTCCCATATATTTTTCTCCAGTGGCATAAAAAGGCCAGATTGTGTGGGTACTGATACTGTTTGATGGAAATATTTATGCTGAATTCACACTCCAGATCTTTTTAACTCATTCCCAGATGGCAAAATTTTGGACTGGTCCAAATTGAAAGGAGTTGTAGATAACAATTTATAGTTTTTTACAACTTTCTGGATAGAAAACATTATGTAAAATGAAGAAATTGCTTGTTCCAAGCAATTTCTTCATTTTCCACTATGTTTTCAAAATTGTTTTTATTGAGGGACACCAAAAAGCATCATTGTGTGGGAATGGGTCAACTCTAACAAACACAACAGAATAGTTGGAAATAGTTCTGGATTTAGCTGGAAAGTATATTCTAACTTGGCAAGGCATCGATCGTCATTCCTACCCATTTGTTATGAGCAATTTCTTTGTCAAATATAAAATAACAATGTGGTAAGAGGCAGGGGTTTTACCAGAAGAGGTTGTCTTGGATGAGTTGTCATTAGTGCCTAGGAAAATGTGTATGACCTTATATGCTCAAGCTAGTCTTAACCCATTACAACTTGACAGCCCCAAGAAAAAAAGCTGTGGAAAAAAATTGTGGACAATGAAGAAATTGCTAGTAACAAGCAATTTCCTCATTATCCAAAATGATTTCAACCTCAAAAGATGAAGAAACAAGATGTGTTTGTGAAACACAATACCCCACCGCAACATGACTAAACGTTTTACCTTGGTATGTGACCTTGACCTTATCACATGACTTTGACATGAGGAGTTTCTAATTATGGAGATGTATCATCATGCCAAATATGAGCATTGTATCTTGAATAGGCTGGTAGTAATTGGCAATGTTTAGTTTTTTGGTTAAGTTTTGCAGACAGATGGACAACAATCTTTCGATGCGGGGGCATAAGAATTAAGATTTCTTTGACTAACAATTGTTATTTGCAATTTCTTTTAATTTTGACCAATCTAAAAGTTTTATCGGTGGGAATGGGTAATGTAAGGTTTATCAAGATGAACATATCAAGAGCATGAACCAACCTGAAGTTATTTTGAAGTCTGGTTTAGTTAAATATGTAGACAGACTACTACAGGCAAGATACAAATATTATTACGGACAAATGAAAATTATAGTCATTTTGCCTTTTGAGAAATAAACTGCCGGTATAACTAAAGAAATTTTGAAAAGTTGTTTATTTATTCTTCAAAATGCTATAACTTAATTACCATCTGTTGGTGCTTCAATATATTTGAATGTTTCAAGTAATTATTATTTTTTCTTGGGTGTTTATTCTTTGTAATCTTGTGATTTTGTATGTTTTAAGTTTTGTAAAACATTATTGCTTACCCTTTTCTAGATCATCAACTTTGTGTTCTCCTTTTTTAGGGGGTTGGGGGTGATTCTCTTTAAGGCAGGCAACTTCCTTTTTATGCAACAAATATTCTAAGTCAAGCAATATCAATTCACTGCAACACCATTATATTGCTATCTGTTATAGCACTTATTCCATTATAACAAGGAGTCTGCTTGGCTCCTGAAATTTGGGGAGGAGGTTTGACCATTTTTAGTTGCTACTGCCATGGTTCCAGATTGGACATTAACGATGTTTCAACAGATTGAAAAGGATGGGAAACATAAAAAGAGGGGCGTTGGCCCTGGAGAGCTCACCTGGGATTTCAACAGTCTCATTTCATATTAAGGTTAGGATTATGATACAAGTGGGCAATACTTTATACAGATGTAGGCTCTGTACCTGGGGATTCAAAAGTCGTAATGACAAATTCCAAGGCTTTAGGGTTAATTTGAAAGAAATTCCTTCTCGATCCATTGGTTATAATTTCAGAAATAAAAAAGATGTGTTTGTGAAACACCATGCCACCAAAACAGGAATTCTTTACAACAGGTGATTTTTCTTTTTCCTTTTTTGTTGTTGTTGTTTTAGGGAAAAGGGTTAAAAATTTTACCTTGCCCTTGATGAAATGACCTTCCCCAGTTGCGCCTTGTTTAGACCTATCTACATACCAAATATTAACATTGTAACTTAATCAGGGTTGAAGTTATAGGAAAATGTTTAGCTGGCAGGTTAAGTTTTGCAGACAGACAGACAGACAGACTCCGGTAAAACAATATGCCTCTGATCTATCTATGCGGGGGCATAAAAAGCAGTTAGTGAATTGATGCTTCATGCAAAAAGTATCAAGGCTATATGCCATGTGGGTCAGGAGGAGAAGTGTTTGGGATCCAAGGATCATGATTTTAGATATTTTGAAAGAGGTCATTATACTGATGTTTCATGCAAAATGTCAAAGCTCTACAAAGATTATTTTGAAATTTCAGTTTTGAAAAACCAGAGTTTTGAACTTATTTCCATTCTTTTAGCTATTTTTAAAGGGGACCATCTAAGGAACATTTCTCCCATATTTTGATCAAACTGGCCCAGTGTTTTTGGGAGGAGATGTTGTTAAAAAATCATTCTTTACTTCAATATAAACCCAAGCCCCTGGGGCTCCAGCCTGGGGATTTAAGGGTAATGATTTTAGCTTTTTTGAAAGATGTCAATATCCTGTTAAATCATGCAAAATGGCAAGGCTCTGGATCTGGAGGAGAAGATTTTTAAATATTATTTTAAAATTTGACTATTGTTTCCATGGCAACCAGAGTTTGAAACAGATTTCAATGCTTTTAGCTCATTTTAAAGGGGACCACATAAGGAACATTTCCACAAAATTTTGTTCAAATTAGCCCAGTGGTTTGGGAGGAGTTGTTTAAAAATCGTTCTTTGTTTCTGTATATATCCAATGCCCCTGGGGACCTGAGGGTTATGATTTCAGCTATTTTGAAAGGGGACCACATAAGGAACATTTCTGCCAAATTTGGTTCAAATTTGCACAGTGGTTTGAAGGAGATGATGTTTAAAGAAATTGTTGATGGATGACGCACCAGGCGCAATGGTCAGATGCCTGACAAACGGTGATCAAAATAGCTCATTTAAGTCAATTTGGATTTATATAGAGATTTTGTCAGGTGTCTGGTTCCAATCTGCAGGTCAAATTTGTCACCACAGGTGGGGGTGGGGTTGGGGGTGGGGGGGAATACAGTGTTATAGCATATAGTAACACCACTTCCATTTCTTAGACCCTGTATACAGCCTTATGCACTGTATTCCCCTTGCATCACTATTTGGCTTTAATCCAGAGTGGCTTAACCTTTAGCCAACTGACAAGTAAGTCAATGGTTTAACAATAGCTCTTCCAACATTTGCCCCGAGAGAGCTATAAAGTGGAAATTTAAGAATTTAAAAAATCAGATTTATGTACCAACCTCCAGGGAGCGGATTGGACATTGGACTGTGGGCATCTGTGGCAGGAGACCCAGTCTGTGAAAGAGAAAATACAAGGTTGTAAATTCTAGTTGACCTAAACTATTCTAAATTGAAAGAAAGCTGTAGACAACCATTCAAAGTGGTTTTAATCATTGTCATTCTGAACCAAGAATATTCCTGTTTTGGCAGGAGATATAGACTAAGATCAACTGCACATATATGTGGTCTGATCTTAGTCCTTGTCTCTTTTAAGCCAGATTTGTATGTAGGATAAGTTTTCAAAAGAATTATGAGCCCACATGTTGCATCCAGTTCTATCAGCCATTTGATTTGAATGCAATTTATTCAGTATTACAAAGGTTTAACTGAATATAATAAAAATACTGTGTAAGAAAAATAAATGTAAATAAGCCAGTTCATATAATACCTCCTTAATATCCCATAAAATTAGCCAATTGGCACCTATTTCCGTTACAAAAGACTGACTTAGGCTTCTGAGTTATTCCCTGTTAACCCATATCCATACAACAAAATTTTAGACAGGTCAAAATTGAAAGAGGTTCTAGGCAACAATTTCAAGTGAAGTTTTTAAAATCTTTAACAAGCAATTTCTTCATTTTCCGCAATGTTTTTCAAAGCTTTCATATTGAGGGGGATTTAAAAGCATCATTGTATTGGAACTGGTTAATAAAAGACAATGTTACAAATATTTTAGCATTTGTGGTAGTACTGCTGTGAGAAATATCACAGATCCATAGTTAGGTGCTCCAGCCATTGCAATATGAATGAAATACTGTTAAAAGCAGTGTTAAACCACATTCAACCAGTCAATCAATCACATGACAACACATGTCACCAATCATGTTAGCCAATCAAAACCTGCTTAGTGAACGCAAAACGATGATCAAGATTATGTAATTTCATCAAGTACTTTTCTGATTTGACAGATACATTGGTGATAATAGCAATTTTACAATAAGTCTCCTTTTTGCACGACACAAAATAAGAAAGCAATTAAATTGGCCTAATCAGCAAAACAAAGGCAGTCCAGTAAATGCCTATATTGACAAACAACATTATAATTATTACTGTTATTATATACCACATTTATATAGCCCATTTATCATTCAAGAGTTCTGTTCAAAAGCCCTTGAAATTTGCAAAATCAAACTAAAAAAAATACATGCTAACTCTTGTTATGCTGAATAAATAGCTGTCTCAGAATTGCATCGAAATCAAAGGACTGAAGGCACTTGGTTACTTGATTGTGTAAATATTTCTTCTGAAAATTAATTTCGATAAACAATTTTGGCTTCAATTGGATAGACAGGTGGTGTAGACTGAAATCAGACTGTACATATGTGCACCTCCTATCAAAACAGGAATATTCCAGGTTCTGCATGACAAGGGTTAACGGAATATGAAACAAGTTAAACATGTAAAGCATCAAGAACCACTTTAAACAATATCATTTATGAATAAAATATTAGTCGTAAAAACTTAGGTCTGACTTATAAGGATTCGTTTAACCCATACCCACTTGACAAAATTTCAAAATGGTCCAAATTGAAAGAAAATGACTACAATTAAAGGTTGATGAAATTCAAAAATTCTTTGTCTATAGGGGTAAAAAACATTGTGGACATTGAACATTGACATTGAAGAAATTACTTGTTACAAGCAATTTCTTCATTGACCACAATGTTTTCCAAGCTATTTTCTTTAGGTGCATAAAAAAATGAGATTGTGTGAGAATGGGTTTGTCAATTTTCAAGCTGCTCATCCCACTTGGGTTTATGTTCATCTACCCATTGGTAGTGAAACAAATGTCTGAAAGGATATTAGCTACTATCTGGGATTGAATATGGGTCCCTTGACTAGGAGTCCTATGTCCTACCACTGCACTATGACCGCAGCAGTTAATATTTTGAAACTAATTGGAGTTGCACGGGTATTTCAGAGCTGGAATGGTATGACAGTGTCTTTGTGTTTTGGTGATGGTATATCTGTCAAAGTCAGCAGTATATTCAGAGTTTGTTTTGGTAGTCCAAATAAAAAAGTCTCACCAATGGGTTAATAATCGTAGACCTATTTGGGATAGCAGCTGGAGGCTAGGAAGGGATGTAATGGTAGTACTCGTGTGAGAATTACCAGGATTCCATTGTTAGGTGCTCTAGCCGCCGCGATATAACTGAAAGATTGTTGAAAGCGGCATAAAACCCCATTCAAACAAACAAACCAAATAAAAAAGAGTAGCAATAATGTAACCTTGAGGAAATCAAAGAGTTTACAAGAGTGTTGCTAGTGTCACTGTTGAGATAATTTCTGATATGACCAATTCAATGGTTCAGCGCAAAACAGTTGTAACTGCCTATATGTTTATAGGCAGTTACAACTGTTTTGCACTGAACTGAACTGTGAATTGTCGTCTGCAACTTCTTTCAATTTGGACCAGTCTAAAATTTTGTGATCTGGTAATGGGTTAATATTAAGTTCATTTGTGAGTCAAAGGAATACTAAATTAAAGTTCCAATTTGGTGCTTATATTTCTTTTGATGCAAAGACAATTCATATTTTCACTTAGAGTCAGTGAGCATGACAATCTGTTAACCCTTTCCCATTTTTCGAAATTTTAGACTAGTCCTAATTGAAAGAGGTTGCAGACGACAATGAAAACTGGATGCAATTTGAAATGAAACTATCCTATGTGTTAGAAAATATTGTGGAAAATGGAGAAATTGCTTGTTACAAGCAATTTCTTCTTTTTCCACAATGTTTTCTCAAGTATAAAATCACAGGAACTTAAAATCTGGGACAGGGAAGGGTAAACCCATTCCAACACAGTGGAATTTTAGACATGTCAAAATTGGGAGAAGCTGCAGACGACAATTTCAAGTTGATGGAATTTTAAATTTTTTCGTCTTTTTGGATAGAAAACATTGTGGATAATGAAGAAATTGCTTGATCCAAGCAATTTCTTCATTTTCCACAATGTTTTCCAAAGCTTTTTCGTTGAGGGGCGTAAAAAGGAGGGATTGAGTGGGAATGGGTTAACCCATTACCAGATGGCAAAATTTTAGACTGGTCCTAGAAAGGAGTTGCAGATGACAATTTAAACTTGATGAAATACTACTTCTTTCATCTTTTCTGGGTAGAAAACATTTTGGAAAATGAAGAAATTGCTTTTTCATTTTACACAAAGTTTTCCCACTTGTTTATCTTGAGAGGCGTCTAAAAGTGTGATTGTGTGGGAATGGGTTAATTAGACATCATAAAATTTGTTAGCCTATTACCACTTCATCCCACTTTTAACACATTGAAGAAAAATTACAATGGAAAACTTTAATTAAAGGAGAAATTTCTTAAAACAAGCAACTGTACTTAAATGGCACTTATTTTGAAATTTAAATGCGATTTTAATTGTCTTCTGCAACCTATATGATTTTGGATCTGTCTAGAATTTTGTAGTCTACTTATCCAATACCAATCCCCTCAAGAAAAAAAATGAGAAAACGTGTGTAAAATGAAGAAATTTCTTCATTTTATACAATGATTCCTAGCCATAAAAATGAAAAATTCTAGAATTTCATGAACTTTTAATTGTCATCTGCAACTCTTTTGAATTTGGACCAGTCTAAAACTTTACTGTCTAGTAATAGGTTAATTTGTTCATGTATCTAAGTATCTGTAAAGAAATTTTCTTCTTGTCTTCCAATGATGCTTTAAATGTTTACGTGTTTATAAAACATGTGATTGCTTTGTAGCAGATGACCAGACAACAAAATATATAATAATTCAAATTGAATGAAGACATTATTTCAAAGGCTAATAAAACTTAGCATTAAATTAAAAGCCAAGAACTAATATTGAGATAAAGAGACATAAGGCTAAATAGTTATATAACAACTACAGTATATTTTAACCCTTGTCATGCTGTTTTGACAGAAGGTATAGACAAAGATCAGCCTGCACATATGTTGGCAGATGGTATAGACAAAGATCAACCAGCATATATGTTGGCAGAATGTATAGACAAAGATCAGCCTGCACATATGTGCAGTCTGATCTTGATCTACACCTCCTGTTTTTCCCCTTTCAGCCATAAATGTTTAAATAATCAATTTTCAAAAGAAATATTGACTCTCAATAAGACAGTCCTTTGATTGACATGGTAGGAATCTTTGAAATAGTTCATAAGCCAGTAATCTTTTGAAATAAAGCAATATTATCATTATATCTCTTAAGCCCTTCCTGTTTTATACATATTAGACCTGTCCAAATGCAAAGGATTTACAGAAAAAATATAAATGGGTTTAATTTGAAAAATTACTATTCAGTAGAGTAGAAAATATTGCGGTAAAAGAAGAAATTGCTTGTAACAAGCAATTTCTTCTCTTCCCAAAATGTTTTCTTAAGTATGAAATCACAGGGACGTAAAACCAGGGATCATAAAGGAAAGGATTAACACAGAGTCCTGAACTTAGCCATGTATTTTGTAGAAACTGCGCACAACATGCGCCTCAAGCGTAATTTGTGTAAATGCATGCGTTAAATTGCGCATGGATCGATACGACATTCCAAAACACAAACATATACCGACGGTCCCAACAAAATCGAAAAAGAGATTAAAACTATTCACCCAGCTTTCCCTCCGAAATTTATCCAGATTTGGAACTTAATCTCCACAGAAATCAAATAAATCCAAGCATATCATTTCCACAACCCATACGGACATCCAACAAATTTCAACATTTGTCACATTTTTTCAAAATACATTGATCGCAAAAAAAAAAAAAATCAAAATAAGGGGAGAAAATTTTTGCGAGCCTGTAATACACCTTCACAAAAACCAGACATAACGTAAATACTATGCACTCACTGAAATGTACATGACTGCACAATATGCAGAGTGGCTGCACATTGAGACCTAGTTTTTTAGGTATGCATCATGGCTCTAGGTAATACTGAAATTATCTTATTTCCCATCTGAAAATTTTCAATTCCTTGTCCTGTCCCTATATTGTGGGTACTCATTTAAATTGTCTCCAAGAGAAAATTCAAATGAGTACCCACAATATAGGATTTAGAGGAGCTATACTGGATATAACATGGTTCCTTTTTTACTAATCTGGAACCCCGAATTGCTCACACATAAAACACTCTTTCTGCAGCAAACTATTCTAGATAAAAAATAGCTTTTTTAATTAAAAATTGAAATATATCAAACATCAAATCATCTTCAAATTGATGGAAATATATTTAGGTTATGTGGAAGATATTATAAATTAATGAATACCCACAAGAAAGAGTTGGAATAGTTTAGTGTCACAATCACTTGACATCTGACTTGTATTATTCTTTTCCCTTTTTCTTGCATAAAGATTGATTTAAAGTCAAAGGAGCTCTAGAGAACAAGAGGCCCAAGAGGGACTGTATTGCTCCACAGGATTTAAGATCACTGCCCCAAAATTATTCAATAGAATCTAATGGCTAATCAAAAATTTCATAATTCTTTTTTGAGAGGAACCATGAATTAGAGTTAAGTTCAGGCCAAGTAATTTAGAGGCAACATCTTAAGTATTTTTTAGGCAAAATCATAAGTATTTTTAAGGCAAATATCATTTAACCCATTCATACACAATCTCTCTATTTTACAGCCTTCAAGAATAAAGGTTCGGAAATTAACATTGTGGTGAAATAAGAAATTTGTACTTGTTACAAGCAATTTCTTCATTATCCACAATGTATTCTACTCAAAAAGAAAGATTTTTAAAATTCATTAACCCATTTCAACACAATGATTCTTATGGACGCCCCTACAGAAAAACATTTGGGAAAAACATTGTGTAAAATGAAGAAATTGATTGTTACAAGCAATTTCTTCATTTCCCACAATGTTTTCTACTAAGTAAGTGAAATAAATATGAAATTCTATAAACTTAAAATTGTCATCTGTTACTCCTTTCAATTTGGACCAGTCTAAAATTTTGCCGTCTCAGGATGGGTTAATAAATTGTCATCTGCTCCTCTTTTCATTTCTGGCCAGTCTAAAATCTTTTTGTTTGGTTATGGTTTAAGAACAGACTTGCCCTACCACACCAATATTTATTGGCCTTTTAGAAATTCAATTCTTACGAAAGGACTTACCAATGTATATACTTCATGTACTTTTATCAAAATTGGCCTATTAGTTTAGATAAAACACTACCTGACCACAAAATATTACACTCAGGTCAAAATGAAACTAGAATTATCGCAAAGCGGACTAATCCCCCCCCCCCCCAAACACACACAAACACCAGTGCTTTGTCATTCTATAAACAGTTGACCTTTGACCTTGATTACAGTTGACCTTTGACTTTGATTACCAAAACATGGTAACTGATTTCAAAGATCAATTGTGACCTTGACCTTTGACATCTCATGATAATAAGGCACCTCCTTTGTTCAGGGACAAAATGTGTATAAAGTTCCATGGTCCTAGGTCACATGGCTTATGAGTTAGAAGCAGGAAACTGTTTTCAATTGAAGTTCAATTGTGACCTTGACCTTAGTCCTCATTGACAATAAAATAATACGGCACTTCCTTGGGTCATTAGCAACAATTGTATGAAGTCTCAAGATTGCAGCTCCACTGCATTTTTATTTAGAGCCAGGAAACAGTTTTCAATGAAAGGTCAATGGCAACCGTAACTTTTGACCTCCATGACCAAAAAACTATTGTGCAATTCTTTGGGTCATTAGTAACTTTTAAGGTTGTAGGTCTTTTGCTCCTTGAGTTAGAGTAAAGAAACAGTTTTCAATCAAAGGTCAAATAAGAACTTGACCTTTGACTTCAGTGACCCCAAAACAACTGGGATTTTCCTTGGGTCATTAGCAATGATTGTATGAAGTTCAAGGCTGTAAGTCTATTGTTTCTTGAGTTAGTGAAAAGAATTGAAAAAGTCTATGGATGGATGGATTAATTGATTGAATGGGGTTTAACGCCGCTTTTAACAGTATTTCAGTCATATCGCAGCGGCTGGAGCAACCAACATTGGATTCCTGTCATTTCTCACACCAGTACTACCACTAAATCCTTTCCTAGCCTCCAGCTGCTATCCCACTTAGGTATACGATTATCAACCCATTGGTGAGAGACAAGTGTCTGAAAGAATATGTGCTGCCTCCAAGTTGAACCCATGACCCATTTTTGAAGATAAGGAGTCTGATGCACTACTGACTGCGCTATGACGGAGGTGTGGATGGATGGACAGACAGATGGACTGACATGACAAAACCAATATGCTTCCCTCTATTTTTTAGATGGGTGGTGGGAAAAAGTCACAGATAATAATTTCTAATTCCTAGAATTTTAAATGCTAATGTCTTTCTGGTAGAAAAACAAAGTGGAAAATGAAATCGCATTAACAATTTTTGAGATGTATCACCTATGGCTCAACATTCCTGTAATGTTTGGGTTAAACTACCCAGTAATTCAGGAGGATAATGTTTTTAAAGGCACAGTTTACAGAAGGACAGATGCAAGCTTGATTAACAAATTGACAAATGGCTGATCCTGGCAACTAACTCCGTTTGCCATGCCCTTCAACTCCAACAGAAAGTCCTGCTTCGATTTAAAACGGCGTTATTTTGCAAACATTTATAGCAAATAGCATGTAACAAAAAGGTAGAATAGTTGGTTGGCGACCCATACATTGTAACTACAGCTTTTTCAAGTTTTAAGTTGCTAAACCAACAAAATAGGTTGACAAAATTGGTGGTCAATGTCGGAGTTCAAAGAAGACAATTTCAAGTTTATGAAATTCTACAAATCTTTTTCTTGCTGGATAGAAAACATTGTGGAAAATGAAGAAATTGCTCGAAACAAGCAATTTCTTCATTTTCCACAATGTTTTTACATGCCTAAATTTTCTTAAGGGGCATAAAAAGCTGAACTGTATGGAAATGAGTTAAGCTTGATTTCAAGCTCTCAAATAAAAATCACTAGTGCAATGTAGTGAAGAGTATATATTTTGAAAAATTTAATGAGTTTTCATTGCTGTGCATTGCTGCATAAATAGATCATTTTTCTATCCCTTTTAATGCCTTTCGGGAATGCACATTAAAGCCTACCTTTCTATTACGTAAAGCTTCGGATAAAATTTTAAATTTTCCGCTTTAATTTTAACATCCTGTGTTGTTGGTACTCAATTAGAGTTTGTCTATCTGGCTAACACAGCTGATTCCAAGACTGTCAGATTTTAAGTAGGATACTTGATATTTTGAATTTGAAATGATATTTATTGTCTATAACATGGATTTTTGCATTAATATTACATTAAAACACTTCTCATTGTTTATCTTAAATGCACCACTCTTCTCTGTCTGACTTTTAACCCATTACCAGACAACAAAATTATAGACTGGTCCAAATCCAAAGATGCTGCAGACAACATTTTTTAGTCGATGGATTTCAAAAAATCTTTTCCTTCATGGGTAGAAAACAGTGTGGATAACGAAGAAATTTTTTGTAATAAGCAGTTTCTTCATTCTCCACAATGTTTTCAAAAGCTTTTTTTTTCAAAAAGCCTTATTGTGAGGGAACAGGTTAACTGATGATCTCAATACTGAGGCCAGAATTTTAACTTCAGTTATGGGAAATATGATGGGAAAAGTTTCGGACAAATTACTTGCAACAAGCAAATTATCCTTTTCCAATATTGTTTTCTACCTTATATTTTACCTTACTGTTTCTACCTTGCATGACACTTGCTTTTCAATTGACCTCAATGTTTGTAGCCTCTTTCAATTCATCTTAGACAAAAAAGGAGTGAACCAATTCACACTCAATGATGCTTTTGAAGGCCCTCAAGAAAAACAATTGGGAAAAAAATTGGGTTAAATGAAGAAATTGCTTGTAACAAGCAATTTCTTCTTTTTCCACAATGTTTTCTACCCCAAAAGTTGAAAAAATCTCAAATTTCATTAACCCTTCCCTGGCTAATCCCTGGATTTTATGTCCCTGAGTTTTTATACTCAAGAAAAAATTGCGGGATAAGAAGGAATTGCTTGTAACAAGCAATTTCTTCTTATCCCACAATATTTTCTACCCTATTATAAGGTTGGTTACTTTTAAAATTGCGCTCACTTTTAATTGTCGTCTGCAACTTTTTTGAAATTGGACAGGTCTAAAATTTTGAAAAACAGGAAAGGGTTAACTTCAAATTGATGCACCCTACTTCTTTCAATTTGGACCAATCTGAAATATTGCCATCTGGGAATCGGTTACCTGATAGACTCAATCAAACAGTTGAGAACAGATCTTCTTAACTGTGCTTACCAACATTGTAAACCCTTGTCATGCTGAATCCGGGTTACTCCTGTTTTGGCAGGAGGTATAAACAAAGATCAACCTGCACATAAGTGTTTGTCTGTTTTAAGTCAGAATTGTTTAGAAAATTAAATTTTCTCAACAAATTTTAAGCAAAAACTAGTACTTTGAGTGCTATTGCCCCTTCAATTTTCGTGCAATTTTGTAAAAGAATTTATTAAGCATGAACAGATTAACCCAACACAACAAACTCTTCTCACTAATTCATGTTTAATTTCACTTTGTATTTCTCCCAACAACTGGTTGCTGGAACTGGCAGATTTCAAGTTAATAGTATATGACCTGTAGGGCTTCTAAGAGCTCTAAAAGCATGGAACCAAATCTGGCTTCGTGACCTTTAATCATACTGACTTAAATTGATTAGATGATCTTACCTCATTTAGGGCAAATTATAAGCAAAGCTTTGACCTAAATAGTAGCTTTATAATTGACTGATTAACCATGACAGACAGGATTCCTTGTCAAAACCAACTGCAACCGAAATGCATAGTTTCAAAAAGTTTGGGTTGAGAACTGTGATCTGTAGTGAGATCTTAAGTTTTCACCCTTCAACTTTGACCTTGTAACCATAAATCAATACAATTCCTTATATAAACTAAGGGCCACACAAAATTTGAAAGAAATTGAATGAAATTTGTGTCCTGTAGAGAGCCAACAAGCCCCTAAAAAAATTTGACCTCTATATCTTGACCTTCATGTAATGTAAAAATCAAAAGAGTTCCCTGTTTCACCAAGCTATATCATTTTGCAAATATTGATGAAAAGGTTTGCCTTAAGAGAGGCCGCAAGGTCAAACCAAAACTTGACCTTTGATCTATTGACTTCAAAGTCATAACAGTTCTCTTCTCACAAGGGTGTACCCACATGCAAAAGTTTGAAAGAAATCAACTGAAAAATATAACATAGAGGGGCAACAAAATTTGTCCTCTTGAGCAAGGTCAAACCAAAACTTGACCTTTGATCTATTGACTTCAAAGTCATAACAGTTCTCTTCTCACAAGGGTGTACCCACATGCAAAAGTTTGAAAGAAATCAACTGAAAAATATAACATAGAGGGGCAACAAAATTTGTCTTCAAAGTCATAACAGTTCTCTTCTCACAAGGGTGTACCCACATGCAAAAGTTTGAAAGAAATCAACTGAAAAATATAACATAGAGGGGCAACAAAATTTGTCCTCTTGAGCAAAGGTCAAACCAAAACTTGACCTTTGATCTATTGACTTCAAAGTCATAACAGTTCTCTTCTCACAAGGGTGTACCCACATGCAAAAGTTTGAAAGAAATCAACTGAAAAATATAACATAGAGGGGCAACAAAATTTGTCCTCTTGAGCTAAACCTATGACCCTGTGACCTCAACATCAATAGGTTTCCTACCTACAAGCAAAGTTTAAAGAAATTAGATGAAAAATATGGGACCTTTAGAGATGCAACATTGTAAAAAAGTATTGACCTTGACTTTTGACCAGGTCACTTCAAAAGTCTTTAAGGTTCCTTTTTGTACCAGATATTAACCCAATACAAAATTTGAAGGCGATAAATTGAAAAATGAGCCCTGTGGAGAGGTCACAAGAGTGTTACAGAAGGATGATAGACTAACAGATAGAATGACATTTACAAATACAAATTTGTTTAAATGGGGTTTAAATGGGATTGAAATCTTTTGAGGATTACTGATCTTCAATCATGGGATGTCATGGGTTTGATCCCCGGCAGTGGCACATATTCTTTCCGGTATTTGTCTATTATCTATGGATTGATAATCGTAAACCAAAGTGGGATAGCAGCTAGATGCTAGGAAAGGATGCAGTGGTAGTACCGGTGTGAGAAATGCCGGAATCCATTGTTAGGTGCTCCAGCTGCCGCAATATAACTGAAATACTGTTAAAAGTGGCGCTAAACCCTAATCAATCAATCTGTGTTTTTATCCTTGTCATGCTAAACCTGGAATATTCCTGTTTACACAGGAGGTTATCATCTGATCATAATCTACATCCCCTGTCTTTCATTTTCAAACCAGAGTTGTTTATAAAAATAATTTTCAAAAGAAGTATTGGCCATCAAAACAAGCACTACCCAGGCTTTCAGTCCTTTGATTTTAATGCAAGACTTAAAAGATATTACTCATCATGACAAGGGTTTAACTCACTAAAATTTGGCTAAAACCTTTGAAATAAAGATGCATGCTGCACGTTCCATGTTTGTTTAGAAGTAGAAAGTTGAACTTCATTCATTCCACCATTGATTTTTTGTAACCTCAATTCATGATAAGAGGGAATCTATGACTCATTTTCATGAATGCACATTGCAGGAGGAGATATAAGTCCTCTACTGTTTTGTCAAAATGCATTCTGGGTTAACCCATTCTCACATGATAAACTTTGAGACCAGTCCAAATTCAAAGAAGTTGCAGGCGAAGATTTCAAGTTGATGAAATTTTGAAAATCTTTGTTTTTTGGGTTAGAAAACATTACAGTGGATAATGAAGAAATTGCATTTTCCATAATGTTTTCCACAGTTTTTGTATTGAAAGGCATTCAAAAGCTTTTTGTATTAACCCTCTTCCTCTTGAGCTCCAGAACCTTGCTGCATACACAAAGATTCAGGAATATTTGTGCAATAGTAGGCACTAGACAAAGATCAGACTGTTCCTAGTTGAAGACTCCAAATACATACAGTCTGATCTTTTTCTAGTTTCCTGCATGTTAGTTGATTCAGCAACACATAATTAGGGCAAGTGAGCTACATTGTTTATACATTACCACACAATGATGCCTTTCGACGCCCACTAAGGAAACAATTGGGAAAACATTATGTGAAATGAAGAAATTGATTGCAACAAGCTATTTCTTCATTTCACACAATGATTTCTACATGAAAGTTGAACAAGAGGACCATGATGGTCCTAGATCACTCACCTGAACTGTCTGCTGTTAAAAAAATGCAACTAGAGACAAAGAACTATAATCAGTTTCAGATTGAGGCAACACTGTTAGTTCTATATTGTAAACAAAGATATTGTCATTATGGCCCCTTTTCCTGTGTTATCCTAAAGAACCTTCCCATAATCTATAGGGGTTCATCTTTATGTTCTAACAAGTATCCTGACCAAGTTACATGACAATTGAGCCAAATTGATGACCTCTAGAGCATTAACAAAGAAATTGTCATTAAGGCCCCTTTTCCTATGTTTTCGGAAAGATCCTTCTAATAATCAATAGGGTTCATCCCTATGACCTAATAATTATACTGGCAAAGTTTCATGAAGATAGATCCATATTTGTGGCCTCTAGAGTATAAACAAAGAAATTGTCATTAAGGCCCCTTTTCCTGTGTTTCCAAAAGTACCTTCCTTTAATCAATAGGGTTCATCCTTTTGACGAAACAATTTTTCTGGCCAATTTTCATGAAAATTGAGCCAAAATTGTGGTCTCTAGAGTGTAAATGAAGAAATTGTCATTAAGGCCCTTTTTCCAGTGTTTTCCAAAAGAATCTTCCCATAGTCAAGGCTTCATCCTCATGCCCTAATAATTATTCTGGCCTATAGTTTCATGAAGATTTAGCCTAAATTATGGCCTCTAGACTGTGAACAAAGCAATTGTCATTAAGGTCCCTTTTCCTGTGTTTTCCAAAAGATCCTTCCAATAATCAATAGGCTTCATCCTTATGATCAAACAATTATTCTGACCATGTTTGATGAAGATTCAGCCCAAATTGTGGCCTCTAGAGTGTAAACAAAGAAATTGTCAATAAGGCCCCTTTTCCTGTGTTTTCGAATAGAATCCTCCAATAATCTATAGGGTTCTTCCTCATGATAAAAAAATATTCTGACCAATTTTCATGAGGATTAAGCCAAAATTGTGGGCTCTAGAGAGTAAACAAAGAAATTGTCATTAAGGTCCCTTTTCCTATGTTTTCGGAAAGATCCTTCTAATAATCAATAGGGTTCATCCCTACTATGACCTAATAATTATACTGGCAAAGTTTCATGAAGATAGAGCCATATTTGTGGCCTCTAGAGTATAAACAAAGAAATTGTCATTAAGGCCCCTTTTCCTGTGTTTTCAAATAGAACCCTCCCATAATCAATAGGGTTCATCCTCATGACCTAACGATTATTCTGACCCAGTTTCATGAAGATTGGGTCAAAACTGTGGCCTCTAAGAGTGTAAACACTTCAATTGTTGACGCTGCACGGCGCACAACAGACATTCAATAATCACAAAAGCTCACCATGAGCACTTTGTGCTCAGGTGAGCTAAAAATCTTAAACCTTGTCATGCTGAATAAAACCTGTTTCAAAAAGATACAATTAAAGCTCTTACAGAGAACAAATATTTCTTTAGACAGTTCATTTTATGTAGAACTCCTGCTCAAGAGGAACAAGCAGGTGGTGTAGATTAATACATGCCCCAGTGAAAATTGAATTGAAATTTCACTGAAATTTCACCAAATTTCAGTGAAATTTCAGTGAAATGTTTAAATAACACTGAATCTCAGCAAAATGACCAAATTTCAGTGAAATATCAGTGAAATTTTGGCCGAAAATTTTGAAATTTCAGTGAAATGTTTTTTCTTTATGAGGCTAGAATTTCAGTGAAATTTCAGTGAATATGCCAACTTTAAAACTGTGTTTATAATAAAACTTAATCTTTATAAAAGCATAAAAAAGTAGGAACACAACAGATTCACAAATGTGATTATGATTGGTGACCATATGGAATAATAT
Source organism: Fragum fragum (assembly GCA_946902895.1). Classification (NCBI taxonomy): domain Eukaryota; kingdom Metazoa; phylum Mollusca; class Bivalvia; order Cardiida; family Cardiidae; genus Fragum; species Fragum fragum. The sequence goes on from OX336378.1 coordinate 5,360,985, forward strand.
TATTTACTTAACCCGTTCCCAAACAACAAAATTTTAGAGTGATCCACTTCAAAACCTGCCACAGATGACAAAATGGAAGTTATTAAAGATAGGATTTGTGTAAAATTAGGCATAGAAAATAATGAGACAAAAGGAGAAAATGCTGGTTACCCAGGTGAAATGTTAACCATGGCATTTCATTGTAATTGGCATCTGATCATGTTATTCATGGTCAACTGTGAAAAAACATCACTTGCTATGGTAATACCATGGTCAGAGTTGCTACTACAACCATGTTAGAGCATGGTTCTACAGTGTTATCATGGTATGAAATGAAATACCATTGTCACCCATCTTACAAAGATCATAACCATGGTCAACCCATGATATCAAGAAATAACATGGGCATAATTCTAAACTAAACTTAAATGATAAAAGTAAACATATATTCCTCAAATGAACAGTGACCACACTGTTTACAACTGCATTTGATAGTAATTTATTTATGGTTATATTACACTATCCCCACCGTGTCAGTTACAGAAAGTGTTAGGCTCTTACAAAAAAGCACGAAACTATGAGAAGGCACAAACTTTCAAGAGAATATATGGCCGTACCCCATCCACTCAGAGCTTCAGATTGATTTTCAGGTCAATGGGCCACATGAGCCATCAAGCATGATTTTGAGGGGTCTTTTTCTAAAACAGGGCCAAAGTTTAAATAATATAACAGTTAAACTTGAACCTAGAGAAAATGGATATTAACTATATAATTATGTTACTGTATAACTGAATTAAAACTTTCTGTGCTGTTTTAAAGGAAAAAAACAACAACAACAACAACAAAAAAACAGACCAAAGTCTGAATTAAAAAAAATTATAGATCCCTGTCCTCATGTCATTGACAAATGCCAGCAACTGTTTTGGTTGGCAGTCAATCAAAACATTTCCTGGCCTTTTCATATTTCAACCCCAGATTTTAGAAATTGTTTTTATTTTAATCCTTGTTGATTTTTTATTTGGAAAAATAACTCATTTTCATTGACTTTTTTTTTTTTTTTTAAATTTTTATTCGCTTATTTTCAATGATTATCAATTTCAAATGCTCAGCTATTTACGTAGTTGAGTTGAAGCAAAAAGATGGCAACTTCAGCAAGAACATTGACTGTATATATATATAAACACGAGACTTTAGTTGATGGATGGTGCAAAAAAAAAAAAAAAAAAAAAAAACTCCTAAAATTCAGTTTTGATAAGCCGACGATACTATTTTATAGTACCTAGTCTGTTAAATCAGCTGTGTTGAAAGAGCAAGTAAATATTCCGTGACGAAATATTTACGTGATACAAGGCGTCTGCTAGGCTAGCTAATTTTTACACTGACCCCTACGATTCTGGACTTATAATTGTAAGAAAATGTTTATTATTTATTTACCTTCATCATCTTCGAGTGCTTTGCGTTTAAAAAAACGTTTAAAGCTTGTTGAGCCATTTTACATTAAGCCCGGCGAAGAAACGTCGCCGGAAGTAAACAATCTCCATCGCGGCTGGTCACCGACTACCTAAACAAGAAGATTACAAGGCTGAGAACCGTTACCTAATCGATTATTTTCGGTCTAACTCGACCTGCGAACTTGCTCGTAGAGCCTCCGAGAATTACCGATCATTTGTTTATAGGGATATAAGAAAAAACTTTGTGTATCACGTGGTACACAGACGCATTTCCAGGATGACGTAATAACAGGGAAAATTCATATAACACTTCAAAACCACTCAGAACATTTCTCAATTTACAATTAACAAGTTTCTTTTTCGAATCAAAATATAAAAAAGTACATGAGTTTGTCGGAATAACGGAAATTAACTCGCCAGAATCAGAATCTGAATCTGCGTATCACGTGACGCAAAGCGCATTTCTGATGACGTCATGGCCTGGAAAAATATTACAGAAATGGCGGTTAACCGTTCGAAAACAAATTTTCCGTTATGCGCTGGTTCAACGACAACAACAAACTTTCTATTCATGATCAGAAGTACATATTAGTACCTGAAAAGTCGGTTTACAAACCAGAGGATGGAGGAGATGCATGTTTCCCAGGATTTCCGGGTAGATCGAAATTTCGGATCTTGGCTGTTGGCGGTAAGGTGAAAGCGGGTGGGGAAGCGGATAGCATGACATTTGATATTAACCAATTCAGCTAAATGCCTGTGCAATAAACCATCATCTATATATTTGTAAGACAGATCGTGGTTTGGTCCCACATTGGTGCATTGAATTACCGAATTTTTCATGATTACCGAACTAATACCAAATTATTTACGAATTGCTCTCTATCATAATTCTCGTTTTAATTTATTTGTAATATGAATATCATAAATTGATTTTGTTATGTACATGAAAAAAAAAAAAGATTTTGATATTGTATAAAGTTGAATTTGTGTTTTAATCAACTTTCAACCTAATTAACAAATTATACCGATACCCATATGATTGACTAACTGGAAAATTGTAGGAATTTCAACATGCCCGCACCTGTTGTCTGCACTGAGGCTGGTGGCAGCCATTGCCGCATACAAACAACATTTATCATATTTCTCTGTCTAGACTCACTTTTTTGATATTGTGAGAAACACTAATCTTCACAGGAGTAAAGTTCATATTGGGCAATTGCAGGGAAAAAATAAAAACAATGTAGGAACAGTTGGATACCAATTTCAACATGCTAATGGTTGATGTTACTGATGGAACTTTGCCTGATTTGACTGCTGGAGATGGAGTTTAACATAATCTAACTGATGGAGCTTCACCTGATGCCACTGATGCGACTTAAAAATTACAAGATGGCCTTCAGCTCAAAGGCAATAATTGTAAGGGCAAGTTTACATACCATATGATTCATTAACACCTTTTGACATCAACAGAGTTCTGCCAAGCTTTTGACCTAAGGGGGCCACTGGCCCATCTAAACCAATACTATGGGGCCACTTTTCCAAAACATGGGGCCACTATACTATGAGGTCGGATATATGTGATTCCAATCAATGAGAAGAAATCTGGAGGGCTTTCTTCTCATTTCAAAATAAACAATATATTGAATTAAAGATACAATTTTGAGCTGTTGGTGAATTATTTTCTTGTGCTTAATACAAAGAGAACTTTACTTAAATCATGACATAGCCACGAATAGTCCGAGAGCCATTAAATTCTGGAACTGTTTTTGGTAGCTCGATTTAGCTGTTTCGCACCCGGATTCTGATTGAGATTCGGCTGATTTTGAAGTCCCGGGACCGTTTGGCCGATCATCGGCGCCAGTTCTTGCTCTCTTTGACTAAAGAAGCTTAAGATTGTTATCTTTTTTCTGCCATTGTGGCGACACAAAACAGCGAGTTTATGATTCAGAAGGAATATTTCGTTACGTCAAACTTAAATTTGTTATTTTTATTGTAACGCTATTGATTGGCTTATATGACCGAAAACGGAATTTACAGTGCACAGTTAACCAATCAGAGCGACCTTTTCAATCAATATTAATGCTCTGAATTACCAAGGGGAACGCCGGAAGTAAATGAAACCCCAAACATCCGCTGATTCGTCCCAAGGTATCTTCGTACCTAGGGTTCACGGTTCGTAATTTTAACACGCCGGTCGGCCCGCCGGACATGTTTTTTAGGGGCCATCTGTAATTTTTCTGCGCCGATCAAGCAATGGTGCGCCCTTGGCAGAACTCTGCATCAATATAAAAAGTAACCTTTTGAAAACATTGGGTTTAACGTCTCTTTAACAGTATGTCAGTTATATCACAACAGTGTCTGCACAAGACAAGTTATAGTGCTGCATCATTGGAATGCTCATGTGGCAGACACATAGCATGAACACTATCCAGTCACATTATCCTGACACCAGGACGACCAGTCATAGTGCTCTACTGTTTTTAATGCTGAGAGCTGGCAATGGAGCTACTATCAATTTCTAACGACTTTTAGTATGTTGCGGCCGGGGATCAAACCCCTGACCTACTGCTCTGGAGTTAGATGCTCTTCTAACTGAGCTAACTGTGCTGGTTCTTCTGTAATTTAGATAAAAGTATAAACTAAATTTGCATCCATCATGCACATGATGGGAGATATATTTGATGATTGAGTGCAAAATGAATGTAAGAACATCTTGTAACAATATTGTGCACAACCCATGTTTTGCTCCTCTTGAGCATTATCTTTTTATGCCCCCGCATCGATAGATCGGGGGCATATTGTTTTACCGGTGTCCGTCTGTCTGTCTGTCCGTTCGTCTGTCTGCATAAGTTAACCTGCCAATTTTCCTATAACTCCAACCCTGATTAAGTTACAATGCTAATTATATTTGGTAGGTCTCAACAAGGCGCAACTTGGGGAAGGTCAATTCATTAAGGTCTAGGTCAAAATTTTAACCCTTTTCCCTAAACCGTTACTCAAAAACTTAACCTGCCAACTAAACATTTTCCCATAACTTCATCCCTAATTAAGTTACAATGCTAATATTTGGTATGTAGATAGGTCTCAACAAGGCACAACTTGGAAAGGCCATTTCATCAAGGTCAAAGTCAAAATTTTAACCCTTTTCCCTAAAACGTTATTCAAAAACTTAACCTGCCAACTAAACATTTTCCTATAACTTCATCCCTAATTAATTTACAATGCTAATATTTGGTATGAAGATAGGTCTCAACAAGGTGCAACTGGGGAAGGTCATTTCATCAAGGTCAAGGTCAACATTTAACCCTTTTCCCTAAAAAAAGAAAAAAAAAAAAAAAAAAACAATAAAAATCAACCGTTTCTAAAGAATTCATGTATCGGGGGCATGGTGTTTCACAATCACATCTTGTTTGCTACAGTGTTTTCAAAAGTCGACTGCTGCTTGTAAGTTCATATATGACTTAAAATACATAAATGGGTAAAAGTAACTTTAAAGTCTTTCCCCCAGAATACCCCTTTCTACATTTTTATACCCCCCTTAACTTCACTGATATAATCAGTATCAACAGAGATGTGCATATTCTATTTTGATTAGAGTCTATTGATTTCTGATGGAGTTATGGCCCTTTAGTGAAAAATCGTGTCCCCTCATTTTCTCAGCAACCATTAGAGGGATTTGATTCAAATTTTACAGAAACGCTCGGTATAAGTCAGACATGTGCATATCCTATTTTAGTTATGGTCCATTGATTTTTGATGGTTTTATGGCCCTTTAATTAAAAAAGTCCATTTTTTGTTATGGCCCTTTTGCAGATAGCACTTGTATATGGACAAGCGTTGTTGGGGTGTATTAGTCTGCTTTGCGACAATGTCTAGTTTTCAAATAGTGGAGGCCTAGGCATACTGAACCTGGAATATTCCGGTTTTGGCAGGATGTGTAGACTAAGATCAGACTGCACGTTTATGCAGGCTGACTTTAGTCTACACCTTCTGCTTGTACTTTTCCTTCCCGAATTGTTTATGAGGTTGATTTCTAAAAGAAATATTGATTTTTGAACAACAAGATCTATCAATAATCTCAGCCCTTTGATTTGACAGCAATTAAGTTAGGTAATTTATACAGCATGACAAGGGTTAAAGAAGCTGTCAGATCAGGATCTCCACTGTTACATAGAGTGTCTTAAATTAACCCTTAATATGTTTAATATTCATCTGAAACTCCACCTACTTTGCATATATAATTGGATATATTTTTAATTTGTCACAAAAATTTTGAATATCAATGCTGTAACCAGTAAAGCAAAGTCTGGACTACAATATGCTCTGAAGCAAACTGAGTAGACCCTGATCAGGCAGCTCCTACAGGTGCTGCCTGATCTGGGTCTACTCTATTTTCAAAGGCGTTAATCATCAGGTAATGGGTTACTGGTCTAGCTATACTCTTAACTGCCTTAAAAATGTTGGCATTCATTATTTGAAATATAACAGACAGAAATTTTCCTCATAAATATTAATGGTGAAAAAGTCTATTTTTCTTTAAATCTTTACTTGGCAGATAATAAGATTTGTAGCAGTGACCCCAACCCAGGAGTGATACAGGGTGACACAGCATCTTTTTCTACAAGAGCAGAAGAATCCATTCATTCCCACTCAACAGCTTCAGCAAGCTCTTCTTTACCATCAGGTATTCTGTACCAACATTTTATCCCATACAATAGATATACAAATTATTCATCTTTCCTGAAAAGCACCTAAAGTATCTGACTCAACTTAATCTAATACTTAATTTGAGCAAATAAGTAACTTATTTTTTTTTTTGTGAAACAGGGGCCAGTTTTTAGCTCACCTGAGCACAATGTCAGAATGATTGTCATTTCACAAGGATGAATGTTTAAGTTAATTTTTCCATAAACAGTAGTTTGAGAAAACTTAAGTTAACCCATTCAACTCTAGTGACACATATAAGCATCCTTTAAAAATAATGTACCTGTAGAGAAGATACTTGTTCTATCCAAACAGTGTAGACCCAAATCAGAGGGCTCCTACAGGAGCCCTCTGATCAGGGTCTGCACTGTTTGTCAATTTTGAAACATATTGAAAAAACAACCCTAAAATGCAAAACTGGACTAAACTTAATTGGAGACTTGACTTGTTCATTCGAAGTTTCAGAATTCAGTTGGTTGAGCAAGAGAAAGTTTTAAGACACAGTAACCAAATTGAAGATGTAGTTTGGCAGTGTGTTTGTTTGTTTTATAGAATTGCTTATTTATTAATAGGGAGATTTAGTGTAAAAGTTAATCAGGCTGCACACATAAACAGACTGATCTGAACATTAAGCGGCTGTAAAAAAAATAAAAAGGCCATTATGATTCTTTTAAAATTAAATTAATCTTTTATTTACAGCTACTTTGACTTCAAAGCAGGTGGCAGAAAAGGCACTGTTGCATACAAAGAACACCAAGTCAAGCCATTCTGAGTAAGTATTAGAATTTTCTATTTCAGAAACTTGGTAACCCTTTACTACTCAGAAATGGGTTTTCATGCCTCTGTAGGTTGATAACATTTGAAAACATTGTGGGAAATGGAACATTGGCTCGTAACAAGCAATTGCTCCATTTTCAACAATGTTTCCAAACAAATCAAAATCTGCATTTTCCTTTCACCTTCATAATTCTCCTTTATTAAGCTCACCTGAGCACAAAGTACTCAAGGTGAGCTTAGTGTGATCAGGCTCTGTCTGCTGCCCATCGTCCGTCGTCACCTTTTACCTTGTGTGCACTCTAGAGGCCACAATTTTGGCTCAATTGTCTTGAAACTTGGCCAGAATGTTTGTCTCATTGATATCTCGGTCAAGATTGAAATTGTGTCAAATCAGATCATAAATTAGGTCACTAGGTCAAATCTTAGAAAAACCTTGTTTGCACTCTAGAGGCCATATTTTAGGCTCAATTGTCTTGAAACTTGGTCAGAATGTTTGTCGCAATGATTTCTCGTTCAAGTTGGAAATTTGGTCAAAACATGTCATAAACTAGGTAATCTTGTGTGCACTCTAGAGGCCACATTTTTTGCCCAATTGTTTTGAAGCTTTGTTAGAATGTTTGTCCCATTAATATCTCAGTTAAGTTTAAAATCGGGTCAAATCAGTTCAAAAACTAATTTGCTAGGTAAAGTCTTTGAAAAGCAAAATTGAGCGAAAATATTGATATTCTGTATTGAATTTGGAAGTTTTGAATTAGAAGTTTTGCATTCACAACCTTTATTAAACATTGCCTCAGGTAAGCGCTTTAGGGCCAATGTCCCTCTTGTTTTATTACATTCCCTCACTGTGGATGGGTCTAAATAGCTTATGAGGTAAAGGGTTAAGATCCAAACAGCTCTTTAAACATAAAAGTTCTTGTATAAATCAGCAAGGAAGATGTCTTGTGAAAATCAACAATTGTTATTGGATAAATAATTTTCCAATTTTAATCTTTAACTGAAGGTTTGAACTATATTGCTAATTGAGTATCAGAATTCATCGTTTTAAAAATATTGTCAAAAATGTATGAATAAACAATCAAATCTAAATGTAATATTGAGACTGCCTATATGTGGTGAACCTATCCCTTTACCTCATTTGCTATATTTAGAATCATCCACAACAAAGGAATGTGACGTAAAGGATGAATAACCTGTTCCCAGATTAACAATTTTTCCAGCCTCATGGCCACGTGTCTTCACAAATGAAAAAAGTCAGGATCAGGCTCAAGATCAATTCTATATTTTTGATTTTCTTCAATATGCCCTTTGATTTTATTAATGATTTAACCACAAATTTAGACAGTCATAATAAGCAGGATGACACTGTAAAATATTAAATCTATCAGAAATTAGCATAAACAGTGTTGATCCTGATTCTTAACATCAGATCAAAACTGATCCTGATTTCATCAGGCTTAATCAAATAACTCTATTTTCGAAGGACTAATTTCTAAAATTAAATTCTCAGTGTTTGTCTGTATTCTTTTCAACAATCTTTACCAAATAGTACAAAACAAAAGTGTTTTAAAGCAATTTTGTGGAAGAAAATAAAGAAATATAAAATTTGTCTTCGGGCCTGATCCCGATTTTCGGTTTGTTTGTGACCACAGGGCCTGACTACTAAGAATATACTTTTTACCAGTATTTCATTTATGAAAATTAAGTTATGACTATATTTAATAGTAAAGGCCTAGCTCACCCAGATTTTCTCAAGTATGTAGAGCAGACCTTGATCACACAGCTCAACCAGTATCAATCTGACCCAGGTCTACTATTATTTACAGTCTTGCAGAGCTGTCAAACCCATCAACTCATTAATCAGAGAATGGGCTAATGAATGGGTTTTGCATCTGAATTATTGCAGCTTTTTAGTGCATTTGTTAGATATTAACCGACATATTAACCCTTTCTTCCGTAACCACCTTTCAGTGTCCATTTCAAGGAGAGTAGACCTTCCTAATAGGGTCTTCTCAGAGATTTTACTGTTTGTCTGAAGTATCACACGACACTGTGTTCGTTGATCCTGATAATGTTGATACACAAATGTAACATACTTTTGCAGATGCGTAAGTAGGAAGGAATTTCGTGATCTAAAAGATGAAGTTAAGCGATTGAAGAGGCGACTAAGCCAGGAGCTAGAAGCCAGGGATTCTACATGTTCACCAACTAGGGAGTCTATACCAAAGAAACCACCATCACCAGCACAAATTTCCACAATGGAAAAATGATCACCAGTTCAAAGCTCTCCGCACAGCACTGCAGGAACTTTCGATGGCTTCACACTGGATGAGCTGCGGGATTCAGTCGCACATCTTGATAAACTGTATGAGGCAGTTAAAGTGCTCATGTTGAAACTTTTTACCAGACAGTACATTCTTCCACATTCTGTGTCGTGAAAGGCACCTAACAGCAAGACTTTAAGCAAGCCTGCATTTGATTCAAGGCTATTTTCTGCTATGATTGCTGTTCTGAAGGAAAAGTTTTGTGCGAGCAACAAAGACACTACAGAAAAAGTGCAGTCTGTACAGAAATATGTGGCAAATCAACAATTAAACACAATTACCATGTTTATGATTTTAGTGTTCCCCACAGGGCTGGATTGAAATAAATCTGGGCACTTTTATTTAAAATTTGAGCCCAATGGACATTTATGTTCTTCATTTTTTAACTTTGAAAAAGAATTTCTGACATCTGTTTACCCATTCCCACACAGTGACGCTTTTAAACACCCCTCAATATGACAGCTTCTGAAAACATTGTGGATAATGAAGAGATTGCTTGTTACAAGCAATTTCTTCATTATCCACTATATTTTCTATCTGAAAAAGCAAAGGTTTTAAAGGTTTTGTCATTGATATATTTCGTCTGCACCTTCTTTGAATTTGGACCGGTATAAAATTTTATTGTGTGGGAATGGGTTAAGCAGAAAGACCAAGGGCTAAGAATAAACATGCACTTTATCAATCATTTCACCACCATTAAATTTTTTTTTAAGAAAAAAAGGGCCCATGTTGCACTTAATCTTCTTAGGGCCAACATGGTGCACCAGAAAAGGGGCATGGTAATGCACCATGCAAAATGGCTTGGGGGAAACACTCAGTTAACCTTGGTCAGTTTTCTATGATTTAACATAACATTGATTATTGAGTTTGACCATGGCCTACCATGGCTTTTTATTATGCTGGTAACATGGTCTCTTTCCATGGTCTGTAACATGGTTTACCTTGTTTTCTTTAACATGGTCTATTATGTTTTCTTTAACAAGGTCAACCATGTTTTCTTTAATATGGTCAACCATGTTTTTACCATGGTATATCATGTTAATGTTTACCATGTTAGCAGCAATTTAACAAAACATGGTAGACCATGGGTAAACGGGGTCCCTGGCCCATCATAGTTCATGTTATTTCATGAAAAACCATGATTCATTTCACCTGGGTATAATCAGCAGTTTCTTCTTTTTTTTCAATGTTTTCCCAAGCCTTTTCTTTTAGGGACGTCAAAACCAGGTCTTGTTTGGGATAGGGTTAAAGGTGTTGCAGGTTAACAATCATATCTCTTGAAAACTTACATATTTAATTAGTTACTAAAATACTTACAAAATTAGGGGGATAAGAAATAATAGATACAATAAGCTGTGATTGTGTTTGTGTGGGTGGGGGGAGTGACGTAGGTATTTTTATGCCCTGTATCAAAAGATCGAGGGCATATTGTTTTACTCGTGACTGTCTGTCAATCTGTCTGTCCAAAATTTAACAAATTTGCCTTTTCTCAAAAAGTATTGGAAATACAAAGCTGAAATTTGGTATGTAACTTCCTTTCAATGATATCTATCTGTTCCATGCAATATGACCTTCCTCAAGGTCATCTGGTAACCCTTACCAACCTTAACATGAAAACTTAACATTTAGAACAAGATGTGTTTGTGAAACACAAATGGCCGAAATGACCATTTTTCTGAAACGAAATTTCACTGAAATTTTGATGAAATTCAGTGTTAATTCTTTGAAATTTTCTGTGTAATTCATTGAAATTTCACTGAGATTTTGGTGAAATTCACTGATATTTTGCCCCTTTCTTTCACTGAGATTTCACTGATATTTCACTGATATTTCACTATATTTCACTGATATCTCACTATATTTCACTGATATTTCACTGAAATTTCAATCCATAATTTCAATTTCAACAGAACCTTGGTGAAATTTTGGTGAAATTTCACTGTAATTCACTGTTAATTCTTTGAAATTTTGGTGAAATTTCACTGAGATTTTGGTGAAACTTCAGTTTATTTTCACTGTTATATTGCCCCTTTCTTTCACTGATATTTCACTGAGATCTCAGTGAAATATCAGTGAAATTTCAATCCATATTTTCACTGGGGTGCAGTCTGAACTTTGTCTCAGCCTCCTGCCAAAACAGGAATATTTCAGGTTCAGCATGACAAGGGTTAAATATCAAACTTTATTGATTGATTGATTGAATGGGGTTTAACACCGCTTTTAACATTATTTCAGTCACATCGCAATGCCTGGAGCACCTAATGATGGATTCCTGGTATTTCTCACAACAGTACTACCACTACATCCTTTCCTAGCCTCCAGCTGCTATCCCACTTAGGTTTATGATTGGTAAGAGACAAATGTCAGAAAGAATAAGTGCCATTGCCTGGTATCTTCATAAACTTTAAATTCATCTGCAAACTCCTTTGAATTTGGACCAGTCTAAAATTTTGACATCTAAAAATTGGTTAATGTGCTTATATCTCAATCCTGAGGGGTTGTGAGTTCAGATCACATTCTTTCAGAAATGGCAGCGATCGTTTAACCCATTCCCCCACAACAGGATTTACGACTGGTCCAAATTGAAAGGAGTAACAGACGAAAATTTTAAGTTTATGAAATGTTAGATTTTTCAACTTTCTGGGTAGAAAACATTGTGTTAAGTGAAGAAATTGCTTGTTACAAGCAATTCCTTCATTTTACACATTGTTTTCCCAATGGTTTTCTTTGAAGGGCGTCAAAAAGTGTCACTGTGTGGGAATGGGTTAAGATATTTTTTTACTTATATTAGAAACAACCTTTGCACGTGTGTTCCTCACTTCCCAAAAGGTATGACACAAAAAGAATGTCCTACATACAATTGTTATGATAGATATGGAAACTCAAGTCAAAATATTTTTAAAACCAGAATTGAAAACAGAATCAACTAGAAATTGTCGCAAAGCGGACTAATACCCCCCAACAGCGCTTGTCTATGTACAAAAGCTATCTCCCAAAGGGCCATAAGAAAAAACAGACTTTTAAATTAAAGGGCCATAACTCAGTCAAAAATCAAAGGACCATAATATGATATGCACATGTCTGACTTATATCGAGTCTTTCTGTGAAACTTGAATCAAATCTGTCCAATGGTTGCTGAGAAATTGAGCGTACATGATTTTTCACCAAAGGGCCATAACTCCTTTAAGAGTCAATGGACCGTAACCAAAATGGTATGTGCACATCTCTGCTTGATACTGATTATATCAGTCAAGTTTGAATCAAATCTGTCCCATGGTTGCTGAGAAATTGAGCGGACACGAAAAAGCTACAGACAGACGGACAGACCGACAGACAAGCTGACTCCTATATACACCCAAAATATATTTTGGGCGGTAAAATTAGCTTCGTTTGACTATGTTCAAGCTAGAATTATTTCCAAGACAAGGTATGCTGAATTCTTTGTCCTACCTTTTGTGATTTTTGTACTGCCTTTTACTCAACGCATATATTGCCTATGTTACAAACGATTGCTGCAATTAGATAAAAGTGATTGCAACATGTATCATTTGTCGCTTGTTGCGAGCAGCTGGTCACTCAGGTGGAAGTTTATGGTTAAATTGGTGTGAGTTATAACAGGAAACTATCGTTACATGCACCAATTCCCTTGATTTAACTAATTAAGGGTCTCAAGCAGCCCTGTGTTGCTCCATTGGCTGAAATGTGTCCACCTACACGAAATGGTTTGTTTTCTATGATGTTCCTGATCAATTAAGAAAAACAGTTAGAAATATTCATAAACTTGAAATCACTGCCTGCAACATCTTTCTATTTCAAAATTTATTTTTTTTGTGTGTCTATTATTGGGTTAAATAGGCTCTTCCCATTTCTTATGATTTCTATTGCCTTTTTAGTAATCAACAAACTGTGCATGAACAACAAGTCTTATATCAAAATTTGACTAATTTTCAAAATAGTATTGTGTTTTCTCCCATAGACCATTAATCAAATACAATATAACAAATTCTCCAACCGTAAAAGTTTTTTTTTTCATGAATCCCAATCTTTTTATGAAATTAGGTAGACCTTGAAGCAATCAACATTTCTGCGAAAGAACAATGAAGTAAAATAATAACTTTGAGAGAAAATGATCTTTAATTTTAAAGGATTTCCTATTTGGTTGCAATGGAAACCAGAGTTCTTCATGAACAGAATTGTTTGAAGGAATCTGAAAGAGGGCCATCTAGGGCATAATCCTTTGAAGTTTTGTTTAGATCTGACCAGTAGTTTCTGAGACGATTTTTTTAAAGACTAGATGGTTGTTCTAGAACAACTTCTGTCGAGCCCGCAAAGTTATGTAGGCTCCAGACCAGCATAATTTTAGTGTTTGTCCTTGAGCTTTGACCTTGAATTTTAAGCTATCCAAAAAATTCTTTAAATGGCACATCTACTCATTATGAAGATAATTGTGCCAAGTTATTTTGAAATCCATCCATAATTGTAGGAGTATTTGTCCGGACAGACACAAGGCAATGGTTATAACTAGCTAGTCTTGGGCTTGTGGAGTTGAAAGGTGTTGAATGTGACATTCTATCAATTGGCAAAACTAAGTCTAAATAATATCAAAGGAAGATCTGACAACTCAAGAGATCATTAGTGACCAAGTTACCATGGCGATCATGAGTCATGGTGATCATGTGACCATGGTTTATCATTATATGACTGGTGATCATGGATAACTAATTGAGTTTGATAGAAAATAGATGAATCTTCGTTAACAACAATTCTGATAGAATACTGCTTGTGTGCCAATTAGGTAACCCATTCTAACCTCGTTTTCATAAATCCTCAAGATTGATTGATTGAATGGCTTTTAATGCCACTTTTAACATTATTTCAGTCATATTGCGATGCCTGGAGCACCTAACAATGGATTCCTGGTATTTCTCACTTAAGTTCTACAACTACATCCTTTCCTAGTCACCAGCTGCTATCCTACTTAAGTTTACGATTATCCACCATAAATCCTAAAGGAAAACATTGGAAAAAACATTGTTGAAAATGAATAAATTGCTTTTAATAGATTTTTTTCTAGCTCACCTGAGAACAAAGTGCTCAAGGTGAGCTATAGTAATTGCACAATGTCAGAATTCTTAAGTTTTGTATCAGGTGAGCCTTTTAGGGTCAATGTCACTCTCATTTTACAGTAAAACCCCTCTAATATGACCACTTGCGGTACTTTTTGAAAGTGGTCGTAATAGCGGGGTGGTCGTAATACTGAGGTTTGGTCGTTTGTTGTCAAGTAATTCATGTTTATTTTATTTTCGATATTTGAATATATTAATACTATACATACAAAAATGAAACTACAGCGGAGTCTTATGTCATTTTTCAAATTTACGATCTTTGACAAATTCTACTTTCCCCATTCTCCATTTGATCCATCTGATTCAGAAGTCCAACCTCAGATTATTTATTCATAAGTACAGGTTCAAAGTGTCTAACTGTCGATATCGTATCTTCTATAATGCGAATACCAAGCATCAATTACGTTGAAATCAAAATTTAATTGCTAATTAACTGTTTGGAGAACCGTAAACAAACTAATTGTAACTTCTCCGATAAGTTTTCACTTTCGAATTATTGACTCGTGTCAAAACTTGTGACACATTCAAATAACAATTAAAAATAATACGAGCTATAATTTCTAAAAGTGATCGGCCACTTTAATCATAACACCTATTATAATAAGGGTTTGATATCACATAATCAAAAATCCGATAATGTATTTACAATGTATTCATACCCAATTAGTGTCGCTCTTATCAAGTGTGAAATTCGGGTGGTCGGTCTCAATGTGTGAAGTTACTGATCGTTTTAGTGGGGTTCAAAATAGTGTATCAGCTATAGTTGGTACTGAATTTAGTGGTCGTAATTCGGAATAGTGGGGTGCCCGTTTTAGAGGGGTTCGCGACCATTTAAATAAAGAACAAAAAATTCCGTTCTGTAAAAAATCGGTCGTAATAGAGAGCTGCCTGTATTTCCGGGGTGGTTGTAAGGAGGGTTTTTACTGTAATTTCATCAAATCAGAATTTTCATCTGCAACTTCTTTTGATTTGGACCAGTCTTATATTTGGTCATCTGGTAAGGGAATTTGCTATTTAGCAACAACTTTAGAAACTCAGTATCTTATCATAGGAGCCATGGCCATAGCGCAGTGGTAGCGCATAGGACTTCTAGTCATGGGGTCCCGGCCGGGTTCAATCCTCATCTCTGGCAAATATCCTTCAAGACATTTGTTTCCAACCAATGTGTTGATAATTGTAAATCTAATTGGGATGAGCAGCTGGAGGCTCGGAAAGGATGTGGTAGTACTAGCGTGAGAAATAAGAGGAAACCCATGGTTAGGTGCTCCAGCCACCAGGATATGACTGAAATACTGTTAAAAGTGGTATTCAACTCCATTCAATCAATCATATCATAGAACCAGTGTCATGTCTAAACATGGCAATGTGATATATCTGAATTAAGATGCAAATTGCCAATTATGAGGTGTTAGTTTGCACCTACAATCAAAGATAGTAATCAAATTCAATTAACCCATTACCAGACGGCAGAATTTTAGACTGGTCAAAGTTGATTTGTTTGTTTGTTTGAATGGGGTTTTACGCCGCTTTCAACAATCTTTCAGTTATATTGCGGCGGCTGGAGCACCAAACAATGCAATCCTCGTATTTCTCACACCAGTACTACCACTACATCCCTTCCTAGCCTCCAGCTGCTATCCCACATAGGTCTACGATTATCGACCCATTGGTGAGAGACAAATAGTCGGAAAGGATGAGTGCCACCGTCGGGGATCGAACCTGGTCAAAGTTGAAAGAAGTTGCAGATGACAATTTAAAGTTTATGAACTTTAAGATTTTTTCAACTTTCTGAGTAGAAAACACTGTGTAAAATGAAGAAATTGCTTGTTACAAGGGGCATCCAAAAGCGTCATTGTGTAAGAATGGGATAAACCTGCAAGATAAAGGCATTTTATTTGCAATATATTGCATTCTGCATATTTTCTTTGAAATATATATTTTTTGAATTTTAGTATATAAATGGCTAAAATCACTCTCTGGAGGAATATGCTACCAAAAGAGTTTTTCTGAATAATGTCTTTGTAAATTCCCCATAGAGTTCCATATGGAAGTTGTAACAAAAGAGACTCAATACCAAAACTTTAAACTGGTCCGAATTAAAAGAAGTTTTAGATGACAATTTTAATTTATGAAAGTTTAGATTTGTTCAACTTTCTGGGTATTTACACATTCTCACTCAGTGACGCTTCATAGACGCCCTAACAAAAAAAGCTTTGGAAAACATTGTGTAAAATAAAGAAATTGCTATTCACAAGCTATTTCTTCATTTTGCACTATGTTTTCTATCAAGAAAGTTGAAAAAATTAAAAATTCCACATACTTTAGTTTGTCGTATGCAATTTCTTTCAATTTTGGCCAGTCTAAAATTGTGCCATATTGTGATTTGGCCTTTCAGTGCATCCATTGTATTGAATACGGTTCTATAAAGGAATTTTTTAGATAAGACATGAGTTAAAGCTTTAACTTTTTTAATGGTTTGTAAGTGGGTTAACTCATTTCCACACACTTTTAGATGCTGTCAAGCAAAACGGCTTTGGAAAACATTGCGGAAAATGCAGAAATTGTATTAATCAATTTCTTCATTATCCCTAATGTATTCTATCCAAAAATGTAAGAAATATAAAAATTCCATCTATTTAAAATTGTTATCTGCAGCTTCTTTAAATTTGGACCAGTCTAAAATTTGTTTGTGTGGGAATAGGTTATATTGATTTCGCGTATCACATGCCTTTCTCTTGGTGCCAATGTCTTGGTAATATTGTTCCAGGACTTTTTATGTTAAGCTCATTTGTTATATAGGTATTTAAGCTTTTTGAGTTTATTTTTTAGAAATATGGCTGCTGGGAGTTAACAAACACTACCCATTCAATGAGCTCCATCATACCGATCTTGATTATAGCCAGACAAGGTCAACAATACACAATCACAATGACTTATAACAACTCATGTATCCTACCTAGCCTTCAAACAATTTTTGTCTTGTATTCCAACTCGTACATGATTATTATATGAACACTACCTAGACATCTTAACAAACCAATCCACTGATTTTAAAACCATGGTTGGGTCAAGCTGGTTGGGAATAAGTCTGTTCCAGTCCTTTCATCCAAACTTGAATTCCATGTAATTTCTTCTTGATCAATTCATCATTCATCTAACTTGACTAAGCTTTCAATATGATAGACACAAGATTGCTTACCCCCTCAATTTCTCCTTTTTCTACAATATTTTTTCAATTACAAAATCACAGGGACGTAAAACCCAGGGATTGGACAGGAAAGGGTTAAACTTTACTTCAAGATCTCACCCTGTAAGGACGGGCATTGATTTCTTTCCCCCATAACAAAGAAAAGTCACTGTGTCTGCTAAAGGTCTAAAGCTGTATTTATGACATTTTGGCCACCCACCAACAATATGCATATGAAATAGGGACAATGACACGATTTAAAACTTGAAGTTTTATTACTAATGCATGTTGCATGTTTCACTCAGGAACACTGCATTCAGGCACACAAAGATAAGATAGATGTCTCGTGATACTTTGAAAGTGCATTGAAATCTTCACCACAGCATTTTGTTTTAGTCATTATCAATGCAATATCCCATTACTAAAAACGAAATTTTAGACTGGTCCAAATTCAAAGAAGTTGCAAACAACTAGCTTTTGTTGATGGAGTGTTAATTAAAATCTTTGTCTTTAGGAAGAAAACATTGTGTGTAATGAAGAAATTGCTTGTACAAGCAATTTCAAAAGTTTCATTTTTTTTTTAAGCTATTTCTTGTTGGGCGTTAAAACAGGATTTAATTGGAATGGGTTTAACAAAGAGTTCATTTTGATCAATTACAACACAACCTTGCAATTTGAGGTCCTGACTAACTAGAGTAACTAAGAGTTTTTGTATCACTCCACAGGCATGAATGCACTGGTTAAGCGAATTGTGTTTTTCATTGGTAGAAAGACCAATTAGTGTAACTAGATTCTGGAGATTTACTATCTCCCAATTTCTAAAAACTGCCTTTAGCTCAACTGGACGCATACAATAAAGACTAATTTGAAAAAATTGTTGCACAGCGAACAAATACCCCCAAACAGCGCTTGTCAATATACAAGCGCTATCCGCCAAAGGGCCTTAACAACAAGAGGCCCATGAGGGCCTGGGACGCTTTACTAGTTATCAAGTTTTCCATTAAAGGTAGGTATCAATGTTTTTTTCATGTCACAGATTTTGATTTTTCTTATTCCCTCTCCTTTACAATTTCAATACAATATTGTGAAAAGTAGTTTTGCTAAAATCAGACGTTAAATTGAATAAACAAGGGTTATTCCCTAAAAGCCTACGAAGGCTGTTAATCTATTTTTAGATCAAGCTGAGACAGTCGCGAGGAATATTGAGTCATTCAAGCGGTGCGTATAACAGTTGGAATCTGAAATCAGTTTCAATTACATCAAACTATCGTCATCAATACGTCATCAGCAGCTATTTTCGCTAGCCGGTCTTCAATTTTGTAAAGATCAGTGCA
Source organism: Fragum fragum (assembly GCA_946902895.1). Lineage (NCBI taxonomy): Eukaryota > Metazoa > Mollusca > Bivalvia > Cardiida > Cardiidae > Fragum > Fragum fragum. The sequence goes on from OX336378.1 coordinate 5,379,864, forward strand.
ATACCATCATAAAGTTTAATACGTTTATAGACACTTACCATAGTTTTGCGCTAACAATTTGGTGTGACATAATTTAGGACATTGTTTGTTTCGCTTGTCAATTTGTCATATGCAAATGAAGTCATGCGGTGTCGACAACTGAATTCCATTATATCTAAAAATAACCTGGAAGCCCGCTAAACCCTTTCTATACAACCTTAAGGCCGCCGTCATAGCGCAGTTGGTAGCGCGTCGGACTTTCAATCTCGAGGTCCCGGGTTCGATTCCCGACGGCTGCACTCATCCTTTCCGACTATTTGTCTCTCACCAATGGGTCGATAATCGTAGACCTATGTGGGATAGCAGCTGGAGGCTAGGAAAGGATGTAATGGTAGTACTGGTGTGAGAAATACCAGGATTCCATTGTTAGGTGCTCCAGCCGCCGCGATATAACTGAAAGATTGTTGAAAGCGGCGTAAAACCCCATTCAAACAAACAATCTATACAACCTTAAGAAGCCACATTAAGCCTATCAGATTAATGCGAAAATTTATCTTATCTAGGTTTTAGAAACATCGATACCTCCCTTTAAAGAAATCTGATATTTAAGGAAGTTAATTACTCAAAGAATAATGCATAAAGAAAAAACAGGACTTTATCCCCTCTATTATTTTGAGCAACGATCCTCAAGGCCCCTTTCCCCGTGTTTCATGATGGATCCACTCCATTTCAATAAGAAAGTTACCTTATGACCCTACAATCATCCTGTGAAATTTTCATCAGAATCTGACAATACTTTATCACATAAACAGGATTGTTTTGAATGAAAATCCATAAGGCCCCTTTGCCTGTCACTCAGTTTCTGATGGATCAATTTCATTCCAAAAGGAACTTTCCTTACAAACCTATAATAGTCCAGTGAAATTTAACAGACAATTTGATAATGATTGTGATCTTCATCACATACACAAGAATGTTTTGAATGATAATCTGTAGGGCCCCTTTTCCTGTGTTTTGAATGCCACAATTATTCCATGCATCTTTGAAGAGAACCCAATAAAACTGTTGACTTTATTGTGTTAACAAAGATACCAAAATCAAGTTCTCATAAGGCCCCTTTTTCCCATGATATTTCACTGTTGGTTTTATCATTCTGTGAAAGTTAAAAGTGAATCTGATGAAATATGGGGACTTCAATATGTTTACTAGAATATCTAAAAAAAAATTCATAAGACCCCTTTTTACATGATACTTGATGGATTGTACCCAGTTCTGAAAAGAACCATTTAAATTATTGTACAATCATTCTGTGAAATTTTGAAGTGAATCCAGTGAAATCAAAGGACATCATCGTGTTAACTAGAGTATTTCAGAAAATTTTTCATAAGGCCCTTTTTATGTGACATTTGTCATAATCAGATCCACTATCAAAATCAACAATTGGAATGATGGTACAATCAATCTGTGTAGTCTGTGGAATTTATTGTGTTAATGAGTTTATAGTGAAATCTTCATAGGGCCCCTTTTCCCATGATATTTAAAGAACAAACCAAATTTCATATTAATGAGGATTTTTTATTAAATTTTCAAAGTCCCCTTTTCCTGTGTTTCTTGACAGATCAAATTTCGAAAGGAACAATCCTTGTGATAGAACAATCGTTCTGTGAAAGTTTGAAGATAATCAGTTGAAAACTGTGGAATCTAGAGTGTTAAAGAAAATTTCTTAATAGTTTTTTTTTGTTTGTTTGAATGGGGTTTTACGCCGCTTTCAACAATCTTTCAGTTATATCGCGGTGGCTGGAGCACCTAACAATGGAATCCTGGTATTTCTCACACCAGTACTACCATTACATCCTTTTCTAGCTTCCAGCTGCTATCCCACATAGGTCTTCGATTATCAACCCATTGGTGAGAGACATTTGTCGGAAAGGATGAGTGCCGCCGTTGGGGATCGAACCTGGGACCTCTAGATTGATAGTCCGACCTGCTACCAACTGCGCTATGACGGCGGCTCCTCTATGAAATTAGAATCAAATCAGTCCAATGGTTGCTGAGAAATTGAGCTAACACTATTTTTCACCAAAGGGCCATTACTCCATCAGAAATCAATGGACCGTAAAAAAAAAGAGAATGCACATCTCTGCTTGATACTGATTATATCAAAGAAGTTTGAATAAAATCTGTCCAATAGTTGCCCAGAAATTGAGTGGACACGAAAAAGCTAGACAAATCAGACGGACAGACGGACCGACCGATAAGTTGACTCTTATATACCCCCAAACCTAGTTTTGGGGAGTATAACTATTTTGATTATTGCCACTATTTGAATTTCTTTGAAGATTCAGTCAGTCTCATCTTCATTATGTCCATTAAAGGGTTGATGCAGAAAAGTAAACAGCAAAATATCATTGCATTTTACAAGTTAATTAATATCAAAAGGGAGTAACGGAAAAACAGGACAGTCACACTGGCTACAAGGAACCAATCAAACTTTTCCACTTTGTTAAGTCACGCTACCAACCCATTGGCCGAGCTTGGCCCAGTAGTATGAGTGCTTGCCACAATGCAAGAGGACCTTGTTTCCACCTGTTGATCTTTATATTCCTTATTTCATTACCATACAATTCATTCATTTTCTAGGCTACTACTAAAATACGCCATAATTTTAATAGCCCATAAGTATTGCCTATACATTATCATCTTGTTTTTTACCCTAATCTTACAGTCGAAATGCAACTGTCTGTCCAATTTTTCAGTGACAACCAATTACAGTTCTTACAGCACTTTCATTAGGATTTCAATATAAACTGAATCATCTTAAATGTAGTCACTGATATCTAGAGAACTCTAACCATTTCATTATTTTACAAAAGACAATTCATTTATCATGTTAAAGTCAGATAAAATAGTAAAATGATTTCAAAAATTTCCACTTTATACCATTTATGGACGGACATAAGCCATCTCCATTTAAGCCAGTTAAAATTCTATGAAGGAATCTGACAAAGAGCAGTATTCTGGCAAGGTAGAAACAAGGTGCCAAATTGTCACAAGATACGCCCGTCACACTGCTTAATATTAACTGGGGGTTTGAATAGAACTGAGGTTATTTTGAATGAAATTTTTTTGTCAAACAAAGTATGAAAAACAACAAAGGGCAATAACTCAAAAAATAGGCATGGTAGAGTTATGGTTCTTGTACACTGCACTCCCCCTTGGTGAGATCTATACACCCATGAAATTTCATGATTCTAGCTATAATACTTTTAGAGATATACTCCGGACAAGATTCAAGTATGAAAAACAACAAAGGGCAAAACCTCAAAAAATAGGCTAGGTAGAGTTATGGTTCTTGTACACTGCACTCCAACTTGGTGAGCTCTATCCATCCATGAAATTTCATGATTCTAGCTATTATACTTTTAGAGATATACTAAGGACAAGATTCAAGTATGAAAAACAACAAAGGGCAATAACTCAAAAAATAGGCCAGGAAGAGTTATGGTTTTTGTGCACTGCACTCCCCCTTGGTGAGATCTATACACCCATGAAGTTTCATGATCCTAGCTGTAATAATATACTCCAGACAAGATTCAAGTATGAAAAACAACAAAGGGCAATAACTCAAAAAATAGGCTAGGTAGAGTTATGGTTCTTGTACACTGCACTCCAACTTGGTGAGCTCTATCCATCCATGAAGTTTCATGATTACCTTTTATACTTTTAGAGATATACTCCGGATGTGATTCAAGTATGAAAAACAACAAAGGGCAATAACTCCAAAAATAGACCAGGTAGAGTTATGGTTCTTGTACAATGCACTCCCCCTTGGTGAGCTCTATCCAATCATTAAATTTTATGATTCTAGCTATTATACTTTTAGAGATATACTCCAGACAAGATTCAAGTATGAAAAACAACAAAGGGCAATAACTAAAAAAATAGGCTAGGTAGAGTTATGGTTCTTGTACACTGCACTCCCGCTTGGTGAGATCTATACATCCATGAAATTTAATGATCCTAGCTATTATACTTTAACAGATATACTCCGGACATGATTCAAGTATGAAAAACAACAAAGGGCAATAACTCAAAAAATAGGCCAGGTAGAGTTATGGTTCTTGTACACTGCACTCCCACTTGGTGAGCTCTATCCATCCATGAAATTTAATGATCCTAGCTATTATACTTTTAGAGATATACTCCAGACAAGATTCAAGTATGAAAAACAACAAAGGGCAATAACTCAAAAAATAGGCCAGGTAGAGTTATGGTTCTTGTGCACTGCACTCCCCCTTGGTGAGATCTATACACCCATGAAGTTTCATGATCCTAGCTATTATACTTTAAGAGATATTCTCCGGACAAGATTCAAGTATGAAAAACAACAAAGGGCAATAACTCAAAAAATAGGCCAGGTAGAGTTATAGTTCTTGTGCACTGCACTCCCACTTGGTGGGATCTATACACCCATGAAGTTTCATGATCCTAGCTATTATACTTTTAGAGATATACTCCGGACAAGATTCAAGTATGAAAAACAACAAAGGGCAATAACTCAAAAAATAGGCCAGGTAGAGTTATGGTTCTTGTGCACTGCACTCCGTTTTGATGAGAAGAATATAACTGCCAAGTTTAAAGTCAATTGGACTTAAGGTGACAGAGTTATGCTCCGGTCAAAGAAGTGGACACCGCCGGACAACCGGACGCCCGGACACCACAGATGATCCCATAATATGTCCCGTCTTCGATGGGCGTATAAAAAGTAGGGGACAAATGTCTCATAGAAATTGAGGTCATTTTGGGAAAACTAGGAACACACTGTTATACTGACTGAGTATTATAATGCGGTATAAAACATAAAAAATCAGCTCCTGATTTCTTCTTTTCTAAGAATTTGATGAAATATTTTTTAGAAACTTCTAAAATCATGGGGCTTTGTACAGGCTGGCCAATGATCACGACTCGGACAGGTAGAGGAATTGACTTTTTTCCCCCAAGAGATGAACAAATCCAGTGTTGTAGTTTTGAAATATGCTCACTTTTTGAGTGAAAACATGACCCTTGTTATACTTTATTATACTTTACAGGTCATATAGGTGCCATCTGGATCATAACTAGCTGCAGTCTCTTAACCATGAATTTTGAAATTTTCTCAAAGCCCTTTTTGATTCTTTGTTAGACCATGACAAAGCAGACAACTTTTTTCATTAATGGGATTTTCTGTCCAGGCCAACAAATATTTGTCTGGTCATCATTAGAGGATTGATTTAGTCCAGAGCTTTTGAACTTTGTTGTTCTTGTAAAAAAAAACTCAGGATTGACTTTAAGTCTTCTTTTGTTTTACTATACGTCAAATCAGTCACCGATGACACCATCTTAGTAAATTAGCTCCACCCACACAAGCTTTGCTTTTTTAACCAATCAAAATTCTTTGGAAGAAACTTGTAAAGGGTCACACCAAAGGATCATCAATGTAAATATTGGTTGAAATCCATCAAGTGTTTTCAAAAAAGAAGATTTTAAAAGTTTTCTATTATGATACACCATAATGTAGCCCTACCCATTAAAGCCATGCTTTTTAGCCAATCAAAATTCTTTGAAGGAAACTGATAAAGGGTCACCCAATAATCATTCCTGTAAAATTTGGTTGAAATCAGTGCAACATTTTCTAGGGAGAAGATTTTTAAAGTACAGGACACAACACCATGACAAAAGCATCCTGGCTTTAAGCCAGTGGTACTTGGAAACTAGAAATTTTGTAGATCTTTTACTTAAATATGAAGAATAATCATAGTGAAACATGCTTAACAGAAAACAATAAAATCAAGAATTAATTTGACATTTACATAGGATGAAACACAAGATAATCGAGCGTAGGGTGGGTTTAGTTGAACTCCTTTATTATTGACAAAATAGAGCAAATTACTGACTTAAAGGATATAAATTATACTCATTAGAAAGACATAAAGCATGCTTATCTATTAAAACATCATGATTTTAAAACCTCCATAAGGAAAAATATGATGAAAATATTTTTAACCCTTTTTTTTCAACATGGATAGGGTAAGATTGGGTAAGATGATTTATGGAAATTCTCCCTTATTTTCTTGTAAAGTTACTCTGATATTTTGCATGAGGAAAGATTAGGGTATCAGTATTAAAATATTTGAAAATTAGCAAAATTTCATTATGAAATTCAGAAAAAAGTTCACTGAAAATCAATCAACAAGTAACTTTATTCAGCTTTGACATGGGCTGCTACCATAGCACAGATGGTAGCACTTTTGACTCTGATATTTTGCATGAGGAAAGATTAGGGTATTAGTATTAAAATATTTGAAAATTAGCAAAATTTCATTATGAAATTCAGAAAAAAGTTCACTGAAAATCAATCAACAAGTAACTTTATTCAGCTTTGACATGGGCTGCTACCATAGCACAGATGGTAGCACTTTTGACTCTGATATTTTGCATGAGGAAAGATTAGGGTATTAGTATTAAAATATTTGAAAATTAGCAAAATTTCATTATGAAATTCAGAAAAAAGTTCACTGAAAGTCAATCAACAAGTAACTTTATTCAGCTTTGACATGGGCTGCTACCATAGCACAGATGGTAGCACTTTTAACCCATTCCAACTCAATCCCTCCTTTTTACGCCCCTCAAGAAAAATGCTTTGGAAAACATTGTGGAAAATGAAGAAATTGCTTGTATCAAGCAATTTCTTCATTATCCACAATGTTTTCTATCCAAAAAGACGAAAAAATTCGAAATTCCATCAACTTAAAATTGTCGTCTGCAGCTTCTTTCAATTTGGACCAGTCTAAAATTTTGCTGTGTTGGAATGGGTTAACTCTAAATCATAAGGTCTAGGGTTTGATCCGATGTTGTTGCAAATATCCTTTCCAACATTTGTGTCCCACACAATTGAAATTCCTATAAAATAAGGAAAGATTCAAGTAAACAGGAGTGCCATTGGCCCTGACACCTGAGTAGGTAGCAACCAATGGCCTAAATGCACAAGTTACCGCTTTTATTTATCCAAGGTGAGACTATACTTATCTAAATTCTGTTTTAATCCTTTCCCGTTTTTAAATATTTAAGACTGGTTCAAGTTAAAAGGTATTGCAGACGAAAATTTAAAGTGGATTTAAATTGAAAAAAACAATTCTGTAGGGTAAGAAATATTGTGGTAAAAGAAGAAATTGATTGTTACAAGCAAGTTCTTCTTTTCCCACAAGATATTATCAAGTACAAAATCATAGGGACGAACAAACAAGGGATTGTACGGGAAAGGGTTAAAATAATGGTGACATAACATCTTATGTTGATTGATTGAATTGAGTTAAGGCCATTTCTAACAATACTCCAGTCATATCATAGTGGCTGGAGCACCTAACCTAGGGAATTATTAACCCATTCCCACTTAGTGACGCTTTTGGACGCCCCTTAAGAAACACACTTAGGAAAACATTGTGGAAATTGAAGAAATTGCTTGTAACAAGCAATTTCTTTATTTTTCACAATGTTTTCTACCCAGAAAATTGAAAAAAATTAAAATTTCATAACATATGGATTGTGGTCTGTAACTCCTTTGAATTTGGACCAGTCTAAAATATTATCATCTGGTAGTGGGTTAAAGGTATGCAGTGTGATGATGACTGCAGAGTACAAATTAACTTGTACAGAAATTATTTTACAAAAGCCAAAAGTCATTTAAGTTCTGCATCAGCTTTGGAATTTTAACAACGCAAAGATGGGCAATGAGAAATTCTGGAACACAGCATCAAAGTCACAATAAATTTTTAAATCTCTGATAATTTGATTGATGCAGCATCTCATATCATTGTTATTTGTATATATGCATTATAGAAAGATAAACAAAATTGATCAACCTGTTTCAAAATTGGCAGAAAGTATCTTTTGCACTATTTTAGGGGATGGGCGTTTACTAGAATTTGGGTGATTATTAGAAAACATATGGTACCTTACTAGAAATAAGCCAAGGCCATCATTGCATGAAAAAGCTTTTCATTTAACAAATTCATTATAAGATGGGTTCAATGGTCATAACTTGTTGGGTTTCAATTCAAAAGGACCCATTAACATCTAATGAGCTCTAAAATAATTCATTCCAAAATAGCTTTGTGTCGTCAAAATGTCGACTTCCCTATAAAATTGCAAACATATAACATTTGGTGCTGCAGTATTTGCAAGTAGGGCATTCTTCCTTGTTCATACAAAATATAGAGGATATTGACTGTCATTCCGTGGCATATCGAATTTATCCAACAATTAATCTATAAACATTTAACAAGAGTACCATAGACATGATAGACGTTGCCACATGATTGCTCTTTTAATAAAACCTTTGTTATACTACAGCCGGAATATACCTTTTTTGGCAGGAAGCATAGACACAGATCAGCCTGCACATACATGCAGTCTGATCTTAATCTACACCTCCTGTTTTTCTCTTTTAATAGTTGATTATAAAAATCAATTTTCAAAAGAATTATTGCCTCAAAATCAAGCCATTCAGTGTTTTCATCCCTTTGATTTTAAAGCAATGGGCCAATACCAATATAAGGAGTTACTCTGCTTGACCAGTTACTTCCCTTGTTCTCTAGGAAGTTTCTGTCTATATTTGCACACTATAAGAATACCTTTAAAACAAAAGGGCCGTTGGCCCTAGGGTGCTCACCTGAGAAAAAGGCTCTTTTTCTTTCAACAGTCTTATTTCCTGTTAAGGTTAGAATTATGATACAAGTGGGCCATACTTTATCCAAAAGTCTTAATTACAAATTTCAAGGCTTTAGGGCAAATTTGAAATAAAGAGAAAAACTGAACTGATGCTTCATGCATATAACCCCTGGGGCTCCGCCCTGTGGACCAGAGAATTATGATTTTAGCTATTTTGAAAGAGGTCAATATACTGATGCTTCATGCAAAATCTAGGTTTTTCACCTTCTGGGTCAGGAGGAGAAGATTTTTAAATATGATTTTAAAATTTCACTTTTGTTGCCATGGCAACCAGAGCTTTTTTTACAGATTTCAATTCTTTTAGCTATTTTCAAAGGAGACCTACCTAAGGAACATTTCTGCCAAATTTAGTTCAAATAGGCCAAGTGGTATGGGAGGAGATGTCATTTAAAGAAAGCGTTTATGGACAACGCACAAAGGATGCTGGACAAAAGGTGATCACAAAAGCTCACTTGAGCACTTTGTGCTCAGGTGAGCCAATAAGTTGTTTTCATTTTATCAATCTTATTGAAACTTTTCCACTATATTCTTGAAATAGTTAAAGTTCCATGGTCAATTTATTTGAAAGCTAAACTAGAGGCACTTGAGCACCTGTATCACTCCACATACCTGAATCTATTGATTAACCAATTCCAAGTCGATCCAGCTTTTTTCATGACCCCCAGAAAAGGTATGAAAAAGATTATGGAAAATGAAAAATTGCTTAACCTGCTTTTTTGATGCCCTACTACAAAACAGCTTGGGAAAACATCATGGAATATGAAGAAATCTTTATTATTATCATTATTATTATTATAAATTGCTTGTTTCTATAGAGAAAGACGAGTTTTAAAATTCAATTAACTTACAGCTTTTTTTAACAATTTTGGATAAGTCTGAAAGTCTTGGAATGGGTTAAAGCAAATCTACATAGGACCTTATCAGTCACCTGAGTTCAAAACAAATAAAAGTACACCAGATTCTGCTACATACTAAGTATCAAAGCTCTTAGCCTTTTAGTTTGGGAGAAGATTTTTAAAAGTTTTCACTAAAAAAGCCGATGTTAAACTTCGGACATCTTGGAACGGGCTAATTCTGAACCTGGGGCCATAATTTATACAATCTTGATGGAGGTCCATCAGGTGATGCTGCATACAAAATTAAAGCTCTAGGACCTTCTGTTTGGGAGAAGAAGAGTTTTAAATTTTCACTATATAAGCCCTATGTAAAATTCTTGACGTCTTGGAATGGGCTAATTATGACCCTAGGGCCATAATTCATACAATATTGATAGAGATCCACCAGATGATGCTACATACCAAATATCAAGGCCTATCTGTTTGAGAGAAGAAGTTTTTTTTAAAATTTTCACTATATAAGTCTATGTTAAATTTGTGACATCCACAATGGGCTAACTTCAATCCATAGGCAATAATTTGTACAATCTTGATAGAGGTCCACCAAATGATTCTACATACCAAATATCAAAGTTCTAGGCCCTCCTGTTTGGGAGATGATTTTTTAAAACAAGAGGCCCAGTGGGCCTAAACGGTCACCTGAGTAAAAGAGCATCAAGACAAGTGATTTTGTTTGAAAGAATTAGAAAAAGGTCCACCAAAGGAACATTCATGTGAAATTTGATTAGAATCTATCTAGTAGTTTTAAAGAATTTTGCAATCAAAATTTCTGTTAGAAATTAATTTTGTTTCCATAGCTACCAGAGTTCATGGAACAAAATTATTTTTAGCAGTTTGGAAGAGGATTGTGCAAGGAACACCCCTGTTAAGTTTGGTTAAAAATTGGCCCAGTATTTTTCAAGATATAGTTGTTTAAAGAAAAGTTTAGGCATGCACAGATGCAAGATGGACACAGGACCATGACAATAGCCCCGCTGGCCTTTGGTTAGTGTAGCTGAAAATGTGGACTTTAATGTGTAAACAAGAGAAATATCCATGTGATGATACTACATACGAAATATCAAAGCTCCATCATCTTCAGAGTTAGTTTCAAATGATGGCATACTTTTGAGCCCTGTACCATAATTTAAAAAATCTGTCTAGGAGTCTTCTAGATGATGGTTGCTACGGACAAAATATAAAAACTCTAAGCCAAGCTGCCCAGTGGTTCTTGAGAAAACGATAAAAAATGTTTAAAAGTTAACGGACGACGGACAAACAATGATTGCTATAGGTCACCATGACCATTCAGTGGTGACCTAAAAATATGAATTTCTTAACATGATGAACTTTGAACCCTGGGTGTGGCCCCATACATGACCCCAGGGACATGAATTTCACAATTTATAATATACCTGTCTTAGTTGTCATGCACACAGAATATATAAGCTCTGGCATTAACGGTTTATTAGAAGAAGATTTTTAAAGAAGTACCAAAAATTACCCCTTTTTGCCCCCTATTTGGGCCCCTTTGACCCCCAGAACCCCTATTTTCACAAACTTGAATTGGCATCCTCCAATGATGCTTTCTACCAAGTCTGGTTGAAATCCCCCCAGTAGTTCTTGAGAAGAAGATGAAATATTTAAAAGTTACCAAAAATGACCCCCTTTGCGGACACAAAAAAGCTTCAGAAATGTAACAAATATTGACTTTTTTTAAATTAAAGGGCCATAACCCCATCAAAAATCAATGGACCATAACCAAAACAGGATATGCACTTGTCTGACTTATACCAAGTGTTTCTGTGAAATTTGAATCAAATCTGTCCAATGGTTGCAAAGGAATTGAGCTGACATAAAAAGCTACAAAAATGTAACAAATATATGACTTTTTTTTTAATTAAAGAGCCATAACTCCATCAAAAAACAATGGATCATAGCCAAATTAGGATATCCACTTGTCTGACTTATACCAAGTGTTTCTGTGAAATTTGAATATACACATCTCTGCTTGATGCTGATTATATCAGTGAAGTTTGAATAAAATCTGTCCAAAAGTTGCAAAGAAATTCAGCGGACACAAAAAAACTAAAAAAATGTAACATATAATTGACTTTTTTTTAATTTAAGGGCCATAACTCCATCAAAAAACAATGGACCATAATCAATATAGGGTATGCAATTTTCTGACTTATACCAATTGTTTCTGTGAAATTTGAATCAAATCCGTAAAATGGTTGCTAAGAAATTCAGCAAACATGATTTTTCATCAAAGTAGCCAAAATAGAATATGCACATCTCTGCTTGATGCTGATTTTATCAGTGAAGTTTAAATAAAATCTGTCCAAAAGTTGCTGAGAAATTAAGGAGACACAAAAAAGCAACAAAAATGTAACAAATAATTGACATTTTCTTAATTAAAGGGCCATAACTCCATCAAAAAACAATGGACCATAACCAAAATAGGATATGCACTTGTCTGACTTATACCAAGTGTTTCTTTGAAATTTGAATCAAATCCCTCCAATGGTTGCTAAGAAATTGAGTGGACATGATTTTTCATCAAAGGGCCATAACTCCGTCAAAAATCAATGGAACGTATGCGAAATAGGATATGCACATCTCTGCTTGATGCTGATTATATCAGTGAAGTTTGAATAAAATCCGTCCAAAAGTTGCCGAGAAATTGAGCAGACACAAAAAAGATACAAAAATGTAACAAATAATTGACTTTTTTTTTAATTAAAGGGCCATAACTCCATCAAAAATCAAATCCAAAATAGAAAATGCACTTGTCTGACTTATACCAAGTGTTTCTGTGATTTTGAATCAAATCCCTCCAATGGTTGCTAAGAAATTGAGTGGACATGATTTTTCATCAAAGGTCCATAAAGAATATGCACATCTCTGCTTGATACTGATTATATCAGTGAAGTTTGAATAAAATCTGTGCAATATTTGCTGAGAAAATGAGTGGACACTTAAGAGCTACAGACAGACAGAAATAGTTTGGGGGGATTTAATTATCCCCACCCCCATTAAAGCCACATTTTTCATCTGATCTTAATTCTTTGAAGGAATCTGATAAAGGGTCACCCAGCATTCCTGTAAAATTTGGTTGAAATCCATCAACTGGTTTCTGAGAAGATTTTTAAAGCTTTCATCATATTTGGAATTTAGCTCAGCCCGTTAAAGCCATGTTTTCATCCAATTAAAATTCTTTGAAGGAATCTAATGAAGGGTCATCCAAGGATCATTTCTGTGAAATTTAGATGAACTCTGTGTAGTACTTTCTGAGGAGAAAATTTTCAAAGTTAACTTTTCTGATGGACCCACGCATGACAGACACAATGCCATGGAAGTAGCTCGCTGGCTTGCAACCAGGAGCTAATGAAAAAATTGCATGTGATTCATTTAAAAAATCTAAAATTTCATTAACTTTACATAGTTGTCTGCAACTTCTTTCAATTTGGACCAGTCTAAAATTCCGCTGACTGGTGATGGGTTAAGTCCCTTTTTTCTACGAACCTATTAGGAGAAGATTTTTGAAGTTTTTGTACTAATGTTTCAAGCAAAATCTCAAGTATCTAAGAGGTCTACTGGATCAGAAAAAGAAGACTTTTTATTTTAACCCTTGTCATGCTGAAATAAGTACCATCTACGGAATGTCATTGAAATCAAAGGGCTAAAAGTACTGAGAAAACCAATGGCAGGTTAACATTCAGTTTGAAAATTTATCCTGAGTTGTTAAAAGGGACAAGCAGGTGGTGTAAACCAAGATCAGACTGCACATATGTGCAGTCTGATCTCTGTCTTTGCCTCCTGCAATAGAGGGAATATTCCAGGTTCAGCATGACAAGGGTAACATATATCTTTGTTTGCCATGGCAGCCCAATTTTTTTTACATACTTTTAAAGAGGCTAACCAAGGTAACTTTTACACCAAATTTTGGTCAAATTGGCCCATTGGTTTGAGAGAAAATGTCATTTACTGTAATTGACAATTGTTGATCAACACCACAAAATGAACACAAGCTAGGCTTACGGTTATCAATATCTCATTTGAGCACTTTGTGAGCTTAAATCAGTCATCTAAGGTTTAAGCTCATATGCATTTATATAACACTAGTGTTGTAGCACCCATTTGATATCAAAAGAATTTAACAGGTTTATTTCACTCTACATTAGATTTATCATTTCAAGTGCAAAATTCTCTCAAAGCAACCACACGTCCTGCGAATAAGAATTGTGACAAAAAAAGCAGAGTTGGAAAAATGGCATAATTCATATAAAATGGATTTATAGTTATACCCCTTGATGATCTATAATGCTCTTTTGATAGTGAAAATATATTTATTGAAATCAATCCATTTAAATATAAAAGATGACAACAACAGGACACTTGTATACTGAAATACTTCTTGTTTTTTTCCTAGAAAATAACCAAGCTGAAAATGGCAGCAAAGTTGACACTGACAAAATAAAAACTAGTATTCTTTAGAGGGTAAATTTCCAAATAGTCATAGATGCAAATGAAAAAAATGCATGAATGTATGAATTTGAATGAAATGTGCCTAGAAATAGGTATCAGTTACAGCATGTCAAAGAATTGAGGCATTTTGTTGGCAATACAAAAAGAAAACCTTTGAACAGAAAAGCCTAAGTGCTTCTGATTTCTAACTTGTTAAGATAATAACTGATGCATTGATAAAACTTAAATAGGAAAATGTTGAAATATATTAAGATCTTGATCAATGAGTGTAAAATAATTAATACAAGAGGACCATGATGGTCCTAAATCGCTCCTCTGAGCATGATGGTTCATGGCTTTATGATATATACAAAATAGCAAAGCCCTAATTATTTTGGAGAAGATGTTTAAGGATTTTCTCTTTTAATCCAAGGTATATTGTTAATCCCACCATATAGCGCTAATTTCCTGAATATGGTAATGCTTTGAAGTATAGACATCTATACATACCAAATACCAAAGATCTAGGCAAAATGGTTTAGGAGAAGAAGGTTTTAAAAGATATCATTCTTAATTCCTATCTAAAATTAGGGATCACACAGAAAAGGGCTAATTTTCAGAATATGGTAATGCTTTGAAGTATTTTGGTAGAGGGTCAATAGTTAATGATAATGTACCAAATATAAAAGCTCTAGGTCTTATTGTTTCGGAGAAGAAGATTTTCATAGATTTCCTTCTTTATTCCTTTGTAAAATCAGGGATTGTACAGAAAGGGCTAATTTTCAGAGTACAGTAATTCTTTGATTATTTTGGGACAGAGTCAATACGTGATGATACATACCAAATAAAAGCTCGAAGCCTTATTGTTATGGTGAAGAAGACATTCAAAGATTCCCTTGTTTACTCCTTTGTAAAATCAGGGATTGCACAGAACAGGGCTAATTTTCAGAATACAGTAATTCTTTGGGTATTTTGGTAGAGGATAAATAGATGATCATACATATCAAATATAGAAGCCCTTGGCCTTATGGTTTGGGAGAAGAAGATTTTCAACGATTTCCTTCTTTATTCCTTTTAAGACTCAGGGATGGCATAGAAAAGGGCAAAATTTCAGAATACGGTAAATATTTTGGTAGAGGGTCAATAGGCGATGATACATACCAAATATCAAAGCACTAGGCCTTATTGTTTTGGAGAAGATTTTCAAAGATTTCCTTCTTTATTCCTTTGTAAAATCAGAGATTGCACAGAAAAGGGCTCATTTTCAGAATACAGTAATTCTTTGAAGTATTTTGGTAGAGGGACAATAAGTGATGATATGAATCAAATATCAAAGCTCTTGGCCTTATGGTTTGGGAGATGAAAATTTTCAAAGATTTCCTTCGTAAAATCAGGGATTGCACAGAAAAGGGTTAATTTTAAGAGTACAGTTACATACTTTGAAGTATTTTTGTAGAGGGTCAATAGGTGATGATATGTACTGAATATCAAAGCACTAGGCCTCATGGTTTAGGTGGAGATGATTTTTCTATAATTGTTTACGGACAGACAGACGGATGCCGGACAATTACGGATCACAATAGCTACGTTGTGCTCAGGTGAGCTAAAAGGGCTGCCATTTTAACTCCGGGCTGCCATCTTAGAAACATGAACTCGTAGAAAGCTCAGCTACGAATCTGTCCAAGGTATCTATATCTATAAATACAAATTTTTGATGAGCTCGGCTATAATATGGAGGTCAATGAGGAAAACTGTTTGCTTCAGTGGAAGATTTATTTATCTTTGATTGTGTGAGCAACAAAAGCTATATTCTGTGCTCTTATTACTCACAAACCAAGGGTAATGCTTACATGTAAAACAATCAACTACATGTATTACCACTAGTATTTAGTACTAGATTTTTTCAGTAAAAATAGGTCTACGGAAATTGATGAACTCTTATTATTTTCAAAAGAAAACTATGAAATTCTTAGCAGATTTGCATTATTGTTAGGAGCATATTTAGTAGTTGGCATTTGTTAAAGATATGTTGTTCAAGGCATTATAGTTAATTACCTTCATTAAAAGAGATATAAAAGCTGTTATTGTTTGTGTCTATTTGCGTCAATTTGAATTTTAAAAACTAGAGGCGCTTGAGTGCCCGTATTGCTCCACAGGCCTGAATATACCAAATAAGCCAATGTTTTCAGGAATTCAATATAAGCTGAATCATCTTTGCCATATCAGGAAAATAAACCTAGTCACTGGAATCTTTGATATAGTTGTGGAAGTATTTCAAATTTTTCCTTGTTTTTAGCTTGACTATTTGAAGAATAGGGGGACTAGTCACCCGGGTGTTGGCATAATGGTTTGGTTAAACCTTATGTGCAAGTGTCATATCTCCATTTCAACTAGTGCTATTGCTCTGAAACTTTGCACATGCCTTTGTGACAATAATAACACCCTCTAGACAAAGTTTCATTTCTCTGACATTCATTTTAGTGAAATTTTAACCCTTTTCAGACTTGGAAATTCTTGGTTAAACCTTATGCTTTACTTATGCTATTGCTTTGAAACGCTGCACATCCTTTTGTGACCATCATATCATCTTCTAGGCAAAGATTCATTACAATAACATTTATTATAGTGGAGTTTTAACCCTTTTTGAACTTAGAATTTTTGGTTAAACTGTGTGTGCAACTGTCATATATCATTAATACCTCTCTTTCTACCAATGCTATTGCTTTGAAACTTTGCAACATGTTTTTGTGACAATGATATTACCCTCTAGACAAAGTTTCTTTTCTCTGACATTCATTTTTGTGAAATTTTAACCCTTTTCAGACTTGGAAATTCTTGGTTAAACCTTATATGCAACTGTCATATGTCTTTAATATCTCTCATTCTACTAATGCTATTGCTTTGAAACTTTTCACATGCTTTTGTAACCATCATATCATCTTCTAGGCAAGGATTCATTACAATTACATTTATTATAGTGGAGTTTTGGTCCTAGAATTTTTTGGTTTAACCCTTGACATGCTGAATAAAAATTCTGTTTAGAATTGCACCAAAATCAAAGGACTTTGCACATCCTTTTGTGACCATCTTATCATCTAGGCATTCTCCTTTGACTTAAAATTTATTTGAAAGATCTTTTATCTATTACTAGTACTTAGGTATTATGTCTTACGTTTACATTGACTTACTGTTACTATACAGCATTAAGAATAGTCAGGCATTGCTGTCCTCTGACAGCTCTTGTTTACAAAAGTAAAGCTTTGAAAAATTCATTTACTAAAGATAGATGAAACAAGATATGTTTGTGAAACACCATGCCCCTGAAACAGGAATTCTTTAGAAACAGGTGATTCTTATTTTTTTTCTTTGTTTTAGGGAAAAGGGTTAAAATTTTGACCTTGACCTTGATGAAATGACCTTCCCCAGTTGCGCCTTGTTGAGACCTATTTACATACCAAATATTATCTTTGTAACTTAATCAGGGTTGAATTTATAGGAAAATGTTTAGTTGGCAGGTTATTTTTTAGTTTTGCAGACAGACAGACAGACGGACACCGGTAAAACAATATGCCCCCGATCTATTGATGCAGGGGTATAAAAATATGAACCCATATTTTTTAAATATTTTCACTATTTACCATATATGGAAATAAACCATAAAAGCAATATTTTTAAACCAAAAATAATTAGATAAAGGAATCTGACCAGAGTCATCTAAGAATTATTCCTGTGAAATGTGGTTGAAGATTCTCAAAGTTCAAAGTTTTCAGTATATATTTTCAGTATGTATGGAAATTAGCCCTGCCCACAAAAGCCTTGTTTTTCATTTGATAAAGGGACACCCAAGGATATTTTCTGTGAAATTTGGTTGAATTCTGTTCATTACTTTCTGAGGAGAAGTAATTGTTTGCAGATGGACAGATGAACAACCGGACAGCCTGACACACTACGGATTCCAACCAATGAAACAGCCATCTCGCTTTCATCTATTTGAGCTTATGATGATGCTTAGCCTGCTATGATCTGTAAGTAATGCACTTTGCTCTAAGCCTAGGATTTTGAGCTATCATGTCACAGTTAGATATTTGCTGTGATACTGATCCAAAGTTTGAGTTTGTATTTCCCTATTTTAATCTTGTTGTAGATCTCTGTGTCCAAATACTCCACTTCTCCATAAGTTCTACACCATCTTATTCCACATTTTCATTTTGGATTTTTTCTGCATATATTTATACCCTTGGCAAAAGTCTGCAGAGAGATAGCCAAAATCTGCAATATTTGCAGGAAATCTATTTGAAGGGTATTGACAATTCCAAATGTTTGTACTACCAACCTATTCACTCCTAGGTAAAAGTGGTTATGTAAAAAACCCAAGTTCTCACAGCTTCAATGAAAAGCAATCAATTTTGTTTGACATTCTAATTGAAAATTAATTAAACAATATCTCGTCTTACAGTTGCCTGCATGAACTATCTGATGGATGATAGTAAACTGAAACTCATGCAACTTTATATGAAAATTGAGCTTGATCATGCAATATATTATTGTCTTTTGCCTTCTACAATCAAGAGATGGAAAATATGAAGAATTATCGCAACAACCGACTGACTGTGGATGTCAATCTATTATCATTGACGTCCAATCAAATCTTTCAAATAGACCGGAAGTGAATTTTGGAGAGCATTTATGGGAAGAATTTTTGTTGGTTTGGCAAGTTCAAACGTAGTAACTACATCTTATTCAAGCTGTAGTTACGACGCTTAGGTCACCAACCAACAATTTTACTATTTGTTACATGGTTCTGGCAATAAATTTTGCAAAAATTATGCTGTTTTATATTGTAGCCAAGAATCAGTGGGCGTTGACAGCAATTTGTCATTTCCTCCATTTGAAGAAGAGGATTAATCAAACCGGTCCAAATTGAAAGAAGTTACAGACGACAACTTCTAGTTGATAAATTTTTGGGGGTAGAAAACATTGTTGATAATGAAGGAATTGCTTGGAACAAGCAATTTCTTCATTTTCAGCAATGTTTTCATGGAGGTATGAACCGAAAAACCTAATTACACTTATGTATGAATGCGCTTCAGGTATTCATACACTGTGATAAGTTTTTTCTGTTCATACCTCAATAAAAACAAAAAATATTCTCTCCATCTCTTTAGTGAACTCAATCTTTGGCCTAATTAATTGTGACATAGCCTAATGGCACAATCTTAGATCATAGACATCTAATGCTAAAGTGTAGAGAATATGTGTGCGTAATCCGACATTATAAATTTTGTGAATTCTTCTTTTGAGGCATTGTCAGTGCATTAACATTTGCAATTCAGAATAATAGTTTATGAAATAAAATAATATGGAAGGTTTTTTTGTTTGTATGGGGTTTAATGCTGCTCTGAACAATCTTCCAGTTATATATCATGGTAAAATTCCATTATTCATGTGTTTCCTGGGTATCACAAGTGCCTCTGAAATATCCCAAGGACATACACACATTACCAGTACTGTGCAGGAATCAAACTGATAGCTCTAAGATCCTATCAACTCAGCCATGAAAGACCACTTCAACCCATTCCCACACAGTGACACTTTTTGACACCCCCCAAGAAAACAATAAGAAAAATATTGTGCGAACAAGCAATTTCTTAATTTAACACAATATTTTCTACCCTGGAAGTTGAAAAAATCTAAAATTCCATGAACTTTAAAATGTTGTCTCCAACTCCTTTTAATTTGGACGAGTCTTAAATTTTGCCGTCTAGTAATGGGTTAAAAAGAGTTAGCTTGTACAATAATACACTAGAAGGCAAAATGTTAGGTAAATTTTTGAATATGCAAAATCACCAAAAAAATTCCCACAAAAGGTACAAGTGCAATCATGTATATTTAGGCATTCAGAAATTTCTGTCCTTCAATAATAGGTGTTGTTGATTGCAAGAAGTTACAAGTCCAACCAAGTAACTAACAGATCTCCTGTCTGTCCCACTCGATTCGCTGCCATACCAACTGTCTCCTACAGGAAGTTCTACACAATAGTGGAGTTGTTTTTAAAAAATTTTGCCTTATATATAAGTAACAAAAAAAAAGTTAAGTGGTTGGCTGGCAACCTAAAGGACATAAGCTGTAGTTACAACATTTAGTTACCAAACCAACTCAAATGCTTCACAAAAATGTCGTCTAATATCAAAGTTCACTTTCGGTCTAATTTAATGATTTGATTGGTAGATTGATTCTTGGATTGACAGCTGTTAGTGGTCAACTATTTACCCTCAGGACTTTCAGACCTTTCATAATAGAGGTGTTGTTGATTACTACAGGAGAGGCCGTAATGGCCAGCGCAGGTGATGCAGAATCTGCAATTATTGAAACTATTCAAAAAGTTAGAATATCTGTCAACAAGTTTTCTAAATCCTGTTAATCTAGGAAAAATGACAAGGCAAAAAGTTTGGACATTTTTTCATGAAATATGAGTTTTTAAATAAAAATTAGGTTTGCAAGCCTATAGAAATTGTAAGATTAAACGGCATAGAAATGTCCATCCTTAAAGGTTACTATGATAAGCTCTCTTCATAACTAATTCCACTCTCTTCTGTCATTTCAAAAGTATCAAATTAAAGTCATAAAATTTTTTATGAGAATGCAGAAAAAGAGGTTTGTGTTGTCCTATAACCTTCAGTAAAAACATAACTTCCAGAATTGTCTGTGAAACGCTAATGCCACCCTTAAAAGCAAAAGGTTTAAAGTTTGACCCTGGCATTTGACTTTGATACCAAAAGATGTCCTTGAACTTGTCATAAGCAGATCTGCAATGAGAGGTTTCTCCATTCCAAATATCTACAGTGTACCTTTAAAAGTTTTGAGATTAAATGTTTGCAGATTAACCCTTGTCATGCTGAACCCAGAATATTCCTGTTTTAGCAGGAAGAATAGACAAAGATCAGCCTGCATATATGTGCAGTCTGATCTATGTCTACACCTCCTGATTGTCTCTTTTAAACCATAATTGGTCATACAATAAATTTTCAAGGCACATATTTAGTCACAATGGGTGCATCTAGTGTCGTCAGCCCTTTGAATTTGATGCAATTCTGTAGAGGACTTTATTCAGCATGTCAAGGGTTAACCCTTGTTTTGCAAAACCATTGTTCCAGTATCTAACTAGAGCTGTCGCCCTCAAGGGCTGACGAGAATACCCCCCACACCGCTAAAAAGGCTTTTCTATGAAGGAGTGGAATTTGAAGCTGTTTAATCACATGCATGTCATGGTGGATAAACATTGCCAACCCTCCACCTCTTTCTGATTTTGTGTTTGTTGCTAGAGTTGACTGATTAGGAAAGGTTGGTCAATATGAGCCTATGTTAAAGAAAACTGTGTGAGGAGATGATGACACAAAATTATATCCACGTAAAGTCAATATGAGCCTATGTTAAATTTTTGACCCCTGGGGGGCGGGGTCAAATTTGACCTCAGGAAATAAACCGTTCGATATTTTGTAAAGGTCAACAAGATGTTGTTACTTACCAAATTTGGTAACTCCCCTTATGGTTACTGAGTTTTGCAATTTTAAATTTTGACTACTCCCCCCCCCCCCATTAAAAAGTTCAAAATGGCATAACTCTGAAACTAACGACTGGATCAAGATGAAAATTGCAGGTGCGCAACTTCATATGATAGGAAACAACCTGATAAAATTTCAGCAAAATTGGTCAAAAAATGTGGGAGGAGAAGAGGACACAAAATTACTTCCCCCCCCCCCATTAAAAAGTTCAAAATGGCATAATTCTGAAACTAATGACTGGATCAAGATGAAAATTGCAGGTGCACAACTTCATATGATAGGAAACAACCTGATAAAATTTCAGCAAAATTGGTCAAAAAATGTGGGAGGAGAAGAGGACACAAAATTATGTCCACGGACGGACGGACAGAAGGACGGACGGACTGACGGACAACCTGATTCCAGTACACCCCCCCATAACTTCGTTGTGGGGGGTATAATTAGGAGTTATAGATTAACCCTTGTCATGCTGAACCCGGAATATTCCGGTTTTGGCAGGAGGTGTAGACTAAGATCAGACTGCACTTATGTGCAGGCTGATCTTAGTCAACACCTCCTGTTTGTACTTTTTATGCCAGAATTGTTTATGAAGTTGATTTCTAAAAGAAATATTGATTTTTTTACAATAAGTTCTATCAGTGTTTTCAGCCCTTTGATTTGACAGCATTTCAATAAGGTAATTTATACAGCATGACAAGGGTTAACATGTGTAGTCTGACTACCCCACCTGTTTGCACTTCTTAAATAGAATTTATCTAAACAATAATTTTTGTTATAGAAAGAATAGCACTAAATGTGGATGCCAATGCCTGGCTGTTCAAATACAAGATAGTGGGTAAAACTTCCAAAACAGGGGCATAATTCATTCAAAACTACATTTAGAGTTATCCCCCTTGTTGATAGAGATTGCTCTTTTGATACTGAACGATGTATTCCGAGTTTAAAGTGAATGTGGGTAATATGAGAGACACCATAAAATGTCAATGTTTTTGGAGGATGCCGACACATTTTAAGGCCAATACTTAATGTTTTTTTCAAAAAATAACTGGGCCAAAAAAGGTCCATATTAACCCTTTTCATGCTGTATAAATTGCCTTACTGAATTGCCGTAAAATCAAAGGGCTGAAAGCGCTAATAGAACTTGTTGTTCAATAATCATTATTTCTTTTAGTAATCGGTTTCATAAACAAATCTGGCAGGAAAAGTACAAGCAGGAGGTGTAGACCAAGATCAGACTGCACTTATGTGCAGGCTGATCTTGGTCTATGCCTACTGCCAAAACCGGAATATTCCGGGATCAGCATGACAAGGGTTAACCCTTGTCATGTTGAATAAAATTCTTGTACAGAAAAAGATTAAAGCCAAGGTGCTAATGGCTCTACAGGTCTTTTGTCAGGGTCAATATTTAGTTTGGAAAAACGATCTTATGGACAATTCTGGCATAAAGAGGACAAGCTGATCTTTGTCTATGCCTCCTGCCAAGCAGGAATTGCAGGATCAGCATGACAAGGGTTAAGTGCAGAAATGTAAGACATAGAGAGAAATTAACATACTGACACCAATATAAAACCTCTAACAATGATTTTTTAACCCTTTTCAAGATGGTCCCACCTTTTAACATCCCTCAAAATGAAAGCTTGGGAAAACATTGTGTTAAATGAAGAGATTTTTGTTACACGCAATTTCTTCATTATGCACAATGCCTTCTACCACAAAAGACCAGGATTTTTAGAATTTCACCAACTTCTTTCAAATTGGACCTGTATAAAAGTTCCTTCAAAATCTCAAGAAAACTTTAATGAAGTCATAAGCAATTTCTTTTTTTCTCATAATGCTTTCTAACCCAAAAGGATAAAGATTGACTTAAAATTGTCCTCTACAACTTCTTTGAATGTAGACAAGTGAAAAATTGACCTGTGTTACATTGGGTTAATTATCTTCAGCCTACAGGATTAATCAGTCTCAGTTCATAAAGGCTGTACTAAAAGGTTGAATGAACCCCCTGCATGTAAAATGGTGCACCAAAAATATCGATGAAATACAGTACAATTTCTTCGAAAATGCAGATGCATTCAATTTTACCAAATGAAGACATTTCACCAATATTTGACCCTTTTGACTCATAACAAGAAAACAACAAAATGTGTTTCTTTTAACACGAATACACATGCCAATTGTAATTTTTGTTAGATAAGCATGACCTTGATATTTGACCTTGACCTTAATACTATCAGAATGGGATTTTCGCAATAAATAGACAATTTGAAAGCTATATCAGTTACCATTCAAAGTTATTGCAGATATTAAGATATGATTCTGGGTAAATATGACCTTAAGACAGACCTTGATCATGACTTTGGCATCAACAGAAGGTCTTGTAACAAGGAAAAAATTGTGAAAAACGAAAGCCCTTATCACAAACTCTTGATACCTAATATCTAATGTTGAACTTTTTATTTAAAATAAATGGTCTTTTATCCTGAATAACCTGCCATGTGAATGACGTAACTTTACAAAGCTGGAAAATTCCAATGTTTTATTGATGTCACAAATGTATAATTATTGCTGTGCCCCTGCTTTGTGAAACATAGTAGAAAAACTTTTCATTATCCACAATGTTTTCTACCCTAAAATACAGGATTTAGGAAATTCATCAACTAAACTAGATGGTTGTCCCAAGACAACTGCTGTTGAGCCCACAAAGTTTTGTAGGCATCATGCTCCGAACAAGCACAATTTTAGTGTTTGACCTTGAACTTTAAGCTAACCCAAAAATTCTTTCAAATGGCACATCTACTCATGATGGAGAATAATTGTGCCAAGTTATTTTGAAATCCAGCCATAAATGTAAGAGTAATTGCCTTCACAAATTCAGACAGACAGACTAACGCACATACACCGACTTGTCATAGTTGTATTTCTTGCTCACCAAAACCGGCTAAAAAAAACCTGTCATATTACATCTTTAAATTTTGACCAGTTTAAAACTCTATCCTCTGGTAATGGCTTTCTGTACAAAAACAGTAAATGTTGTAACAATGCTAGTTTTTAATATTTTGACATTATCTTCATTTCTTTAAACTAGAGATAGTTTATTCTAAAAAATCATTCTTTTTAGTCAGCAAAGCGTCAGCTTTGATAGCTTAAGTTAACAGACAAAATTATTAGGTATACTCAAAGTTAACAGACAAAATTATTAGGTATACTCATAGTTCAACAAGTGCAAACTGCCACTGGAGGCTCAACCAATAATCTGTGGAATGCCTACGCCAAAGAAATAGTTCTCATGTATTTCAGGAAAATTTCAAACTCTATTCAAATTTTAGAGAACTCTCTCAAAAGCATGCTATTTTACCCATCCCCACTCAATTCTGCTTTTAAAGCATCTGAAGAAAAAAGCTTTGAAAACATTGTGGACTATGAAGAAATTGCTTGTAACAAGCAATTTCTTCAATGTCCTCAATGTTTTCTATCCAACAAGGGAAAAATTTTATAAATTCAACCATGCTTTGCTAGCTTACAGTACTTTCAGTACTTTGATCGTCATTTAGGCAGGTTTGTCTGGATAAAAATCATATGATTTTTATGAGCTTGAAAATTGACCTTGATCTTGAAAGATGATCCTTGAACTTGGTAAAAAAAGAAAGGTCAAATGCAACAGTCATTTAGAAACTTAGCAGACAAGACCAATCAACCATCCAGTTGACCTCTATATACCCCCCCCCCTCTAAAAAAAATGGGGGTTGGGGGTATAACAAATTAAGTAGACAATAGACTGGGAAAAGTTACACATAAAATACAAAATGTAAAAACCCAAGTAGACAAATTTCAGGACTTCCTTCTTTGCAACTATGTTTAACTGGGTGAGCCAGGGTGGGGTCCAAATATGACCTCAGGGGTATCTAATGATTAAATATTGATAGAGGTAAACTATGACACCTTATTTATTAAACATAAAAGCTCTAGACCTTGGTTTAGAAGAAGATCAATAAATTAAATGCATAAAAGATAATTTTGAAAATAACCTTGACCCTGGCAGAAGACCTTGACCTACTTATCATCAGAAAAGACTTACCACAATGAAACTACATGTAAAATATGATAGCTCTATAAATTATAAATAAGAGGGCCATAATGGCCCTAAATCAGTTCCCCTGAGTTGTCTGTCAGGTCAAACAATCTGGCCAAGTTCCAGGTCATTTGAGCAGAAAAAGTGCTTACAGTATCAACAAGGTAGTTCTAAGTTTGTCTCCGGATGACTAAATTCAAATTTTACCTTTATTATTCATGGCGATCCAATTTAGAATCCTAAAAGATTTTATCAAGACAAACATTCTGACCAATTTTCAGGTTGATTAGACTATAGATAAGGTTACAGGTTTACCTAAGAACTGACCTTGTGACCTGTTTTTTTAACCCAAGTAACAAAATTTTGAGCTTGCCCAATATTCTATCAAGACAAATATTCTGACCAATGTTCTTAATTGATTTAGCAATAAATAAGGACTCTAGAGTGTCTGTAAGACTTAAAACATGAGGACAATGATCACTCACCTGAGGCATCTGCAAATCACAGTACTTTTTTGTATAAAAAAGACACAGCTTGAGCCAAAAAAAATAAAACAAATATAAGATTTTGGGCATAGTACAAAACTATCCAGTAATGCTATATAATAAATATGAATGCCTATGGCTTCATAGTTTAATCCATTACCAAACTATCCCACATTTTGATGTCCTAAAGGAAAATAGGTTTTAAAAAACCTAGAGAGGGAGAACTTAGTAGTTACAAGTAATTTTTTACAAGTTACAGGTAATGTTTTCTACCCTAATAACTCTTTGTATTTAAATATAATCACTGTCATCAAATTTTTAGCTCACCTGAGCACGTAGTGCTCAAGTGAGCTATTGTGATCCCCTTTTGTCCGGCGTCCGTACGTCGTGTGTCGTGCGTCGTCTGTCAACAATTTCTTTAAACAACATCTCCTCCCAAACCACTGGGTCAATTTGAACCAAATTTGGCAGAAATGTTCCTTAGGTGGTCCCCTTAAAAATTACTAAAAGAATTGAAATCCGTTAAAAACTCTGGTTGCCATGGCAACAAAAGTGAAATTTTAAAAAAATCTTTAAAAATCTTCTCCTCCTGACCCAGAAGGCGTAGAGCCTTGATATTTTGCATGAAGCATCAGTATATTGAGCTCTTTCAAAGTAGCTAAAATCATGATCCTCGGGTCCCCAGGGGTGGAGCCCCATGGGGTGGGGTTTATATAGAAATAAAGAACGATTTTTTAAATGACATCTCCTCCCAAACCACTGGGCCAATTTGAACCAAATTTGGCAGAAATGTTCCTTAGGTGGTCCCCTTCAAAAATAGCTAAAAGAATTGAAATCCGTTAAAAACTCTGGTTGCCATGGCAACAAAAGTGAAATTTTAAAAAATCTTTAAAAATCTTTTCCTCCTGATCCAGAAGGTGTAGAGCCTTGATATTTTGCATGAAGCATCAGTATATTGACCTCTTTCAAAATAGCTAAAATCATGATCCTCGGGTCCCCAGGGGCGGAGCCCCAGGGGGGGGGGGGGTATAGGCATGAAGCATCAGTTCACAGACTTCTTTCTTATTTCTGAAATTATAACCCATGGAAAAAGTTCTTTCCTTCTTTCAAATCAGCACTTTAGCCTTGGAATTTGTAATTTAGACTTTTTGATCCCCAGGTTCATAGTCTTTATATGTAATTGTGGCCCACTTGTTTCATAATCCTAACCTTAACATGAAATAAGACTGTTGAAAGAAAAAGAGCCTCTATCTCAGGTGAGCGCCCCAGGGCCAACGGCCCTCTTGTTTTATATGGACCAGTGTTAAGGAGAAGAATTTGAAATAGCTCTAATATAGCATTTTACCAAATTTGGGGCCTCTGGGGCAAGGCTATTTTGACTCAATGGGTATTATTTTAGCAACCTTGGTAGAGAACAATCTGGATGTACTTTTAACCAAATATAAATGCATTACAACTTATTATATTGGGAGAGGAAGATTTCGAACATGCTTTCAATGAGTGTTTTTCATAATTTTGGATGCCTTGGGAAGGGCTATTTTTGTCCTAAAGGGTATAACTTCTAGAAACATGGTAGAAAAGAATAATGTTTTGTTATGTTTTTTATAAAAATGTTCTAGGCCCTATATTCAAGAAGAAGATTTTTTTCAAATTGAGTGATCTATGTAAATTTCAACCCCTGGGGAAAAAACTTTTTTTATTCAAGGGCATGTTTTCCTGTAATATAGTACAAAATTATTTAGTAATGCTACATACCAAATATGAATGTCCTTCAGCTTATATTTCAGAAGGAAAAGACTTTTGAAGTTGCTCTAACTGGGCCTTTTCCAAAATTTTGGACCTCTGGGGCAGGGCCATGTTTTATCCCAGGGCTATGGTTTTAGCAAACATGGTAGAGAACCATCTGGATTTGCTATATATCAAACATGAGTACCTTGGACTTTGTAGATTAGAAGGAGAACATGGTCTAATTGAGCTTTTTTACGAACTTTGGACTTCCAGGGAAGGGGCGTTTTTACCCTACAGGCATAATTTTAAAAAAAATTGATAGATAACAGCCAGGCTATGCTACATTCAAAATATAAATGCCCTTGGCCTTAAAGTGAAGATTTTTTTTTTAACTTACTCAAATGTTTGCTTTTCCCTATTATGGTCACCTACTGACGGTGCCATTTTTAATACCTAGGAGCACAATTTTAAGTGAAATAGTACAAAACCATGTAGTAATGCATTATACAAATATGAATGTCATAGGCCGTATAGTTTACTAGGAGAAGTCTTTTGAACTTGCTCTTATTAAGCATTTTTCCAAACATTCAACCTCAGAGACAGGTCCATTTTTACCCCAGGGATTAGATTTTTGGAAACATGATCAGAGAACCATGCTTAGCTACATATGAAATTATACTCCTTTGGCCTTTTAGTTTCTGGAAAAAAATCTAAGATTTACTCAAAATTTCCCATTTTAAAATACTGCGGCAACCAGAGCTTTTCAGGAAATGAAATCCTTTTAACAAATTTTGTAGAGCTTCACCCAAGGACCATCCCTGCAAAATTTCAGCTTAATTGGCCTTCTGGTTTTGGAGAAGACTTTTAAAGATTTACTCAAATTTCCCATTTCCAAATGCAGTGGCAACCAGAGTTTTTCATGGAATGAAATTCTTTTGACAACTTTTGTAGAGCTTCACCAAAGGAACATCCCTGCAAAGTTTCAGCTTGATTGGCCTATTGGTATTGGAGGAGAAGCTCTTTAGAGAAACTGTGGATGGACAGACAGAAAATGACTAATAACAATAGCTCACCTCGCTCTCAGGTGTGCTAAAAATTGACCTACTGTGACCTAAAGTGATCTACTTTTGAATTTGTCTAACGTTGTGACCATGAAGAAATTATTTACTACAAGCAATTATTCATTTTCCATGAGGTTTTCTACCTCTGAGGACAAACAAGAGTTGTCAGAGACCATTTATACTCTGTGAAGAAGTGCTCGTCACAAATGAATTCATTAGTAGTTTATTAGTTTATTTATATTGTATAGACAATTTTCGACAAATAATTATAGGTGATCCATCATATGAATTGGAATAATCCTTGATGTGTGAAGTGCAGATTTCACTAAGGGATGATATATGGTCTTGAGTATTCATACAAAGAAAAGCTTTTTGACATTTGGGAAAACACTGTGTAAAATAAGGAAATTGCTTACAACAATCAATTCCTTCCTTTTCCTCATTTATTTCTAACCAGAAAAATCTAAAATTTCACCAACTTTGAATTGTAGTCCGCAATTCTTTCATTCTGAACAGTGTCTAAAAGATCTTTGTCTGGTAATGGGTTAAGGGGATTAGAACTAGAGGCTCTTGAGCGTCTGTATTGTTCTACAGACATGATTGAACTGATTAAGCAAATGGTGTTTTTAGGAATTCAATATAAAATGAATCATATAAGCTAATAAATCTTGTCAATAAATTCTTAATATTTCAACCGTTTCATTGTTTTACAAAAGTCAATTCATTTACTAAGTCAGATGAAAAAAAGTGTCAACAATTTTTTTAAAAAAAATTTCACTGTATACCATATATGGACATCAACCACGACCATAAAAGCCATGTTTTCAATTAATCAGAATTAATTGATGGAAAAAAAAAGTCACCAGAGGATCATTCCAGTGAAATTTTGTTGAAATCCATCAACTGGTATCTGAGAAGAAGATTTTCAAAGCTTTCACCATGTATGGATTTAGGCCTGCCAATTAAAGCCATGTTTTTCATTTCGTCTTCTAAGGAACTAGATAAAGGGTCATCTGAGGATTATTCCTGTGAAACTTGGTTGAAATCCTTCCCTGGTTTCAACATATATAGAAATTAGCCCTGCCCATTTAATCCTTTCCTGGACAAACACGGGATTTTACGTCACTGTGATTTTATACTAGGGAAAACATTGTGGAAAAAGGAGAAATTGCTTGTAACAAGCAATTTCTCCTTTTCCCACAATATTTTCTACCACATAGGATGGTCAGTTTTCAAATTGCATGCATTTTTCATTGTCGTCTGCAACCTCTTTCAAATTGGACCAGTCTAAAATTTCATAAAACATGAAAGGGTTAAGCAATGTTTTTCATCCAATCAAATTCTTTTGAAGGAATCTGATAAAGGGTCACACAAGGAACAGTTCAGTGAAAATTTTGTTGAATCCATCAACTGGTTTCTTAGAAAAAGATTTTCAAAGCTTTCACCATATATGGAAATATGCTGAGCCCATTAAAATCATGTTTTCCTTCTGAACATTTTTTTTAAAGGAATCCGAAAAAGGATCAGCCAAGGATCATTCCATTAAAATTTGGTTAAAATCCATCATTTGGTTTATGAGAAGATTTTTAAAGCTTTTACCATATATGGAAATTAGCCCCCCCCCCCTTTAAAGCCATGTTTTTAATCTGATCAAAATTCTTTGAGAGAATCTGTTAAAAAGTCACCAAATGATCATTCCTATAAAATTTGGTTGAAATCAATGAACTGGTTTCTAGGGTAAAGAATATTAAATTTTTGACCATATATAGAAATTAATCCCGCTCATTAAAGCCATGTTTTACATCTCATCAAATTTTTTGACGAAAGGGTCACCCATGGATCATTTCTGTGAATTCTGTACAGTACTTTCCTAGGAAATTTTTTTTAAGGTAAGAGTTTACAGACGGATGGAAGCAAAACACCATTACAGTAGCTTGCTCCTTTTAAGCCAAATGGAGCTAAAAAGCGGTATTGTGTCAGAATGACATGTATATCTTACCTGGACAGGTGGCCAGAGGCTGAAGTCCTCCCTTTGATGCCTGTCCATGTTAATCCCAGCATAGCAGTCTGGACTGAAAATAGAAAAGGAATTAAATGACATACGTAACCCATTTCCACACAAACCCATATTGTGATGCACCCCCTCCCCCCCCCAAAAAAAACAACACCAAATTAAAACACACCACCCACAAGAAGTTTGAGGAAACCAAAAATCAACTAAAAATTGCTGTCTGCCGATTTCTTTGAGTTTGGACTAGTCTAAAATTTTGTTGTCTTAACCCATTCCAACACAGCAAAATTTTAGACTGGTCCAAATTGAAAGAAGCTGCAGACGACAATTTCAAGTTGATGGAATTTTGATTATTTTCGTCTTTTTGGATAGAAAACATTGTGGATAATGAAGAAATTGCTTGATACAAGCAATTTCTTCATTTTCCACAATGTTTTCTAAAGTTTTTTTCTTGAGGGGCGTAAAAAGGAGGGATTGAGTTGGAATGGGTTAAAGTGGGTTTAGATTCATACTTCTCATATAAAATCCATGAATTTTTTCATGCTACAAAGCTGTTTGAAATCACTTTGTGTCAAGCAGATATTTTACATTCAAGTTTGTGTCATGGGACAAAACCTTGACATTCTACCTTATTCCACTCCCACACAATGACACACTTGCATCATTTCACACAATGTTTTCTACCCCAAAAGCTGTAAGAATCTAAAATTCCATTAACTTTTAAACTCTTCTCTCTGACTCCTTTCAATTTGGATCAGTCTTAAAGAGTGTTAATATTTCAAAAGGTTATTCCAGACATAATACATTAAGAACAATTATGTGCTGTCTGATCTTAGTCTACACCTCCTGCTTCTCCCTTTTCAGGCTGTGAGTTGCTTATAAGACAAATTTTGAAAATAAATATAAACCCACAACTAGCCTTTCAGGTGCTTTCAGCCCTTTGATTTTATTCAATTCTGTAGGATTTATAATCAGCATGACAAGGGTTAACTGATACCATACAATCTAATGTTTTTAAGCTGCTCAACAAAAAAGCAATGAACAAAATTAATGATAATGATGAAATTGCTAGTAGCAAGCAATTTCTTCATTACCTACAATGTTTTCTTCCAAAGTAGGAAAGACTTTGTGGCTGGAGCACCTAACCATGGATTCCTGTTATTTTTCACATCAGTACTACCACTACATTCTTTACAAGCCTCCAGCTGCTAAAGGTTTTCAATTATCCACCCATTGGTATGACTCTCGTGTCGGAATGGACATTTGCAACAACCTGGAATCGAACCCGGGCTCCTTGACTTAATATCAGTTGTCTTAGAACTCCTTTCACAATTTTAATTCTTGTAACATTAACTCATTCCAACACAATAGTGCTTTTTGAGGCCCCAAAGGCAAAAAGCTTGGTAAAACATGTGGAAAATGAAGAAATGGCTTCTTACAGCGATTTCTTCAGTATCCACAATATTTCCTATCCTAAAATACAGGTTTTTGAAATTCCATCATTTAACCCTTTCCTGTTTGAATACGGGATTTTACGTTCCTGTGATTTTATACTCGAGAAAACATTGTGGAAAAAGAAGAAATTGCTTGTAACAAGCAATTTCTTCTTTTTCCACAATATTTTCCACCACATAGGATGGTTTGAGTTCAAATAACATCCAGTTTCCATTGTCGTCTGCAACCTCTTTCAATTTGGACCAGTCTAAAATTTCCAAAAATGGGAAAGGGTTAAAGACTGTTGTCTTCTTTAAATTGGACTGTTTGGTTGTCTAGGAAAGGCTTAATAGGTTAGAAAATAATGCGGATAACAAATAATTAACCCATTCCCACACAATGGCACTTTTTGATGACCTTCATGAAAAACAATTTGGAAAACATTGTGTAAAAAATAAAATTGCTTGTAACAAGCAATTTCTTCTTTTTCAACAATGTTTTCTACCCTGAAAGATGAAAAAAATCTAATAAACATTTACCTTAAACTGCATTTCCTTTAAATTTTGATCAGTCTAGTTTAGTTGTCCTTTAATTGGTTAATACATTTCAGATTGCTTTGGGAAGTAAGTGAAGATTTTTGTTGTTTTTTTTGTTCAGCAACAAACTTCATTTTTTCAATGAGTCATTTCATAAAACTAAATAATTGATGGATTGCTTGCTCCAAGCTCCTCTTAGATTCCCACACAATGATGCTTTATAATGACCCTCAAGAAAAACAATTAGGAAAACATTGGGTAAAATGAAGAAATTGCTAGTAACAAGCAATTTCTACATTTTATATAATGTTTTCTACAAAGAAAGTTGAAAAAATGAATATAACAAAAAAGAAGAATGGTTGGTTGGTGACCTACTGAACATTGTTACTACAGATTGAATAAGCTGTAGTTATTACATTTAACTCATTCCCACACAACGATGCTTTTTTCCCCCCCTCAAGAAAAATGATTGGGAAAACATTGTGGAAAATGAAGAAATTGCATGCAACAAGGAATTTTTTCTTTGTACACAATTTTTTCTAACCAGAAAATTGAAGAAAAAAAAAGAATTCATAGACTTGAAATTGTCGTCTGAAACTCCTTTAACCCATTCCGAAACAATGACGCTTTTAAACGCCCCTCAATATGAAAGCTTTGGAAAACATTGTGGAGAATGAAGAAATTGCTTGATGCGATTTCTTCATCATCCCCAATGTTTTCTACCACAAAAGACAAAGATTTTAAATATTTCATCAAGTTAAAATTGTCTTCTATAGCTCCTTTGAATTTGGGCTGGTCTGAAATTTTACCGTGTGGGAATAGGTTAATTTAGAATGGTCTAAAATTATCTTGTGTTGTAACAGGTTGAATCACAAAACCCACAAAGATACTTCATATAAATGTCAGCCAATTACGATGTTCAGTTCAACTTGAGTCTAAATGACTTTATTTGATTGGTCGACTGATTCTTTGATTGACAGCATTCATCAATCAATTATAATGACATTATCATTAAATCAGTATAATAGTTTTGAAAGAAAAAAAAAATCCTACAAACATTAACCCATTCAAAAACTGCAAAATTTTAGACTGGTCCGAATTGAATGAAACTGCAGACAACAACTTCAAGTTGATGGAATTCTATTTTTTTCTATTTCGGGATAGAAAACATTGTGGATAATGAAGAAATTGCTTGTTATAAGCAATTTCTTCATTTTCCACAATGTTTTCAATAGCTTTTCTTTTTAGGGGTGTAAAAAGGATGGATTGTGTCGGAATGGGTTAACTTTATTACATGTTATCAAAAATCTACAAAAATGACAATCATTTCTACTAGGACAGGTAAAAATCAACTGATGCACAGTGAGAAACAAGCGGAAGAAGTCTTACCCCAATAACGCCCGTATATTGCTCACAAATTTGCTCCCTCTTTCTACCATTCCCCCTTTTTTTCTCCAAATCCAAGCACAAGTCTTATACAAGGAAGCCAAATTGACAATTTAAGATTTTGTTGCCATGGTAACACAGGTTTTAAATTTAAAATTTCCTAATTTGCATATTTGAATGCATTGAAAATCTATAGCAATGCAGCCAGTGCATGTTTGCATGTTTCATGCTTTCACTAATTCACTGGCAGTGCAGTGTGAGTTTTATAAGGAGAAGTCGTCTGCTGTCAAACTCTTTTACCGCCAAATCAATTGATTTGAAACAAGCATGAAGTATTGCATATTACACTCAGAAACTTTACTCTCAAACTTCTCTAGTCAAACAGTTAAAGGTAGTTCAAAACAGAAAACAACACTATATAGATCAAAAAGATATATTGCTTGATGATCAAAGGTCAGTTACCCTGTATAGACAAATTTGACCTTTGAATATTCACTTTGCCTTGTGAACCTATGAACCTACAAAATGATCAATTGTCTAACTCAGAACATGTCTGAATGAAGGTGGGCATTAAAAACGTTGTAAATACAGCGCATTTAGGTTACAGGACAGTGAATGATGTTTGTGACATGTCATGTGGATAGGAAACTTTCTGAAAAACAAATAAACTGTACTTAGAAAGAGATAGGATCTAAATGAGGTCAGAAACAGTATTTCAAAAATAAATCTACACTGGGGTAGAATGGAAATCTACGACGGATGAAAAGTTTCCAACCTTGTAAACTTGTCAAGGTCTTACCTGCTGTAAAGGTCACTTTATTCTAAACCCATTACCACACTATAAAATTTCAGACCATTCCAAATTCAGAGAAGTTGCAGATGATAATTTTAAATTGATGAAATCTTTAAAATCTTTGTTTAAAGGGGTAGAAAACATTGTCGATAAAATAGAAATTGCTTGTAACAAGCAGTTTCTTCATTTTCCACAATGCTTCCCAAAGCTTTCATTTTGAGGGTTGTTTAAAAGCGCCATTGTGTGAGAAAGGGTTAAAAAGTCATTACAGTATGTTGGTTATCCATCAAAATGGTCACTTTAATCTTGACCTTAAAAATATATAAAAGGTCATCTCCTTTTGTCACATGCAAAATCTATGTAAATTCCAAGTTAGGTTATCCCACCGAACTAGTATACAAACAAAATTAACCCTTGTCATGCTGCAACTGGAATATTCCTGTTTTGGCAGGAGGTATAGACAAAGATCAGCCTGCACATAAGTCTACATCTCCTGTTTTTATCCCCACTAAGTTGTATAAATAATCTATTTTCAAAAGAAACATTGAACCTCATTAACCCATTCCATCACAAGCCCTCCTTTTTACGCCCCTCAAGAAAAAAGCTTTGGAAAACATTGTGGAAAATGAAGAAATTGCTTGTATCAAGCAATTTCTTCATTATCCGCAATGTTTTCTACCTAAAAAGACGAAAAAAATTAAAATTCCATCAACTTGAAACTGTCGTCTTCAACCTCTTTCAATTTGGACAAGTCTAAAAATTTGTTGTGTGGGAATGGGTTAAGGCTTTCCAGTGCTGTCAGTCCATTGGATTTAAAGCAAATCTGTATGTAGGACTTTAGTTCAGCATGACAAGGGTTAATCTTTCATAAATGGGACTTCTAACAATGAATCCTTCAGGTGAACCCGTTAATTCCAACACAATCATGCTTTTCTTACCCTCCTCAAGAAGACAGTTTCAGAAAAATTGTGGAATTATCACAAGTAATTTCTTCATTAACCCATTCCAACACAGCTAAATTTTAGACTGGTCCAAATTGAAAGAAGCTGCAGACAACAATTTCAAGTTGATAGAATTTTGAATTTTTTTGTCATTTTGGGTAGAAAACATTGTAGATAATGAAGAAATTGCTTGATACAAGCAATTTCTTCATTTTCCACAATGTTTTCCAAAGCTTTTTTCTTGTGGGGCGTAAAAAGGAGGGCTTGAGTTGGAATGTGTTAACCACATTTTCTATCCCTAAACATTAACCCTTGTCATGGCCTCAAGTTTTCACAGAAGGTACAGACAAGATAAGCCTGCATAATGTGCAGTCTAATCTAGGTCTGCACAAGTTTGAAATGCTATTTTGGATAAATCATCAGATTAAATTTTATGAACAATTAGTGTTTCTAGTGCTTTTAGCCCCTTGATTATTTGAGCCGTCTAATTATAATACCTGATAATTTAACCCATCACCAGACAGCAAAATTTTAGACTGGTCCAAAATGAAAGGAGCTGCAGATGGCAATTTCAATCATGTGAAATTCTTACTTCTTTTGCATAGAAAACCTTGCGGATAATGAAGAAATTGCTTGTAACAAGCAATTTCTTCATTTTCCACAATGTTTTCCTAATCTTTTTTTCTTGGGGGCAACTAAAAGCGCCATAGAGTGGTAATGGGTTAAAAAGTATGACTGGCCTAGACATTGGTCTTTAACCCATTCCCTAACAACAAATAGTTAGACTGTTCCAAATTGAGTTGCAGACACCAATTTAAACTTCATGAAATTTTAGATATTTTCAACTTTCTGAGTAGACAATATTGTGTAAAATGAAGAAATTTCTTGGTGCAAGGAATTTCTTCAGTTTACACGTTTTCCCAATTGTTTTTCTTGAGGGGCATCAAAAAGCGTCATTGTGTGGGAATTGGTTAAATCATTATCATTTTAGAGTCCATGTAAGCACTTCTAAATACTGGAATGAAACTTGCATAAACAACCAAAAAAACAACTAGATGGTTGTCCCAGGACAACTACTGCGAAGCCCGCAAAGTTTTGTAGGCATCATGCTCAAGATAAGCACAAATATAGTGTTTGACCTTGAGCTTTGACCTTGAACTTGAAGCTATCCAAAAAAAATCTTTCAAATGGCACATCTA
The DNA here is from genome assembly GCA_946902895.1 of Fragum fragum. Classification (NCBI taxonomy): domain Eukaryota; kingdom Metazoa; phylum Mollusca; class Bivalvia; order Cardiida; family Cardiidae; genus Fragum; species Fragum fragum. The sequence continues at coordinate 5,417,159 of OX336378.1, forward strand.
CTCATGATGGAGAATAATTGTGCCAAGTTATTTTGAAATCCATCCATAATTGTAGGAGAAATGCACCGGACAAGCACAATTTTAGTGTTTGACCTTAAGCTGTGACCTTGAACTTGAAGCTATCCAAAAAATTCTTTCAAATGGCACTTCTTCTCATGATATAGAATAATTGTGCCAAGTTATCTTGAAATCCATCCATAAATTTAGGAGTAATTATCCAGACAAATTCGAACGGACGGATGGACTAACGCACATACACCTTCTAGTCATAGTGACAACTATGTCTCGCTCACCGCAAGCAGGTTCGACAACAAAACCTATTTAGCAAAGTTCTCTTTTTAATGTTATAATACAGAATATTATTCAAAATAAGTTCAATATTCTGTAATGGTTATTATTTATTCAAGGCTTACATTAATGCTAGCAATGTAAGTATCAAATTAGGATCTTACTAACTGTCTAGCCACTGATGAACTTCAAAAGTATCACTCTGAAACACCTAATTTCCATGCTCCATTGAATTTAATAGCAAAGTATCTGATAAAAGTGCCTATCTATTGTTAATGGCATATATTTATGCATAACTTTCAACAAAATCCACGGGCGTTGGAACTCATTAGAAAGGTCTCAAACAGATAATTCTAATGGGTAACAACAACATAGGATTTTGAGAAGAAATAACAATAAGTCATGGGATATTTTACTTTTATCTGCAGCTGTGCAGTAACTGATGGCAGTGATGCAAGAAATTGCACATCTAATGATTGTGGGTGGACCTTTTTCTCCATCAGTTTTTGCTTGGCTTTTGCAGACCAATAAATCAAGATATTCTTATCATCTTTAAGTTGTTGTTATCCCTGTGAAAATATGTTCTAGAAACCCGCACAATTCTTGAAGTTTCTGGCAAGTTTTGGAACTGTTCTGTATTTGTTCAATGGACGATTTACTGTTCCTAGACTACTGCGAAAAGATCAAGAACTAGTTTTCTAGTCCTAGAACTTTTCTAGAACTTCAATAACAAATCTGATTAAGGTTCTAGAACTTTTGTTGAACTTCTAGAACTTGTCTAAGGTTCAAGAACCCACAAAGTCCTCGAACTTGGTTAAGAAGTTAGCAAGTTCTAAAACCTAGATACTTCAGTTCTAGAACTTCAGTTCCAGAACCTAATAGTTATTGAAATTCTTATATTCAAGATTTACAAAGTTCTAGTACTTGGCTAAAAAATTCTCAAGTTTTTTACCATAAGTACAGAACATAAGGCTTTTCTAGAACTTTAGGCTCAAGAACCTTCCAGTTTGTGATCTAATGACTTTTTAGATATTTAAACTGGAACTATTTTTACATATATTATCTCCCCTAGTTATTAATTTTAGACTGGTCAAATTGAAAGAAGTTCAGACAACAATTTCAAGTTGATAAAACTATAAAAGATTTCAAAAAAAAAAAAAAGAATTGTCAAGCTGCATAGAATAAATTGTTGGAAATGAAGAAATTGCTTGTTAAAAGCAATTACTTCATTTTCAACAATGTTTTCCACAGCTTTTTCTCAAGGGCGAAAAAAATAAAATCAAGAATTGCATTAATATTAGTTATATACCTTACTAAGAGAAGTAAACTTCTAGCCTAACTTGCCTGTGGATGCTTGATGCTTTGTTGTTTGGTTCTGGATAGTGGATAAAAGACTGCTTGATAGTGGTAAAAAAAGGAGCATAACTCTTACAAAAATGCATTTAGGGTTACTCCCAATAACAGTAATAGGGTAACCCTGGTGCACTCACTTGAGTTAACCCATTCCAACACAGCAAAATTTTAGACTGGTCCAAATTGAAAGAAGCTTCAGACGACAATTTCAAGTTGATGGAATTTTAAATTTTTCAGGGTTTTGGATAGAAAACACTGTGGATAATGAAGAAATTGCTTGATACAAGCAATTTCTTCATTTTCCACAATGTTTTCAAAAGCTATTTTTTGGGGGGGCGTAAAAAGGAGGGATTGAGTTGGAATGGGTTAAAGGCTCTTTTTCTTTCAACAGTCTAATTCAACCCTTGTCATGCTGTATAAACACACTCACCAAATTGTTGTAAAATCAAAGGGCTGAAAGCACTGATACAACTTGTTGTTCAAAAATCAATATGTCTTTTAGAAATCAATTTCACAAACAACTCTTGAAGGAAAAGTACAAGCAGGAGGTGTAGACAAAGATCAGACTGCACTTATGTGCAGGCTGATCTTGGTCTACATTTCATGCCAAAACCGGAATATTCCGGGTTCAGCATGACAAGGGTTAATATTAAGGTTTAGGATTATGATACAAGCGGGCTTGACCATACTTAATACATCTATAGGCCCAGTGTACCTGTGGGAATTCCAAAGTCTCAAAGACAAATTCCAAAGCTTTAGGACTTGTATGAAATGTTGAGAACAGTTTTTCCTCCCCACCTGGATCTATAGTTAATAATCTAAGAATTACATATCAAGGCTGAAGGACATTTGGGTCAGCAGGAGAATTTGAAAGATTACACTTTTGTTGCCATGGTAACTAGATTTCTTCTACTGAATTTGTATTATTCAAACTGAACGAATTTAAACTGAAAGAGGACTACCTAAGGAACATTTCTGGTTCCAATTGGCCCAATGATTTTGGAGATGTCATTTAAAAACCATTCTTTATGATTTCTATAAAAATCCAAAAAACCCTGAGGGCCGGCATTTAGCAATTTTCAGAGCTCAATATACTAATGTTTAATGCAAAATATCATAGCTTCATGTCTTCTAGGTCAGGAGGAGAAGATTCTTAAATATTATTTTACAATATCACTTTTGTTGCCTTTGCAACCAGAGGTGTTTTTTTTTCAATTCTTTCAGCTATTTAAAGGGGGCCAACTAAGGAAAATTTCTTCTCAATTTGATTCAAATTGTCTCAGCGGTTTGTAAGGAGATGTTGTTTGAAGAAGTTGTTGATAGACAACTGAAATATTCAATTATTCTATTGGCTCCAAGAATAATTTATTTCAGAATTTATAAGTTTGACAGGGATTGCATTTGCATTAGCATATGTTCCCCCTTTTTTTATGTCCAATATCAGCTAAATTTCTAATCCTAAGCCTTTTTCTTGAGGGGCATTAAAAAAGAGGGATTGGTTGGGAATAGTTTAACATACTCTGTTTGTCTGAAACCTCTCTAAATTTGGAAGATTCTAAAACTTTGTCATTTGAACAATGGGCTAAAAGAAATCATCTTAAAGTAACATTTATTACTAATGAGTTATTTCTAATCAACACAGTGGAATCCTCTTAATTGCAACCCTTGTTGTAGCAATTCTCTGCGTACATGCAAATGACTTTATGCACAAACAAAAAATAGCTCATATTAACCCTTGTCATGCTGAACCCGGAATATTCAGGTTTTGGCAGGAAGTGTAGACTAAGATCAGACTGCACTTATGTGCAGGCTGATCTTAGTCTACACCTCCTGCTTATAATTTTCCTGCTAGAGTTGTTTATGAAGTTGAATAAAGAAATATTGATTTTTGAACAACAAGTTCTATCAGTGCTTTCAGCCCTTTGATTAGACAGCATTTCAGAAAGGTAATTCAAACAGCATGACAAGGGTTAATAGCAGCTTCTGGTTGATTGATACAAAAGTGTGACAAATCAGTTTTATCTCTGTACTATGGAAAGTATTTAAAATTGTACTTTTATTCATTTTTTTTTTTTCATTTATTCTGTTATTTTTTTCAAACACCAGAATTAGTCTGCAAGGTTGATATACATAAAATTCTGATATCCTCTTCTTCATACTTAATATGTTGTTTATTTGGTTATAGAAAAGCAATTAAAGTGACAATTTTGATTGACGAGAAGCTGCTTTATAACAGAGAAACACCTGAACTCTGAGTTATAACCCTGTGCCAGACTATGATAAATGCTGTAAAGGATATGTTTCACTATTGGGGATCGAACCTATGGGGTGTCATGGGTTCCATCTCTGGCAGCAGCACATATCCTTTTCTGACATCTGCCTCTCACCAATTGGTAATAATCATAAACCTAAAAGGGATAACAGCTAGGCCTATTTCAATTAGAATCAGTCAAAAATGTTGTCGTCTAAAAATTCGTTAAACAATCAACACAAACAAGAGGGCCATTAGCCCTAAAGCGCTCACCTGAGTTGATGACTATAGTAAAATAGCACAAGTGCCCTAATCTTGTCATAACTAGACTTGTTACCAAAGCCCTGTCTCAGAAATAACCAACAAAGATATTTTTACGCTTAAAAACATTCATGCCAGAAATGTACTGACAACATAGCAAGGAAAGTTATAAGATCTGACCTAGTGAGCTACTTTATTACCCCATTTGACCCAATATCAAAGATAACAGGAATATCATGGAGACAAACACTCTGACCAAATATAAAGAACCTTGATACAAACATTTGACCTAAGAGTGTACACGTTTTCTAAGTTTTGACCTTGTGACTTTGTTTTTAGCCCCATTTCACCAAATATTTAACTACACTGACTTATCATGGAGACAATATTCTGACCAACTTTCAAGACATCTGAGCCAAAAATGTAGCCCTTATAGTGCACACTAGGTTTTCCTATGATTTGACCTTGTTTTTAACCCCATGTGACCAACTATTGAACTTGGCCAAGATATAAAGCAGACAAGCATTCTGATTACCCAATTTTCAAAACAATTGAGCCACAATTGTAGTTGCTAAAGAATAAACAAATATTTTCAACAATTACGAACTTCAAGAAATATGCTGACGAACATTAAGACCAAGTATCAAGACATTTGAGGCAAAATTGTGACCTCTAGGGTGCAAACAAGGTATTTCTAAGATATGACCAAGTGACATAGTTTTTGATCCCATGTGACTTAATATGGAACTTGACCAAGATTACATGCAGACAAACATTTAATCCAAATATCAAGAAATTTCAGCTGAAAATGTGGTATCTAGAGTGCAAACGAGTTTGTTCTTTTTTAAGATTTGAGCTTGTGACCTACTTTTTAACACCTTGTGACCCATTAAGGATATTGACAAAGATACCATGCAGATTAACATTTTGACCAAATATCAAAATATTTGAACCAAAAATGTAGTCTCTTGTAAACTTTAGTACATTTTACCTAGTGACCTCAGTTTCTGACCCCAATGACCACTTGTCCAAGATATCTGAAGCAAACAAACATTCTGACCAAGTTTAAAGACATCTGAACCAAAGATGTGACCTCCAGTGTACACATAAATTCCTTCCAAGACTTGACACAGTAACATAGTTTTTGACCCCACATGCAAAGATTTCAGATTTGTCCAAGTTATCATGTAGACAAACATTCTGACTAAGTTTCAAGAAATTCTAGCCAAAAATGTGGCCTCCAGAGTACACACAAGGTAAAAACTGATGCCAGACAATGGATGCCGGACATAGGCCAATTTGATTGTAACCAGTTGTAACTGCCTATAAACATATGGGAAGTTACAACCGTTTTGCGCTGAAACATCAAATTATAATAGTTCTTTTTGATAACTATGACGATTTGTATGAAAGGCATGTCTCTTTCAGTCTTAACAACCTTTTTGATTTAATCTTTAAGTCTACTCATCATTGATAAATAGATCAAATCTTTTTACGTTTTAATTTCAGGAATAAAATGTTTAGGCACATTTGATTAACCCTTTCCCGTATTTCAAAATTTTACCAGTCAAATTTGAAAGAAGTTGCAGGAAACAATCAAAATTGGGTGCAATTTGAGAAGTATTATAACCAACCTGCTGGTTAGAAAATATTGCGGGAAAAGAAGAAATTGCTTATGACAAGTAGTTTCTTCTTTTCTCACAATGTTTTCTCCAGTATAAATCCACATGAATATGAAAACAAGGGATTGTACAGGAAAGGGTTAAATCAAGAACTTGATCAAGAACTTGATCTTACCCCATCCACACAATTTAACATATGATTGTTCTCCCTCTTCTTCCACAGTGTGATTACAAATTCCATCAAGCCATGTGTTTCATATGGGTTCCCACGAGAGAACGGAGCGTGTCGGTCAAGGTCATTACGGAAAGTGCTTGGAATTGGTCATTCTGCAGGGATAATTATCGTTGTTAATTTCGCGTTTTTTATTTTGTTTCTATCGAAGAGCAGATTTAGTTTAGTAAAGAACTGCTATTTAAACACATTAGGATTATATTGCAAAGTGTGGTTTGTTCGGAATTATTCGGAAACGCCGTAAGATTTGGATTTTTCTGGAAGCTACTGACTTTCTTTGTCTCTCAGACATTTTCGCGGTGCTAACAAGTGGCCGAAATGGCAAGTTCGAAAGAACTTTCACTTGTTGAAAAGGTCATGCAACGGACACGAGAAATCTCCCGTATAAAAGCTGGGAAAGCCAGCGAAACGCCGGGAAATCCGGAGAATAGTGATAATATTGATTTAGAAGTAAGCGAGGTTGGGAGAATTGACGATTCGCCTAGCGAAAGCGCGGGTGCGCACAGTGATGAAAATTCGGACAGTTCAGCGCAGGGCGGATGTTCTAAGGAATTGTGGGAAAAAATAAACAATATGGAGGCCTCCAAGGCAAAATTCGAGGCCGATCAGACAAATATATTGTCACATCTTGTTTTGAATGTCGCCAAAATTCAACAACAAATGGAAAAATCATCGCAAATAAATTTGCCACCAACTTCCATGGACTCTAGTGTTTTATCTTCGGTGTACGACGATGACATTGATCGTTTGAGCACTGTTATGGATTCCTCAACGACTACCGAGTCGGATTTCTTGACAGAATTCGAGGGTCTGTATGAGAATTCCAAGAAATTTGGACCAGACATGGACGACCAACTCGCAAATTTATGTGATCGGGCCATTGATAAACCTATCTCAGAGGAAAATCTCAAGTCCTTGATGGATAAATATCTCGTTCCGGCGAATTGCAAAAGGTTAGACGTACCTGCAGTCAATAAGGAAATTTGGACTGCATTGAAAGATAAACGGGAAGGAGATCTCGCCATGCAAGCAGTTCAGAAGTATCTCCATTTAGTAATGGTTCCGGTCTTAAAAGGGTTGGAAGTTTACAAAAATAAAGGAGACACAACTATCGTACCATCCCTTCTTAAAGACATGTTTAAGATAGTAACTAGTGGAATTTACCAGTCTAATCGGAAACGCAAATTACTTATTAAACCTGGACTGCCGTCTAAATATCGGAAGGTATGTGATCTGGACATTCCGGTTACTGATTATTTATTTGGTGATAATATTGATTCACGGGTTGAAGAAATTGAAAAAGAAGACAAACGTGCCCAAAAATTGAGTGCACATGCCTCTACAAGCCGTCCTTTTTTATGGGACAGATCTGCCCAAAGGGGCAGACACCGTTACCCCCAAATGACCAGGAACCCGAGAGCTCCCACTTACCAAAAATCAAAAGGCCAAGATCAGAGGGGAAAAGCTCCAACAATGACTTACAAGCGCAAAAAACCGTATTGAATGTAAGTACACTTCAGCTTACAAATACACCTCTATCTTTTGAGGGGGGACAATTGCGTTATTATCTGCCTCGCTGGGAGAAGCTTACTTCTGATGACTGGATTTTGAGTGCAATATCTGGATATAAACTCGAAATGAGTTCACAGCCAGTACAGTCATTTATACCCAAACCAATAAAATTTGGGATTGGTGATCAGGCAAAAATTCAAAACGAGATTGATCATTTTCTACAGAAAAACATCATTGAAGAACTGACTGATCATGAAACCAATGGGTTTTATTCAAACATTTTCTTTACCCCAAAGAAGGATGGTAGTGTGCGTTTGATTTTGAATCTAAAAATTTTCAATGATTATGTAGATAGACGACATTTCAAAATGGAAACCCTTAAGACTGCCCTGTCAAACATTAAACCTGGTGATTTCTTTGGATCAATTGACTTAAAAGATGCATATTACAGTGTTCCTATTCATGAGGATGATAGAAAATTCTTGCGGTTCATCTGGAATGATAAACATTATCAGTTCCGGGTACTCCCTCAGGGTTTATCTTGTAGCCCTAGAATATTCACAAAAATCTTAAAGCCTGTGTATGCAGCCCTGAGGAAGATAGGGTACTTCAACTCACCCTACATTGATGACAGTTTACTTAAGGGCCAGACTTCTCTAGATTGTTTGGAGAATATTAATGCTACAGTTCAGTTAGTTGACAGCTTGGGTTTCACGGTACACCCTGAAAAGTCAGTGTTAATTCCTACACAAGTCATAATGTTTCTAGGTTTTGTCTTAAATTCCCTTGAAATGACTGTTAAACTGACGCCTGAACGTGTACAGAATATGAAAGCCTTGTTTAGCCATGTTTGTAACCAACAGTATATTACCATAAGGGAATTTGCTAGAGTCATTGGTAAGATGGTCGCGAGTGAAGCTGGTGTACAATATGCCCCTTTATATTATAAAGATTTGGAACATATCAAAGATAAATTGTTAAAACGTCATTTAGGTAATTATGAAGCTCAGATAGAAATTACACCAGATATTAAATTCAACTTACAGTGGTGGATATCTAACATTGACACCTGCTTTAATTACATCCATCGGCCAGAACCCTCTATCTTTTTACATAGTGATTCCAGTCAAAAAGGATGGGGGGGTGTAAATGATACAACTGGATTAACAGTTGAAGGGACTTGGTTGATAGATGATCTATCGGAACACATTAATTACTTGGAATTAAAAGGTGCCTTTTTGGTGTTGACAAGATTATGTTATGAGATTTCAAATACTCATGTTAGAATTTACATGGACAATACTGTTGCCATATCTTATATCAATAATTTTGGGGGAAAAATAGACAAATTGCACAGTCTGGCTAAGCTGATTTGGTTTTGGGCAATTGATAAAAACGTATGGATCAGTGCAGCCCATGTTCCGGGGGCAGACAATTTCGAGGCTGATCGGTTATCGCGCAATCTAAGTGATGATATGGAATGGATGCTTAAACCAGACTTATTTACAGACTTACAACAAGTTGTTGGTCCTGTTGACATCGATTTATTTGCCTCTGACAAAAATCATCAGACACCTAGATACGTTTCTTTTCATCCTGACAAAAATGCTTTTGCAGTGGATGCTTTTAGTTTATCTTGGACATTATATACTAATGCTTATCTTTTCCCACCTTTCAGTGTAGTGGGTCGGACTTTACAGAAGATAGCACAGGAACAACTGCATCGAATCCTCTTACTGGCACCAATTTGGCCGACACAAGTGTGGTTCTCCACCTTACTGCATCATGTCGCCAGTCAGTCCTACATCCTACCAAAACACTGTCTCCAGCTACCGACTCACACGGGCAAGAAACATCCAATCCGCAATCTGCGTCTGGGTCTTTTTGTATTATCCGGGAAGAACTCAGAAATAGAGGAATATCAGAGGACGCTATTGAGATCATCTCAAATTCCTGGCGAAAGTCCACTAAATCCCAATATGGGTCATATCTCAAAAGATGGCTGTGTTTTTCATGTAAAGAACAAATTGCTCCATTTGATCCACCTACCGAGTCAGTGTTGAAATACTTAGCGAGTTTGTATGAGGAAGGGAAAAGTTACAGTGCTATAAATACTGCAAAATCATCCATCTCTTCCATTTGTAGTTTATTGAATAATAAGGATATAGGGAATACAGTGTTAATAAAGCGCTTCATGAGAGGTATTTTCAACAAAAGGCCTCATCTTCCCAAATACTCTACAATTTGGGATGTCAATATTGTTTTCAATTATTTGCTTTCCCTACCTCATAATTCAGAATTGACACTGCTACAGTTGTCTGAAAAGTTAAGTTTGCTTTTGTTATTGCTTAGTGCACAAAGGTGCCAAACCATACATTTATTGAAAGTACAGGATGTTGATATTAAGGGTGAACAATTGGTAATCTATTTCTCTAGCTTGTTGAAACATTCTAGACCTAGTTCACATTTAGAACCGCTTTGTTTAGATAGTTACACTGTAAATAATAAATTGTGTGTAGTACAAACTGTAAGGGATTATTTAGAAAGGACAGAAGCTCTACGTGGGGACACGGAGTCCTTCTTTATTTCTTCAGTTACACCGCATTTAGGTGTTACTAAAAGTACAATTAGTCGTTGGCTTAAGAGCATTATGACAAAAGCTGGTATTGACACCTCAGTATTCCAGCCTCACAGTTGTAGAGCAGCAACTACTTCGGCTGCAGCTAAGAGGGGTCTACAATTAGGCACCATCTTGAAAGCAGCCGGATGGAGTTCTGCAAAAACTTTCAGAAGATTTTATCAGAAAGTTATTACTGAATCTTCAGCAAATAAGGGCATTCAACATCTAGTGACTGGTGATTGATTAATCAGCTTTATGTTATCATGTTATTTGACTATTATATAGTTGTATTGAATGATGTAATTTGTTGTTTTGAGCCTTGGTAAATAGAGACTGTGGTAGCTCTGAAATCTCGTGGGAACCCATATGAAACACATGGCTTGATGGAATTGTTAAATTAATCGAGACTTGATGAAGATTGATTGTAATTCCATCAAGCCAGTGTTTCTTAGGGTTTACACGCCCACCCCTTTTTCATCATGCATAACTTTTATCATTACGCAACCCTCCCAATGAATTTCCACAGTCTATATTTATCTCTAAAGAATGACCTTGACCGACACGCTCCGTTCTCTCGTGTAAACCCTAAGAAACACTGGCTTGATGGAATTACAATCAATCTTCATCAAGTCTCGATTAATTTAACAATTAAACAAGGTTATGTTCAAAGTAGAAGTTTAAACATGGCATGGTTTGGATAACTCTTTAATTTCATTCATCATTTTCACCTGCAATCATGTAGAATCTTTCTGCATTAAAGCTGTCACTTGTAGAAAAATATCTTAAGTTTTAGAAATGGTTTAAGAACTAGTTCTAGAACATTCAAGAGCTTTAAATGGCAGTTCAATCACTCTAAAATTCCAGAAAAAGTTCTTGAACTGGCTCCAGAACTAGTTCTTGAATGCCATTTAACATTCTAAACCTTTGAAGAAATAGTTCTAGAACTAACGGCAGTTCTAGATCATTCAAGAACTGGTTCTTGAAATAGTTCTAGAATATTCAGGTACTGATTCTTGATAGTTCAAGAACTAGTTCTTGAACCATTTCTAGAGCACTGAGTTCTTGAACTGCCATTTTACATTCATGAACTTTCTAGAACTGATGTTTTGACTTATTCAAGAACTATTTCTTGAACTTTTTTCACAGGAGAAAATTGTCTCACTATTGTCTCAAATAGAATTTCAGCTATTTCTCTCGATTTTTAACTGCATATAAAGTACCTATGATCTTTTTATAACCTCAGCAAGGATCTCTCAGTGTCACGAAAGCTTACATAATTTTTATTGGTCGATTTTATTACTCTATTAGCGTACCAATTATCAGGAACATTAATTCTTTCAAAGTACCAAATAAGGAGAGTTTATAGGGATATTCATATTGAAGAAATAAGTTTGTATGGTTTTATTTCTTTGGTTTATTATCTATTTTTCCTATTTATTTTAAATTAATTATGATTTTTTAGCATACCAAATGTTACACTACATTAATCCTAAAGCTGAATGAAATTGTTTTTGAAGATTGCATAAAAATGAAAGGACTGACAGTAGTGTAAGTCCCTTATTTTGGGTCAATAATTATTTTTAAAATTGATCTTATAAACAATTATTGTACATCAAAAGGGATAATTAGGAGGTGTATACAAAGATCAGACTAGTCTGCCCTTCGTATATACCTCCTTCCAAAGCAAGAATATTCCAGGTTGAAACAAGATGTGTTTGTGAAACACTATGCCCCCAAAACAGGAATTCTTTAGAAACGGGTGATTTTTATTGTGTTTTTTTCTTTGTTTTAGTGAAAGGGTTAAAAATTTTACCTTGACCTTGATGAAATGACCTTCCCTAGTTGGGCCTTGTTGAGACCTATCTACATACCAAATATTAGCATTGTAACTTAATCAGGGTTTAAGTTAAAGGAAAATGTTTAGTTGACAAGTAAGGTTTAGCAGACAGACAGATAGACAGACAGATTGACACTGGTAAAACAATATGCCCCCCAATCAATCGTTGCGGGGGCATAAAAATAAGGGTTAACTTTTTTTTTTATAAAATTCAACTGTTGCGGGGGCATAAAAATAAGGGTTAACTTTTTTTTTTTAATAAAATTCAACTGTCTTCCATTTGAAATGTAAAATACTGTAATTGATAAATTGTTGCTGACAATCAAAAAATCAACTGACCAATCAAAAATCAATGAACTTGGTCAGTAGTGTCAAATTTTGTTGTTGGTTTACAACCTAGCCATTTCCCACACAATCTGGATGTTTGAAGCCCCTTAACACTTTCCCGTTTTTGTTTTTTTTAATTTTAGACTGGTCCAAATTGAAAGAGGTTGCAGACGACAATGAAGATTGGATGCCATTTGAAATTAAAATGGCAAATCTGGTAGAATATTATGGGAAAATAGAAAATTGCTTGTTACAAGCAATTTCTTCTTTTTCTTCAATGTTTTCTAAGGTATAAAATCACACTACCTTAAAGTCTCTGGTTTGTACAGGAAAGGGTTAAGGAAAAAAATTCTTTGGAAACCCTAATGGACAATGAAGAAATTGATTTCTACCCTAAAAGGCAATGATTTTCTAACACAATTGAAATTATTTTCTACAGTTTCTTTGAAAGTCCAAAAAACCCACACTATTCCTGAATCTACAGATTGCGGCCTTTCTGGGTTCTAATTGCATGGGGGAGGCAGCTTTTATTCAGATAAACCTGTTAAGTTAATTAACCCTTGTCATACTGAATTAAGGCCTTGTTCAGAATCGCATTGAAATAACTGGAAGCACAAGTTATCGGTCAGTATTTCTTTTACTATGCTGGATTGAACTGGACTAAGAGGAGGTATAAACTAAGATCAGCCTGCACATATGTGCAGTCTGATTTTTGTCTATACCTCCTGGCAAACAGGAATATTCCGGATTCAGCATGACAGGGTTAAAGATCATTTTGCATCATTTTTTCATCACAGCTGCTGGTCCTCACAATAGATTCCTGGTATATCTCGCACCAGTAGCACCATTACATCCTTTCCTAGTCCAAGCTGCTATCCCACTTAGGTTTATGGTTATCCACCCGTTGGTGAGAGATAAATGTCTGAAAGGATATGTGCCTCTTCCAGGAATCGAACCCATGACACCCCATGATTGAAGATTAGGAGTCAGATGCACTATCAACTGTGCTTTGATGCTAAGTAAAAAACCTAAGTAAAGAGGGCATAATTCTGACATGTATAAATTGAGGATTACATCTCTTGATATTTTGACAGTGAATATATATATTTCATGGGTTAAAACAGTAGTGATTTCAAGCTAACCCATTCCCATTCAATGACGCTTTTAGACGCCCCTCAAGAAAGAATGCTTTGAAAAACATTGTGGAAAATGAAGAAATTGCTTGTGACAAGCAATTTTTTCATTTTACACAATGTTTTCTACCTAGAAAGTTGACAAAATTTAGAATTTCATTAACTTTAAATTGTCTCCTGCAACTCCTTTCAATTTGGACCAGTCTAAAATTTTGCCTTCTGGGAATGGGTTAGCTCTTTTCTGTATAATCGTTGGTTTTTACATTCCCATGATTTTATACTTATTATTACAAGCAATTTCTTCTTTTTCCTTTTATGTCTTCTACCCTGTGGGTTTGCTACTTTTCAAATTGCACTCATTTTTTTGTTGTCATCTGCAACTGTTTTGAATTTGAACATGTCTAAAATTTTGAGAAAACAGGAAAGGGTTTTACTGAAAATGTCACAGCCAACGAGCCGAAAATGCCTACGCAAACCCCCAAAATAAAGAATCATGACAGACACCCCTACCTTTTGTTAACCCTTTCCTGCACATCCCCTGAATTTTATGTCTCTGAACTTAAGAAATCATCATGGAATAAGAAGAAATTGCTTGTAACAAGCAGTTTCTTCTTTTTACACAATATTTTCTATCATATGGGACAGCTTCCTTTTGAAATGTACATACTTTGTGATGCATAAACCCATTACCACACAACAAAATTTTAGACAGTTCCAAATTACAGACAACAATTCTAAGTTGATGAAATATTCAAAATCTTTTGTTTTTTGGGGTAGAAAAAAATTGTGGATAATGAAGAAATTGCATGTAACAAGCAATTTTTTCATTCTCCACAATGTTTTCATTAGCTTTCATATTGAGGGGCGTTTAAAAGCATCATTGAGTGAGAATGGGTTAACCTATTACTACAAACTTGCGCCTTTTGACACCCTGAAGAAATATAGTTATTGAAAAAGAGAAAATGTTTGTAACAAGAAATATTTGCTTTGCTCACAATGTTTTAATACCTTATTTGACAATTATTTTCCACTTTGAAATGCTGTCTTCAACTTCATTCAATTCAGACTAGTCTAAATTTTTGTCATCTGGTAACGTATTAAAAATATGTGCCAAACGGGGTAGAAAGTATTGTGAGGAAAAGAGAAATTGCTTTGTTATCAGTTTATTTCCTCTCTATATTTTTTTCAAAACTATATTTTTTTTAAAGAACGGCAAAATTTTAGACTAGTCCATATTCAAAGGAGTTGCAGACAAAAATTTAAAGTTAATAAAATTTAAATTTATTCATTTTTCTGTATGAAAGATTGTGTAAAATAAAAGAAATTGCTTGTTACAAGCAATTACTTCATTTCATACAGTGCTTTCACCATTGTTTTTCCTAACCCATTCCCACACAATGACGCTTTTGGATGCCCCTCAAGTTAAAAACAATAAGGAAAAATTGTGGAAAATGAAGAAATTGCTTATGACAAGCACTTTCTTCATTTTCAACACTATTTTCTACCAAAAAATTGAAAAATTTAAAATTTCATAAACTTTGAATTGTTGTTTGCAAACCCTTACAATTGGACAAGTCTAAAGTTTTGCTCTCTGGTAATGGGTTAAAGGTGTCCAAAAGCGTCATTGTGTTGGAATGGGCTAAACATGTCAACAATTGGAAAGTGTGATAATGGGTTGAATTTGTATTATCTGGAAATTATTATATTGACAAAAAATAGACATACAAAGAAAGGCTACTAGGGATTGACCCAACAGAAAGTCTGGATACAGTTAATACAAATTACCTCCCCTAGTAAACCAAATTCAAGACCCGAGAAAAACATAATATCGAACAAAATTCTGGTTACTAACATTTTCCTTTTTTCCTTTTACACTTTCCTAACTATGTATCCTTCCTTTTAACCCATTCCACCTCAATCCTGCTTTAAAAAAGAGCTAAGAAAATAAAAGGGTTTTCTACCCTAGGAAACAACAGTTGTCTAAATTTCACAAACTTAAAATTAATGTCTGTAACTTCTTTCAATTTGGACCAGTCTCAAAATTTGTCATCCTTTGATGGGTTTAAAAGAAGAAAAGCATATAAATATTGTGGTGAAAAGATAAAATGTTGGTATTAATTCTTCAATTAGTTTTTAGGGTGAAGAAACCATTGTATGGTAAGGAAAAGATTGCTTGCAGGAATTCATTTCTTTTTTTCCGCCATGTTTCAAAATAAAGGATAGTGTGAAAATGGGTTATCTGATACATGAAGAACTTCATAAAAGTGTCGGAAATAGGAGTTATACCCCCAGCAGTATTTTGTCACCCAAGTAGTACAGTTGACCTTTGACCTGCGATACCTAAAAACTAAAGGACATGTCCTTAGGTCATAGATGGCATTCATATAAAGTTTCAAAGTCTTTGGTCAAATGAATTATGAAAAGCAAGGAAAAGTTTTTAAGCAAAGTTTAATTGTGACCTTGATCTTAGATCTAATTGACCCACAAACAATAGGGTACTACCTTGGATCATTTGCAACAGTTGTATCAAGTTTCATGGTTGTAGGTAAATTGGTTCTAGAGCTTGGCAATGAAAAGTATATGGGTGGACAAATGGACAGACAGGCATGGTGGAGCTAATATATCCCCTCTACTTCATATGTGGAGGTACAAACAGAAATCTTTTGATTAGTTTGCTAAAAGTAGCTGGAACTCTCTATTGTGGTGGTAGAGACAGTGACCTCTAAAGGTGTAGTCAGGGATAGCCGAATCCATCTGTTACAAGATAAATGCCTGAAATTCTGAATAATTCGGTTGATTACGGTCATAAATTTTCTACATCATTATGAAATCACCCTGCAAGATATCATGCTTTACACCACGATCTTGTTCACTATGTTAACCCTTGTCATACTGAAAACCAGAATATATCTATTCTGGCAGGTCAAGTTTAGACAAAGATCAGCCTGCACATAAGTACAGTCTGACCATAGCTTAGACCATCAATTAGTCCAATTAACCCATTCCAACACAATATCTTGGGTATTTCAAAATTGAAAGAAGTTGCAGACGACAATTTATTGTTGATAAAGATTTAAAATCTTTATCTTTTTGGTGAAAAACTTTGTGGATAATGAAGAAATAGCTTAATTCCTCCATTTTCCAATATGACTTGTATACCATAGCTTTTTCCTTTGGGGATGAACGTGTGCAAAAAAGCATCATTGTGTGGGAGAGGGTTAAAGCCTCAGTTGATTTTAAGATATATTTAGAAAGAAATACTAGACCCCTATAAGGGCCTCCAGTGCCCTTCCTTTCATTGAAATGCATTTTCTAGAAGTGGTCTTACTCAGTACGACAAGGGTTAAGCTTCTATGAAAAGTTTTAGATCTCAAATGTTATCTTCTATATCTAACCCATTCCCACTCAGTGATGCTTTTAGTCACCCCAAATGAAAAAAAGCTTTGGAAAATATTGTGGAAAATGAAGAAATTGCATGTTCCAGAATGTTTTCTACCCAGAAAATGTAAAAATCCAATTGTGGTTTGCAACTACTTTCAGTTTAGACAAGTCTAAAATTTTGCCGTCTGGTAATGGGTTAACCCATTCCCACTCAGAGACGCTTTTAGACGCCCGAAGGAAAAAAAATTTGGAAAACATTGTAGAAAATGAAGAAATTGCTTGTCACAAGCAATTTCTAGATTATCCACAATTTTTTCTATCCAAAAAGATGTTACAATTCAAAATTCCATTAACTTTAAATTGTCTTTTGCAACTTCTTTCAATTTGGACCAGTCTAAATTCTTTTTGTGTGGTAATTGGTTGAAGCAGCATCAATCCTTGGTGATTTACTAGTATCTTTATAATAAGGCAGGAAACATAACTCTTGCAATCATAATAACAAGTACCAATAAAATCAAATATCCAACAGACATTCAAGTTTCTAGAATCCGAATTTTAACTAGACCTTATACAGATAATCTAAGATACATAAATCTATTCTAATAATCATCTAGGTGTAAATTTTTCATTCTCCGAGTACATTGAATTACCTCCCTTCATCTGACAAATAATCTACAAGAGAGAAAGAATTATAATTTTACCATAAATGATTCATGATAAAAATCCAGGTACACAAATCTATCAAACTGAGATCCATCCTTCCTAAAAAACAAGAGGGCCAGAATGGCCCTAAAATCGCTCACCTGACTAATGTAAGATGATACAAAATTGAAATTGGCCCAATGGTTACTGAGGAGAAGATGTTTAAAGATTTCAAAGTCAAAAACTGCCCTACCCTTCCAAGCCCTTATTTGGTCATCAATCAAAATTCTAGAACAACTTTTGAAAAGGGTCACTCAAGGAACATTCATACCAAATTTGGCTGAAATTGGCCCAATAGTTACTGAGGAGAAGATGTTTAAAGATTTCAAAGTCAAAAAAGTGCCTGACCCTGCCACGCCCATATTTGGGCATAAATCAAAATTCCAGGAACAACTTTTGAAAAGGGTCACCCAAGGAGCATTCATGCAAAGTTGGGTTGAAATTGACCCTACTGTTACTGAGGATAAGATGTTTAAAGATTTCAAAGTTAAAAAAACTGCCACGCCCATATTTGGGCATGAATCAAAATTCTGCGAACAACTTTTGAAAAGGGTCACCCAAGGAACATTCATACCAAATTTGGTTGAAATTGGCCCAATAGTTACTGAGGAGAAGATGTTTAAAGATTTCAAAGTAAAAAACTGCCACGCCCATATTTGGGCGTGAAACGAAATTCTGCCTAACAACTTTTGAAAAGGGTCACCCAAGGAACATTCCTACCAAGTTTGGTTGAAATTGGCCCAATGGTTCCTGAGGTGTAGATGTTTAAAGATTTCAAAGTCAAAAACTGCCACGCCCTGCCACGCCCATATTTGGGCATAAATCAAAATTCTGCTAACAACTTTTAAAAAGGGTCATCCAAGGAACATTCATGCCAAGTTTGGATGAAATTGGCCAAATGGTTACTGAGGAGAAGATGTTTAAAGATTTCTAAGTCAAAAACTGCCACGCCCTGCCACACCCATATTTGGGCATAAATCAAAATTCCATGAACAACTTTTGAAAAGGGTCACCCAAGGAACATTCATGCCAAATTTGGTTGAAATTGGCCCAATGGTTACTGAGGAGAAGATGTTTAAAGATTCCTAAGTCAAAAACTACCACGCCCTGCCACGCCCATATTTGGGCATAAATCAAAATTCTAGAACAACTTTTAAAAAGGGTGACCCAAGGAACATTCATACCAAATTTGGTTGAAATTGGCCCAATGGTTACTGAGGAGAAGATGTTTAAAGATTTCTAAGTTAAAAACTGCCACGCCCTGCCACGCCCATATTTGCAGGTCAATCAAAAATCCGCGAACAACTTTTGAGAAGGGTCACCCAAGGAACATTCCTACCAAGTTTGGTTGAATTCCGCCCAGTGGTTACTGAGGAGAAGATGTTTAAAGAATTGTTGACGACTACCGACGCACGACGGACAAAAGGTGATACCAAAAGCTCACGTTGTGCTCAGGTGAGCTAAAAAAAAAAGACCAACTCTGATATGAGACAAGTAGTACATCTCCCTTAACCCATTCCAACTCAATCCCTCCTTTTTACGCCCCTCGAGAAAAAAGTTTTGGAAAACATTGTGGAAAATGAAGAAATTGCTTGTATCAAGCAATTTCTTCATTATCCACAATGTTTTCTATCCAAAAAGACGAAAAATGTAAAATTCCATCAACGTAAAATTGTCGTCTGCAGCTTCTTTCAATTTGGACCAGTCTAAAATTTTGCTGTGTGGGAATGGGTTAAAAAGAAATTAGAATGTCATCCAGGCACAGCATGTAGGGTCCGCTGAATATTGGACCCTGAGGTGTGACCTTGACCTATGTGCTATCTGAAAAATTAATTCATGATGGAGAACAACTATGCAAAGTTATTTTGAAATCCATCTTTAAATATAGAAGTTAAAGCCTGGTCGAAAAATATAACCAACTAATGACTTTTCATAGTGGAAGGTACATGTATGTCGTAAACCATTTCCAGCTGCTAAAATTTTTTAGACTGGTCCAAATTGAAAGAAGTTGTAGAATGACTATTTAAACTTATGAAATTTTTAAAAATTTTTACTTTTAGGTTGAAACATTGTGGATAATGAAAAAATTGCTTCTTCATTTACCACAATGTTTTCCATAGCTTCTTTTCTTTAAAAGCGTTACTGCGTGGGAATGGATTAAACCATTCCCACACAATGACGCCTTTTGAAGACCCTAAACAAAATCATTTGGGAAAACCTTGTGTAATATGTCTACAATAATATGGTGTCAGAATGGGTTAACCCATTCCAACACAATGGAATTTTAGACCAGTCCAAATTGAAAGGAGCTGCAGACGACAATTTCAAGTTGATTGAATTTTGAATTTTTTCATCTTTGGGATAGAAAACATTGTGGATGATGAAGAAATTGCTTGATCCAAGCAATTTCTTCATTTTCCACAATGTTTTCCAAAGCTTTTTTGTTGAGGGGCGTGAAAAGGAGAGGTTGTGTGGGAATGAGTTAAACCACAAGTGGACTCCCTACAAAATTTTAATTCTATAGTCCTCAAGTATCTTGGTCAGACTGATACAGGGACCACAACTCTATGAAAATACCTGAAGTTGTCTCCCTTAACAATCAACAATCCAACTGACTTTCTGTCTTCCAGGAATAAGGATATTAACTAGAACTATAATCAAAATGATAACCCAGGGTGGATGCCATGATATAAAAAGCTGATAGCACCTAGAGTGCAGATGTTTTTGTTGGCGCTACAATACCAGCAGGAATCGCTGCAGAATTATCATATTCATTGTCATTCTTAACCCTTGTCATGCTGAACCCGAAATATTCTGGTTTTGCAGGAGGTAAAGACAAAGATCAGCCTGCACATATAGTGCAGTCTGATCTTAGTCTACACCTCCTGTCTGCCTTTTTCAAACAAGAGTTGTTCATGAAAATAAATTTCAAAAGAAGTAATTTGATTCAAATGTGATTCTGAAAAGATTTTAAACAGCTGATAATGACAACAGAATTTTATAAACTGGTCCAAAATGAACAAAGCTATAGAGTTATAGACAACAAGTTTAATTGATGAATGTAACTCTTTTTCTCTTTTTTTTGGGGGGGGGGGGGGAGGAAGGGTAGGCCCCCCCCCTGGGGACCCGAGGATCATGATTTTTGCTTTTTTGAAAGAGGTCAATATACTGATGCTTCATGCAAAATACCAAGGCTCTACGCCTTCTGGGTTAGGAGGAGAAGATTTTTAAAGATTATTTTAAAATTTCACTTTTGTTGCAAAGGTAATCAGAGTTTTCAAAAGAATTTTAGCTACTTATAAAGGGGATAATAACCTAAGGAACATTTCTGCCAAATTTGGTTCAAATTGGCTCAGTGGTTTGGAAGGAGATGTTGTTTAAGGAAATTATTGACGGAAGACCCGTGACGCAAAACGGATAGACATTGGACATAAGGTGATCACAATAGCTCACTTGAGCACTTCGTGCTCAGGTGAGCTAAAAATACTAAAAAATCAAGGCTGAACGCTCTTGATCTACAATCAAGCTATCCAGTGCTTTAAGCAATTTGATTTAAATGCAGTTATAAAGGGAGGACTTTATTAAGCAAGAAAAGGGTTAATATTTGTTGCAGCTATTTCATGATTGGCTGACTCTACAGTATTTGCATCTAAATTTTAATGAGATAATGATAATTGTAAATTACAATTGTATCATATTCACAAATCTTTCAGCATGCAATTTAGACACTAATTTCATCATTGTATTCCTTTAACCAATTCCCATATAACCCCTGCCCCTTTGCAAAGTTTTAGACCTGTCCAAATTCAAAGGTTTTGCAGATAAAAATTTTAAGTCAATTTGCGTCAATTTGAAAAATAACCATTTAGTAGGGTAGAAAATATTGTGGAAAGCAATTTCTTCTTTATGTACATGGTTTTTCTCTATCATAAATTCACAGGGATATAAAAATCAGGAATTGAACAGGAAAGGGTTAACACATTCCCATACAAACCTGTTTTCCCCAAGAAAAAATTTTGTTGAACATCATGGGAAATGAAAAGACAATGATTTTCAAAATCGTTGTTTAAATTTCTTTGACTTTGTACCGGTTTAAATTTTGTTGTCTAGTAATAAGATGACAGAAGTTTTGAAGTTCCTAATTAATCAATTCCCACACAATGAGGCCTCTCAAGAAAAACAATTGGGATTACATTGTACATTGTGCAATTTCTATATTTTCCATGATGTTTTCTTCCCACAAAACTGCGAAAATCTATAATTTCAAAAACTTTGAATTGTTGTCAGCTACTCCAATCAATTTGGACCAGTCTAAAATTTTGTTGTAATGGGTAAATCAATTACAAGAAGAACAAATATTAGACTGATCCAACTTGGAAGATGTTGCAGGCCACAATTTTAAGTTTTTGAAATTATTTAAAAGAATAGCGAAAGATTGTGAACAAAAAATTGCTTGTTAATTTTTCCACAATGTTTTTCCAAGCTCTTTTCATCAGGGGTATGAAAGGTTTGGAATTGTACAACTCTTGTTATGGAATATTTGTGCTTTGGCAGGAGGTATTGACTTTGATCAGTCTGTACATATGCGCAGTCTGATCTTGGTCTACACCACATATTATGGTTGACATTTTAAGTATGACTAATTTGTAATATTGTAACACAAAAAGGGGCTTTCAGTGCTTTCAGCCTATTGATTTGAATGTAATTCTGAATAAAGCTTTTATTCAGGACGACATGAGTTAACCCATCATACTGAACCCAGAATATTCCTACTATATTTTCCTACTTGGTAGGAGGCATAGACAAACATCAGCCTGCACATAAGTGCAGTCTGATCTTAGTCTACACCACCTGCTTGCTCCTTTTAAGCAAGAGTTGTTTTTAAGATAAATTTTCAAAATAAATATCAATCCATTTTTGGCGGCTCTAAGGGATTTCAGCTCTTTTTTTCTAACCCATTCCCACAACGATAAAAATTTAGACTGGTACAAATTGAAAGGAGTTGCAGATGACAATTTAAAGTTTATGAAATTATAGATTTTTCATCCTTTTGGGTAAAAAACATTGTGTTAAATGAAGCTTCACTGTGTGGGGATGGGTCAACCCATTACAACATGACAAAATTCTAGACTGGTCACATTTGAAAGGTGTTGCAGACGATAATTTAAAGTTTATGAAATTTTGCATTTTTTCAATTTTCTGAGTAGAAAACATTGTGGAATATGAAGAAATTGCTTGTTGCAAGCTTTTCATGAGGAGCATCAAAATGGGTCATTGTGTGGGAATAGGTTAAGAAAGTCTACTGAGGATTTATAATTTAGCAGGAAAGCGTTAAAAAGTTATAGCATATTCCAGTGATTAAAATTCACCACTATCATTGTTTTTGATTTTATTCAGAATGACAAGGGTTATTCAGTTTGTTTGAATTGGGTTTAACCCATTACTAGACGGCAAAATTTTAGACTGGTCCAAATTGAAAGGAGTTGCAGACGACAAATTAAAGTTTATGAAATTTAATTCTTTCAACTTTCTGGATAGAAAACATTGTGAAAAATGAAGAAATTGCTTGTCACAAGCAATTTCTTCATCTTACACAATTTTTTCCTATTTATTTTTCTTGACAGGCGTCAAAAAGTGTCACTCTGTGGGAATGGATTGATGTCACTTTTAACGATTGTTTAGGTCATATCACAAGGGGTAGAGCACCTAACAATGGATTCCTGTTATAACTTGCACCAGTACCACCATTACATCCTTTCCTATCCTCCAGCTGCTACCCCACCTAGGTTTACTATTATCCACTCATTGGTGAGAGACAAATGTTGGAAAGGATATGTGCTGCACCAGGGATCAAACCCATGACACCCATGATTGAAGATTGGGAGTCTGACGGGCTATCAACTGCGCTATGACGGCGACCAAGGGTTATTCTGACAAATTCTTTTGATTAAAAGCTGTCACTAATAGTGGGGTTATAAAAGAAATAGGGATTTGGAGGATTTGTGTAAAATCATCACTAATCCCTGTCATGCTGAATAATTATCCTTCTAAGAATTGAATTAAAATCAAAGGACTGAAGTCACCAATTAGCTTAATTCTGGGTCAATATTTCTTTTGAGAATTAATTTTCATAGACAACTTTGGCTGTAAGGTGACTAACCAGAAAAGTAGACTCAGATCAGCCTGCACAAAAGTATCTTTACCTCCTGCAAAAACAGGAATATTCAAGGTTCACCACAACAAGGATTAAAGTACGCCATCTGAAAAATTCCATGACTTAACAATTATCAGTAAAAGCAGAAGAATTTCTATGGGGGAAGGTAAATCACCAGGATTACCGCACCTTGTCAGTCAAATGACGAGAGCAAAACAACTGTTCACTGTAACATGATTGCACAGTGCTCCGGCACTGACAGACAAAATGGAAATCGTAGATAAACCAGCCTGATACCTCACTGATGTGGAAAAAAGATCTTCACAGCCACTGTTACGAGGCTGTTCTTCAGGAATAATCATTCCTCAGCAGTGTTCACTTTTCTCTTAGGTGGGTGAATTTAACCTTTGCCATGCTAAATAAAGTCCTCTAAAGAAGTACAATTAAAGATCAAAGGGCTGCAAACACTGAAATCACTAATTGTTGGTTAATATTAGTTTGAAAATTTATCTTTGAAAACAACCCTGGCTTAAAAAGGACAAGCAGGTGGTATAGACTAAGATCAGATTGCACATAATTATATGCAGGATGGCTTTGGTTTATACCTCCTGCCTAAACAGGAATATTCCGGGTTCAGCATGACAAGTGTTAACCCATTACCGCTCAATGATGGTTTTCAACACCTCTTAACCCATTACCAGACTGCAAAACTTAAGACTGACCCAAATTGAAAGGAGTTGTAGATGACAAGTGTATGAAATTTTAGATTTTTTTCAATTTTCTGGGTAGAAAACATTGTGTAAAATGAAGCTTTTCTTCATTTACCTCAATGTTTTCTACCCAAAATGACAAAGATTTTTAAAATTTCATCAATTATGCAATCGCCTGCAACTTCTTTCAATCTGGACCAGTCTAATATTTTGCTGTCTTGCAATGGGTTAAACTAGACATTGTCGCAAAGCGGACTTATACCCCCCAACAGCGCTTGTCCATATACAAGTGCTATCTTCAAAAGGGCCATAACAAAAAATGGACTTTTTCAATAAAGGGCCATAAATCCGTTAAAAATCCATGGACCATAACCAAAATAGGATATGCACAATTGTTTGACTTATACCAAGTGTTTCTGTAAAATTTGAATCAAATCCGTTCAATGGTTGCTGAGAAATTGAGCGGACACGATTTTTCACCAAAGGGCCATAACTCCGTCATAAATCAATGGACCGTAACCAAAATATAATATGCACATCTCTGCTTGATACTAATTATATCAGTGAAGTTTGAATCAAATCCATCCAATGGTTGCCCAGATATTGAGCAGACACAAAAAAGCTAGACAGACAGACGGACGGACCGACCGACCAACTGACAAACTGACTCCTATATACCCCCCTAACAAAGTTTAGGGTGGTATAAAAAAATCTCATGGCAGATCCCATATGAGTAAAATCATTTTAATTGATATGCAGAGATGCAATACTTTAGTATGTAAACCCCACCTTCAGTATGAAACATCCTCAATTTCAGTTGCACCTGCTGGAAGAACACACTCAAGTTTCACTTATCACTATTACTTTCAGTTTAAATTACTTTGCAGTATCTAGATTTAATTGTAATAATATCATTATTGTTGATCAATGTTAACCTATATGCAGAGATGCAATACTTTAGTATGTAAACCCCACCTTCAGTATGAAACATCCTCAATTTCAGTTGCACCTGCTGGAAGAACACACTCAAGTTTCATTTATCACTATTACTTTCAGTTTAAATTACTTTACAGTATCTAGATTTAATTGTAATAATATAATTATTGTTGATCTATGTTAACCTATATGCAGAGATGCAATACTTTAGTATGTAAACCCCACCTTCAGTATGAAACATCCTCGCAATTTCAGTTGCACCTGCTGGAAGAACACACTCAAGTTTCATTTATCACTTTTACTTTCAGTTTAAATTACTTTTCAGTATCTAGATTTAATTGTAATAATAAAATTATTGTTGATCAAAGTTAACCCATTCCCACACAATGATGCTTTTGGACATCCGAGAAAAAGTAATTGGGAAAGCATTTAAAATGAAGAAATTGTTTGCAACAAGCAATTTCTTCATTTTCCACAATGTTTTCTACAAAGTTGTAAAAAATCTTATAATTTTATAAACTTTGAAATGCTTCTGCAACTCCTTTTTATTTAGACCAGTCTGAAATTTTGCTATATGGTAATGGGTTAAAGATTTTCATAATATACTTATAAACCTATGTTGGATAGCAGCTGTAGGCTAGGATAGGATGTAGTGGTAGTACTGGTGTGAGAAATACCAGGAATCCATTATTAGGTGCTCCAGCCAGCAGTGATATGTTAAAAGTGGCATTAAACCCCATTCAATCAATCAATCCTTGGTTTTTACATCCCTGTAATTTTATGATTGAGAAAACATTGTAGAAAAAGAAGAAATTGCTCGTAACAAGCAATTTCTTCTTTTTTTACAATATTTTCTACCCTGCTGAATGGCTATTTTTCAAATTCAATCCACTTTGAATATTTGTCTGCAAAACCTTTGTATTTGGACAGGTCTAAAATTTGACACACAGGAAAGAGTTTATCAATCACCACACAATGGCGTATTTATTGCCCTGAAGAAATATTATCAAGGAAAAATCATTGAGGGAAAAGGTGAAATGTTTTGTGACAGGCAGTTTCTCCTGTTTTCTTAATGTTTTCTACCTTATTTGGCACTTATTTTCCGATTTCATAGAATCTGAAATGTCGTCTGCAACTTTTTTCAAATTGATCCAGTTCACAATTTTGTCGTCTGGTAGGTTTATGTTTAAGTCTATTTTTCATCAATTGGGAAACAAGTTCCTCCAACTTTAACTAATCCCTCTTACTTCTGTTTCCTGGAGAATACCCATATACTTGTGCTGATTATGACGGCTAGTGAAAGAGTAAAGATTGATAGCCATTCCAGGGAATCCAACTCTAGACCTCTTGATCAGAAAGTCGATGCTCTACCTCTAGGACACCTCTAAGGAAGATTCATCGTTGAAATGCTCTTGCTAGTCTCTTGCAAAAAAGTTTTCACTATACTGATCCCTTATTGTCTATGGGCGACCAAAATGTAATAAGTACAGCTTGAATAAAGCTATATCATTAAAGGGGAACAACTGTGCCAAATAGTTTTGAATTCAATTGATCAACCCAATCCAACACAATGACACTTTTTGACGCCCATCCCCCCCCCCCCCCTACAAAAAACACAGTGTAACAAGCAATTTCCTCATTTTACACTGTTTTCTACCCAAAAACTTAAAAATCTAAAAGTTTGATAAAGTGTAAATTGTCATAATTATGCAACTCCTTTAACCCATTCCAACTCAACCCCTCACTTAACACCCATCAAGAAAAAAGCTTTGGAAAACATTGTGGAAAATGAAGAAATTGCTTCATTATCCACAATGTTTTCTATCAAAAAAGGTGAAAAAATTTAAAATTCCATCAACTTGAAATTGTCATCTGTATCTTCTTTCAATTTGGACCAGTCTAAAATTTTGTCAAGTGGGAATGGGTTAAATTTGGACCAGTCTATAATTTTTCAAACTTGTAATTGGCTAATGTAGAAGATATGCTGTGGACAACTAGCACACACACACATACGCATTTAGAGCTAGGTTATTCTATATGCTTGTCGCTATTACATGCCACAGGCATAAAAACATCGTAGAAAATAAAGAAAATGCTTGTATCAAGATATTTCTTCACTTTGCACAATACTTTCCTAAGCATTATAGCCTACTGTCAATACCAACTGATGAAGAAGGTATCTATATAAATTCAACAGGTGTGCATTATGTATACATGTATCGGATATCAAATTTTCACTATTTTGCTTTCACTAAATACATGAAACATGACATATGGTAAATAAACATGTTAATCCATTAACAGACAACAAAACTGTTATCGGGTCAGATATAATAGAAGTTTCATACAACAATAGTTGCAAGCAGTTTCTTCCTTTTCCACAATGTTTTCTTAATATTCTCTTCTATAGGGATCTCAAAAAGTGGGATTTTGTGGGAATAAGTTAACCCCTTAGCAAAAAAAAAGAGGTTTAGACAGGTCCAAATTAGAAGAAGTTTCATATGACCATTTTTAGTTAATGAAATTTCAAAATCTCTGTCATTTGGGATAGGAATTGAGGACAGCGAAATTGCTTATTACAAGCAGTTTCTTTCTTTTTCACAATGTTTTCCGTACCTTCTCTTCTAGAGAGGTGTCAAAAAGTGGGATAATGTGGGAGTGTGTTAACTCATTACCAAACAATAAATTTTAGATGGGTCCAAATTAAAAGAAGTTGCATGCAGCAAATTTTTGTTAGAAGTTTCAAAAACTCTCTTTTGATGCGGGGGCATAAAAACAACAAAAACATATGAAATATTGTGGAAAAAACAGAAAATACTGATAACCAGCATTTTCTTCTTTTCCTACAATGTTTTTGACCCTATCTGACACATGAGTTTAAAGATTTGGCCACATTGAAATTGTAATCTGCTACTTTTCACGGTTTGGACTAGTCTAAAAATTTGTCATTGTGTAATGGTTTATCATGAATGGCATCACTTAACCCTTGTCATGCTGTATAAATTACCTTACTAAATTGCTGTAAAATCAAAGTGCTGAAAGCACTGATAGAACTTGTTGTTCATAAATAAATATTTCTTTCAGAAATCAACTTCATAAACAACTCTGGCAGGAAAGTTACAAGCAGGAGGTGTAGACTAAGATCAGCCTGCACATAAGTGCAGTCTGATCTTAGTCTACACCTCCTGCCAAAACCGGAATATTCCGGGTTCAGCATGACAAGGGTTAACATTCAAACAGTATTGACCATGGCCATAGGGCACTGGTAGTGCATAGGACTCCTAGTCACCTAGTCATTGGGTCCTAGGTTTGATCCCTGTCCGTGGTAAGTATCCTTTCCAACATTTTTCTTCAACCTATGGGTGAATAGTTGTAAACCTAACTGAGATGAGCAGCAGGAGGCTCAGAAAGAATTAAGAGGTAGTACTGGTGTAAGAAATACCAGGAATCCATGGTTAGGTGCTCCTGTCGCTGAAATATGACTGACATACTGTTCAAAGTTGCTTTAAACCCCATTTATTCAATCCGATATAACCTCCATTTTTCTTGTAAAAACAAGACTTTTAATTGTAAGAGTGAAAGAATTTATAATTCTGTTATCTGACAGACAGCAGGCCAATCAGATTTCTACCTGGGTTCCTATCCAACCAACCACAACTATCCTCCATCAATTTCAAAATAACAGATAAATTAATTTTTATCTACAATTCATCCTGTACCTTTCCTTGCCTTCAAATTTAACCCATTACCACACAATCTAGTTTTTTTTAAAGCCCCCATTAAATGAAAAAAGTTTTGCAAGACCAATTTGTCCAACCAGATTGTTAGGAGATTTAACCCATTACTAGCTAGATGGCAAAATTTTAGACTTGTCCAAATTGAAAGGAGTTGCAGATGATACTTTAAAGTTTATGAAATTTAAGATTTTCTTTAAACTTTCTGGGTAGAAGCATTGTGTAAAATGAAGAAATTGCACATAATGTTTTTCCAATTTTCTATCTTGATGGACGTAAAAAAGCGTCACATGATGAACATATTACAAATAAGGCTTATCTTTATTGCATAACTATCATATGCTTATCGATTGGCACATTGGTAAGAGCGCTTGCTTAATGTGCAAGAGAACCTCGGTTCAAATCTTCTTGACATTTTTTATATTCCCCATTTTCTTTACCCTACCCTTCATTTATTTTCTGGGACACTATTAAAATCCGTTATACTTTTATATTACATTATTTGTTTTCTATAATTTACAATCATTTACATTGTTTTTAGTTTTCAGGCGCTGAAATTTTTTATTAACGCAAAATACAAAATAGATCTGTAGGTAGTTATCCTATTTCCTTAACCCTTTCCTGTTTCTCGAAATTTTAGACTGGCCCAATTTGAAACATGTTGCAGACGACAATGAAAATGAGTGCAATGTGGTAGAAAATATAGTGATAAAAGAAGAAATTGCTTGTATCAAGCAATTTCTCCTTTTATCACAATATTTCATTATGTGTGAAACTACATGTACGTAAAAACCAGTGATTATACAGGAAATAATTATGTTATCATATTCCGTAAACTTTCTACATAGGCTGTATATTAAAGCTAGCAGGGATGATCGAAGCATAATTTCAAAAATCATGTGACCTTTTATAGGTTATGTGATATTAGAGGAGTACTTTGGATTTCTGGAAATATAGACATTAACAGATTTAATGAATGATTGATCTCAACTTTACAAATTTGTAAATTTCCTATGAATTTTTCACATGACTTTGACAAAAATTCAAATCAAGATCTTGTGTTTGTGTTAAAATGATATCAGTCCTTAGTAACATTTCAGGAAATACTGAATAGAACCTCCATATTGTGAAAGTTTTCTCTCTTTTTTTTAAAGTTTTTCTCTCTTTTTTTACAATTTCAGAGTCGAAATGCAATGTTCTGTCCAATTTTCAGTGACAACCAATTACAGTACTAAATTACATCACTTTGATTTTATCAGATATAACAGATTTATCCAATTGAACAGAAAACACCCTGATGAAAGGAGACCTGTTTGTTGCAAGAAATTTCTCCTTCCAAATAGATTTATAAACAGAACTCTTTTTCATTCGATTATTTACAATTTTGACATAATTTCAACAGAAATGTCTTGTCCTTTTCAAATTTGTGGCTTTTTTCTCCCATAGAATTTAGCAAATAATTCATTGCTGCAAAGTTTACCATTTTTATGGTAGTTTTTCAGTGATATCTGAACTAATATACCTGTATTTATCCAAAATCTTGATACTATAGGGGTGTGGAAATGCAGATTTTTTCCACTTGTCCCCGAACAAGAGAAAATTTACTACTCATCTAGAATAAAAATGAACTTTTCCACAAAAAAATGAATAGACATATTTTGCGAAAACATCGTTGTTAATGAAGGAAATGCTGGAAAGCATCGTTTTCTTCAGTAACATTTTCTACCCTTCATTATTAACATTAGGATAATAAATCTTTGAGATCTATTTTGTACCATTCCAAGATTTGCCCTAGTACTTAATTGTCCCTGGAGAAGCAACACTGAAAAATGTACTTGTCTGCAGTTAGAAGAGCCAATTTTGTACATTGGAATTCTGGATCTTGTATGGTAGAGTGTATCTTCAAAGCTAATGAGCAAGAAAAGAGGTACATTGGGTCAGTTCAGGTGTCAGATCAATGGGTGTAATTGTTTCTTAAATCGAGCAGTTCCTGATAATTGCAATATCAGATAAGAGTTCAAATCTTATCTGAAGGGTGCAGTGCCCACAATACACAACTAATAGAAATTTAACCATTCCCACTCAATCCCTCCTTTTTACGCCCCTCAACGAAAAAGCTTTGGAAAATATTGTGGATAATGAAGAAATTGCTTGGATCAAGCAATTTCTTCATTATCCACAATGTTTTCTATCCAAAAAGTCAAAGAAAATTTAAATTCCACCAACTTGAAAATACCGTCTGCAGCTCCTTTCAATTTGGACCGGTCTAAAATTTTGTCGAGTTGGAATGAGTTAACCACAAATTTGATCAACATGGATATCATTAATGGGTGATCAAAAACTTGCAACAAGCAATTATACATCCTTTTATCACAATATTTTCTTCAACTACTCAGTTTGACTCATGAGAAAACTTCAGAGGGACTCATTAGTTCATCTTACAATCTTTCTTTACCCCTTTCTTTCATTGTTGTGCCCAAACTACTAGATTAATTTTCCCAAACTACCTAGATTATACCTAGATACCTTGTATCATGTATGTTCATTGGATAAGTTTCACCTTTCTGGGCAAAGTACAATTCTTTTTTTCCATTCTTTTTTTATTTCTTTTTTCAATGGTTTTAATTGAAAATTAATTTAAACTTTGTCAGATTTTTTTTTTAATGCGAAGTATGTAAAATTTCTCAATAATGTTACAGTACTTAAACAAACAAGAGCCGTCAGAGATGGATTATGCTCCAAAATTATAGTCCAGTCACAAAAAGGATAAAAAAAATTGGGAGTTTGTTGGATGGACAGACAATTGTCATTTGTAATCAAATGACATGATATTTTTGAAAGCATACTGTGCAACTTCTAATTGTTTGTGCAATTTTATATAAAACAGATGTAGAAATGCAGTATAAGTTGCATCCAAGTACATATGAATTATTCTGTTCATTCCTTCCTGGTGGTGAAAAAAACACAAAAACATACGGGTAGTATAGTGTTCAGGAGTACACTTGATTTTTAAAGGCTTGACCGGTAATTTGTTTTGAATTGGTTGGTTTAAAGAAATACAACCATCGAAAACTTTATCCTTGTAACAAGCAATTTATCCTTTTATCACAATGTTTTCTACCCTATTTGGCACTTATTTTCCAATTCCAGTGCAATTTGAAATTTCATCTGCAACTTTTTTCAGTTTGGACCAGTCTAAACTGCCATAGATTACATGCTTAGTATAAGTATGTCTATAGCCATGGGAACAGATGTTTAGGCACTTTATTTTTGTATAAAGTAGTAATTCGACGGACTTTTAAAATCTGACATTTCATTGGCTGCGCTTTTATAATCTAACTGTGCTCGTGTTGGAAAAATTCAGTGAAAATTATGTTATCACCAAGAGAATTGCAATTATTGTGAAAATCATTGTATTAGAGAATTTTTACAGGTAAGAGCTGCAACTTTATTCTAAATTAGATGTACTGGTACAATTCTTCCAATGCCTGGAGTTTTGTTATTAAAAAAATACCAAAAAAGGAGCTTTCGATCCTGCATGTCTCAGCTAAATGAGTGGCAAAGGCAGAAGATTTTGCCATCTAAGATAAGTGGAGGGTTGTGAGTCCTGTGGCCTAACAAATGGACATGATTGATAATGTCATTGGGCAAGACATTCAGAGCCCCAAACTAGACTTAAACCTTAATACATATGGAATATCATATCACAATAGTGTATTTGCTTTAAGCTGCAAAGGAAAATTTTGATAAACATGAGACCGA
This sequence comes from Fragum fragum, assembly GCA_946902895.1. NCBI lineage: Eukaryota > Metazoa > Mollusca > Bivalvia > Cardiida > Cardiidae > Fragum > Fragum fragum. Next base: position 5,449,974 of record OX336378.1, read on the forward strand.
AGGGCGAGTTAAATTACAAATTTTACTGTGCAGCAAAGACCTTGGCATGTCATTGGGCAATGCATTCAGAGCCCTAAGACTGGTAAGGCAGTTACTTAGCGAGTATATGAATCACAGACCTTTGCTTTGATACATATGGAATATTCTTTTACAATAGTGATACAACATCTTGTATTTGCTTTGAGCTGCGGAGGAAAATTTAGATAAACATGAGACCGTAGGTCGAGTTGAAATACAAATTTTCCTCTGCAGCAAGGCCCTTGGTATGTCATTGGGCAAGGCATTCAGAGCCCTAAACTAGAGCAATGATTCACAGAACTTTGCCTTAACCCATTCCCACACAGTGACGCTTTTGTGATACATCATGTATTTGCTTTGAGCTGCCGAGGAAAATTTTGATTTTTCACGAGACCGAAGGTCATGTGAAATATCAAATTTTCCTCAGCAGCCATAAGCAAAATAACGCAAGATGTGTTGCTATCATGATTTAACATTTCACTTATTATATACCTGTCTTTCTAATCAAACAAAATCAATGAAACTAGACATTGTCGCAGAGCGGACTAATACCCCCAAACAGCGCTTATCCTTATACAAGTGCTATATGCAAAAGGGCCATAACAAAAAACAGACTTTTTTTAATTAAAGGGCCATAAATCTGTCAAAAATCATTGGACCATAACCAAAATTTGCTATGCACATGTCTGACTTATACTGAGTGTTTCTGTAAATTTAAATCAAATCCGTCCAATGGTTGCTGAGAAATTGAGCGGACACGATTTTTCACCAAAGGGCAATAACTCCGTCAAAAATCAATGGACTGCAAGCAAAATAGAATATGCACATCTCTACTTGATACTGATTATATCAGTGAAGTTTGAATCAAATAAATTGTAGAGCTGTAGAGCCTTAAGTTAATTCACAAACAATCTGTCTGTTATTGTGACTCTCAGCCCCTTCAGGGCTTTGAGTTTTCAGTAATTCAAAACATATTATTTGTTGTAATGGGTTGATGCCTAGAAAATTAGAGAGAAGACCAAAACTAATGAGCTTGAATTTCTGCACTATCTAGTTTTGCATCATTTGGTTAACTGGTATCACTCCCAGTCTAATGTCTAAACATTTTACAAAATTAGACTGACAGGTATGTCCCAATCCTGGTGCTCATTAGACAAATTACTAAACAACTCAATCAACAAATTGGAGAAATAGATACAAAACAGTTGTATTATGCCCAAGAAATATCCTACTGGTGAATAATTCTCTTGCTTTTCAAAGATTTATTTTTAGTTTTATCTACAAAAATTCTTATATTCTGATTGGCTGAAGATTGTTTCATACCCATAAAGGGGGCATTACTCAGGCAAAAATCAATGAACCATAAAATCCTTACTTCATGCACATCTACCAATTAAGGTGATAACATTGACCAAGTTTCAAAAAGATCCATCCAGAAACTTAGGAGGAGTTGCGCTCACGAGAAAAGTGGACATTCGTACGGATTGATGGAAGGGACAGACGGACAGATGGAGAAGATGACGCCAATATACGACCGCCTCGGGCAGTGTATGAAAAGGAAATTAACAATAAACAAAAGCACTGCAGTTAGGACCTTACGCATGCCAACCCTCATCTGTTCAAGTGGGTAAACTTTCCAAGTCAAAAGGGACATGTTTCATTAAACATGAGCGCAGTTGGCCCAGGGGTGCTTACCTGAGATAAAGACTTTTTTCTTTCAACAGTCTAATTTCATGTTAAGGTAAGGATTATAATACAAATGGGCCATACTTACATATATAGACTATGTGCCTGGGGATCCAAAAGTCTAAATAATAAATTCCAAGGCTTTAGGGCAATTTGAAAGAAGGAGAAAAATTTCTCTTCCCTCTGGATCCATGGGTTATAATTTCAGTAAAAAGAAAGAAGTCTGTGAACTGACGCTTCATGACTATAACCCCCCCCCCACACACACACACACACTCCCAGGGCTCAGCCCCTGGTTACCTGAGGATCATTATTTTAGCTAGTTTGAAAGAGGTCAATATACTGATGCTCCATGCAAAATATCAAGGCTCTACGCCTTCTTGGTCTGGAGAAGAAGATTTTTAAAGATTATCTCAAAATTTCACTTTTGGTGCCATGGAAACCGGAGATTTTAATAGATTTCAATTCTTTTAGCTATTTTCAAAGGGGACAACCTTACAAACATTTCTGCCAAATTTGGTTCAAATTTGCCAAGTGGTTCGAGAAGAAATGTCGTTTAAGAATTATTCTTCATTTCTATATAAACCCAAACCCCCTTGGGCTCTGCCCCTGGAGACCCGAGGATCATGATTTAAGCTATTTTGAAAGAGGTCAATATACTGATGCTTCATGCAAAATATCAAGGCTCTAAGCCTTCTAGTCAGGAGGAATAGATTTTTAAAGATTATTTCAAAATTTCACTTTTGTTGCCAGAGTTTTTAACTTTTAACGGATTTCTATTCTTTTAGCTATTTTAATAGGGGACCACCTAAGGAACATTTCTGCCAAATTTGGTTCAAATTGGCCCAGTAGTTTGGGAGATGTCAACTGACGAGTGACGGCGGCAGGACGCAGGACAAAAGGTGATCACAATAGCTCACTTGAGCACTTCGTGCTCAGGCGAGGTAAAATTGCAGTTACCCTTCTAGTTGGTATAGATTTCTCTTTTGATTGAGAGGATATATTCTAAGTTTCAAGTGATTATGTTCTGTAATACCAGAAATGATACAAAAAAGTTTTCAGACTATGCTGACGCAGAAGCACGCCTGGCTTAAACCGACACAGCTCCACGGTCCTGAATTTATTGATTTAACCCATTCCCACACAATGATGCTTTTAGACACCTCTTAGAAAAAAAACTTCAAGTCATTGTGGATAATGAAGAAATTGCTTGTCACAAGCAATTTCTTCATTATCCACAACATTGTTTATCCAAAAGGATGGAAAATTTATTTTCATAAACTTCAATCAACTTGAAATTGTTGTCTGCAGTTGTTATCAATATGGACCAGTCTAAAACTTTGCCATCTGGTAATGGGTTAACAACTCATATTTCCAAAATTGTCGAAAAATTTTCAACTGATCAAAATCTTGTAATACAAGAGGGCCAAGATGGCCCTAGATTGCTCAACTTAGTTCTTTATTGAAAGAAGAGACAATTGTCACAAAACAAAGTTTTCAATTTGTGCTTAAAGGAATTTTGACAATTAGTCTCCTTTTTGCATGATGCAGCATTGGATCTAAAAATGCTGCTAACAAGCGATAGGTCACATGAAGACATACAAAACCAATGAAGAATTTTAAGATGTATTTGCGCACACAAGAATTTTGACAATGAGTGTCCTTTTTGCATTGAATCACAAAACTTTGATTAACATCTCCAAGGTCACATAAAGACAAAGATTCGTTGAAATGTTCATCAGAACCCATCAAGAATTGTAGGAGCAGTTGTGCAAACTGACATTAACGCCCATACCTTGGCAAATGACATTCACAAGCCTATTAACCCATTCCCAAAGAATGACGCCTTTTCACACCCCTCAAGGAAAACACTCTAGAAAATATTTTTAAATGAATAAATTGCTCGTTGCATGCAATTTCTTCATCTTAAACAATGTTTTCTACTAATAAAGTTGAAAAAATCTGAAATTTCATAAATTTTCGTGGCACCTCTCAATTTAGACCAGTCTAAAATTTTTTCGTCTGGTAATGGGTTACCCAGATTTTTGCCTTGGAAAGCCTGGTTAAAAGAAATATGAAACCGAGACGTCAAAGGAGGCCTAAATTGTGAACAGAAAAGCAGAACTTTAGACGTAAAAAAATTGTAAATTTTGATCAAATAACCATTACTGCCACTTTTCCAGTGTTTTCCAATGGAATCCAACCACTATTTTCACTAGGATACATCAATATGACCTCCTAATTAATCATTCTGTCCAAGTTTATCAGGATTCAGCCAAAATTCTAGAACCTAGAATGTAAAGAAAGATATTGACATTAAGGCCCTTTTTCCCTTGTTTTTAGACAGAACATTCCAATTTTCGATAGAGTTCATCCTTATGACCTAACCAATCATTCTGACCAAGTTTTTAACATGACTGGGTCAAAATTGTAGAGCCTAGAATGAAAACAAAGATATTGTCATTAAGGCCATTTTTGCCACATTTCCATCAAAATCTCTCAATTTCAACAGGGTCAATCTTTATGATCTAACCAACTATTCTGGCCAAGATACTGATTCATCTGGATAAAACTGTGGTCCTTACAGTGTAAACAAAGATATTGTCCTTAAGGCCCCTTTTGCCATGTTTTCCTACAAAATCCTCCAGCTTTCAATAAAGTCCATCTTCATGATCTAACCAATCATTCTAGCCAAGTTTCAAATTCATTGAGATAGAACTGTGGTCCCTAGAGTGAATACAAAGAAATAATCATTAAGGCTTTCCCGTTTTTGGAAATTTTAGACCAGTCCAAATTGAAAGAGGTTGCAGACGACAATGAAAACTGGATGCCATTTGAAATGAAACCATCCTATGTGGTAGAAAACATTGTGGAAAAAGGAGAAATTGCTTGTTACAAGCAATTTCTTCTTTTTCCACAATGTTTTCTCAAGTATAAATTCACAGGAACATAAAATCCCATATTTGAACGGGAAAGGGTTAAGGCTCCTTTTCCTGTATTTCCAGCAGAACCACCCTATTTTCAATGGGGTTCATCCTTTTGACCTAACAATTGATACACAATGGAAGATGGACATTCATATATAACAAAAGCTCACCATGAGCATGTTATGCTCAGATGAGCTAAAAATCTAATTGAAGGTCATCTAAAAGTATTTATGGATATCTATGTAAATTTGAAGGATATTGATTTGATACAGTCTAAGGAGACAACCTTTAGTGATTTCGCTACATAACATAATATGGACCCACCTCCACCCAAAGGAAGCGAAGAAGTCTATGGACAGATGGATGGAAGGATAGACATGGTGAAACCAATACACACCCTCTCTACTCTGTAGATAGGGGGTATAAACAAATATTATATGACTGGTCTATCTTGATCATTGGTGTAGCATAGTGGAGGGTTGTCTATGGACAGATGGATGGAAGGATAGACATGGTGAAACCAATATACCCCCTCTCTACTCTGTAGGTAGGGGGATATAAATAAATATTATATGACTGGTCTATCTTGATCATTGGCATAGCATAGTGGAGGGCTGTCAGACTCTCATTAGGTACCGGGTTCGATCCCTGGTCACTGTAAATATCCTTACAACATTTGTCTCCTACCAATGGGTGGATAATTGTAAACCTAAAATATCCTTTCTGATATTTGTCTCCTACCAATGGGTGGATAATCTCAAACCTTTGTGGGATTAGCAGCTGCAGGCCCGGAAAGGATGTAATGGTAATACTAGTGGGAAAAATACCAGGAAACCATGATTAGGTGCTCTAGCTGTCGCAATATGACTGAAACAATGTTAAAAGTGGTATTAAACCCCATTCAATCAATCAATCTATCTGGGTCATTACTGTTTTTAACCCTTATCATGTTGCATAAATTACCTTACTGAACTGCTGTCAAATCAAAGGGCTGAAAGCACTGATAGAACTTGTTGTTAAAAAGTCAGTATTTCTTTAAGAAATCAACTTCATAAACAACTCTAATAGGAAAAGTACAAGCAGGAGGTGTAGACTAAGATCAGCCTGCACATAAGTGCAGTCTGATCTTAGTCTACACCTCCTGCCAAAACCGGAATATTCCAGGTTCAGCATGACAAGGGTTAAATTCATGACTGAAAGTTTTTTTAATCCATATTTTGTTACGGATGATATTTAAAAACACATTTAAGCTGTCTATCATTTCACATATGCAAATTAAATGGGTTGTCTACTTCACTGCATGCACTTGCTCAAAGCTGTAAGTTTTAATTTATAACTCTTTCTATTTATCTTAATTGCTACATGCACCGCTTGGGTTTTATCACATTTGGTGACTACTGAACTCCCATCCATTTCTCTCTTTTATTTTGTTAAAAACATTTAACCCTTTCCAACATGATCCTGCCTTTTCTTGCATCCTGAGGAAAAAGCTCAGGAAAACATTGTGGATTGCTGGTAAATAGCAATTACTTCATTTTCCATAATGTTTTCCAAAAAAAAAGAAGATTTTTAGAAATCTTTAACTAAAATATATTGTCTGTGGCTTCTTTTAAATTTGGACAAGTCTAAAATTTTATTGTGTGGGAATGGGTTGAGCCACCAAGTATCTAAATCCATTTTAACCCATTCCCACACAGTGAAGCTTTTAAACACCCCTCAAAATGAAAGCTTTGGAAAACATTGTTACAAGCAATTTCTTCATTAACCAAAATATTTTCTGCCCTAAAAGACAAAGATTTTAAAGATATCATCAACTTGAAATTGTTGTCTGCAATTTCTCAAAAATGGACTGGTCTAAAATTTCATTGTGTGAGAATGCCGGTAAACCCATAACCACTCAATTCCATACTTTAGTGCAGTGAAGTGATCATCCATGGAAAACATTGCAAGACTAGAAATATATGTCACACACATAATTGACCCTGACCTTCAGTTGTGACCTTGAGAGTATCCAATAGAAATTTATGCATGACACTAGTAATCCTCAAGGGGAACAACTGAGTCACATTATTTTGAGAAGATGTGCTATAGATAAAAACTGGACACCCAGGCATTAACCCTAGTAATGCTGAATCCGGAATAATCCGGTTTAGGCAGGAGGTATAAGTGCAGCCTGATTTTGTTCTACACCTCCGGCTTGTACTTTTCCTGCCAGGTAAGTTATGCAATCGATTTTCAAAAGAAATATCAATTATTGAACAACAAGTAGTATCAGTGCTCTCAGCACTTTGATTTTAATTCAATTCCATAGGGAATTTTTTACAACATGATAAGGATTGAAACATCCAAGCACAAACACACCCTTTCCTGTTTTTTTTTAAATTTTAGACAAGTCAAAATTGAAAGAGGTTGCATACGGCATTGAAAATGACGCAATTTGAAATGAAACAATCCTATGTGGTAGAAAATATTGTGGAAAAAGAAGAAATTTCTTGTTACAAGCAATTTCTTCTTTTTCCACAATGTTTTCTCAAGTATGAAATCAGTGACGTAAAATCCCAGGTTTGTATACAGGAAAGGGTTAAAAGGAGAAATTGCTTGTGACAAGTAATATCTCCCATTTCTGAAAACAGATTTTTTTTATTGAAGATTATTTGAATTGTCATATTCATTTTTTTTATATATATTTGGACCAGTCGAATAATTAGTTGTCAGGTAATCAGATTTACTGTCAAGGAAAGGTAACTCTAAATGCATTGATAAGACTTTTGCTGTTTTATTTAAAAAGCTTTTCACTTATCAATTAAACATCCACCTTTTGTTAGATCACTTTATCAAATAAACCATTACCAGATGGTAAAACTTTAGACTGGTCCAAATTGAAGGAAGCTGTAGATGGATATTTAACCCATTCCCACATAACAAAATTTTAGATTGGTCCAATTTGAAAGAAGTTCCAGACAACAATTTCAAGTTGATGGAACTTTATATTTGATTGGGTTTTTTTGGATAGAAAACATTGTGGATAATGAAGAAATTTTCCAAACCCTTTTTCTAGGGGCGAAAAAGGAGGGATTGTGTGGGAATTGGTTAAAGCTTATGAAATTTTGGGTTTTTTTTCCTTCAGAGTAGAAAACATTGCCAATAATGATGAAAAACTCGTAACAATTTCTTCATTTCCACAATGTTTTCCAAAGCTTTTTCTTTGGGGCATCTATAGGCATCATTGAATGTGAATAGATTGACACATTTCCAAACAATCCTTATAACTTTTTAACCCCCTTCAAGATTACAGCTTTAGAAATTTTAAATTGCTTGCATTAAGCAATTTCTTCATTATCATCAATGTTTTTTATTAAAAAAGACGAAACAATTTAAGATTCCATCACCTTGAATTTGTCGTCCATTTTACTTTTTTGTTCCATGCTAATAGCCATAAGTTTTGCAAAATAGTGCTGTTTAAACCTGTCAGAGTAGTGAATTGGTAGGCAAGGACAGCAATTGGTCAACTGATGAGAAGGTAATAGGTAAATCATTTATCATTGACCTTAATGGGGAATTGATTGATTGAACTTGGACTTAATCACCATTTTTAACATTTTTTTCAGCAATATTGCGGCCACTGGAGACTTTACCATCAATTCCTAGTTTTCTTGTTCCAGTGCTGCCACAACATCCTTTCCGAGCTTCCAGCTGCTCATCCCACTTAGGTTTATGATTATCCACCCATTAGTGAGAGACAAACATTGGAATGGATATTTGCCAGAGCCTTGGCTGAATTGAGGTAACCACAGCTTGAATAATCTACAATATTTGATGATTTTGATTGTTGCCGATGATAAAATGGTTTAAGATCAACATGGTGGCCATTGATGAAGCAGTGACTTGTTTGGTGAATTTGGTGACTTGTTTGGTGAATTTGGTGACTTGTTTGGTGAATTTCTTTATTGTTAAAAGGGAATCATTAGTTGATGGTTCACTTCTGTCAATCAAAAGATTTACAGTCTAATCAAAATCATTTCTTTGGACCAGAAGTGAATTATTTATGTCAAGCATTTTTGTTAGTAATAGGTTGGCCACTTATCAAGTGTTGTAACTTCAGTTTAAACTGTTGCTGATTACTATGTTCAATTTGCCAACCAATGATTTTGCTTTTGTTTTATGTTCCCGACAATCAGTCACTTGATGTCGCAGTCAAACTACCTTGTAGGATGTCTCTGGGCAGAGCCGGAAATCGGTCAATTGTCCAGGATGTCAGTGGGCGTGGACAATTGACTGATTGCAGTCTCCGCCCACTAACTCAGACAGGAAGTTCCAATATGATATTTAGGGGCGTTACTTTGCAAAATTCATGGCCAATGTTATGTAACAAAAAAGTAAAATTGTTTGTTGACCATCTAACTACAGCTTGAATAGTTACGATCTTTAGGTCGTCAAACCAACAAAAATCCTTCACATAAATGTTGAAATTCAAAGTTCACCTATGATCTAAATTTGTCTGGTCTTCAACTCTTAGCTGAATAAAAATCCTTATCTGGATTTGCATTAAAATCAAAGGCCTGAAAGTACTGGAAGCATTTTTATAAGGGTAAAAAATCATATTGAAAACTGATTTTATAAATAGCTCTGGATTGAAGGAGACAAACAGGAGGTGTAGACTAAGATCAGGCTGCACTTATGTGCAGTCTGATCTTAGTCTATACCTCCTGCCAAAAACGGGAATATTTCGGGGTCATCATGACAAGGGTAACAACTGTTTGCAGTTGATTACAGACTTTTGTACACACACTGGGTCCTCAATCTTCCTTGTACGTTTTATGATGCCTTTGTTTCTCTTTGATACAAACAAACAACTGGTTTAATAAGTGTCATTTTGAGACAATTTCTAGCACCTGCAACAGGCATTATTGAAAGAGCTGAATTATGTAATCTACCTAGATCCTCAGTAAATAAACCAATCAAGTCAAAAACAGCACCCGTCCTGCCAATCAAACGACTAACTAGAGGTGTGCACACAAATCAAACGTTCTCAAGAAGTCGGAATTTTTCTTCTCTCCGTTCTGCAATTAATTTCATTACTTTCTAAGTACTTCCTACGTGAATGTTTGCGGATAAAATTTAGCACTGAAACCACTTGATCTAGTTTAGGCTTCACTAAATTTCAAACGGTCTAGAAAATTGAAACAAAAAAGCTAAGTAACACACCAACAGATATGATTGGTGAAAAGTAGAATGCACCAACTATTCCAAACAGCCAAATTTGAAAAGGTACAAATTGAAAGAAACTGCAGATGACCATTCTTAGTCCATGAAATTTAAAAATCATCATCTTTTGGGGCAGAAACGTACATGGTGGAGAAATTGCTTGTTACTAAATAAACAGTTACAAAATAGAAAGGGAAACATAATGAGAGAAGGAAAAATTGTATATAACAATGTTAATAACAGCTATTTTTCTTGAATGTTTAAAAACGTGTGACTGTTCTGCAATGGGTCAAATAAAACTTAAGACTATGAATTTTCCATATTTGCAAAAATCTTATCCCTTGTTATGCTGTATAAACAACCTTACGTAATTGCAGTAAAATCAACTGAAAGCACTGCTAGAACTTGCTGTTAAAAAAATAAATATTCCTTTTAGAAATCAATTTCATAAATAACTCTGACAGGAAAAGTACAAGCACTGGAGGTGTAAACCAAGATCAGACTGCACTTATGTTGGGTTGAATTAAAAAGTAAGTGCAAGATGAAGGTAGAAAACATTGTGATAAAAGGTGAATTTCCCTTTTTGATGCCCCTAAAGAGAAAAGCTTTTGAAAAATTTGTGAATAATAAGAAATTGCTTAATGCAAGCTTTGTCTTTATCCACACAGTTTTCTACCAGATAATACAATGATTTAAAAAAAAATCAATTAAATTGAGATGATCATCTGCAAATTCATTTAATTTAGACCAGTCTAAGAATTTTTTTGCTTGGGAATAGGTTAATCAGAAGTGGGCTTTGCCTTATTCAAGAGACCAAATCTTCGAACTACAAGGGTAAATAAATCATGGAATCTGGCTAATTTTCATATATATTTTCTTCAATGGTGAAAAACATTATGGCTAATGGGGAAATTGCTTGTAATAAGCACATTTGTATTTTGCACATAATCTACTATAGGGATGTCAAAAGCAGTATTGTGTGGGAAATGGTTAAGCAAAAGAGAGCTTTGTCTAAATCAAGGGAAACAACTCTTTAAACTATAAGGGAACATAAATCATGGAATCTGGCTAATTTTCATATTAATTCATTATGATGTTTTTATGTAGGATAGTGATCTAAATATTACTGTTATGACAGTTTTATTGCCTCTATAACCCTCAATTTAATGGCTACAACCCGTTATTATAAACTCTTTCACACATACCGACATGCTCTCAAACTTGTAAGCAAATTAACATTTTACGATTGATAAAAAACATTGTGGAAAAGGTAAAAAAATGAGCACTTCAATCTATTGCAGTTTGGGTCAGAATACTAATTTAGAACTTTTTGAAATCTTTTCTCCTTTTCTTTAACCCTTTTCCTGCTTAATGAAATATCCTTGTTAAAAATTGCATTAAAATCAAAAGAAAGAAAGTACTGAAAGAACTAATTGTTGGTCAACATTTAAGAAAATTAATTGTATAAATTTTGAGCAGTTTAACCCATTCCCAAATGAAAAATCTTAGACTGGCCTAAACTCAAAGAAGTTGCAAAAGAGAAATTTATATTGACGAAATCTTAAAAAATCTTTGGGGGGGGGGAAACATTGTGAGTTATGAAGAAATTGCATGTAAGAAGCAATTTCTTCATTTTCCACAATGCTTTCCAAAGCCTTCATACTGAGGGCTGTTTAAGGACATCATTGTGTTGGAATGGGTTAAGTAGCTAGCTTTTTCAGATTGATCCTAGAAAATTTCTGTTTAGCAGATTTAGGCACACAGGTCAGGCTGCACATAACTGCAGACTAATGTTAGTCTACAACTCTTAGTTGTCCTTCCTGTCTTGATGAAAGTTTTTTTCATTAACCCTTGTCATGCTGAACCTGGAATATTCCTGTTTTGGCAGGAGGTATAGACAAGGATCAACCTGCACATAAGTGCAGTCTGATCTTTGTCTACACCTCCTGTTTGCCCCCTTATAGCCAGAGTTGCTTAAATAATCTTAAAAGAAATATAGACCCTCATTATTTTCTTCCAGTGCTGTCAGTCCTTTGATTTTAAAGCATTTCTATATAGGATTTTAAGTGACAAGGGTTAAAATTAATTTGGCTAGTTTTTTACAGACAGTTGACAGAGTCTGAGCTCATCTTAATAACTCATGCTGAGCACTACATGTTCAGGTGAGCTAAAGTAAAAGGAATGTTTCACCTATTCCCAGACAACAAAATCTTGGACTAGTCAAAATTGAAAGGAATTGCAGACTAGAATTTAAAGATAATGAAATTTCAGATTCTTTAAACTCTCTGAGTAGGAAACTTTGTGGAAAATGAAGAGATTGCTTGTTGGAATCAATTTCTTTGGTTTGAGTTCTCCTTTTTAAACAATGCTGTCCCAATTGGTTGGTTTTTTTTGTTGTTGTTTTTTTTTTTTTTTGGAAGACATGTCAAAAAGTGTCATTGTCTGGGAATGAATTTACATGTACTTTCATGAGGATTTTTCTTTCTTTATTTCAATCTTGTTTAAATTTCAATCATGATTTAATTTGCATATTTTAAAAGATCTTCACAAGATTTGGGTTTAAATTTGATGAGGCAATAGTGTAACAAAAGATGAACATTTTTAACCCATTGAAAAAATACAACCTGTTACATAATTAATACAATTCATAAAATTGTGGTATATTTCAGTCATCATATCATGTCCAGGGTTTGATACGAGGTTGTGGCAAATATCCTTTACAACATTTTTCTCTGATCAATGGGTGGATAATTGTAAACCTAAGTTGAATGAGCAGCTGGGTTCTTTGAAAGGATGTAGTGGTAGTACTTAGGCGAGAAATATCAGGAATTCATTGTTAGGTGCTCCAGCTGCAACGATATAACAGATACTGTTATAACTAGATGGTTGTCCCAGGACAACTGCTGTTGAGCCCACAAACTTTTGTAGGCATCATGCTCTGGACAAGCACAATTTTAGTGTTTGACCTTGAGCTTTGACCTTGAACTTGAAGCTATCCAAAAAATCCTTTCAAATGGCATATCTACTCATGATGGAGAATAATTGGGCCAATTCAATTTGAAATCCATTCATAATTGAAGAAGAAATGCTCTTGACAATCACAATTTGAGTAATTGACCTTGAGCTGTGACATTGACATTACAACTATCCAGTAAATTCCATCAAATGGCACATCTACTCATGGTGGAGAATAATTGTGCCAATTTATTTTGAAATCCATTCATAATTGAAGAAGAAATGCTCTTGACAATCACAATTTGAGTGTTTGACCTTGAGCTGTGACATTGACATTACAACTATCCAGTAAATTCCATCAAATGGCACATCTACTCATGGTGGAGAATAAATGTGCCAATTTATTTTGAAATCCATCCATAAATGTAAGAGTAATTGTCCGGACAAATTCGGACAGACAGACGGACTAACGCACTAACACCATAGTGACAACTATATCTCACTCACCGCAAGCGAGCTTGACATAAAGCTTTTGAAAACCTTGTGGAAAATGAAAAAAATTGCTTGTATCAAGCAATTTCTTCATTATCCACAATGTTTACTATCCAAAAAGATGAAGTGAAATAATATTCCATCAACTTGAAAATGTCGTCTGCAGGTTCATTCAATTTAAAAGTTAAATTTTTTTGTGTTTTTGATTGGGTAAAAACTTTTCGATTTTTATTGGAGATAGTTCAGTATGATGACAAGATATTTGGTTCAGTCTCATCCCTTCAAATAGGCCAGAAAAATCAAGATGTGTTTGTGATGAAACTTTTACAGCATTTTTTCAGAGGTTTAACTTTGAATGATGACCTTGAACTTGTCAGATGACCTTGTTATAAGCAGATGCACATATAAGAGCTATCATCAGGTCAAATATGGGTATTGCAACCTGAATAGTATAGAAATTATAGGAAAATAGTTTATAAGTTAAGTTTTGTAGAAGTTTTGAGGATAAGGGTCAAAAATTTACTTTGACCTTGATGATATGACCTTCACTCAGTGGATATTGTTGAACATTATCCAAATACTGATTGCCGGAGCATTGTTACTTGAATAGTATGTAAGTTATTGTAAATTGTTGAGTGTTTGAGTAAAGTTTTGAGGACAAAGATATACAACAAATGACCTTGATGATAAAACCCTCAATAGTTGGGTATTGTAAAATGCTAACGGCAAACTAAATTAAAGAGCATTGTAACTAGAATATTGTGAAGGAAAATGACAAGTTCCCAGGAAATGCTGGGTCCAGAGATAAGTTAACTGTGATCCATAATCCATGTATGAATTAACCCATTCCCACTCAGTGACCCTTTTAGGCGCCCCCAAGAAAAAAAGCATTGGAAAACATTCTAGAAAATGAAGAAATTGCTTGTTACAAAAAGTTAAAAGAATCCAAAATTTCATAAACTTATAATTGTTGTCTACAACTCCTTTCAATTTGGACCAGTCTAAAATTTTGCCGTCTGATAATGGGTTAATAAAGAAGAAAACTTCTATAGACAAATTGACCAATTATTAACCGATTCCCACACAAAGCTCAATCCAATCATTTGACCTGCAAATGTGACCTTGAACCTATCAAAATTTGTTTCAAATGCCACATCTATTCAAAATGGAGAAAGACTATGGCAAATGTAAAAAGAAATCCATCCGTAATACTGTTCAAGACAAGCTAACGTTTACCCCATTCCCATTTGACAAAATTTTAGACTAGTCCGAATTCAAAGAAAATGCAGACGACAATTTTTGGTTGATGGAAATCTAAAATTATTTGTCTTTTGGGGTAGTAAACATTGTGTGCACAATGTTTTCTAAAGCTTTTTTTTTGAGGGGCGTAAAAAGGAGGGATTGTGTGGGAATGGGCTAATCTGCTCAAAGTTGCTGAAATCGGAGTAACTGTAGTGCACAGGCTCAAATAATTCAAATTGAATAGACTGCGAAATTTTAGACTGGTCCAAATTGAAGAGAGTTGCAGACGATAATTTAAAGCTAATGAAATTTTGGATTTGTTTTACCTTTGGGGTAGAAAACATTGTTGATAATGAAGAAATTGCTTGCAACAAGCAATTTCTTCAGTTACCTCAATGTTTTCCGAAGCTTTTTTTCGTGGGGGCTTTTAAAATCGTCACTGAGTTGGAATGGGCTAAATTGACGACTGCCAACAGATGGTACAAGACGGCTGGTGCAGTATTTGTCCTACTGGGATTTAAAAATTTGCACTTCCTGTCTTTATAACAGGGACCAACAGCAGAACAGTCAATCATTTTAACTCGATCTCGTTAGAAATCCAGAAATCATTATGTATAGCATGCATTTAGGAATTTCTTTTAAAACTTTGTAACTACACCATGCTTAAATCTGTAGATATGAGATTCTTGAATTAACAAATCAAATGTCATATTGAGTTAACTTTGAGTTAATATTTGCATGAGTTTCCAGGATCCCAGATTTTCTGCTGATTGTCAACAGATGTCGTAGGTATGTGGTTGTGCAACCGTAGACAAGCAACATTTGTTGCAGCTTCCTGTCTGTTAGTGATACATTAACAGTATAATGACTTGCAGACAGATCGGGGCTGTCAATCAAAAAAAAATATTGACCAATCAAATTATTCACCGTGATTGAACCTTTAACTCAGATATTGATGTTAACCTATTCCCAACAATGACCTTTTTTTACTCCCCTCAATGAAAGCCAATTGGGAAAACGAGTAAAATGAAGAAATCGCTTGAAACAAGAGATTTCTTCATTTTCCACGTTTTCTTCCAGGACGCTGAAAAAAAGTAAAATTTAATAATTTACAACTTGTCTTCTGTAACTCCTTTCCATTTGGACCAGTCTGAATTTTGCCATCTGAGAAAGGATTTAGCATGTTTGTTGGCTTAGCAACTTAAATGTTATAACTACAGCTTGAAAAAGCTGTAGCTAAAGCTTTAGGTTTGCAACCAACCATTGTCCTTTTTTGTTTCATGTTCTTGACCATAAAATTCTCAAAAAACACTATTTGATATCTATGTCTAACCTCTTAGATCAGAGGGCCGGCTGGGCCAGCAATCCATAAATTGGTTGTGATGTCAGTGCCTCGGTCACACAAGTTCACGGAAGGCAATGGAGGCCTAGTGGGATGAAATTCAGGAGATTTCTAAATTCTTTAACTTGTCAAGGGAGGAAATTTAACCCATTCCCACACAAGAAATTTCAAACTGGTCCCAAATGAAAGGAGATGCAGACGACAATTTGAAGTTAATGAAAATTTAGATTTTTTCAACTTTCATGATTGAAAAAATTGTGGAAAATGAAGAAATTGCTTATTGCAAGTAATTTCTTCATTTTACACAATGTTTCCCCAATTATTTTCTTGAGAGGTGTCATAAAGCCTCATTGTGTGGGAATGGATTAATTCCCCCAAAGAGCCTTGTTATTGAAAAAGTGTGTAAGTTCAAGGGTAGATAACTCTTATACCAGGGAAGTTGATACTTCAAAAAGAGTGGCGCAAAACTTCAACATGTGATTATTAATGTACTTATAAAGTTTTATTACTTTTGAAACAAAATAGTAGGATGAATTCATGAGACAAAATTACTTGAATTTTTTTTTGTGAGCAGACATACAGATGGACAGACAGGCCTAATTCAAGCATATCCCCGAAAACATTCATTTTGAGCGGGTACAAAGACATAGGATTGTACAGACAAATGAAATGATCTCCATTAACAATAAGGATTACTAATAGCAGCTCATGGTTATTACCACAATGGTTGGTAAAGACATATTAATGTAAAGTGAGTATGGTTGTCCGATTTGTCACTTATCGTTTTCTCCGACTATAAACCAGTCACTGCATTAGCCACACCATCCGGAGTCGTGTTTATACGTTTGTCACTTATTGTTATATTCACCGTTGATGGGTCGAGTGATGGAATGAAATGACAAAAACAGCAGTCAGTGAGACGGGGGTGGACAAGTACAACCTTGTAGGGCTTCTGATGTCACATGTTACTAAATTTACCCATTACCACAAAACAAAATTTTAGATCGGTCAAATTGAAAGAAGTTCAGACATCGAATTTTAGTTGCTTGAATTTAGAAAATCTTTGCCTTAAAGGATAGAAATATTGTGGACATTGAAGAAATTGCCCTTTTTCTCTGGTGCATCAGAAAGCGTCAATATGTGAATGTTTAGATTTGTCCAAATTCAACCATTTTGCAGCCGACAATTTGAATTCAAGTTTATTAGAAGAAATATTTATTAAGTAGGGTAGAAAATAATATGTTACAAGCAATTTCTGTTTCTCAATTTGTAAAATCACAGGTATATAAAAACCAGAAATTGAACAACAAAAAAAAGAGTCAATCCATTCCCACACATTCATGTTTAAGTTTTGAAAAAAACAATTTAAAAACAATGTGAGAAAAAGGGAAATCGATGGCTTAGTGCAAAAACATCATAAGTGTCTATACAAAGTATATACAAAGTATAAACACTTAAGATGTTTTTACACTAAACTATCAATTAATGCTTGCTTTACAATCCTTTCCTCCCAATATAAAACACATATTTTAAATTCCCATTTAAACAAAAATGTCATCTTCCTTTTCTTTCAATTTGGATCAGTCTGAAAATAAATTATACAGTAATTGGTTAAAGTATTACCAGATGACAAAATATTAGATGACAAAAAATTAGATGGGTCCAAATTCAAATATTCTGAAGACAGTTTTTATTCGAAGAATTCTTACTTTTTTGTCTTTTGGGGTTGAAAACATTGTGGATAATAAGAAATTGATCGTCATAATCAATTTCTTCATTTTTCACAATATTTTCCGAAGCATTTTTCTACAGAGGACTAAATAAGCAGGATTGTGTGGAAATAGGTTAACTAATCATTCTTTCTCTGCATAGTAATTATAAAATAAACTAGACATTGTCGCAAAGCGGACTAATACCCCCCAACAGCGCTTGTCCATATACAAGTGCTATCTGCCAAAGGGCCATAACAAAAAATAGACTTTTTAATTAAAGGGCCATAACTCTGTCAAAAATAAATGGACCGTAACCAAAATACGACATGCAAATGTCTGACTTATACTGAGTCTTTCTATGAAATTTGAATCAAATCTGTCCAATGGTTGCTGAGAAATTGAGCAGACATGATTTTTCACCAAAGGGCCATAACTCCGTCAAAAATCAATGGACCGTACCCAAAATAGAATATGCACATCTCTGCTTGATACTGATTATATCAGTGAAGTTTCAATCAAATCCATCCCATGGTTGCCCAGAAATTGAGCGGACACTAAAAAGCTACAGACAGACGGACGGACTGACCGACCGACAAGCTGACTCCTATATACCCCGAAAACAAAGTTTATGGGAGTATCATAAAGCTCAAGAAACATTGTGGTAAATGAAGATATTGCTTCTAAACAAGAAACTTTTCCCACTTTATTTTCTACCTTAGTATCTTGAAAAAGCTGTAGTTATGACATTTTAACCCTTGTCATGCTGTATAAATTACCTTACTGAATTGCTGTCAAATCAAAGGGCTGAAAGCACTGATAGAACTTGTTGTTCAAAAATAATTATTTCTTTTAGAAATCAACTTCATTAACAACTCTGGCAGGAAAAGTACAAGCAGGAGGTATAGACTAAGATCAGCCTGCACATAAGTGCAGTCTGATCTTAGTCTACACCTCATGCCAAAACCGGAATAATCCGGGTTCAGCATGACAAGGGTTAAGTTGACAAACCAACTAAAATGCTTAGTATAAATTGAGTTTAAAATTCACTTTTGGTATGAACAAATCATTTTTATTGGTCAATCAATTTTTGATTGACAGAAAATTGATTCACAGCTACAATCCTTCAATTGTAATTGTTTTTTTAGGGAGAAAAATATATTAATTTAGCAGTTAGGTTCACTTAATATCCTGAGCTTGAAGAAGTGCCTATTAATTACTCACATTGTATGTATTCCCTCCTTCAGTTGTTTAGACCAGCCTTTTGCTAATCAAAATGTCAAAGGTAATTAAATCATACTGTTATTATGTGTTTACCCTATATACAGTATTCTCATTACTTTACAGATGCTAAAAAAACTTGATATAATTCAATTTTAATTGTGAATTCCAAATTGAAGAAGATTTTCAAAGATTTCCTAAAGTTGTCCTTTGCAAAATCAGGGATCACACAGAAAATGGCCAATTTTCAGAATACTGTAATTCTTTGAAGGATTTTGGTAGAGGGTCAATAGGTGATGATACATACCAAATATCAAATTTCTAGGCCTAATGGTATGGGAGGAGAAGATTTTCAAAGATTTCCTTTGTAAAGCAGGGATCACACAGAAATGTTTAATTTTCAGAAAACAGTAATTCTTTGAAGTATTTGAGAGGGTAAATAGGTGATGTCAAAGCTCTAGGCCAAATGGTTTGGGAGAAGAAGATTTTCAAAGATTTCCTTCTTATTCCTTTGTAAAATCAGGGATCACACAGAAAAGGGCTAATTTCAGAATACAGTAATTCTTTGAAGTATTTTTGGTAGAGGGTAAATAGGTGATGGTACATACCAAATATCAAAGCCTAGGCCTAGTGGTATGGGAAGAGAAGATTTTCAAAGATTTCCTTTCAAAATCAGGGACCCTACAGAAAAGGGCTAATTGTCCCAATACAGGTAATCTTTTGAAGTATTTTGGTAGAGGGTCAATAGGTGATAATACATACCAAATATCAAAGATATAAGCCTAATGGTATGGGAGAAGAAAATTTTCAAATATTTCCTTCTTATTCCTTTGCTAAATCAGGGAATGCACAGAAAAGGGCTAATTGCCCGAATAGAGGTAGTTGTCTGAAATGTTTTGGTAGAGGGTCAATAGGTGATGATAAGTACCATAATATCAAAGTTCTATGCCTTTACTATATAGGTAGGGGAGGAGAAGATTATCAAAGATTTCCTTAGTAAAATCAGGGACCCCACAGAAAAGGGCTAATTTCAGAATATGGTAACTCTTTGAAGTATTTCATTAGAGGGTTAATATGTGATAATACATAACAAATAACAAAGCTCTTGGCTTGATGGTATGGGAGAAGATTTTCAAAGATTTCCTTTGTAAAATCAAGGATCGCACAGAAAAGGGCTAATTCTTTGAATACAGGTAATTCTCTGAAATATTTTGGTAGAGGGTCAATAGGTGATGATACAAACCAAATATCAAAGCTCTAGGCCTAATGGTATGGGAGAAGATTTTCAAAGATTTACTTCTTATTCCTTTGTAAAATCAGGGATCCCTAAGAAAAGGGCCAATTTTCAGAATATGGTAATTCTTTGATTTTTTTTTTTGGTAGAGGGTCAATAGGTGATGGTATATACCAAATATCAAATATCAAAGGTCTAGGCCTTATGTTATGGGAGGAGAAGATTTTTAGAAAATATCTTTCATAAAATCAGGGATTGCACAGAAAAGGGCTAATTTTCAGAGTACAGTAATTCTTTGAAGTACTTTGGTAGAGGTTCAATAGGTGATGATATGAACCAACTATCAAAGCTCTAGGCCTTATGGTTTAGGAGGAGAAGATTTTTTAATAATTGTTTATGGACAGACAGACAGACAGACGGATGCCAGACATTTACAGATCACAATAGCTCACCTTCAGCATGTTGTGCTCAGGTGAGCTAAAATCTGGTTCCAGGATTAAAAGTTCTTGAACTTCCATCTATCTTTCATCAACATTCAAGAACCATTTCTTGAAAATATAACAGCTTCTGACATGTTAAGCTATACAATACCTATTACACAAATTAAGATGATAATTACTGTTACAGTTTAGACATGAGAATTTAAATTAACCCATTCCTACACAGTTACACTTTTGACACCCCTTAAGAAAAGCAATTGGAAAAGCATTGTTAAAATGAAGAAATTGCAGGGAACAAGTTATTTCTTTATTTACATGTTTTCTACCTAGATAGTTGAAAAAATCTAAAATTTCATAAGCTTTAACCCATTCCAACTCAATCCCTCCTTTTTACACCCCTCAAGTAAAAAACTTTGGAAAACATTGTGGATAATGAAGAAATTGCTTGTATCAAGCAATTTCTTCATTATCCACAATGTTTTCTATCCAAAATGACAAAAAAATTCAAAATTCCATCAACTGGAAATTGTTGTCTGCAGCTTCTTTCAATTTGAACCAGTCTAAAATTTTGCTGTGTGGTAATGGGTTAAATTGTCATCTGCAATTCCTATCAATTTGGACCAGATTAAATGTTGCTGTCTGGTAATGGGTTAATACAATAAGAACACAGGTATCGTTCAAGAACAATTCTACTAGTAACACAGTTCTGGATCATATCACAACGGTTAATTGCAATACTGCTCTAAGTGTCTATACAATGTATACACAATTAGAACAGTATTGCAACTTAACCCTTGTCATGCTGAACCCGGAATATTCCGGTTTTGGCAGGAGGTGTAGACTAAGATCAGACTGCACTTATGTGCAGGCTGATCTTAGTCTATACCTTCTGCTTGTACTTTTCCTGCCAGATTTGTTTATGAAGTTGATTTCTAAAAAATATTGATTTTTGAACAACAAGTTCTTTCAGTACTTTCAGCCCTTTGATTTGACAGCAATTCAGTAAGGTAATTTATGCAGCATGACAAGGGTTAATTTCTCAAGCTGTAGATGCAATTTTTTAGTCATTAACAAAATCATTTACCTTTTTCTTAAAAGTTACTGGCTATAAATTTTGCAATATAATGCCATTTGATATTTAAGTTGAATTTCCTGTTGGCTCAGTCAGTTGGTCAGCTTTTCTGTCAGTTTGCTCGAATTCAACCCATTTCTACACATTTCCCTTGTCTAAGCCTCCCTGAGCAAAAAAGCTTTAAAAAAACATAGTGGAAAACTATGAAACTGTGGAAAACTATGAAACTGCATGTTTCAAGCAATTTCTTCATTGTACTACCCAAAGGGCAAGGTTTATTTTTAAATTTCACCAATTTGAAATTTTCATCTGCACACTCTTCAATTTAGACCAGTCTAAAATTCTACTAATCTGGTAAGAGGTTGAACTGCAAAATACAACAAGTGTTACATAATCTTGTACTCAACCCCATTTTCCAATTTGTTCAGGAAATTGATATTCCGGGTTTTGAAAAAAAATAATGTCATATGAAAAAATCAAATAAGGGGTGAAACTGTAATAACTTAGGGTGTTTCTTGTGTCAGGTTGACTAAAGGTATTAATTTTAATCATCGAGCTGCCACGGAAATTTACTTGGACAAACCCAGCCTAACGCCATCAAAACTTTGTCAGTTAATGAATTTGCTCAACTTCTGGCATATTATGTCTTCTCTACATTTCCAGAGGGGAGACAGCAGAATGGTTTTGACATTAATGGTTCAGGTTACCTTGTACCAAAACTGTCATCTCCTTTACAACTCAATGAAGGAAAGACATTATAAGGGCAAGTGCCGAAATTCTCCCAGTCTATCTTAACCCATTACCAGACGGCAAAATTTCAGACTGATCCAAATTCAATGGAGTTGCAGACCATAATTCAAAGTAAATGAAATTTTGGATTTTTTCAACTTTCTGGGTACAAAACATTGTGGAAAATGAAGAAATTGCTTGTAGCTCCCAGTGAATTCAACCTTTCATTTGAATGTGCATTTAGATACAGATTATATGCAGCATGACAAGGGTTAAAAATTCTTATTATTATAAAACCCATTTCAAGATAACATAGTTGAGGCTGACGATTTGTTAAAAAGTCAAATGTGTTTCAGAGTAGAACACATTGTGAAAAGATGCTTGTTAACCCATTATCAGGTAGCAAAATTTTAGTCTTGTCCTCATTGAAAGGTGATGTAGATGACAATTTTAAGTTTATGAATTAACAGTGTTGAAAAATAAGAATTTGCTTGATGCAAGCAACTTCTTCATTTTCAACAATGTTTTCAACAATGTTTTAACTGAGAGGTGTCATTAAGGGTCATTGTGTTGGAATTGGTTTAAGGCAATTTCTAATTTTCTAACAACTTTTCCCACACCTTTACGCATTAACCCGTTACCACACAAGAAATATTTGGACTGGTCCAAATTGACAGGAGTTGCAGACGACATTTCAAAGTTTATGAAAATTTAGATCTGTTTGACTTTCTGGGTAGAAAACATTGTGTAAAATGAAGAAATTGCTTGTTACAAGCAATTTCTTCATTTTACACAATGTTTTCTCAAGTTGTTTTTCTTTAGGGGCGTCCAAAAGCGTCACTGTGTGGGAATGGGTTAATGTGTTAAAATGTAGTTCAGTGTGGTAAAAGGTTGAACACATTCCCACACTATGAAGTTTTTGATGCCCCTCAAGAAGAACAGTTGAGAAAATATTGTGTCAAATGAAGAAATCGCTTGAATAAGAAATTTCTTCATTTTCCACAATGTTTTCTATCAAGAAAGTTGAAAAAATCCAAAATTTCATGAAGTTGGAATTGTAGTCGGCAACTCCTTTCAATTCGCACTAGTGTAATATTTTGTTGTTTGGTAATTGTTAAATTGCTAATAAAGTAATATAAGATTCCCATGTTGATTAATTTAGATTTAATCCATTTCCACACAGAATTATTATTTTCAAGACCAGTCCAAATTGAAGAGAGTTGCAGAAAGCAAATTCTAAGAATGTATTCATGCAGAGACAATTTCTTCCCATTAACCCATTCCCACTTGACAAAATTTTAGACTGGTCCAAATTCAAAGTATTTGAAGACAACAATTTTAAGTTGATGACATTTCCAACTGTTTTGTCTTTTAAGGTAGAAAAAAATAGGGATTATGAAGAAATTGCTTATTAAAAGCTATTTTTTCATTTCTCGAAATGTTTCCCAAGTATTTTTCTTGGGAGGCATAAAAAAGTGGGATTATATGGGAGTTGGTTCAAGACTTCATCAGTTCAAAACACCCTCAGTAATTTTTCATATCTTGTGCGTTATATCATGTGAGCAAGACAAACAATAGAATGAAGTAGGCTATAGAAATAGTCCGACATCTGCCTTTAACCCATTCCCACACAAGCCCTCCTTTTTATGCCTCTCTAGAAAAAAAGCTTAAAAAAATATTGTTGAAAATGAAGAAATTGCTTGTATCAAGCAATTTCTTCATTATCCACAATGTTTCCTATCCCAAAAGTCGGAAAAATTCAAAATTCCATCGACTTGGGATTTTCGTCTGCAGCTTCTTTCAATTTGGACCGGTCTACAATATTATCGTGTGGGAAAGGGTTAACAAAAACTTTTTGTGCAAAAATAAAAAAAATTGCCAGTAATATATAGAATTGTTGCAAAGCTGATAAAGTCAATATGAAAGCTTTTGAAAACATTGTGGAGAATGAAGAAATTGCTTGTAACAAGCAATTTCTTCATTATCCACTATGTTTTCTACCCTAAAAGAAAAAGATTTTCAAGATTTTGTCAACCTAAAATTGTCGTCTGCAAATTCTTTGAATTCGGACTGGTCTAAATTTTATTGTGTGGGAATGGGCTAAATATCTCCCACCAGCACTTTGTCACGCAAGTAGCACGGCTGTCCTTTGACCAACATTACCCAGAAGCAAAAGGGCACCCCTTTGGGTCATAGATGACATTTGTATAAAGTTTCAAGGTCCTAGGTTAAATGACTTTTGAACTTGAGCATGGAAATAATTTTAAACCAAAATTGAATTGTGTCTTTGACCTTTGACTTAAGTGACCCAACAACTTCCTATGATCATTGGAAACAATTGTACAAAGCTTCATGGTTGTTACTAAGGTTAAATGGTTCTAGAGTTAGAGCACAGAAAGAACAAGATGTGTTTTTGAAACACTATGCCCCTGAAACAGGAATTCTTTAGAAACAGGAATTCTTTAGAAACAGGAAAAGGGTTAAAATTTTGACCTTGACCCTGGTGAAATGACCTTCCCTAGTTGCGCCTTGTTGAGACCTATCTACTCACCAAATATTAGCATTGTAACATATCAGGGTTGAAATTATAGGAAAATGTTTAGTTGGCAGGTTAAGTTTTGCAGACAGACAGACGGACAGTCAGACAGACAGATGGACACGGTAAAACAATATGCCCCGATCTTATCGATGCGGGGGCATAAAAAGTCTAGACATATGAACAGACAGATAGAAGCATGGATGGATTATTGGATAGACAGACACAGTGAAACCAATACTATTGTCCAGTTGCCGCTGTCAATCAAATAATCAGTCGACCAATGAAATCATTGAAACCTAGTAACTCAATTATTCAAGCTGTAGTTACAACCTTAAGTCGCCAACCAACTACTCACATTTTTGCTTGCATACAAATCAAAGCAAGACCTCCTGTCAGAGTCAGTGAGCCTGGCTAACTCAGTAAGTGGGCCGGCCAGTAATTGGCCAGTTAATATGTCTTGTAAATTGTAAATTTATAAATCTTAATGGTCTATATTGACATCTTTTACAATGACAGTATGACCATTTTCTCCTTTAATTCATTAATTAAGAGGACTTTGACTTAACAATAGCAGTGTCTGTCAACCTTACTTGACAGAATTGTGACATGGAACATCTGAAATGACAAAATTCATTTTCAGTTTTGAAATTTACACAATATTTCAGTTCTTTTAATGACAGAAGACATGTTATCCCATGTTCTACAAGATTAACTCATTCCTACACAATTATGCTTGTTTATGCCCCTCAAGAAATCAATTTGGAAAAAATTGTATAAAATGAAGAATTGAAGCAATTTTTTCGTTTATACAATGATTTCTACCTAGAAAGTTGAAAATTCTAAAACTTCCTAGATTTGAAATTTAATTGCCTGTAAAATGTTAAATTCTTTACCTTGACACATTTTGAAACCGTTTGTGAGTTAAGCTTCTTAACCCGTTAATAGACTATGATGGTCCCAAAGCTTGGCCAAGAAAGATAGATTTGGACAACAACAAACAACTTATTTTTCAAGTTAATTTGTTGTTCTTGTTTCCCGACAAAATGGCGTGTTTTTGTGTTTTGTTTTTTGTAGTAATTTACAATAGACACGGATCTAGCTAATCTGTTAAACAAAAACTTGTTCAGTCAAATCATACATTTAGAACAGAAGTGAACGTTGGTGGCTATCATTTATGAGAAGCATTGTTGGTTAATGTCACCCCAAAATTTGTGACTACAGTTTATTCAAGTAAATTTATTTTTATTTTTGTTGTCTTTTGAGGTAGAAAACATCACGGATAATTGTTACAAGTAATTTCTTGATTTTCCACTAAATTGTCATAAGCTTTTCCTTGGGGGGGGGGTCAAAAAGTATGATTGTGTGGTAATGGGTTAAATGGATTAATGTTCCAGTAATTGCCATATGAAAAAATAATTGCATATTAAGTTTTTTTGTTTATAAGTAGATTTTTTTTTTCCAAGGGAAGGGGGGGCATAGGAAACACAACTTATGGGAATTTGTTCATCAAATCCATTAGCTTTCAATTGTTAAGACACATTCCATTATTAACATACCATGATATTTTGTTAAAGGTATGGAAAATATTGAGGGAAAAAGAGAAAATACTTGAGACAAACAATTTCTCCCTTCCTCAAAATATTTTCTATCCCATTCCCTAAATGTTTGTCACTTTGGATGCACTTTTGAACTGTCATCTGACTTGTATTTACAGTTTGACAAATATCAAATTTTGTTGTATGGCAATGTAGAAGGTTACAGTCTGCTTGTCACTAATACAAATGGAACACTATAATTATTGTTTCCATATTTTATCAAAATCAAAGTACATATCCCTCTCCATTTACCTTTCATATTAATTAACCCATTACCACATGATAAAATTTTAGACCAGTTCAAATTCAAAGAAGTTGCAGTCAACACTTTTAAGTTGATGAAATAGTTAAAGTCTTTGTCTTTTTGGGTAGAAAACACTGTGGATAAAAAAGAAATTACATGTAACAAGCAATTTCTTCATTATCCTTAATGTTTTCCAAAGCTTTCATATTAAGAGGTTTTTAAAAGTGTCATTGTGCGCAAATAGTTTAAAAAGATTAACAACTGTGAACCAATTGTATTTTATTACTTAATATATGCATGTATGGCTAGATACTGCTTTGGACTTGTCAAATAATAGAATTTCTGTTTCGTTCCAATCTGCTTTTCACTCTACCAGAATGACGTCTACTGATAGTCTAAATGTAACTAAATTTACTAATTACTGCACAACTCAAAACTACTTAACCTTTTCCTGTTTTGCAAAGTTTTAGACCTGTCCAACTTCAATAGCTTTGCAGACAAAGATTTAAAATGGATTTAGTTTGAACAAGATCTGTTTGTGAAACACAATTGCCCCCCCCCCCCCCGCAACAGACCTTGGTATGTGACCTTGACCTTGTCACATGACCTTGGTTTTGGCATGAGGAGATACGTAATATAGAGATGTATCATCATGCCAAATGCATTGTATCTAGAATAGGCTGGTAGTAATTGGCAATATTTAGCTTTTTGGTTAAGTTTTGCAGACAGACAGACGGAAAGATGGACAGACAGATGGACAACGATAAAACAATATGCCCCTGATCTTTCTATAAGGTGGCATAAAAATAACCATTCAATAGGAAAGAAAATATTGTAGAACAAGGTGCCAAATTGTCACAAGATACGCCCGTCACACTGCTTAATATTAGCTGGGGGTTTGAGAACTGAGGTTATTTTGAATGAATATTTTTTGTCAAACAAAGTATGAAATACAACAAAGGACAATAACTCAAAATATACGCTAGGTAGAGTTATACTTCTTGTACACTGCACTCCCACTTGGTGAGCTCTATCCATCCATGAAATTTCATGATTCTAGCTATTATACTTTTAGATGTATACACCGGACAAGATTCAAGTATGAAAAACAACAAAGGGCAATAACTGAAAAAATAGGCTAGGAAGAGTTATGGTTCTTGTGCACTGCACTCCCAGTTGGTGAGCTCTATCCATCAATGAAATTTCATGATTCTAGCTATTATACTTTTAGAGATATACTCCGGACAAGATTCAAGTATGAAAAACAACAAAGGGCAATAACTCAAAAAATAGGCCAGGTAGAGTTATGGTTCTTGTGCACTGCACTCCCCCTTGGTGAGATCTATACACCCATGAAATTTCATGATTCTAGCTATTATACTTTTAGAGATATACTCCAGACAAGATTCAAGTATGAAAAACAACAAAGGGCAATAACTCAAAAAATAGGCCAGGTAGAGTTATGGTTCTTGTGCACTGCACTCCGTATTGATAAGAAGAATATAACTGCCAAGTTTAAAGTCAATCGGACTAGCTATTATACTTTTAGAGGTATACACCGGACAAGATCCAAGTATGAAAAACAACAAAGGGCAATAACTAAAAAAAATAGGCTAGGTAGAGTTATACTTCTTGTACACTGCACTCCCAGTTGGTGAGCTCTATCCATCCATGAAATTTCATGATTCTAGCTATTATACTTTTAGAGATATACTCCGGACAAGATTCAAGTATGAAAAACAACAAAGGGCAATAACTCAAAAAATAGGCTAGGTAGAGTTATGGTTCTTGTCCACTGCACTCCCCCTTGGTGAGATCTATATACCCATGAAGTTTCATGATCCTAGCTATTATACTTTTAAAGATATACTCAAGACAAGATTTATGTATGAAAAACAACAAAGGGCAATAACTCAAAGAATAGGCTAGATAGAGTTATGGGTCTTGTCCACTGCACTCCCCCTTGGTGAGATCTATACACCCATGAAATTTCATGATTCTAGCTATTATACTTTTAGAGATATACTCCGGACAAGATTCAAGTATGAAAAACAACAAAGGGCAATAACTCAAAAAAATAGGCCAGGTTGAGTTATGGTTCTTGTGCACTGCACTCCCCCTTGGTGAGATCTATACACCCATGAAATTTCATGATTCTAGCTATTATACTTTTAGAGATATACTCCGGACAAGATTCAAGTATGAAAAACAACAAAGGGCAATAACTCAAAAAATAGGCCAGGTAGAGTTATGGTTCTTGTGCACTGCACTCCCCCTTGGAGAGATCTATACACCCATGAAGTTTCATGATCCTAGCTATAATCCTTTTTGAGATATCCTCCTGACAATATTCAAGTATGAAAAACAACAAAGGGCAATAACTCAAAAAATAGGCCAGGTAGAGTTATGGTTATTTCGCACTGCACTCTGTATTGATAAGAAGAACATAACTGCCAAGTTTAAAGTCAATCAGACCTAGGATGACAGAGTTATGCTCCGGACAAAGAAGTGGACACTGCCCGGACACCCGGACAACTGGACGCCCGGACGCCACGGGTGATCCCATAATACGTCCCGTCTACGACAGGCATATAAAAAGAAGAAATTGCTTGTTACAAGCAATTTCTTCTTTTTCTGCATTATTTTCTAAATCATAAAATCACGGACTTAAAAATCAGGAATTAGACAGGAAAGGGTTAATTAGTTGTATATGATTATGATAAATATATCTTTTCAGTTCAGCCGCCAATGTCAAGAATGAATCTAACAGAAGAAAAGTTAACAAGCAAATTCCTGGAAAACATTGTGCCATAATCCCAGGTTTCAATGAATTATACAACTGTATAAGCATCGAGTCACATATTTGTTAACAAGCAACAAAATCTTTAGCCTATTTTCTTTGAATTCTAAGTTACTTTTACACAGCAAAAAGGGATCTCAACCCATCAGAAACTGGTTCATGGTGGAACCACAGAGCTATAATCAGGGTACAGGTAATTTGATTTAGATTTAAACTGTAGTTATGACGTTTATGTCACCAACCAAGGATTGTTCTTTTTTCTTACATGCTGCTGATAATAGTTTTTGCAAAATAACACCTTTTAACCCATTCCCACACAAGCCCTCCTTTTTACGCCCCTCAAGAAAAAGCTTTGGAAAACATTGTGGAAAATGAAGAAATTGCTTGTATCAAGCAATTTCTTCATTATCCACAATGTTTTCTATCCAAAAAGACAAAGAAAATATAATTCCACCAACTTGAAAATATCGTCTGCAGCTTCTTTCAATTTGGACCAGTCCAAAATTTTGTTGAGTTGGAATGGGTTAAAATCGAAGCGGGACTAGCTGTAGGAGTCGTTCATCATTGCCAACGGGGTAAGTGGGCGGGGCCAGCGATTGGTCCCCATTCAATCAATTGTTTTATATCACTAGTGCCTAGCCTTAAGCCAGAGGGGATATTTTTGATTTTAGATTCAATTTTTCAACAATTAACACTTACACCCACATTGCATTGTGGGTTTTCATACAAACGGTTTCAAATAAGTAACCACAGCATGGCTTTTGTCAACAAATAAATGAGCCTATGCAAAACATTTTCAACCATTACACATAAGCCAAAAAAAAGACTAAGATCAGCCTGTGCATTTGCAGAGTTTTCACTTTGAGCTATATAGATGCCGACTCAAAGCTTCCTTGACCCATTCACACACAACGACGCTTTAAGAGAAGTGCTTTAAAAAAAATGTCGAAAATGAAGAAATTGCTTCTGATAAGCAATTTCTTCATTTTGAACAATATTTTCTACCCCAAAAGTAAAAAAAAAGAAATTCACTCTGGGTTAAGCTATCAGCAAACATTCTAATAGCAATGATTGGCTGTCCAGGGTGATCAGTGTCTGCACATCACATAAAATGTGAAATAGTTCTAATAGTCACTCACAGGTTCAACTAATTTTTAGACCAGTAATTACCCCAATTATTGCATTCTGACTAAAAAACTTTTTTCCCAACGATTTTTTCAGCATTTTAGCCTATTACAAAACTATGACACTTTGACGCCCTATAGCAATATAATCATAGAAAACTTAATGTAAAAAGGAACAAGCATTTTCTCCTTTTCTCACAATGATTTCTATTCTATTTTGCATTTATTTTCAAATTTTAGTGCAATTTAAATTGCTGTCTGCAACTCCTTAGATTTGGTTTGGACTAGTCTAACATTTAGTTGTATGGTAATGGCTTTAGGATCTTTTAACCCATGTCATGCTGAACCCGAAATATTTCGGTTTTTGCAGGAGGTATAGACAAAGATCAGCCTGCACATAAGTGCAGTCTGATCTTTGTCTACACCTCCTGCCTGTCCCTTTTCAGCCAGAGTTGTTTAAATAATCAATTTTCAAAAGAAATATTGACCCTCTTCAAGACCTTCCAGTCAGTCCTTTGGTTTCCAAGCATATCTGCATAGGATTTTAACTCAACATGATAAGGGTTTAGAAAGGGCAGAATAGGGTCCAAATGAAGGGCAGAAAAGGGTCCAAATGAAGGGCAGAAAAGGGTCCAAGTGAAGGGCAGAAAAGGGTCCAAATGAAGGGCAGAAAAGGGTCCAAATGAAGGGCAGAAAAGGGTCCAAATGAAGGGCAGAAAAGGGTCCAAATGAAGGGCAGAAAAGGGTCCAAGTGAAGGGCAGAAACGGTCTATTCCTGAAGCAATGTATCCAAGACCATAGTGACTCCAATATTTTCAGATGTCAGGGTTCAATTTTAAATGTGTAATTTTTGCCAAGAAAGAGCGAGGAACCTGAAAAAAATATTCCCGCCTCTCTAATTTTCTTGGGTTCAGAGTAATTAAGAAAACAATTCATTGTGACAGGTAGTTTATGCACTTGTGCAGGCTACACAGAGACAAAATGCATCATGTAACAGGCATCAAAATTTTAATTGTTTCTTTCGATATTCTTATGGATACAATGATACCTATATTCATTTTTTCTTAACCCAGTCCAACAATCCCTCCTTTTTAACCCCCCCCCCCAAAAAAAACCTTTGGAAAACATTGTGAAACATGAAGAAATTGCTTACAAGAAATTTATTCATTATCCACAATGTTTTTTTTATGCAAAAAGACATAATAATGTAAAATTTCATCAACTTGAAATTGCATGTTGTCTGCAGCTTCTTTCAATTTGGACCAGTCTACAATATTCTTTTGGGGGAATAAATTAACCCTTTAACCCATTCCCACACAGCAAAATATTAGACTGGTCCAAATTGAAAGAAGCTGCAGACGACAATTTCAAGTTGATGCAATTTTGAATTTTTCCGTCTTTTTTGATAGAAAACATTGTGGATAATGAAGAAATTGCTTGATACAAGCAATTTCTTCATTTTCCACAATGTTTTCCAAAGCTTTATTCTCGAGGGGCGTAAAAAGGAGGGATTGAGTTGGAATGGATTAAGAAAAGCCTTTGTTACAATTCGCCAACTCTATATTGTCATCTGTTATTTCTTTCAACTCACAAACGTGCAGTCTGATCTTAGTCTACACCTTCTGCCAAAATCGGAATATTCCGTGTTCAGCATGACAAGGGTTATTAAGTATTTTAAAGTTGTCAAGTTTCAAAAAAGTTGCAATTTATGATTTCAAGTAGACAGTATTTTAACCCTTGTCATGCTGTATAAAATCCTTTATGGAAATGAAAAAAATCAAAGGGCTGAGAACACTGATAGTACTAGTTGTTCAATAATCAATGTTTCTTTTAGAAAACAATTTCATAACTTCTCAGGGGGGGGGGGAATACAAGCAGGAGGTGTAGACCAAGATCAGACTGCACTTATGTGCAGGCTGATCTTTGTCTATACCTCCTGCCTAAACTGGAATATTCCGGCTTCAGCATGACAAGGGTATAAAGATATCTGAGTATTTTAAAATATCTTTGTGTTTATGGGCAGAAAACAATTTGAGAAAAGTAGAAATTACTTGTGACGATCAATTTCTTTATTTTTCACATTGTTTTTCCCAGCTATTTTCTTGGGGTTTGTAGAGCAGATTTATACATCTCATTCTGCACTGAGACCACACACTCCCACATTTTCATGCCCTCCTTAACTCTTGTCATGTTGAATTAAAAAAAGGTTCAAGAAAACAATGTGGAAACTACAGAAATTGCTTGACGCAAGCAATTCCTGCAATTTCCATACTTTTTTCTACCCAGACTGACAGAGATATTCAAGATAACATCCACTTGAAATTTACGTCTGAAGCTGTAACTTTGATCTTGGAATAGTCTAAAATTTTGTCATCTGTGAATGGGTATATATATTCAATGTATAATAACAAAGAGATATTAAATTCAAGAAAACAAACAATACACTTTGATAAAAGGAGAAAAATTGCTTATGGGAAGCAATTCTCCTATTTATACAAAATTTTCATTCAGCAGCCATGGATAGACTTATCAAGAAAATTACATGCTGCAAGAAATATGGCATATCTGGGATGCAGTTTGAAAATTATCAACTGAAATTCCCTCCAACCCTGGTTACTCTACATTTCCCGACTTTGATGTCTCGTTTAACTTACATAACTCTCTCGTCAGTAAGCGCCTGCTCCCGTCATTACGATAATTATCGACTTAATGATTAACAACACTAGTGGATAAGCCATCATCATCAACGCAACACCATCTTTGTGAAATAATTTTGGAAGATTGCATAAAAACGCAACACTATAATATTAAAACCAGTTTACTTTAATCAAGTCTAGTAGATAAATGCAGAAATTGATATGAATTTATCGCATTTCAAGGGTATCTAGGCTTGCTCCGCAGAAAATGCAGTTTTCAAATGAAAGAACTTTTTTGTTAAAAAGTTATGCATCTGGATTACGACACTTATTCCTTTTACTAGAATTACAATATGATAGTGTTAAACCTTTCCAGAACAATCCCTAATTTCTATGTCCCTGTGATATTATACTTGACAAAACACTGTGGAAGAAGAAGAAATTGCTTATAAAAAGCATTTCTTTCTTTTCCCGCAATATTTTCTATCATAAAGGGTGATTACTTTTTCTTTGTACTCACTTTAACCCTTTCCTGAATAAACCCGGGATTTTTTTACGTCACTTTGATTTTATACTTGAGAAAAAATTGTGGGAAAAGGAGAAATGGCTTAAAATAAGCAATTTCTCCTTTTCCCACAATGTTTTCTACCACATAGGATGGTTTTATTTGGAATTGCATCTAGTTTTAATTGTCGTCTGCATCCTCTTTCAATTTGGACCAGTCCAAAATTTTGCAAACAAGGAAAGGGTTAAGTTGTCTACAGCTCTTTTAACTTGGACAGGTCCAAAATTTTTAAAAGGTTAACCAATTACCAGATAGGTCCTAATTCAAAGATTATGCAGATGACAATATATTTTAATGAAATTTTTAAAATGCTCTTTACTCGAAGATCGTTAAAATGAGGAACTGTGTGGTAATAGAAAAGAAAAATGAGACAGTGCGAAAACATATTAAACAGTGATAAAGAATTTATTATTATCTCCTTTTCCAACACTATATTTTACATTTTTCTTAGATAAGATTCTGTTTCAATTTTTCTCACCGCCTTTGCAAACCATGATAGAATTTACAGATAATGGAAACATAGATTTTTACATTTTATTTTAACAAATTTTTATTTCTCATCATACAATTTAAGTGTTCCTTTTTCTTGTAACCCACTCCCATATGATTACACTTTTGAAAGCCCCTCAATATAAAAGCTTCAGAAAAAATTGTGGAATACATAGAATTTCCTTCTTACAGGTAATTTCTTCATTATCCACAAATTTTTCAACCCCAGCACACAAGGGTTTTTAAAATTTCAAGCAACTTAAAATTGTTGTCTTTAACTTTTTTAAACCCAATCCCACACAATGACACTTTTTGATGCCTCTCAAGAAAACAACTGAGAAAACATTGAGCAAAATGAAGAAATTGCTTTTAAAAAAAAAACAATTTCTTCATTATCCACAATGTTTTCTCCCTAAAAAGATGACAAATTCTAAAATTTCATAAAGTTTAAATTGTAATCAGTAACTTCTTTTAAATTTAGACCAGGGTTTTAAAGATTTCTTCATCTTATAATTGTCGTCTACAACTTTTTTTTAATTTCGACCAGACTATATTTTTCATCTGTTAACCCTTTCCTGGACAAACCCGGGTTTCTACGTCTTTGTGATATTATACTTGAGAAAACATTGTGGAAAAAGAAAAAATTGCTTGTAACAAGCAATTTCTCCTTTTCCCACAATATTTTCTACCACATAGGATGGTCAGATTTCAAGTTGCATGCATTTTTCATTATCGTCTGCAACCTCTTTCAAATTGGACCAGTCTAAAATTTCATAAAACAGGAAAGGGTTAATGGGTTAAAAAAAAGCACAGGAAAATGTATGCTTGCTATTATTAACCCTCGTCATGCTGAACCCGGATTATCCCTGCTTTGGCTGAAGGCATAGACAGAGATCAGCTTGCACATAATGTGCAGTCTGATCTTGATCTTCACCTCCTGCTTGTCCTTTATTAGCCAGAATTGTTTATAAGATAAATTTTCAAAAGAATTATTCATCAACAATGCTTACATTTGGTTCTGTCAGCTCTTTGATTCTAGTGTAATTACTGTAGAGGATTTATTCAGCACAACAAAGGTAAATTATCACATTGACAGTTAGGAAACCTAAACAATTACAAGACAATTTTTAAGACCAGTCCAAATTGTAAGAAGTTAAAGAAAAGAATTTAAATTTTTGAAATTTCAAAACTGTTGTCTTTGGGTGGAAAACATTGTGGGAAATGAAGTAATTGCTTGTTGCAAGCAATTTCTTCATTTTCCACAATGTTCTCTCAAGTTGCAATTTCAAAAGCGACAAAGAAAATCAGGATTGAGTGCAAATTGGTTCTTGCTTCAATGATATTACCTTTTTTTTTAAATTCTAAACCATTACCACTTGATGTGTTTTAAGCACTGAAAAAACAAAAGCTTTGGAAAACAGTGTAAGAAAAGGGGAAATTGCTTGGCTTGTTCTCACAAGGTTTTCTACCCAAAATGACATTTATTTTTCATTTTAATTGCACTTTGAAATGTCATGTGGTTTCTTAAACCCTTTCCTGGTTAATCCCTTGTTTTTACGTCCCTATGATTTTGTAACGGAGAAAACACTGTGGAAAAAGGAGAAATTGCTTGTGACAGGCAATTTCTTCTTTTTCCACAATATTTTCTACCCAACTAAATGGTTATTCTTCAAATAAAATTGCTTTAATATTCGTCTGCAAAATCCTTTGAATTTGGACGGGTCTAAAATTCTGATGTATGATAATAGGGTAAAACATAAGTTCGTTTGGGGAAAAAAAGGGTTAATTTCTTTAGATGCACTACAAAAAATATAACAACTGTCCCAAAGAGTTGAAATGATATCTCTGCTATTATTAAGTTTCAGATAAAATCCTTGCAGCAGTTGCAACCTACATGAGATTTTCTTGCCTGTAGATTAAACAACCTACATGGGATTGTCTTGCCTGTAGATTAAACAACCTACATGGGATTTTCTTGCCTGTAGATTAAACAACCTACATGGGATTGTCTTGCCTGTAGATTAAACAACCTACATGGGATTGTCTTGCCTGTAGATTAAACAACCTACATGGGATTGTCTTGCCTGTAGATTAAACAACCTACATGGGATTGTCTTGCCTGTAGATTAAACAACCTACATGGGATTGTCTTGCCTGTAGATTAAACAACCTACATGAGATTTTCTTGCCTGTAGATTAAACACATAGACACAACACCATCTCTTTTTTTTCTCTGGCTTTCATCCTTTTATCTATCAACTGACAGCAAAATTTTAGACTGGTCGAAACTGAAAAGAGTTGCGTACGTCAATTTAAAGCTTGTCAAATTTTGTATTATTTAACCTTTGGGGTCAAAGCATTGGCCATAATTTTCCACAATGTTTTCCAAAGTTTTTTTACTGGGGGGGGGATCTAATCATAGAGTGGTAATGTATTAACCCAATACCAGATGATAATTTTTTAGACTGGTTGCAGCCAAAATCTCAAAGTTGGTTGAATTTGCAAAATTGCTTCTTGCAAATAATTTCTTCATTTCTCACATTGTTTTTCTTTGGCACATAAAAAGGCAGGATAGTTTAGGAATGGGTTAAAGAGAGGTTCAACAAGTTTTGAGATTGAAAACAAATGATGTCCATGGTACATTTCATTTAGCAAGTAAAAAACACTGAAATGATGAAAAAAGTCTCTCTTTTTTTTTGCAAAGAAATTAAGAATGTTTTACAAGAAAACTCTTTTTTTTGTGTGTGTGTGTGTGCGTGTGCGTAGGAATCTACAGATGAAATTGCAATTTGTATCAGATAAATTCAAGTCAAAAATTTAATTCTAATTTCTAAATTCAACACAAAAATGTATTTGGTCAGTAAATTTTGGTAACATGACATTGGTTGGTAAATATTACAACAAACATTCATGATATTTGATATATAGGTTGGCAATACTTATTCGCTATTTAACAGGATATTGGGACCAAAAAGGCACCTTTTTCCACACTTTTCTTTCAACTTTAAACCCTTAACTGGCTTTAGAGACTTGTCCAATTCAAAGGTGTAACAGACAACACTATTAAGTAAGAACAATTCAAAAAGTAGCCATCGTTTATGATTGAGATATTTCAGAAAAAGAAGAAATTGCTTGTTACAAGCAATTTCTTCTTTTTCCACAATATTTTTTGAAGTGTAATATCACACAGGTGTAAAAATCAGGGATTGTAAGGAAAATGATTAAGGAAAGAATATTAACTTGGCTTACCTGAACCATCTATGTGGGGGCTGGTTTCCTGCCCAAGGAGCTCCATAAGTCTCATTATACATGGTCATGCCAGGTACCAATCACTCACTTCCTGAAATGAAAGTTACACATCTATGCCTCTTCCTGACAAATTTTCAGACATGTGACCTTGATATTTGACCCTGACCTTGACACCAACAGGAAGGTCTCCCCTCAAGGAATGCAAATATTAACTCTTGTCATGCTGAGCCCTGAAAATTCCTGTTTTGGCAGGAGGTGTAGACAAAGATCAGCATGTAGAAAAAACACAATCCTTGTGTCCCCTAAAGCCTAGAGTTTATGTTAACCCTTGTCATGCTGGACCTGGAATATTCCTGTTTTAACAGGAGGTATAGACAAAGATCAGCCAGCACATAAGTGCAGTCTGATCTTTGTCTACACCACCTGTCTATCCAAATGAAGCTAAAATTGCTTAAAGAAATTAATTTCACAATCAAGTAATCCAGTGCTTTCAGTCCTTTGAGTTTGATTCATGCATGACAAGGGTTGATGGAATAAATATTTGACAGACATATTTACCCTGTTAATTAACCCTTTCCTGTACAATCCCTTGTTTTCACGTCCCTTCGAAGTTATACTTGAGAAAACATTGTGGGAATAAAAAGAAATTGCTTGTCACAAGCAATTTCTTCTTTTCCCACAATATTTTCTTACCTGTTAGTTCGTTACTTTTCAAATTGCACTCACGTTTGGTTGTTATCTGCAACTTCTTTCAAATTGGACGGGTCTAAAATTTTGAAAAACGGGAAAGGGTTAAGACTTTAAGTGCCTTTATTTCATTCAGTATGACAAGGTTTAAATAACTTGCCTTTCAAAAGATGTGGCCAGTGAAAAAGTTTGTTACTTATGATATATTTCCATCACAAATTTATTTCATACCCCAATTAAATAAAATTGAGTGTAGAACTATTTTCGAAAGCTTGGGTCCGTGTAAACAAAAAAGTGTTCTTTTTTGGTGTTTTTTTTTCAAATTCTTATTAAAAACTTAAATAACTTGCCTTTCAAAAGATGTGGCCAGTTAAAAAGTTTGTTACTTATGATATATTTCCATCACAAATTTATTTCATACCCCAATTAAATAAAATTGAGTGTAGAACTATTTTCGAAAGCTTGGGTCCGTGTAAACAAAAAAGTGTTCTTTTTTGGTGTTTTTTTTTCAAATTCTTATTAAAAACTTAATCACTCTTTGGAGCCTCATATGGTGTGACTATAAGGTCATTATTTTCGTGCCTCATTGACAACAAAAAATATCCTCAATCTTTGGAATGAATGTTAAGCCAATCTGAATTTATTAACTCATTAATGCTTGTTAATAAAGCAATTTCTCCTGTTCTCACAAGGTTTTCCATCTTATTTGACACTGACTTTAAAAGTTTGAGTTCACTTTGAAATATCGACTGCAACTTCCTTAAATTTGAACCATTCTAAAATTTGGTGTGTAGTAATGGTTAATTTATTCACACATAATGTTGATTTTTACATCCCTCAAGAAAACATTACGGAAGATGAAGAAATTCTTGAAACAAGCAATTTATTCATAATCCACATATTTTTTTTACCTGAAATACAAAGATTCTAAAAATTTCATTAACTTAAAATTGTCATCTGCAACTCCTTTCAAATTGAACCAGTCTAAAATTTTGTCTTCTGGTAATGGTTAAAACCACACAATCGCTCCTTTTTACGCCTCTCATGAAAAACCTTGGAAACTTGTGGACAATGAGGAAATTGTTTTTTTTTACCAAAAAGACTAAAAAAAAATTCAATTAAATTTAAAATGTTGTCTGCGCCTTCTTTAAATTCAAATCAGTCTAAAATCTTGTTGTCTGTTACAAAATTTTGTTGTCTGGTTGCAGTTTAATTAGTAAAGGGTAACACAGAAACCAATCAAAAGAACTTCTTTGACTATCTTCTTTTACGTATGAAAAAAAAAAGTTAATGATATTCTTTTTATGGTATATTAACCTTAGGATCTCTGTTTAAAAATTAGCATGTCAATTGTAGCGTAACTAAATACGCTTCTTCTAAGCTTTCCCACCACAATGGCTATTCAATTGACTATCAAGGCATTTCATCTTTCTTTTCCGTTATGAATTTAAAGCCGCCGTTTTGTAATTCTACCGTATTATTATCTAACATCCTAAAGATCACAGATGGTGACCATATCAATTTTTATTTTTTCCAGCTCCTTTTTCATTTAATTTCTTTTTGGAAATAAATCGGGTTCCTCAAGTAAAAATACTTTTGCTATCATAATCTTAACCCTTGTCATGCTAAATAAGAACCTGGTTCAGAATTGATTTAAATCAAAGGAATGATAGCACTGAAAAGCCCTGAATGAGGATCAATTTTTCTATTGTCAAAAAGTTTGTAAAAAATTCTGGTTTGAAACATGAAACAGGTTGTACAGACTAAGATGCACAAATGAGCAGGCTGAACCTAGTCAATACATCCTACCAGTATAAGAAATTTCAGCATGACAATGGATTACTTATCTTGCAACAGTTAGAAAGAAATCATAGAAAACATTTTGAGCAAATTTATCATGAAATCTATGTAGAATAAAGCAGCTGTGGTCTGGACAAATTTTTAACCCTTTCCTATACAAACCCAGGAATTATCATCGCTATGATTTCATACTTGAGAAAACATAACAGTAAAAGGAGAAATTTCTTGTTACAAGCAATTTCTCCTTTTCCTACAACATTTTCTACAAAATAGAATTGCTTCATTTCAAATTGCATCCATTTCTCTTTTATGTCTGTAACAATTCAATTTGGACCAGTCTAAAATGTCAACCATCTGCAGTGACATTGACCTTGTCGCATCCTAAACAATAATTGTTTCAAACTAGAACTTGTCACAGTATGTGACTTAATACCCCCACAAGTGCTTTCAGTGTAATGAGAGCTTTAACAATACAAGGACATAGCTACTGACTTTGCTTTTCTATAAAGGAGGAGCTCGCAACACAAAATTGGTAGTATAATTAACTGCATATGTCTACAAAGCATATAATGTCTAAGCTCAAGGGGAATTAATTCTTGAACCAAGGGGAATTAAGACTTCAAAATTCACCCCACACAGTGGCGCTTTTGGATACCCTTGGGAAAAGGGCACTTGGGAAAACATAGTGTAAAATGAAGAAATTGCTTGTAATAAACATTCAGTTTGGACCAGTCTAAAATTTTGCTGTCTGGTAATGGGTTAATTGCCCTTGCAACTGCAATGACCTTCCAACATTACCAAAAAAATTAGTATCCTAAAACCTAGCAACAAGAGATATGTTGAATATGAAAGGTCTCTGTCAAAATACACACATGAAATATAGAAAAAAAATGTTTCAATTCAAGGGCAGGTATTTCAAGAACAACTAGAGTGATTTGAATTTCAAAGATCTTATGCACAACTAGACATCATAGAGAATCATTGTATCAAGTTTCAGTTCACTCCTATTGATACTGTGAGAAGAGCTGAGAACACAAAAAATTGCTAACGGACAGACAGACTGACTGACGGACGACCAGGGCAAAACATAATACAGCCCCTTGGGCTTATAACAAATAAATCATGGTTGTTCTATATATGGTTGACCTGTTACAATTCAAAAGTTATGACCAACATTAAAGTAGGCTAGTTGCATGCATCAATTTTACCTTAGTGCCTTCATCCAGCGCAGTCGGTAGCGCGTCAGACTCCCAATCTTCGATCATGGGTGTCATTGGTTCAATCCCCAGCGGGGTGGATAAACGTAAACCTAATTGGGATAGCAGCTGGAGGCTCTGAGAGGATGTAGTGGTAGTACTGGTCTGAGACATACCAAGAATCCATTGTTAGGTGCTCCAGCTGCCGCGATATGACTGAAATACTGTTAAAAGTGGGGTTAAACCCCATTCAATCAATCCACAATCAATCAAATCAATTTTACCTTAAACCATTCCCACACAGTGACGCTTTTGGATGCCCCTATAGAAAAATCAATTGAGAAAACAGGTAAACGGTTAATGAATGGCTGATCTTTAATAAACAAGATGAATTTCCTGTAGGAAGTCAGTCAAAGTGACCATTGATTCATCAATTATTACTGATCTTAAAATGCATAACACATTACAATGAGAAAATTTTAGACTTGTCCAAATTAGAAGAAGTTTCAGACAACAATTCAAATTTTATAAAGTTTTAGATTTTTTCAACTTTCATGGCAGAAAACATTGTGTGAAATAAAGAAATTGCTTGTTGCAAGCAGTTTCTTTATTTTACACAATATTTTCCCAATTACATTTTTGAGGGGCGTCAAAAAAGGGCTTTGTGTACGAATTGGTTATCTACTTCCCACATAATGACCCTTTGGACACCCCTCAAGAAAAAAAACAATTGGGAAAACATTGTGGAAAATGAAGAAATTACATGTATCAAAAAACTTCTTCATTATCCACAATTTTCTCTCCAAAAGGATGAAAAAGTCTAAAATTTCATAAACTTAAAATTGTCTTCTGCAACTCCAGAATTTAGACCAGTTTAAATTTTGATGGTCTGGAAATGAGTTAAAATATGCAACATTGTTGATCTATATTTATCAGAAAGTATCTTTACGGATTGCTACTCAAGAATGAACAAAAAATCTATAACCATCTACGTATGATAAACACATGTCTTGCAACTGCACAAATCCTTTTGTTTGTGAAACTAATATTGGAAAAAAATAATTTTAAGTAATTTATTAATCTTTATCATGCTGAATACAAGAGCCTTCAGAGACAGATTATGCTTCTCTTGTATGGCACTGTCAAAAAAGTATCAAATAAACAGGGAAAAGGGTTTGGACAGGCAGACAGACGCAGATGTAGGTATATACTCACTACATTCTAGACATGCTAATTTTTAATGTACATCCTAATGAGCTATATGAAAATTGTTTTATATGGCACATTTCTACTCACATTAGAGAACAATTGTTTAGGAGCTATGCTCCAGACATGCTTATTTATAATATTTGATCTTAAGCTTGGTGACCTTGATGCTATCTGGGTTTTTTCCAAATTGCACATCTACTCATGACTGAAAACAATTGTGACCACCATCTACAGTTGAAGGGGATATGCTCTGGACATACTTAATTTTAATGTTCGACCTTGAGGTGTGACCATGACCTTGGAACTATATTAATAAATTCTTCAAATGACCCATCTAGTCATGATAGACAACAAAAGTGTAAAGTTATTTCAAAATCCATCCATAATTGAAGAATCTTTTCTCTGAAAATGCTAAAATTTTCATGTTTGATCGTGAGCTGTGACCTTGATATTATCTAAAGATTTATTCCAAATTGCACATATACTGATGATAAAGAATAATTTTAGAACCTGTGCTCCAGAAAGGGCTAATTTTAACATATGACCTTGACCTGTAACCTCGGAGCTTTAAAAAAAAAAATCAAATGGCACATCTTCTCATAACAGAGAACAATTGTGCTAAGTTATATTACAATCCATCGGTAATTGAAGGGGCTATTCTCTGGATATGCTAAATTTTAAATTTTTACCTTGAGGTGTCATCTTAACTTTGGAGCTATCTGAAGGGTTGTTTTAAAATTGCAAATCTACTCATGCTAGAGAATAATTGCGTTCCATTTATTTTGCAATCCATCCATAATTGAAGGAGCTATACTCTGGAAAAGTGTAATTTTGATGTATGACCTTGACCTGTGACCTTGGAGCTATCTTTTTTTTCTCAAATTGTACATCTATTCATGATAGAAAACAATTGATTTTGAGCTTTCCAAATACTGAATTTTAATCAAAGTGCTATAAGCACTGTAATTGGCCATTACTGGTAAATTGGTTGATTGATTGATTGAATGGGGTTTAACGCCACTTTTAACAGTATTTCAGTCATATAGCGGCTGCTGGAGATCTAACAATGGATTCCTGGTATTTCTCACTCCAGTACCACCACTACATCCTTTCCTAGCCTCCAGCTGCTATCCCACTTAGGTTTACGATCATCCACCCATTGGTGAGAGGCAAACGTGGGAAAGAATTTGCCGCTGCCGGGGATCGAACCCATGACATCCCATGATTGAAGATTAGAAGTCAGGTGAGCTACTGACTGCGCTATGACGGCGGCTACTGGTAAATTGGACATGCAGTTGCATTTCGGATTTAAAACTAGGGTGAAAAACAAATTCGTATAATATATAAAAAACAAATGAAGCAATATAAAAGTACTATGAATTTCTAAAATAGCCCAGAAAATAAATGAATGGTAGTGTTAAAAAAAAAAATAGTAGGAATGACAGACTGATTTGAACCAGGTCCCCTTGCATGGTAAGCAAGCACTCCAACTACTGCGCCAAGCGGACACAAACTATAATGGTGATAAAGATAAGGCTTAATTGTAATTTGTTGAGAGAACTCTTTCGTCATGTGACTCTAAAAATTAATGACCTATTCAAACTAAGCTACCCCTCAATATATCGATAGATAGATTAGGTCATGCTGGCATATTTTCTCAATAATCAATAATTTTCTCAAAAATGGTATTTTCAATTTATGACTGGAAAATATTCTCAACAATGGTATTTTCAATTTATGAATGGAAAATATTAATGTGGCAGTATATCTATTATGACCAATAAAAAAAAATGTTTACTTAACTTGCTTC
The DNA here is from genome assembly GCA_946902895.1 of Fragum fragum. Lineage (NCBI taxonomy): Eukaryota > Metazoa > Mollusca > Bivalvia > Cardiida > Cardiidae > Fragum > Fragum fragum. The sequence goes on from OX336378.1 coordinate 5,494,189, forward strand.
TTTACACTACAAAATGGGTTAGTAGTGTGACTTGTCAACACATACAAACTTGATTGGTTCCTTGTAGACTGTTTAACCCATTCCAACATAAGCCCTCCTTTTAACGCCCCTCAAGAAACAAGAGGGTCGTTGGCCCTGGGGCGCTCACCTGAGATAAAGGCTCTTTTTCTTTCAACAGTCTAATTTCATGTTAAGGTTAGGATTATGAAACAAGTGGGCCACAATTACATAAAAAGACTATGAACCTGGGGATCCAAAAGTCTAAATTACAAATTCCAAGGCTTTAGTGCTGATTTGAAAGAAGGAAAAAAACTTTTTCCATGGGTTATGATTTCAGAAATAAGAAAGAAGTCTGTGAACTGATGCTTCATGCCTATACCCCCCCCCCCTGGGTCCGCCCCTGGGGACCCGAGGATCATGATTTTAGCTATTTTGAAAGAGGTCAATATACTGATGCTTCATGCAAATATCAAGGTTCTACGCCTTCTGGGTCAGGAGGAAAAGATTTTTAAAAATTATTTTGAAATTTCACTTTTGTTGCCATGGCAACCAGAGTTTTTAACGGATTTCAATTCTTTTAGCTATTTTTGAAGGGACCACCTAAGCAACATTTCTGCCGAATTTGGTTCAAATCAGCCCAGTGGTTTGAGAGGAGATGTCATTTAAAAAATCGTTCTTTATTTCTATATAAACCCAACCCCCCTGGGGCTCCTCCCCTGGGGACCCGAGGATCATGATCTTAGCTATTTTGAAAGAGGTCGATATACTGATGCTTCATGCAAAATATCAAGGCTCTATGCCTTCTGGGTCAGGAGGAGAAGATCTTTAAAGATTATTTTAAAATTTCACTTTTGTTGCCATTGCAACCTGAGTTTTTAACGGATTTCAATTCTTTTAGCTATTTTTGAAGGGGACCACCTAAGTAACATTTCTGCCGAATTTGGTTCAAATTGGCCCAGTGGTTTGAGAGGAGATGTCATTTAAAAAATTGTTCTTTATTTCTATATAAACCACACACCCCTTGGGCTCCGCCCCTGGGGACCCGAGGATCATGATCTTAGCTATTTTGGAAGAGGTCAATATACTGATGCTTCATGCAAAATATCAAGGCTCTACGCCTTCTGGGTCAGGAGGAGAAGATTTTTAAAGATTATTTTAAAATTTCACTTTTGTTGCCATGGCAACCAGAGTTTTTAACAGATTTCAATTCTTTTAGCTATTTTTGAAGGGGACCACCTAAGGAACATTTCTGTCAAATTTGGTTCAAATTGGCCCAGAGGTTTAGGAGGAGATCTTGTTTAAAGAAATTGTTGACGGACGACGCTTGACGCACGACGGCCGGACGCCGGACAAAAGGGGATCACAATAGCTCACTTGAGCACTACGTGCTCAGGTGAGCTAAAAAGCTTTGGAAAACATGGTGGAAACCTGTTGAAGATTATAATCATCATTTTTGAAAAAAGAAGGCAACTTCTGAATGAATGATGAACCCTTTTACGTACGGAAAAGGTGAAAAAAGGCGGGGGTATTCGTTTTTGTCGGGGGGGGGGGGGTGTTTGTTTTGCCGGCAGCGCGGAGGGGGGGGGGGTGTTGTGTGTGTCCCGGACCAATTTAAATTTCCAAATTTCCGGAGCCCTGATGATACCTAATGGAGGTTAAAGAAATTCAGGAGTTAACCTATTACAGCATGACAAAATCTTAGACTGGTTCAAATTGAAAGCAGCTGTATACAATAATTTCAAGTTGGTGGAATTTAGAAAATCTTGCCCTTGTAGGGTAGAAAACATTGAGGGCAATGAAGAAATTGCTTGTTACAAGCAGTTTCTTCATTGTCCACAATGTTTTCCAAAGTTTGGTTTTTTTTAGATGCTTAAAACAAGGATTGAGTGGGGATTGATTAAATATTTAAGGTTGGCATACACTGAAAGAGTTCTCTACATTTTGATATTCTTAAAATACACCAGAACTACTTTTTATGGTTTAGGCATTCAATGGATTTAGTGGTTATGCCTCCAGCAGCAGTTTGCACTTGTCTGAACCCTGAGAAGACCTCAAATTTTGTCTGTTAACTTAAGCTTATGCTTTGCTAGCTAAAACCATTCAGTGGGTTCATTTCACTCTCAAGTTGTAGGTCATGGTTGGAACCCAATCCTCACAACCCTTTACAGTTTCTCTTTATTTTATACTTGCCCAAATCAAAAGGAGTAGCAGACAACATCATAAAATGAGTACAATTTAAAAAGCAACCATTCTATATAACAGAAAATATTGGGAGAAAAAAATATTAAGAAATTGCTTGTTACAAGCAATTTCTATTCTTTCAACGATGTTTTCTCAAGCATAATATCACAGGGACTTAAAATCAGGGAATGTACGGGAAAAGGTTCAAGAAATTATTTATTCATCAAATATTTGTTTATGGAGTTTTATGAAGTCCCCTTTTTACATGAATTATACAAAATTTAATATGAACTAATTACATCTCAAAAGGATACAAAAGATGAAAGAAAATTGACAATTACCACTCCTGTACTCTTATTTACAGATTAATAAGAGCTATTACTGAAAGTTATTAATAGCCCCACAGCAGTTCCTTGTCAAAAGAAAACAAGAGCCATCAGAGACAGATTATGCTCCATGGATATAGCCCGGTCAAAAGTATAAAAAAAAAGGGAAAAGCGTTCAGATGGACCAACAGACACAGATGCGTATATATGCTCACTATATATTCCAGACATACTCAATTTAAACATATGTCCTTGAGCTGTGCCCTTGACATTTCAAATGGCACAGTCATGTACTCACAATAGAGAATAATTGTATAAAGTTATTTGAAATCAATCCATAATTTTAGCAGCTATACTCCGGGCATGATCAATTTTAATGTTTGGTCTTGACTTTAAAGCTATCTGACTTCTTTTTTTAATAATAATTGCACATCTACTCATGACAGAGAACAACTGTGTCAAGTTTAAAATTCCATCTATTATTGAAGGCGCTATGCTCTGGACATGCTTAATTTTCATGTTTTACCTTGAGCCATGACTTTGACCTTGGAACTATATGAATAAATGTTTCAAATTGCAAATCTACTCATGATAGAGAATAGTTGTGTAAAGTTATTTCCAAATCCATCCAAAATTGAAGGATCTTTGCTCTTAAAAATGCTAAAATTTGGACCTTGAGCTGTGACCTTGACCTTAGAGCTACTTGAAGATTTTTTTTTCTAAATTGCACATCTACTCATAATAGAGAACAATTGTGTAAATTAATTTTGAATTCCATCAATTTTTTTTAAGCTACTCTCCCGACATGGTTATTTTTGCAACATTTGACTTTGAGCTGTGATCTTGACCTTGGTCATATCAGATTTTATTTTTCCAAATGGCACATATACTCATGATGGAGAACAATTGTGAAAATTTATTTTGAATTCCATCCATAATTTCAGAAGCTCTTCTCCTGACATAGTTATTTTCAACATTTGACCTTGAGCTGTGATCTTGACCTTGGAGCTATCTGATTTGATTTTATCAAATGGAAATGACAGAGAACAATGTGCCAAGTTATATTGAAATTCTTCTGTAATTGCAAGAGCTATGTTCTGGACACGCTTAATTTGAAGTTTCAACTTTGGGTGGTTACATTGACCTTTGAGCTACCTGAAAATTCAAATGGAACATCTATTCATAATAGAGAACAATTGCAGAGTTATTTCAAATCGATTCCATAATTGAAGAAGCTATGCTCTGGAAATATTCAATATTCATTTTCAATTTTGATCTGTGACCTTGACCTTGGAGTTGTCTGAAGATTTGTTTTGAACTGCACATTCTATTCTCCTGACACTGTTATTTTCAACATTTGACCTTGAGCTGTGATCTTCACCTTAGTCATATCCGATTTTATTTTTTCCAAACGGCACATCTATTCATGATTGAGAACAATTGTGCAAAGTCGTTTTGAACCCATTTATAATTAAATGAGCTATGCTCCTGACATGCTTAGATTCAATATTTAACCTTGAGCTGTGACCTTGAAGTTATCTGAAGAATTGTTTCAAATTGCCCATCTACACATGATACAGAACAATTGTGTAATGATTTTTTTCAAAATTGATCCATATTGAAGAAGTTTTGCTCTGGAAATACTTAATATTCATGTTCAATTTTGAGCTGTGACCTTGACCTCGGAGTTGTTGAATGATTTATTCCGATTGCCCATCAACTCAAGATAGAGAACAATTGTGAAAAGTAATTTTCAAAATCAATCTATAATTGAAGGAGCTATACTCTGGAAATGCTTAATTTTAATGTTTAGCCTTGAGCTGTGACCAGAGTCGGCCTTGGAGCTATCTTGCTTTATCTTTTCTCAAATGATACATCTACACATGATACAGAACAATTGTGTCAAGTTATTCCAAATTCAATTTTACAATTGAAGGAGCTATGCGTGGACAAGGTCAAGTTTAACCATTGACCATGAGCTGTGACCTTGACCATGAACAGACATGCAATAATTTTTCAAGCAAATCCAGGACATTGGACTAAAATTCCAGGGATTTAAAGTATATTCCCGGGATGTACCACCCTAACCCCCACGACAACCAAAAATCCCCAAAACTTCCATATCCTACTCGCACACACTTGCACATGCACACACAAACAAGTTTTTTTTCCAATTCAGCACTTCAGCCAACCAATCGTAAAACTTAAGTAAATGAACTTAGATCTTGAGTGGATTTAATTTTTGTTGTACCTCACCTTTTCATAAACTACTTATCCAATGTTCTTACTTAAGAAGGTGATTTTGACTTTAACAAAGATAACAGTCACACTGCACAGTTATAATGCATCAAATAGAACTCCAAGTCAATCCGACTTTACAGCTCTGGACAAAGAATTGACAAATCGCTTGCCCGTTGACTCCAACATTTCAAGCAATGTTATCTTGAAAAATTTATGGCCAGTAGAATGTAACAGGAAATACAACAGTTGGTTGGCAAACTAAATGTGGTAACTACAGCTTGAATAAGCTGTAGTTACAACGTTTAAAGCTTCATTTGCCAAACCAACAAAAAGGTTATCAAAATGGCAGCCAATGTCAGAATTGAAAGCTCAGGTCCAGGCTGAAAAAATTATTTCATTGGTCGGTTGATTCCATAATCCATTCCCACTCTATCCCTCCTTTTCACGCCCCTCAACAAAAAAACTTTGGAAAACATTGTGGAAAATAAAGAAATTGCTTGGATCAAGCAATTTCTTCATTGTCCACAACGTTTTCTATCCAAAAAGACAAAAAAATTTAAAATTCCATCAACTTGAAATTGTTGTCTGCAGCTCCTTTCAATTTGGACCGGTCTAAAATTCCGCTGTGTTGGAAAGGGTTAAATTCATGAATCATGGCTGTCAATCAAATAATCAATCAACCAACGAAATCATTCATTTAGACCAGAACTCCAACATTGGCTACTATTTTTCTTTAGCTTTTTTGTTGGTTTGGCAAATGAAACGTCATAACTACAGTTTATTGATGATAGTAGCTTTAGTTACAACGTTTAGATCGCCTAAGGTTTTCTGCCAAAATTTGGTTAAAATTGGTAAAAGAGTTGCCTTCTATATTTCTATTTTAGCCTAATCGCCCTGTGGCTCATATATATTGACAATTTTGAAAGAGATCAATGTACTGGTGCTACATGCAAAATCAAAGATTCTTCAACTTCAGGTGGAAATGTTTTGTTTTTTTTCTTTTTTTTAAATTTCACTCTTGTTGTCATGGCAACCAGATTTTTCAAATGATTGAATTTCTTTGGTTGAAATAGGCCAAGTGGTTTGAGAGGAGATGTTGTTTTGAAAATCCTTCTTTATTTCTATGTAAGCCCCATCCCCCTTGGGCTCCGCCCCTGGGGACCCATTGTGGTGATTTAAGCAATTCTGAAAGAGGTCATTGTACTGATGCTTCATTTAAATCATTAAGACTCTACACCTTGTTGGTCAGGACGAGGTAATTTTTAAAGATTTTCTTAAAATTTCAGTTTTGTTACCATAGCAACTAAAGTTTTCAATGGATTATAATCCTTTTAGCAATTTTTTAAGGGTATCACCAAAGGAACATTTCTGCCAAATTTGGTTGAAATTGGCCCAGTGGTTTGAGAGGAGATGTCCTTTTAAAAAACCTTCTTTATTTCCATATAAGCCTCGACCCCCGGAGGCTCCGACCCTGGGGACCTGAGGGGGATGATTTAAGCTATTTTGAAAGAGGTCAATATACTGATGCTTCATGCAGAATATCAAGGCTCTATGCCTTCCGGGTCAGGAGGAGAAGATTTTCAAAAATTGTTCTAAAATTTCACTTTTGTTGCCATGGCAGTGCAACCAGAGTTTTAAAATTCTTTTATTTATTTCTAAAGGGGACCACCTACGGAACATTTCTGCCAAACTTGGTTCAAATTGGCCCAGTGGTTTGGGAGGAGATGTCGTTTAAAGAAATTGTTGACAGACGACACACAACGAACTGAAGAAAGGTCACAAGAGCAATTCATTCTCAGATGAGCTAAAAAGTAAAAGGATTTTTTGTAACCTAAACATCATAACTCCAGGTTATTCAAGCTGTAGTAGCAACATTTATGTCACCATACCAACAAAAATATGTAACATAAAAGTCGAAGTACAAAGTTCTTTTTCGGTCTAAATGAATGTAAATAAATGATTTGATTGCTTGATTTATTCCTTGATTGACAGCTTTGATCAGTCCTTTGGCATTGACGCCCGCCCGACTGCCAGTACGACATGGATGATACCATTATATATTACGTCTTCGACGAGTGTATAAAAAGAATCATCTCTGTTTCTTATATGCTAATTAACCTTCAAGATACAGTGCTATTAAATATAATTATTCCATTCAAAACACCTGTATCTAATAATCAGGCAGATGCACGAAAATGTCATCCAAATATGGTTCTTATATAAGTTCTACTTTTTGTGTAATTTCAGGTAAACGGTTACCTACAAAGTAACATGACATTTTCATGGGAAGAGTTTTCAGACAAAAAAGGGCAATGTAAGGATTTCCTCTGGATAATAAATTTTTGGCTTTGTTCAAAAACATAATTTAAGCCTAATTCGAGCTGTAGTTACAAGACTTTTATAGAAAGACTTTAAAAAATATTTGGACTATTTCGGTAAAAATAATTTTTAATATTTGACTAAAGGTCTTTTAGAAATCAGGATATCATATTTTCGTCTCGCTATCTTGTATTTGTCCCAATGAGACATGGGTTAACATTCAACCTTTGTTGTGTTGAATAAAATTATTGTGAGAACTGAACTGAATCAAACGGCTGAAAGAACTGGAAGTATTTTATGTTGGTCAAGTATAGTCTAGATCACAGGGTTATGGTCCTGGAAGTTAAAATGAAAGCATATCACTTGTTAAATTTGATGCTCCTATGTATTCAGAATGAGAAAATATGCGCAATATTAATGGTTTGGAAAAGTATGTCTAAGGTCAAGATCACGAAATCAAAGTTCTTAGTCTGAAATGAAGCCTATCAGTTGGCGAGTGAATCTATTCAATATGATGATCCTGGATGTAAGGAATAAGAAAATATTAGAAAGGTCAAAGTTTTTGAAAAGTAATTCAAAGGTCAAGGTCAAGGGGTCATAATTATAGATCTGATATGAAAGCTCACCACTTAGTGAGCATACCTGTAAATTTTGAATGAGTAAATAAGAGTAAGGTCAAGTCAAGGCCTCAAGGTCAAGTCAAGGCCTCAAGGTCAAGTCAAGGCCACAGGGTCATGGCTCTTAGTCTGATATGATTGTGGAAATTATTTTGTTAACAAAGATGTTTATTCCTTGTTATGCTGGATATAATAATCCTCCACAGGTTTTTGAACATATAAAATTTAAGACTTCAGTATAACTTCAGCAATTCTTGGCCCTGAATACCAATAAAATGATCTGGACAAGAGAAATAAATTATTTTTGGTGTACATATATAATAGATCAAAGAAAATTATTAGATGAGACAAAATATGCATATCATATAAACAAAATGCATGAAATTTGATGTTATATGCATGATAGTTTTCATGAATTTGTAAATTTGTGAATGATTATTTACAATTTTAGAGTACTAGGTTACACCATGCTATGTATCCTCAAAAACTAATCCATTCCCACATGATAAAATCTTAGACCAGTCCAATTTCAAAGAAGTCTCAGACGACAATCATAATGTGGTTAAACTTATGAAATCTTTGTCTTTTGGGAAATTCATTATTAATTGCATTTATTTTTCACTCATACAGGCGGACGATAGCCTCAGAAATTTCACTCATCCTTCCAGATTTCTTACCTGTTATTATGAGTGAGAGAGTGGATTTTTGGTCCTTGTGTTACTTGACTGTATAGACCCAATTTTCAGATTATATCATAATCATTTCTGTGAATGTTTGAAGAGAATCCTTTGAAATTGTTTGATTTATGCTAACATGCCGCCATTAAAGCGCAGTCGGTAGTGCATCAGACTCCAAATCTTCAATCATGGGATGTTGTGGGTTCAATCCCTGTCGGCAGCACATATCCTTTCGGACATTTGTCTCTCAACAATGGGTGGATAATCATAAACCTAAGTGGGATAGCAGCTGGAGGCTAGGAAGGATATAATGGTAGTACTGGTGTGGGAAATACCAGGAATCCATTGTTAGGTGCTCAAGCCGCCACACTGCTATGACTGAAACACTTTTAAAAGTGGCATTTCAATCAATGAATCAATTATGCTAACCTGGATATATCAAGCATTCAGAGGTCCCCTTTTCCTTCCTTATTAGAAAATAAAAAGGTCCATGAGGGTTTTAGGAGCGGTCAGTCATCTTCCTAATCTTATCTCTTACACATTGCAATAAATCTTACTCTTTTCAACCTTTGAGTACAACAGTGTCAGAAAAAATGTGGAAAAATGTAATAAGCAATTTATTCATTTCCAACAAAGTTTTCTATCCAAAAATAATTTAATTTTCAGTTTCATCTAGCAAAAAACAGCTTTCTGATTGGTCAAAAAAATTATTCATAACTCCATGAAAAAAATTTGACCACGCAGCGATTTTGTATGCTTCCAAACAAAATAGTCCCATACAAAAAGGTATCAAAATTTTTAAAGATTTTGTTTTTTTCTGCTTGATGCTATTGAATTATAAGAAATGAAGAGATTTTTTTTGTTTTCATGGAGGCATGAACCGAAAATCCTAATAACAAAATGTATGAATCCGCTTCGTGTATTGTTGACATCTTAACTCTTTATCAGACAGCAAAATTTTAGACTGGTCCAAATTGAAAGGAGTTGCAGACAACATTTTAAGGTTTATGATATAATTTACTTTTACAAAGTTCTAGGAAGAAAACAATTGTGAAAAATTAAGAAATTGCTTGTTCCGAGCAAAGCTATCTCTTCAATTTACCCAAGTGTTTTCCCAATTATTTTCTTAAGTGGTGTCTAAAGGTGCATTTTGTCGTGATGGGATAAAAAGATGAAGAGACTGATGTTTTGTTTTTTTTATTAACCCTTGTCATACTATATAAATTACCTTGCTAAATTGCTGTAAAATCAAGGGCTGAAAGCACTGATAGAACTTGTTGAAAAAATCAATATTTCTTTTGGAAATCAATTTCATAAAACAGCTCTGGCAGGAAAATTTCAAGCAGGAGGTGTAGACCAAGATCAGAATGCACTTATGTGCAGGCTGATCTTGGTCTACATCTCCTGTCAAAACCAGAATATCACAAGTTCAGCATGACAAGGGTTAAGATATAAAAATAAAACCCTAATTACAATGTTTGTGGAGAGGATTCATATAAGTGTGATTAGGGTTTAATTTTCATACCACCATGAAAACTAAAACATTTCTACATTTCTTTCAAAACAGCAAATGACTCCACAAAAAGATGTTGATTGATTGATTGATTATTTCAGTCATATCGTGGCAGCGTGAGCACCTATCAATAGATCCCTGGTATTTCTCACACCAGCACTACCACTTCATCCTTTCCTAGCCTCAAGCTGCTATCCCACTTAGGATTACGATTATTTACCCATTGGTGAGAGACAAATGTTTGAAAGGATATGTGCAGCTGTCTGGGATCAAACCCATGACACCACATGATTGAAGAGTAGGAGTTGCTACTGACTGGGCTAAGACGGAGGCACAAAAAAATGTCAAATATATCACAAAAAGTTGTCAAATATGATATGATTTTACCAATTTAACCCTGTTCGGTTTTGCGAACTTTTAGACCTGTCCAATAACAAAGGTTTTGCAGACCAAACTATAAAGAGGATTTAACTTGGAAAATAACAATTTATTAGGGTAGAAAATATTGTGGAAAAAGAAAAGAATTGATGGTAACAAGCAATTTCTTCTTTTTTTTCTACAATATTTTCTAAATTGTAAATTCACAGGGACGTAAAAACAAGGACTTGAACAGGAAAGGGTTAAGACCTATTTTGACCCATTTCGACCTTTTTACACCCCGAGAAGAGCTTGGTAAAATATTTTGGAAAATGAAGAAATTACTTGTGCAGTCGGATAGTGTATATGGTGTGCTTATACTGCCTAGCTAGTTTTTATAGCGAAGTGGTTGAGTTGCTACAGGACAGAGCGGTTCCTGGTTCGAATCCTGAGGGAGTCCAACATTTTACACACATGTTTCACTTGTAAGAAGCAATTTCTTCACTATCCACAATGTTTTCTATCCAAAATGATCTCAGGATTTTTGAAATATTAATAACTAAATATTGTTGTCTACAACTTCTTTGAATTTAGACCAGTCTAAAGTTTTATCATCTAGTTTTGGGTAGTATGGAACTATTTTGTGCATCTGAACACATATATAATTGACTAATTGCAGATGTCAATCAAACAAACGAGTCAATCAGATCTGAGATGATTCTTTAACTCCGACAGTGGCCGCTAATTTTGTTAACCACTTCTATTGGTTTGGCAACTTTTAAACACTATAACTAACTGCTTATTCAAGCTCTAGGTACAATGTTTAAGTCGCCAACCAACTCTTCTACTTTAATGGTTACAAGCTACTTACCATAATTTTTGCAAAATAACACTAATTTAAATCAAAAACAGGACTTCCTGTTGGAGTCAGTGGGCGTAGCAAACAGAGTAAGTGGGTGGAGCTAGCGATTGGTCAATTGTGTACTCAAATGGGTATGAATAGAAATTTTCAGCCAATCAAAATGCTTGAATTTTGATGGAAATAAATTTATTTCTTTTCTTTTTTCATCTATATGTTTTCATTTTTTGATTGGTACATAAAATGTGAGTTTGACATTTTTTTTATCATAGTTATTATCATTATTATTTACACTTTTTGAAAGATTTGTGGCAGGTTATTTTGAAATCCATCAATTGATGTAGAAGATACGCACCATACTAGAAATGGACACGTCACACTAAACTACACACCCACAAACAGTCCAGTACCTTTACATTACATGGCCGGGCATAAAATAAGTATTAAATTTGATCAGTCCTAACAATATACTTATCATCATTAGTTATAATTCCAGGTTATAATCATTATCAGTGTATTTATCTTCTTGATTAATTTTTTGATTGTATGTTTCTTTATCCATTAATCCGTCATTTTATGGACTCCAAAAGCGTCATCAGTGACAAGCTATACAGTAACATATCTAAAGATGTTTGTTCTTATCTTGAATAAGTCTTTTCAATCCATTACTAATTTAAGTTTTGAACTGAGTTACAGACAACAAATCAAATGGCTTCGAGATTGAAAACCAAGGGCCAGATAGGTTAGAAAACATTGTGACAAGCAATTTTTCTTTTTCTCTCAATGTTTTCTATAACAACTCTTTAGGGGTGTAAAAAGGGAATGGGTTAAGCTTCTACTGGATCACGGAAGATTTAAAAGATATACAAATCTCTCATTTGTTTAGGACAGGTAATAAATCTCAATGAATATTGCTAATCTAATATTGTCACTATAGTTTCTTATGTTGATTATTTATGGAATGTCTTAGAAAAAGGATAATCTCAGAAAAGCAAAACAAAAAGGATTTATCTTGAAAGCTAGTTAGACTAAGATCAAGTGAATTTGGTTCAACGTGAGTTTCAGTAGTATTTCAGTAAGACCGTGGTTTGTAGGTCCACCAAGTCATGGCTTCCTGTCTTTTTTCACATCTGAAACATGTACAATTGCAACAATAAACTTGGGTCGTTACATGTGTAGCTGCTCAGCTAACTTTACAGGCAAATTATTTATCATATTTCTATCGGTGAAAGACAAATGACACATTGTGACAATGGCGATTTTTCCGAATTTGTGATCGAGCTTAGGACTACAGAATAGAAACATCCTGTATTACATGTACCAATTAAACAAACAAGGCTAGGCAAGCTTAATCCACTTCCAGATAGTGACACTTTTTGGACGTCCCTCAAGAAAAATAATTGGGAAACAAGCAGTTTCTTCCTTTTACACAATTATTTTTACCCAAAAAGTTGAAAATATCTAAAATTTCACAAGATTTGAATTGTCATATGCAACTCCTTTCAGTTTGGACCAGTCTAGAATTTTGATGTCTGGTAATGGGTTAAAAAGATTATCTATATGAAAATTGACATTTTGTACACCAATACAGGCATACCACTCTACTATGTCAACACAGACGTCCATTATCAGTTCTTTCAGTGCTTTGATTTTCTGTTCTATTTTTATCTGTTTTCTTACAGTAAGAGCATTTTTGTTTTTCTTTCTTTCTTTTCTAAGCTATCTATTCATTTACTTACATTTACCTTTTATTTTTAAATATTTTCTAGCTGCAGTGCAGAAATGAAGACATATGATTACAGACTATCTCATATACAATCTATCATTTTTACTTTTTCAATTCCTCCTTTCTTTCACAATTATAATAAACCCATAATTATTACACATATAATTACAATATTAAATGTCACGCTTTTTCTGATGCCCTGATATTATTCCTGCATAATTGAGCTGGAAAAAGAATCAGCCTAAATTTTAAATATCAGGAATGTGGAAATATATGAAGGCTTTATCTACTCCTTGGACACTTTGACAACAAAATTTAGCTTAAGTTCCATCTTGAAGATCTAGTCACCCAATTTTTATTTCTTCAAAAATTTACATCAATTTTTTTTATGATTTAGAATTTGTCAAACAGACTTGCATATTCATGTGTTGCCAATTTGGCAATTGAAAACAATGAGAGAAGAAAATAAATTTATGAATGCTTGTAAACCAATTTCTCCTTTCCTAACTAAGTTTTCTACCTCACATTGGAGTAAAGCTGATTTTAACCAATTCCCACAGAGACACTTTTTGACATCCCCCAGGAAAAACAACTGGTAATACATTATATAAAATGGAAAAATTGCCTGTAAACAGAAATGTCTTCATTTTACGCAATGTTTTCCTTCCAGAAAGTTGAACAATCAAAAATATTCCAAAATTTTTAATTTGCTTGCAATTCCTTTTATTTTGAAGCAGTCTAAAATTTTCTGTATGGTCATTGGTAAAATGTTAACCCTTGTCATGCTGTATAGATTACCTTACTGAAATGCTGTCAAATCAAAGGGCTGAAAGCACTGATAGGACTTGTTGTTCAAAAATCAATATTACTTATCAAAATCAACTTTATAAACAACTCTGGCAGGAAAAGTACGAGCAGGAGATGTAGACTAAGATCAGCCTGCACATAAGTGCAGTCTGATCTTAGTCTACACCTCCTGCCAAAACCAGAATATTCCTGGTTCGGCATGACAATGGTTAAAATAAACTTAACATTGTCATCAATTAGCAGTCATGGTGATGGGTTAATTGATATAATTCAAAATTAATGTTTTACTGCAACACTGAATTCTCAGGTTTTTTGGGGGGGTATTTTTTTTACATCTCAACGTTTACTTATCCTAAGACAAAAAGTGTCCAGTAAAAGTCCAGTGAAAATCTACTTGTCTGCTGGTATTTTTTCAAAATTCTAGATTGGTCCAAATTCAAAGGATTTGCGGACGAACTTTTTAGAGTGGATTCAATTAAAAAAATAACCATTCAGCAGGGTTGAAAATATTGTGGTAGAGGTAATTACTTGTTACAAGCAATTTCTTCTTTTCTCACAATATTTCCTCAAGTATAAAATCACAGGGGCAGAAACGGATAAAGTCCAAGTCAGGTTTGTAACAAGCAATTTCTTAATTGTCCACAATATTTTCCAAAGCTTTTTATTTTGAGGGCGTCTAAAGGCGTCATTGTATGGGAATGGGTTAAATTGAAAAAACTAGGGCCAAATGAGGTAGAAAACATTGTGAGAATAGAAGAATTATTTGTCACAAGCAATTTCTTTTCTTCTCATGTTCTCTGAAGCTGCTTTGGCATGTAAAAAGGTGTGCGGTAATGAGGGAGCAGAATTAATTAAAATTTGTAATCCATTACAAGACAACGAAATTTTTGTCTAGTCAAAATTGCAAGGAGTTGCAGATGGTATCTCATATGTAGCCAAATTTTTAAACCACTCCCACACGGTGACGCTTTTGGACGCCCCACAATAAAAACAATTCAGAAAACATTGTGTAAAATGAAGAAGTTGCTTGTAACAAGCAATTTCTTCATTTAACACAATGTTTTCTACCCAGAAAGTTGAAAAAACCTGAAATTTTATAACCCTTAAATTGTCGTCTGCAACTCCTTTCAATTTGGACCAGTCTAAAATTTTGCCATCTGGTAATAGGTTAAATTTGATTTGATTGGGTAGAAAATGTTAGTGAATAGGGGAAAATGATGGCTATCATCAGCATTTTATTCTCTTTACACAATATTTTCCATCCTTAACCAATTACCACAAGGCAACTTTTAGACTGGTCTAATTTTAAACGAGATGCAGACAACAATTTAAAGTTTATGACACATTAGACTTTTTTTAACTTTCTTGGTAGAAAACATTGTGGAAAATGAAATTGTTTGCAAGCAGTTTCTTTATTTTATGGAATGATTTCTTTTTTCTTAGGGGGGTGTTAACCTTTTGCTGTTTTTTAAAATTTTTAGACTGGTCAAAATTGAAAGAAGTTGCAGACAACAAAGACAGTTGGAACTATAAATCACAGGGACTTAAAAACAAAGAATTGCGCTGGAAAAGTTTTAAAGGTGTCATTGTGTGAGGATTGGTCAGTCTTTTAACTCATTCCCACATGATGAAGCTTTTTGACATCCTTCAAGAAAAAAACTAGCAATTTCTTCATTTTTCACAATATTTTCTACCAAAAGTTGGAAAAAAATTAAATTTTGTCATTTTTAAGGAGTCGTCTGCAGTCCTTTCAATTCAGACCAGTCTAAATTTAAGCTGTGTTATGATAGGTTTAGTGACCACTTTTTAATTCAGTTTTTTTTTTTGCTTTTCTTACTTTTCAATACAAAAATATTGTTTATTTTGAAAAGATTGTGGTAAAAAACCTGAAAAAGTTGTCTTTTCCAAACCTTTCAACTAATTCAGTAATTTTTTGTAAGCCATAATAAAGATAAAATATAGAAAACTTAACTTTGAGAAAGAAATAATTATTTGAAAGTTATTTCCTATTTTCTCACAACATTTACCTTATTATAATACCTAAAAAATTTTGTAGCAATTAATATATTTTTTTAACCCATTACCAGATGTCATAATTCTAAATTGATCCAAATTGAAAGAAGTCACAGACGGCTATTTCAAGCTTATGAAATTTTGGATATTTTTATCTTTTGGGTAGAAAACATAATGTGGATAATAAAGAAATCGCCTTTTACAAGCAGTTCCTTCATTTTCGACAATGTTTTCCAAAGCTTTTTATTTTTCTTGGGGGTGTCAAAAAGTGTCATTGAGAGGGAATGGGTAAACCCATTCACACACAATGATGCTTTTTTGGGAACCCTCAAAAAAATAAATTTGGAAAACATTCTGGCAAGCAATTTCATCATTTTCCATAATTTTTCTCACCCACAAAATTGAAAGAATATAAAATTTCATGAACTTTAAATTATTGTCTGCAACTCCTTTCAATTTGAACAAGTCTAAAATTTTGTCGTTTGGTAATGGGATTAAATGAAATAAATTATAACCATTAAATAACTGTATTTTGTCTAAAGTTATGTTTGGGAAAAAGATGAAGAAAAGAAATTTTATACTGAAACTATTTAGTTGTTGTTTTTCTACATTTTTTTCCTGTTTTAACCCATTCTCTCACAATAACACTTTTTTGATGCTCCAAAGATTAAAAAAATTTTGGAAAACATTATGGACAAATGAAGAAATTGCTTGTTACATCAATTTAGATTTGTTGCCTTTGATCCATTACCAGATGACACAATTTTAGACCGGCCCAAATTGAAAGTAGTTGCAGAAGACAATTCAAAAATTGTGAAATTTTGGATTTTTCTTACTTTTAGGGTAGAAAACAATGTGAATAATGAAGAAATTGCTTGTAACAAGCAATTTGTTCATTTTCCACAATGTTTTCCAAAGCTTTTTTTCTTTGGGGTGTTTAAAAGCGTCATTGTTTGGGAATGGGTTAAGCTTTTTCGAATTTGGATCACTTTAGAATTTCATTGTGTGGTAATGGAACTTGAAGTATTAAAATAACTCACTTTAAGTTCTTTTCGAAAAAAAATCTTTGAATTTAGACTAAAATAGGTAGTCTTATAAGTCCACTGCCACAAGTTTCAGTATTTTGATGCACTGAAATAAAATACTTTAGACAAAATATTATATGAAAAGGGAAAAAAATATTGTTACAAGTTATTTTTATTTTTCTTGCAATGTTTTCTATTGTAGATAAAATTTATCATTTTCAATATAGAAAATATAAAATTTTAAATGTCTCCAACCTTTGAATCAGAGTAAGGTCCAGTCTGAAATATGTTCCTCTAATGGAGGGTTAACCCTTTACTGTTTAACAAAATTTAAGACCTGTCCAAATTCAAAGGTTTTGCAGACAAAACTTTAAAGTGGATTTAATATGAAAAATAACCATTCAGTAGGGTAGAAAATATTGTGGAAAAAGAAGAAATTGCTTGTGACAAGCAATTTCTTCTTTTTCCACAATGTTTTCTTAATCATAAAATCACTGGGACGTAAAAACCAGGGATTCTACAGGAAAGGGTTTCAAAATAGTAAAGTGCAAAATTTTAGATAATTGAAAATTATATTAATATTATTGAATAAAAAAAAACACACAAAACATGAATGAATCAAACCATGCAATGAATATTTTCATAGTTATTACAGTAAAAACATTAAAAATCATGCAGACAGATATCATTGCAAAAATTACAAAAAAAAAGTATTTCATGAAAAAATGAACATAAACCTTCCAAAAAAAAGAAGGCTAAAAACCTAAGCCAAGCTATCAAGTAATCCAAAAACAACCAAGAAAAAAAAAGCGAATTAGGGGAAAAACATTGGTAAAAACAGCAGGATGATGATGAAAATGTTAATTAAGGGGTAAACAGAGTAGCAATAGAATAATGTGTCAAAATATTTACAAGTGGAAATGTTTTAACGATAATAAAAAATCTTCAAATTGAAAACAAATAATATTACCTAAACCATACTTTTGCACTCCATTAGTTGATAATAACTCAATTAAAACAATTATCTTCCATCCGTTTTATATTCCATTTGAAGCAGACGACATATTTACATTGACTGGTTTACAACCCAATACCTGCGTTTTATTAGCATCTGGTGTGAAGTTTGTAAACCAAGCCAGAGATACAGCCCGTCTGAAATTTTGAGCAGGTAAAAGACAAGCACAGAAATTCACTAGATATTTATACATCATAAGCCATATTGATTATATTTTGATCTGAAAAAACAATTAACCCATTACCAGAAGACAATGTGATAGACTGGTCCAAATTGAAAGAAGTTGCAGACAACATTTTGACATGGATAAAATTATTAATGATAGTATAAAATTGTGGAAAATGAAGAAATTGCTAATTAGAAATTACTTCATTTTCCATATTTTTATTTATTTCTTTTTAGGTTTTTCTTAAAGGGTGTGAAAAAGCAGAAATGTGTGGGAATGGTTCTGCCATAACCATACTAATCTTGTTTTGACACACACACACACCCCCCCTCCCCCCTTGAAAATTAGAACTAGGGAAATCATAGAAGGAAAGAAGAAATAGCTCGTAACCATTTACAAATTTCTCCTTTTTCACAGTACTTACTACCTTAGATTTCGGTTTTAGTCAGTCTTAAATTTTGCTGGCCAATATTTAATTGACCCTTTACAAATTGAAATAGATTGCAGACGAAAAATCAAACTGTTTGTTAATAAAGAAATAACCAGCTTGCAGGTTATAGAAAATCTTGTTGAAAAAGAAGAAATTGCTTGTTACAAACAATTTCTTTCCCACAAAGTATTTTCTGGTATAAAATCCTAAATTTGTTGTGACAACACATGATTGTGGGGGAAAGATTTAACCTATAACCACATGATTCATCATTTATATAGAATTGGAAAACATAGCCTGAAAAAGAAAAATTGCTTTTAACAAGCTTTTTACTTTTCTCACAATATTTTCTGCCGAAAAAAACATGTTTTCTACTATTCAAACTATTTGAAATGTCATCTACAACTTCTTTCAATTGAGAACAGTCTCAGTCCATTTTCTCATAAGCCTGCATAGCTAAGTAAATTATGGAAATCATTATGACAGATGGAGAAATTGCTAGTTTGATTGATTGATCAAATGGGGTTTAACCCATTACCAGACAGCCAAATTTTAGACTTGTCCAAATTGAAAGGATTTGCAGACAACAATTTAACAGTTTATAAAATTTTAGATTTTTTAAACTTTATGGGTAGAAAACATTGAATAAAATGAAGAAATTGCTTGGTACAAGCAATTTCTTCATTATCCACAATGATTTTTATCCCAAAGACGAAACAATTTAAAATTCCATCAAGATGCTTGTAACAAGCAATTTCTTCTTTTCCATGATATTTTCTACCCTATGGTTTTGTAACAAACTTGTAACAAGCAATTTCTTCTTTTCCATGATATTTTCTACCCTATGGTTTTGTTACTTTTCAAATTACAATCACTTTTAGTTTTGTCTACAACTTCTTTCAATCAAATTGGACAGGACTAAATGAAAAGGGTTAAGGTATTTAAAGAAATCTAGATTGACCCATTATGCTGTAGTTATAAGGTTTTACAAATTAACAAACTTACATCCTTTAAACTTTAAACTGAATAGAAAATACATCATTTGGTAAAAGTTGATCAATTTGATATTAAAATTTGACAGATGAGTGCATCAAATACTATAAATATTTTGACACTTTTTAAAACTGTTTTCCTGCACTTTCTAAAAGCCTTATACTTGGTTTTAAAAGGAATTGAAATTAGGCGCCTAAAGAGAAAACTATTTGAAATAATGATTTAATAAAGCAAAAAATTCATGTAGATGTAATCAGTGCATTGAATAATTCCTTTTTCACGAAATCATGACGTTTTTGTCCAGTAACATTGAGAGGGGTTTTACAAACTTGTTATATTAAAGTGTTTTGACTTCAGTAGAGTACGGTTTGCAAATAGGAAACTAATTCAATTTTCTTCGAAGTAGAATAAATAAAAGTTCATCAAGGGTACAACCCGATGTTTTGCTTTAGCCCATTACCAAACTACAAAATACAAAAAATATTCAGACTAAAGAGAGATGTTATCAGCGACAATTTCAAGGTGATAGAATTTTAACCCACTCCCACAAAAGCCCTCCTTTTTACGCCCCTCAACAAAAAAGTTTAGGAAAACATTGTGGACATTAAAGAAATTGCTTGATGCGAGCAATTTCTTCAATGTCCACAACGTTTTCTATCCTAAAAGACAAAGAATTTTAGAATTTCATCGCCTTAAAATTGTCATCTGCATCTTTTTTCAATTTGGACAGGTCTAAAATTTTCCTGTGTTGGAATGGGTTAAATATTTCTGTCTTTCTAGTAAGAAAACTAGGCAGAAAATGAACACATTACTTGTAAAAAGCAAATTCGAAGATCTTCTTTTTCCAACTAACAGCTTTAAATTGGAAAACATTTTGGAAAATGAAGAAATTACTTCCAGTAATAAGTTTCCTCATTTCCCACTATATTTACTACCCACTACCTTGAAGATTTTCAGAATTTCATCTACTTGAAATTATCGTCTGCAACTGCTTTGAATTCAGACCAGCCTAAAATTTTGTCGTGGTGGAACAGGTTGAGAGGGGGGAAAGGGGAGCTTAAATTGGAGGGGGATATTATCCATCAAAGCTTATAATAGCTACCGATAGTAATAAATAGCTCCCCCTAAATATTAACCCTTGTCGTGCTAAGCCCGGAGTATTCCTGATTTGGCTGAAGATATATACAAAGATCAACCTGCATATAAATGCAGTCTGATCTTGATCTACACCTCCTGCTTGTCCACTTTCAGCCAGAGTTGTTTAAATAATCAGTTTTCAAGAGAAATATTGAATTTCATTTAGACCTTCCAGTGCTGTCAGCCCTTTATTTCTAAAGCAATTCTGTAGAGGATTTTAATTCAGCATGACAAGAGTTAAGCATCTTGAACCCCGTAATTAAATTGCCCCTTGCTTCCTCCCCCTCTACTAAATAAGTAAGTAACCTTCTAAATAGTAAGTTGTCCCCCACACCCCTTGAATATTTACCTTTTTCCTGCTGAATATTTATCCTTTTTTTTACAAAATTCTATTTCTTTTTAGTATTCAAGTATTTTTTCAAAAATAAAAGAACAAGCAGGTAACATAGACTAAGATCAGACTGCTCATCTGTGCAGGCTGATCTTTGTCTATACACCTGCCACAGTTGTTGTCAAATCAGGATTATTCCGAGATCAGCATGACAAGGGCAAAGTAGCTCTCCTCTATTAAAAAGTACATAGCCCCCTCAATAGTAAGTAGTTCCCCCTCTACAAATAAGTAGCCACCTCAATAGTATGCTTTCCCCCCCCCCCCATAAATACTTAGTAGCTCCCCTCTACTAAACAAGTAAGTAGCCCTTCAATAGTAAGTAGTTCCCCCTCAATGTAAAGTAGCTCCCTCCTTTAATTTTACCTTACCCATTCCCACACAATCCTGCTTT
Organism: Fragum fragum; assembly: GCA_946902895.1. Lineage (NCBI taxonomy): Eukaryota > Metazoa > Mollusca > Bivalvia > Cardiida > Cardiidae > Fragum > Fragum fragum. Next base: position 5,515,373 of record OX336378.1, read on the forward strand.
TTGTCACCTCTAAATAGCTTAAGAAAACATTGTGGAAAATGAAGAAATTACTTATAATAAGCAATTGCTTTATTTCACAGAATATTCTCTAGCAACAAAGACAAAGATCACTGCATGCTGCAATTGAATGGCCAATATTTTGTTGTGGAACTTGGTGTTTTATTTTCATCACCACGGAAATAATTTTGCATGTATGGCTTAGCAATTAAGAAACGGAGAAAGCTTATCTGAATTTTAGATATATATAGTACAGAATATCTTTAATTTGACTATCTGAATGGAACCAGATTGAATGCTGAAAGCTACACAATCGTGATTGAATGATTGTGAATGACCACTGATTACTTTTTTTTTCAGAGTGGATTGAATGCTTTCTAGATGTGATCGCTCAAGCATGCAACATTTCATCAAATCCCTACGACATTATAGAAATCATCTAAAACGAAAATAATATTGCTATTTTTTTCAAATTTAAATAATGAATTTAATTCAAACAAAATGTCAAATTGCAAAAACTTAAATGGCAATGTTAATTATCAGAATGATTGTACCCTGCTGATTGAACCCTTTTGTTTAAAGAATGATTAATCGCACGCTTGAAAACTGTGATTGCTACCCTGAATGCTAATTGTATGTGATTGCCCGGAATGTGATTGAAATGATTGAAATATTAACAATGTTCTGCACGGTACCATGCTTATGGTATTTAAATCAATTACGAAATAAAACATTAAGCTTTTTTACTTTTCCAATGATTTTGATGAATGAACCGGTTCCGACACAATCCTGGACGTCCCCCCAAAAAAAGCTTTGGAAGAAATGCTTTCTACCCAAGAGGACAGAGATTTATAAAATTCCATCAACTAAAATTTGTCAATTGCGACGTCTTTTAATTTGGACGAGTCTAAAATTTGGTCGTCTCGCTTTTCAATGGTTTTTGATGACTTAACTTACAGTACACGTATCTGAACTGTGTAGCTTGTCATCCGTAAAACTTAGCTTGTGTCGACTTTTTCTTGAAGCCCAGTAAAATGTAAACTAAATCAAGCTTCTAAAATCATTTAAACCAAATTCTCTAATTTTTTTTTATCAATTATTGAGATTAGCGCTAAAAATTTCTTGAAGAACCCTTGAAAATATCACAAGTAAGTTTTGGTAGATTTTTGCCAGGTTTTATTTCATTGCCCTCTATTGAACGTCATCTGAACAGGACCACATGATGTATAAGGGACGGCCAGAAAATATCTGGACTTTTCATTCTCCTCTCTTTCCATGTGCAGCTATACACACATTATATAGTGGTGAAACTACATTCATTCACCAATAATTTAGTCAGTTTCTTTTCAAAAGATTTTCTCATAAATGTGTATCACGTTCAGTCTTCTACAACTGGGTTTCTCAGTTTCCTGAAGACTGAACAAGTGTTTGTGACCGGCCTAGGCAACAATAGTAGCAAATGTTAAAGCTTTTGCCAAAAAAATCGTCTAGTAGCTTTAGGAGGTGGCCAACAAGTTTAGCATCGATAAGGCATCGACACACAAGATTTTACACAAAACACCTAGGCATAAGCAAGGCAAACGCCAGGTGGGTGCTTAGACAGCTGTCCACAGATCAAGAGCCAACCAGAGTAAACGATGCAAAAGAAAATTTAAGTCATTTAAATCGTGAAGGAGGTAAGTTTTTGAACCACAATATCACAAAAGCTCAGTCAAAGCAAGCTGGTTCCCCACATAAAAAGTTTAAGCTGTTTCCTTAGGCTGGCAAAGTCATGCTTGTTGTCTTTTGGAATTCACAAGGAATGATACTTACACATTTCATGCCAAAAACCCAAACTGTCACTGAAAAGTATTATTCTGAAGTAACTCTGAAAAATCTCAGAGAAAAACTCAAGCAAATGCAACCTAGGTAAGCTCCCCTTTTTCACGATAACGCTCCCTCCCTACCACTGCAGCTACAGTGGAGGCTATCAACTCTTGCTAATGGCAATTATTGTCCCACCCTTCTTATAGCCCAGACCCCGCCCCTTGTGACTTTTTCTTTTTTGAGAACAAGTCAAAAGTCTGGTTATTTTCTGACTGTGCAAAGTTACATTGCTGTGCGCCAAATGAAATTCTTTTAAAGATTTTGTCAGAAAAAAATCACATTAGTCTCTTTTCTACATTAAAGAAATAAAATAATCTTCTCTTTTTCATGCAAGAAAAAATCTTTCAATTCATGAACATCAAAAAACGTATTTTGTGCAAATATAGCTTTTATTGTTCACTCAATGAAAGATAAATCTATCTTACAGTGAAACAAACAATTATCCTCTATACAAATTGATTAATTAGTGTTTTAGGGTGCACTAACAACTATGGTCATTTAGCATATTTCTTCTAAGTATATATCTATGATTTAGCGTGATACAGTTATAAACATATAGACAGTTACAACTGTTTTGCGCTGAACCATCAATATAGCATCAAAGTCTTAGACAAGCCCAAATTCAAAGATTTCAAGAATTGAAAAAAATTATGCAATAGACCTTATAGTATTTGAATTATTTGCCAAATAAAACATCAAACACTTTAACTTTCAAATGGTTATGGATGGGTTCAACTAAAGTATATGCATCTGTCTCAAGGTTACAAACTGTGCAGTTTGTCATTTATCAAACTTTAAAAGGCTCCGGATGTGAGACCGTGAACACAATCAAATTTGTTGTTTCTCGTCTAAACCCTATGTCGTGGGTACTCATTGGAATCGTCTTGCCGAGACGATTCCAATGAGTACCCACAACATAGGGTTTAATGAGTAAGTAGTATATTTGAAATCAAATTCGTTTATATTTTTGGAGCTCTGCAGTTTGTCATGAAAAACTTTGAGTACATGTATACTGGAAAAGGCCTCTACACTGACAGTGAATTTTAGACTCTTTCAAGTATTTGAAATTCACAGGTGACATTTCATAGTTTCAGGAAAAAGGCCAATTATATAAAAAAAAAAGTATATAAGAAGGAAATGCATTTTGCAAGAAAAATTTTCCTCTTCTCAAAATGCATTCTTTCTTTTTTTTTCAAAATGATGAATATTATGCTCATAAATCAATCTCACCTATTAACCACCTGAGAAAATTCTAGACTGAACCAAATTGAAAGAAGTGGTAGGCAATAATTCAAACTTTATGAAATTTTAGATTTTGTCAACTTTCTGAGTAGAAATCAATTTGGAAAATTAAGAAATAGCTTTGAGCAAGCAATATCCTAATTTTCCAAAATGTTTTTCCACGATTGTTTTTTGTCAGGGCGTGAAAAAGAGTCATAATGTGGGAATGGGTTAAAAAGATCTATCTGTAGTGATAATTTACTTGAACACTTTGTCCTTTGAAAGCCGCCGTCATAGAGCAGTTGGTAGAGCGCCGGACTGTTAATCTAGAGGTCTCGGGTTCGATCCCCGACGGCGGCACTCATCCTTTCCGACTATTTGTCTCTCACCAATGGGTCAATAATCGTAGACCTAATATTGTGGGATAGCAGCTGGAAGCTAGGAAAGAATGTAATGGTAGTGCTGGTGTGAGAAATACCAGGATTCCATTGTTAGGTGCTCCAGCCGCCGCGATATAACTGAAAGATTGTTGAAAGCGGCGTAAAACCCCATTCAATTGTCCTTTGAAAAACAAACTTGTAGTTACAAGCTAGAAACAGTTGCCCATCAACAACTTGCACGGTCTAAAATATCAAAACAACATCTAAACAGTAATAGGATTCTAACCCTTAACCCTTTCCTGGTTTTTGAAATTTTAGACTGGTCCAAATTGAAAGAGGATGCAGACAACAATGAAAATTGGATGCAATTCCAAACAAAACCATCCTATGTGGTAGAAAACACTGTGGGAAAAGGAGAAATTGCTTATTATAAGCAATTTCTCCTTTTTTCACAATGTTTTCTCAAGTATAAAATCACAGTGACGTAAAAACCCGGGTTTATCCAGGAAAGGGTTAAATAAAGTGTTGAAATTATATAAGTGGTATTTGCTGGAATTAATCTATTCATATTTGGTTGAATTCTTTTTACATGAAACATTAAAATTTCTTATTCAATTATGAGAATCCCATGTTTTTGTGTTGAAAAAGTAAAAACATTTTCCTTTTTTAATGGCATTTAAAAAATGACCGTGAAAACTGAGATTCGAACTTGGTATCAATAAAATGGCAGTACAAAAGAATACAATTGTGACTGGTCTTACAAGAGCAATATGATCCCAGCATAAAAAAAAATATGCACTCTTTCAACACTCTTTCAAGATTTGTCACTGTGAAACACTGTTCAGAGCATATAATTGATGAAGATCTGGAATTTTTAATTTTAAAGGTTTAATGCACCACTAGAGACTGTGCAGATTCATTATGCAAAGTAACAACTTCTTTTGATTGAAATTGGACACACAAGAAATATAGTTATTTATTTCAATTCAAGAACGGATGATTCAAGAAGGACTTGAGTGGTTAGAATTTCAAAAGTCTTATGCACAACTAGACATCATAGAGATACATTGTAGCAATTTTCAGTTTGTTCCCATTGATACTGTACAAGGAGTTGCACACACATGAAATATGGTGTGGTTTTTTTTCCATTCAAGGACATATAATTCTAGAACAAATAGAGTGATTTAAATTTCAAAAAGATATCATAGAGATACATTGTAGCAAGTTTCAGTTCATTCCCATTCATACAGTAGGAGGAGATGTACACACATAAAATGGCTAACGGACAAACAGACAGACGGATGAAAGGACGTCCGGAGCCATATAACAATAATACAGCCCTTTGAGCATTTAAGAATTATTTGACAAATGCAGGAAGTCTAAACTTAGTCTGTCTCCCTCTGCTTTATCTGACCAGGATAGATGCTATTTTGATTAACATAATGGATTTTATCCAACACAGAACAATTTAATTGTTAGTTTTGTTTATCAAAAAAAGAGCGTTCTGATTGGCTGAAAAAAAATATTCATAGCTCCATGAACAAAGTTTTGAGCATAAAGCTATTTGGATGCTTCCGCACAAAATAGTTCCATACAAAAAAAGTATCAACATTTGTAAATATTTGCCTTTTTATTGTAATTCATAGTGTGGTTAGTTTTTTGCCACATACTTCCACAAAAGAAAAAAAATATTCTTTTCATCTCTTAAATAATTCACAAATATCTTTTTTTTTTCAAACATCATCATACTGAAGGAAATCCTTTTTTAAAAATTGCACATAATTAACCGATACCCACACAATGAAACTTTTTGATGCCACTCAAGGAAAACAATTAGGAAAGCATTGTGTACAAGGTGCCAAATTGTCACAAGATACGCCCGTCACACTGCTTAATATTAACTGGAGGTTTGAATAGAACTGAGGTTATTTTGAATGAATATTTTTTCTCAAACAAAGTATGGAAAACAACAAAGGACAAAAACTCAAATTATACGCTAGGTTGAGTTATGGTTCTTGTACGCTGCACCCCCCCCCCCCCCCTGGTGAGATCTATCCATCCATGAAGTTTCATGTTTCTAGCTATTTTACTTTTAGAGATATACTCCGGACACGATTCAAGTATGAAAAAAAACAAAGGGCAATAACTCAAATAATAGGCTTGGTAGAGTTATGGTTCTTGTACACTGCACTCCCACTTGGTGAGCTCTATCCATCCATGAAATTTCATTATTCTAGCTATTATACTTTTAGAGATATACGCCGGACAAGATTTAAGTATGAAAAACAACAAAGGGCAATAACTAAAAAAATAGGCCAGGTAGAGTTATGGTTTTTGTGCACTGCACTCCCCCTTGGTGAGATCTATACATCCATAAAGTTTCATGATCCTAGCAATAATACTTTTAGAGATATACTTCGGACAAGATTCAAGTATGAAAAACAACAAAGGGCAATAACTCAAAAAATAGGCCAGGTAGAGTTATGGTTTTTGTACACTGCACTCCCACTTTGTGAGATCTATCCATCCATGAAATTTCATTATTCTAGCTATTATACTTTTAGAGATATACTCCGGACAAGATTCAAGTATGAAAAAAAACAAAGGGCAATAACTAAAAAAATTGGCTAGGTAGAGTTATGGTTCTTGTACACTGCACTCCCCCTTGGTAAGCTCTATCCATCCATGTAATTTCATGATTCTATCTATTATACTTTTAGAGATATACTCCGGACAAGATTCAAGTATAAAAAACAACAAAGGGCAATAACTCAAAAAATTGGCTAGGTAGAGTTATGGTTCTTGTACACTGCACTCCCACTTGGTGAGCTCTATCCATCCATGTAATTTCATGATTCTAGCTATTATACTTTTAGAGATATACTTCGGACAAGATTCAAGCATAAAAAAAAAAACAAAGGGCAATAACTCAAAAAATAGGCCACGTTGAGTTATGGTTCTTGTACACTGCACTCCCACTTGGTGTGATCTATCCATCCATGAAATTTCATGATTCTAGCTATTATTCTTTAGAGATATACTCCGGACAAGATTCAAGCATGAAAAACAACAAAGGGCAATAACTCAAAAAATTGGCTAGGTAGAGTTATGGTTTTTGTGCACTGCACTCCCCCTTGGTAAGCTCTATCCATCCATGTAATTTCATGATTCTAGCTATCATACTTTTAGAGATATACTCCGGACAAGATTCAAGTATGAAAAACAACAAAGGGCAATAACTCAAAAAATAGGCCAAGGTGCTTGGTGAGATCTATACACCCATGAAGTATCATGATCCTAGCTATAATACTTTTAGGTAGAGTTATGGTTATTGAGCACTGCATTCCGTATTGATGAGAAGAATATAACTGCCAAGTTTAAAGTCAATCGGACTTACGGTGACAGAGTTATGCTCCGGACAAAGAAGTGGACACCGCCCGGACAACCGGACGCCCGGACGCCATGGGTGATCCCATAATAGGTCCCGTCTTCGACAGGCGTATAAAAATGTACCAAGCAATTTCTTCAGGCTGATCTTTAACTATGCCACCTGCCAGAAAAGGAATATTCCAGGTTCAGTATGACAAGGGTTAATTTCTTTCTTCATAATAATTGGTATAGTCTTACAAGTGACTTTTTTTTGTCATGATTAATTGGAACATTTCTCACGATTTCTATTCAAGATAGAAATTGATCTTTGAAGACATTTTTGAAAAGCATCAATAGTTAGACACAATGGCTAAAAAAACTATTTTGGTTGATGAAAGCTCAAAATGTTGGCATTTCAACAATTTCACACGTGTAAGGCCAAGACACTAAGCACGTTAAACAGCCCCTTAGTACATTTAGAATATTTGCTAATCTTCTAAAAAAATTTTGACCACACCTCTGTGCAGGCTGATCTTAGTCCTTACACCTGCCGCAACTATCATCAAAACAGGAATAATCTGGGATCAGCATGACAAGGGTTGAATTAGACATGCACCCCCAATATTTGACTGAACACACTCAAGTTTTTCAGGTGTGCCTGTATTATCTATGTACTAGTTCCTTAATGTTTTCAAAACATACAGCAGACTTTCGGCCTAAACAGTACACCATACAGTTCATCCGTGATTGATACTTCTCACTCCCAAGAAAGTCCCTTTTACACATTTATATAAAGTTCAAAGAAGATGTAATGTGAAATGAATTAAATGCCCTTACAAGATTAATTTTTTGGAGAAAAAAGAATTTTGATAGATGACATTTGACACTATCAAAAAGACCTTCACCTTGACATAAGCAGATAAACAATTAATTTACTATAGTCTCATCATGTCTATGCACATTTTAAACCATTTTAACCAATCCAGCTTTTTAAATGCCCTCAACAATACAACCCAATCCTGCACAATCTTGCTGTTTTAATGCCCTCAACAATTCAACCAATTCCCCAACTATCCTGCTTTTTCAATGCCCTCAACTATACAACCTATTCAACCACAATACAGTTTTTTTTAATGCACTCAACATTACAACCCATATCAGCACATTATCCTGCTTTTTTAATGCCCTAAACAATACAACCCATAACCCCAATCCCACTTTTTAATGCCCTCAACAATACAACAACCCATTCCTGCCCCCAACACAAACACACTCCCGCTTTTTTAATGCCCTCAACAATACAACCCATTCCCACCCCCAACACACACACTCCCGCTTTTTTAATGCCCTCACCAATACAACCCCCACCCTACAAACACACACTCCTGCTTTCTTAATGCCCTCACCAATACAACTCATTCCCCTTCAATTGCACTTTTATAATTTCCTCAACAGTACAACCCACTCTAGCACATGATACTACATTTTCTAATGCTCTCAGCAATACTTGGGGAGAAAGAGGGTGAAAAAAGGAATTTACTTGTAACAAGCAATATCTTGATTTTCCATCATATTCTATACCAAAAATGGCATTTCTTTTTATAATTTCATCAATCTCATCTAATTGCTTGTCACAAGTTTTCTACATACCCGGAAGACATGTTATTTCTATATTTTTCGAATTGTTTTCTAGAAAGTAATACAGGGGCATGTAAAAGAGGCAACTGAAATTCTACCAACTTAAAGTTGTTGTCTGCAACTTCTTTGAATTTGGACCAGTTAAGAGAAAAACTAAAGGCAAAGTAGAAAATTAGAAGATTTTTAATGAAAGTTTAGCACCATGATGTTTCTTGTTTCTTCATTGAATTTCTGTAGACAACACGATTACCTTAAATTTTCTTTTGTCTTTCACCAAAGAAAACATTTTTGGACAAAAAAGAGAATGCTTGTCAAAATTCATTTATTTCCCACAAAATTTACAAAGCCGTGTTTTTTTTTTTAACATCCTAAAAAGAGGGATTGTGTGGAAATGGTACTATCGCATGAAATTGGTTAATAAACATTCTGAACAGGTTAAGAATATAGGTGATTTTTGGTTATTATTGTTGTTGTTGATTTTTCATCACTGGTTTTCAATATTTCAAAAAAGGTTGATATTGTATCAGCAGACATATCTAAAGTGTATATCACTGAAACTAGCCGATAAGAATTCTCAAGTGTTTAATAGAAACACTGGGACATTTCATAATTTTATGCTTATTTTATTAGATGAATGAGCATGTTCAAAATGGTGGTTCTTGATTGATCGATCATAAAGCGGACAACTATCCTACCTAGACTTTTATCCAATTGATTGATTGATAGAATGGGGTTTAACAGCACTTTTAAAAGTATTTCAGTCATATTGCGGGGGCTGGAGCACATAACCATGCATTCCTGGTATTTTTCAAACCAATAGTGCCACTATATCCTTTCTCAGCCTCCAGCTGCTTATCTCACAAAGGTTTATGATTATCCACCCATTGGTGGGAGACAAATGTCAGAAAGGATAATTGCCGCAACTGGAAATCGAACCCGGGACCCTATGTCTAGGAGTCCTATGCTCTTCCACTGCACCATGGCCTTGGCTCTTATCCAATTAGCAGACAACAAAATTTTAACCCTTGTCATACTGATCCTGAAATATTTTTCTGTTGACAACAGTTGAGGAGGTGTATAGACAAATATCAGCGTGCAGCCTGATCTTTAAGTCTACGTACACTACCTGCTTGTTCTTTAAGTGTTGAATAAATACAAAGTAGATCTAAATTTGACAAAACTTTAAAATTTTGTGAAGAAAGGATAAAAATTCAGCATGACAAGAGTTGTTTGAGAAAATTTGAGGAAGTTGCAGAGGACTACTCATTGAGTTTCTTGAATGTCAAGAATCTTAGCTTTGTGTGTAAAACCAGTCGTAGAAAATGAGGAAATAGCTTGTAACATGCAAATTTCTTTATTGTCCACAATTTTTACAAAGCTCCTCTTTTTTAGAGTACAAAATATCATTGAAAATGTAACAATTGCTTGAATAAAGCAAACTTCTTCATTTTCCACAATATTCTTCAAAGCTTTTTTTTCTTTAGAGTAGCGCAAAAAGTTTGATTGTGTAGGAATGCTTCACATATGGTGACGCTCTTTGATTCCCGTCAAGATCAATTGAATACCATTATGTAAAATCAAGAAATTGCTTGTAACAATAAATTCCTTCATTTTATACAATGCTTTCTACCCAGACAGTTGAAAAAATCTAAACATTTAATAAATTTAAATTCATTGTCTGAAACTCCTTTCAATTTGGACCAGTCTAAAATTTTGCCATCCCATTATGGGTTTATACCAAAATTATTTTCCATGTTCAGGGATATTTAACAAAACGATATAAGGAGGACAAATCTTCGACAATTATAAGTTAGTGGAGTTTAGAAAATCTTTTCCTTTTAGGGTAGAAAACATTGTGAACATTGAGGAAATTGATCATTACAAAAGCTATTTTTTCATTGACCACAATGTTCTTTAAATCTTTTTTTTTTTCTTGAGAGGCATCAAAAAGAGGAGAAATGTGGGAAAAGGTCAAAAGTGATAACATCAATTTAGTTACATTGGCCTATTATCTGGCAGCCTCTGAAAGGACGCAGTGGTAGTGCTGGTGTGAGATACTAGGAAACCATGGTTAGGTGCTCCAGCTGCCCTTGTATGACCAAAGTAATACTAAAAGAGGCCAATTCAACCAAACAAGTTATCAGAATTAGCAGAACTATTAACCCTTGTCATGCTGAACCCAGATATTCCTGCCAAACAGGAGGCATAGACAAAGATCAGCCTGCACATATGTGCAGTCTGATCTTAGTCTAGACCGCCTGCTTGTTACTTTTAAATCATAATTGTTTAAAATACAAATTTTTAAAAGCAATAATAACCTATAATTAGTGCTTTCAGCACTTTGATTTTAAGGAAAATCTGTAGAGGAATTATAATTCAGCATGACAAGGGTTAAATAATTACTTCTTTATCTCTGTTTAACCCATTCTGAAAAAAAACAAGATGTATTTGTGAAACATCATGCCCATGAAACAGGAATTCTTTAGAAACGGGTGATTTTTATTGGGTTTGTTTTTTCTTTGTTTTAGGGAAAAGGGTTAAAATTTTGACCTTGACCTTGATGAAATGACCTTCCCCAGTTGTGCCTTTTTGAGACCTATCTACATACCAAATATTAGCCTTGTAACTTAATCAGGGTTGAAGTTATAGGAAAATGTTTAGTTGGCAGATTAAGTTTTGCAGATAGACAGACGGACAGACAGACTGACAGACAGACACCGGTAAAACAATATGCCCTCGATTTATCGATGCAGGGGCATCAAAATATGCTTTTTTGTACATTTCTCAAAAAGAAAGTTTGGGAAAACAATTCGGAAAATGAAGAAAATGCATGTAAGGAGGAATTACTGCAATTTCCACATTGTTTTCTCCCTAGAATGACGGAGATTATGAAATACTATAAACTTGAAATTGTCCTCTGCAAATCCTTTGAATTTGGACCAGTCTAAAGTTTTGTGGACTTGTAATAGTTAACCCATTCTCTGATGACAAAATTTTAGACTAGTCCAATTAGAGAGATTTGAAACTTGTTTGAATTTGGATCAGTCTAAAGTTATGTAGTTTGGTGATGTGTACACACCTGTAAAAGTCTGCATTTTGACGTACTGAAGATAACCACTTGACAATATTTTGGCAAAAGGAGATATTATTTGTTAAAAATATTTTCTCATATTGCCACAAGTTTTTTAATCTACATTCAGTATTTGCAACTTCTATCACTTTCAGATCAGTTTATAATTTTGTAGTCTTGTAATCACAGATACACAAAGGTATTTCATTACACTTTTAATTAATTTGAGAAAAAGTTTGGGGAAAAAAAACAACAACAAAAAAACTTATTTAGTATCAAAGTAGGCAATCAAGTAAAAAAGAAGAATCAAATCAAATGATGATTAATGACCATAGATTAATAACAATAAAGAAAATCTCTTTTTTTTTCATTTCTACAAAAGCTTCAGTAAAAGAAGTATTACTTTACTTTACTTTTTTCTTTTTCAATCCATAACTTTTAATTTTGTTCGACAATTAATTATCATACTCTAGATAACAAGGATTCTATTTGCATTGGTATTTGAAATTCAGTACTTGATCCATTCCCACACAGTTCCACTTTTGACGCCTCTCAAGAAAAATAATTGGGAAACCTTTGTGCAAAATGAGCAAATTGTTTTTGTAACAAGCAATTTCCGCATTTTACACAAGAAAATGTAAAAAATCTAAAATTTCATAAATTTTAAGTTGTCATCTGCAACTCCGTTTCATTTGGACCAGTCTGAGATTTCTCCACCTGGTAATGGCTTAATCCCCTTTAATTTATGGACATAGAACTTGTCAATATCGAAAGCATTTTACAGACCACATTTTTATCTATTATCATTTGATCCTGTTGTTCGACACAATGAGTTGAAAAAATCTAAAATTTCATACACTTTAAATTGTCGCCTGCAACTCCTTTCAATTTTGACCGTTCTAAAATTTTGTCATAAGGTTGGAGAATATGTTATGTTTTCATTGAGGAATGAAACTAAAAACCTAGTCACACTGTACGAATACGCTACATTTTTTTTCAAGTGCTACGTCTTCAATAAACTTATTTCTCTACATATAAATTATCTGGTCAAGGGATAACCAATTACTAAACAATCCTGCTTTTTGATGCCAAGAGGACATATAGTTCAAGAACAGTTTGTGGAAAGACGAGAAATTGCTTGTAACATTATGCAATTTCTCCTTTTCCAACAATACTTTCTAACTTATTTGATATCTATTTTCTAATTCTAGTGTCCTTTGAAATGCAGTCTGCATTATACTTCTTTTGATTAGAACAAGTGTCAAATTTTGTCATTTGGTAATGGGTTAACAGATAAGTCAATGTTTCTGATGTTGAATAGCATGGAAAAGAAAAAAAAATACTTTCTACTTGCAATTTCTTGTCCTAACTCACAGAGGCTAGAAATTGAAACTAAGTAAATCATACGATAGAAAACATAGGAACAAAAAGAGAAATTGCTTAAACAACATTTCTCCTTTTCTAACAATATTTTCTAAAAACATAATTCCTCAGGAGTGTTAAAAAGTGTGAAAGTGTGGTTATGGGTTAACCCATTCCCACTCAGTGACGCTTTTAGACACCACCAAGGAAAACAGACTCAGAAAAAAATGTGAAAAATGAAGAAATTGCTTGTTACAGGCAATTTCTTCATTTTCCAGTGTTTTCTACCCAGAAAGTTGAAAAAATCCAAAATTTCATAAACTTTAAATTGTCATCTGCAACTTCTTTGAATTTGGACTGGTCTAAAATTTTATTGTGTGGGAATGGTTTAATATCTACTGAGAAAATTTATGTTATGAACAACTCTGGCTTAAAAAGAACTAGTAGGTGGTGTAGACTAAGATAAGACTGCACCTATGCAAATTATACGAGTCAAAACTGAAAAACAAGAAGCAGACAACAACTCAAAGTAAATATGAATAAAAAAATCCTAAAAAGGGCAGTAAATATTATGAGAAAAGGAGAAATTGCTAGTTGCAAGCTCTTTTTCTCACAACGTTTTCCTGACCATTTTTTTATTCATTTTATCCAAATTCCAGATCATGTGATATATAACTAATTCCTACACAATGAAGCCAATAGACGCCCCTCTATAAAAATAGCTTTGGAAAACATAGTGATAAATGAAGAAATTGCTTGTTACAAGCAATTTCTTACTTATCAATAATGTATTCTACCCCAACAGATAAAGATTTTTAAAATTTCATCAACTTTTAATTGTCTTCTGCAAATCCTTTCAATTTGGACCAGTATAAAAATTTTCGTCCGGTAATGGGATAATGGTTAAGAAACACTTACCATTCATTTCATTCCTTAGATCACACATAGTCCGAACATTCAGTTTCCAGACTGGTAATTATACAACCAAACCACTATAATGAAGGTACAGAAAAAGGTGCATCCACTATAACTTTAACTTTAATGCATTTTATGTAAATTCATCAAATTGTAACAACATTTCAGTCAATTTAGAGATTAATTACATAGGTATATCTCAATGTGTCTGCATTAAAACATCCTGATTTCACTGGCAAGTTTTAATAACTCTATTTATGCAATTCAACCGTTAAGCTGTAAAAGTAATTCGTAACTTTTTCGCACAAAAAATATGACTTTTGTGTCAAATTTCATACAAAATCTGATAATACGTTAATTCTCCTTTTTGTATTATTAACAGCTGTATGTATATGATGTAATGTGCACTTTTGCATTTTTTATTTTATTTTTTATTTTTAAATTAAAGATATCGCTGGGCAACCAAAACATAGCTACAGCTTATTCAATCGGAAGTAACAAAGATTTGGTCACTCATCTTAGATATCACTCATCTTAGATAAGCAAGGAGAAACAAAAATAAACACATTCATTTAGTTTGAAAAATAAAAAAAACATGTAACAAAATTTAAGTAAATTCAAGCAGCAGTGTGAAAAAATGTCTAAAGATATAACGTGAAAAAATGGCTATATTGGCAAGCAAAATGTGGTGACTACAATTTTATTAAAGCTGTAGTTACAATATTTTACTTGCCCTCCGACAATGCATATATATGGGTGATGCATAATGAAAATAAAACAATAACACACTAAAATCCCATCACCTTACGATTATAGTTATACAATAAATTTGCACTTATGAGCCCACAAAAAGACAACTATTGTGTAAAATGCCTAGAAATCAGGGCCCTTTTTTTTCAAACAGTTCTCATTTGCAGAAAATGTACATCTGTGAGAGATCATCAGAAAGGAGAGAGTATTAAACAGTAAATTTTCTAGCCTCAAAACACTAGAAGTTCCAGATTCAATTAGCTCTTTTGGTCCCAATTATTTCTTTTCACTCATTCCTCATCACGCTTTTGGATGCCCCTCATGAAAAATACTTTTGAAAACATTGTAGAAAATGAAGAAATTGCTTGATACAAGCAATTTCTTCATTTTCCACAATATTTTCTACCCAGAAAGTTGAAAAATCCAAAATTTCATCAATTTTGAATTGTTGTCTGCGTTCTTTCAATTTGGGCCATTCTAAAAGTATGCTCTTTGGTAATGGGTTAATCGATTGATGGATTGCTAGCCAGTTCCACTGAGCTCCGACAGGAATTTCCACATTGATAATACCCCTTGTCATGCTGAACCCAGAATATTCCAGTTTTGGCAGGAGGTGTAGACGATGATCAGCCTGTACTTAATTAGAGTCTGATCTTGGTCTACACCTCATGCTTTTACTTTATCTGCCAGAGTTGTTTATGAAATTGATTTCTAAAGGCAATGTTGATTTTTGAACAACAAGATCGATCAGTGCTTTCAGTCCTTTGATTTTGCAGCAATTCATACAGCATGACGAAGTTAAACAGCGCTATCTAAACTATTCAGACCCAACAAAGCTTTTGACTAGTCCAAGTTTAACCCATTACTAGACAGCAAAATTTTGGGCTTGTCCAAATTGAAAGGACAATTTAAAATTCATGAAAATTTAGAATTTTTCAGCTTTCTGGGTAGAAAATGTGTTAAATGAAGAAATTGCTTGTAACAAGTAATTCCTTCATTATCCACGTTGTTTTATATCCAACAAGATGTGTTTGTGAAACACTATGCCCCCGAAACGGGAATTCTTTAGAAACGGGTAAAGGCTTAAAATTTTGACCTTGACCTTGATGAAATGACCTTGCCCAGTTGCGCCTTGTTGAGACCTATCTACATACCAAATATTAGCATTGTAACTTAATCAGGGTTGAAGTTATAGGAAAATGTTTAGTTGGCAGGTTAAGTTTTGCAGACAGACAGACAGACAGACAGATGGACACAGTAAAACAATATGCCCCCGATCTTATCGATGCGGGGGCATAAAAAGATGAAATAAATCAAAATTCAACCAACTTTAAATTGTCGTCTGCAACTTCTTTCAATTTGGGACAGTCTAAAATTTTGCAGTTTGGTAATAGGTTACAGAGATGCAGTCAACAATTTCTTGGTGATGAAATTTTTAAAATGTTTGCCTTTTGGGTTAGAAAATGAGGAAATTGCTTGTTTTAAGCAATTTCTTCATTTTCAACAATGTTTTCCCAAGCTTTATTCTTGATAGGCGTAAAAAAGCGAAACTGTTTGGGAAAAGGTTGAAAAATTATAGTTACAAAAATGGTGCAATGGTTGGTTGGGGGACCCTAATCTTTTTAAATACAGCTTAACCCTTTCCCGTTTTGCAAATTTTAGACCTGTCCAAATTCAAAGGTTTTGCAGATGAAAATTTAAAGTGGATTGTATTTAAAAAATAACCATTCATTAGGGTAGAAAATATTGTGGAAAAAGAAGAAATTGCTTGTGACAAGCAATTTCTTCTTTTTCCACAATGTTTTCTCAATTAAAAACCAGGGATTAACCAGGAAAGTGTTAAATAAACTAAATTTACAACATTTGAGTCACCAAGACAACCAAAATGCTTTTCAAAAATGTTGATAAGTGTCAGAGTTCAAAGTTCATTTCCAGTTCAAATGATTAATTGGTCAATTGATTTCTTGATTGACACTCGCAATCTGTGCTAATCTAGCTTTTACAAGATTATAATTTTGTAAAAATCAAAATGCATAAATATTTGTAGAACCTAATGAGCAATTTACAAATGACAAAATTTAGACTGCTCCAAACTTGTAAATTCTCTACAAAGTTGCATTTAAATCAATAGGCTGAAAACACTGGAAGTACCAATTGTTGGTTTATAAATCTATCTTAAACAGACTCTGGTCTAGCATTGAACAAACAGGCGAAGGCTGATCTTTGTCTATACCTCTTGCCAATGCAGGAATATTATGGGTTCAGCTTTACAAGTGTTAATCATACATGAAAATCATAATTTTAAGGATTAGGAAATATTGTGGGAACAGAAGATATTGCTTGTTATAAGCAATTACTTCATTTTCCATAAAGTTTTCCAAACCCTTCTTCTTACAGTTCATCAACCCATTACCAGTCGGCAAAATTTTAAACTGGTCCAAAGTGAAAGGAGTTGCAGACGACAGTATAAAGTCTATGACATTTTGGAATTTTTCAACTTTCTGGTTGCAAAACATTGTAGAAAATGAAGAAATTGCTTGTAACAAGCAATTTCTTCATTTTCCACAATGTTTTCCAAAGATTTTTGTTCTTGGGGGGTGTCTAAAAGCGTCATTGAGTGGGAATGGGTTAAAAGGTAGGATCATGAGGGAAACTGGTTGAATATAATAGGGAGTTTTTAATGAATATATTAACATTTTGTTATGTGTCATTCGGACATAATTTTTTTTCACTTTATTATATTTTAGGTTAAACATTCTGTATAAAAGAAAGTTCCACTTATCTTTACCCTTGTCATGCTGAATAAAATGTTGGCATTTTTAAGACTTGATTTAAAATCAAAGCGCTGAAAGCACTGAAAGGTCCTGATTTCTGGTAAATATTTTTTTTTGTAAATTAATTCATAGACAAGAGCCATGTTGGACATGGCCATCCCCCGCCGTAAAAGCTTGATAGTAAACTGAGTTGTGATTCTTGTACACTGCACTTCTCCTCAATGAGATCTATCCACCTATGAAGTTTCATTATACTTTGATAGCAATTATACTTTCAGAGATTTGCTCCGGACAAAATGTAAGTGTTAAAAACAACAAAAGGCAATAACTCAAAAATTATGCAAGCAAGAGTTGTGGTTCTTGTGCACTGCACTTCTCCTCAATGAGATCTATTGACCTATGAAGTTTCAAGTTGATAGCAATTATACTTTCAGAGATATGCTCCGGACAAGTTTATTGACGGAAGGACGGAATGACGGAAGGATGGAATGACTGACGGAGACAATTACTATATCTACTTCACCGAAACGGCGGGGGATAACAACTCTGGCTTAAGGCATTAAGCAGGTGGTGTATACTAAGATCAGAAAATGAGGCTGCACATAGAAGTTTTTGACTTGACAAGGATTGAAAGATTTTAACCCTTTCATGTTAAATCACTGGTTTTTATGTCCCTGTGATGTTATACATGAGAAAACATTGTTGGAAAAGAAGAAATTGCTTGTAACAAGCAATTTCTTCTTTTCCCACAATATTTTCTATCCTGTGGATTGGTTACTTTTCAAATTGCACTCACTTTTAATTGTCCTCTGCAGCTACTTTCAAATCGGACAAGTCTAAAATTTTGAAAAATCAGGAAAGGGTTAAAAGAGAAATACTCAGCCCTATTAGGACTGTCTTACCAGATATCAAAAATTTTAGATAAAGAGATTTGAGCACAGTGTTCAAGTCCAAGAAATCCAGTACTATTAACCCTTGTCATGCTGAATAAAATTTGCATTTAAAATCAAAGGCCTGAAAGCACTAGAAGAAATTTTCAAGGGTCATTTTTTTCTTTTGAGAATCAATATTATAATCAACTCTGGGTTATAGGAGTCAAACAGGAGACTGCACTTATGTGCAGACTGATTTTTGTCTATACCTCCTACCAAAAAGGAATATTACGGGTTCAGCATGACAAGAGTTAAAGAGCCAAAACACTGCAAATGGGAAGAAATTGCTTGGGGTACAGGCAATTTCCATTTTTTCCACAATCATCAAGTTTCTTCAATGCATCAAAGCACCTCAAAACTCTTTGTCTTCTGGGGTAGAAAGTATTGTTACAAGTAATATTTCAATTTTTCTTCAAAGTTTCCCTTAGTTTTTCCTTTAAAGAAAACAGCTTGGAAAAACATTGTGAAAGCTGAAGAAATTGCTTGTTATAAGCCACAATGTTTTCTACATAGAAAGACAAAGTTTCTTAAAAAAAAATTCAGTAACTGAAAATTGTCATGAGCAACTTCTTTCAATTTGGCCCAGTCTAAATTTTTATCATCCTGCAGTAGGTTAAAAAAAAAGCAAATGAAAAACCCCAATAAACAGATTCTCAAAGTTTTACCTGGAGCCATAAGCCATGTTGTGTATTTTCATCTATCTGTCAGTCATTCGCACAGACTGTATAACTGACAACTCCTACATGATCATATCAATTACGGCAAAACGTAAATATCCCCGCCATAATTACTTTCTGCATTCTTCGTTCTGATTGTGCATTTTATGAGAGTTGGGGAGTTAAGGCTGGAAAAGTCTGTGCTCCTAGCAAACTATTGTCAGCTAAAAAAATTGTCGGTGGACGACAGACAAATTCAGGACAGACTTACACGGCATGCAACTCCCAGACGCCTCATCTTTAACTCATTAACTCTTCAAGTTGCCGAGACTTGATATTTTAGACTTGTTTGTTTCTAATTATTGTAAAGTGATTCTTGAGTTGGAGGAGGAAATACTCTTGCAAGGAGATGAATCTGTAATCAAAGTAGAATTTCTTGTCTGCAGATGAATAGGTTATTCCTAAAATAAAAAAAAACTGCAGCTTAAATCAAGCTGTAGTTATGAGGGTTTTACAATAATCTGATTAAAATTTAATCAATATTCAAATCTTCCAAACTATATAGATCATCTAACCCATTACCACAAATTATCTGTCATTTTTGATGCACTACAGAAAATCAACAACAGAAAACAATGAAAAGAAAACATTACTTATTATAAGCAATTTCTCCTTTTTCTCAATGTTTTCTACATGATGACATTTACTTCTTAACCCATTTCCACATGAGAAAATTTAAGACTGGTTCAGATTGAAAAACGATGCAGACAGCAATTTCAACCCTTGTCATGCTGAATTAAAAATCCTATACAGAATTGCTTTAAAATAAAAGGGCTGAAAGCACTGATAGTACTTGTTGTTCTGTTGCCAATACTTCTTTAGAAAATTAACTTCATAAACAACTCTGGTTTCAAAAGAATACACAGGAGGTGTAGATCAAGATCAGACTGCACTTATGTGCAGTCTGATCTTTGTCTATACCTCCTGTTAAAACCGCAATGTTCCGGGTTCAGCATGGCAAGGGTTAAGTTAATGATATTCTATAATTCTTTGTCTTTTTGAGTAGAATTTCTTCTTATGATTCTTTGTCTTTTTGAGTAGTATTTCTTCTATGTCCACAATGTTTTCCATAGCTTTTTTTTTGAGGGGCGTCAAAATGTTTTCCACAACTTCTTTTAAGTTGAATGACCTTTTGTTGACTGGAAACGGGTTAATACATTTAGTTGAAAACCATGACATAACTAAACTTTGGAATGAACTTAATGATTTTGTTCTTTCCAGTTTAACTCAAATCAATCTCATTTAGTAGTTTTTACCTATTTTTCAAAATACAGAATTTTAGACTTGAATTGGCTTGAAGAAATTTTAGATTGTAGATGTAAAGTCTTTTGGTTGAGTTCTTGCAAGTTTGACCTTGACAAATGACCTTGGCTTTGCCAGATGACCTTGACCTTGGTATCTGCAGATGTGTATCCATAACATCATGCCATAATTGAGCATTGTTTCTTGAAAAAGCTTGAAGAAATTGTAAATGTTAAGTTTTTGGTTAAATTTGAAGCAAATTTGACCTTGACAAATGACCTTGTCCTTGTCCCATGACCTCAACCTTGGTATCTATGGAATTGAATCGATGAGATCTATTATAATGCCAAATTTTGAATAACCTTGAGAAATTGTAAATGATAAGTTTTTTCTGATAAGTTTTGCAGTTTGACCTTCTACAGTGACATTGACCTTGTCACATGACTCCAATCTTATGGTATCTTCAGATGTGTATCTATGAGATCCAACATCATGCCAAATATGAGCATTGTATCGTGAGAAGGCTTGACAAAATTGTAAATGTTTAGTTTTGTAGACATACAGAATGACAGATGGACAACAGTAAAACAAAATACCGGATATCTTTTGATAGGTGGGGTATAAAAATAAAGAAAATGCTTCTTGGAAGCAATTTCTTCATTTTTACACAATCTTTTCTTTCAAATGGTGTAACAAGATAGCCAGATGCCCTGGATCACCCATCTGAATTTCATTTATCCATTACTAGATGGCAAAATTTTAGAGTAGACCAGATTGAAAGGGGTTAAGGATGACTTTAAAAAGTTGATGAAATTTTAGATTTTTCAACTTTCTGTGTAGAAAACATTGTGAAAAATGAAGAAAATTGCTTGTTTCTTCATTTTACATAATGTTTCCCAATTGCTTTTCTTTAACCCATTCCCACACAAGAAAATTTTAGACCGGTCTTTATTGAAAGAAGATGATGTGGTTAAGAAAACAATGTGGATAATGAAAAAATTGCTTGTAACAAGCAATTTCTTCATTTTCCACGTTTCCCAAAGGTTTTATATTGAGGGACGTTTAAAAGTGTCACCGTGTGGGAATGGGTTAAGGGTCTGAAAAAGCATAAGTGTTGGAATGGGTAAAATGAAAGGTTGTTTATAAAATTCAGAATGAAAATATGACCAGCCAAGGTTCACCTATAATTCTAGATAAATCAGGGGCTTTAAAGAGGCCAACCAAAGAACATGCCCCAAAGTTTGGTTGAAATTGACCCGATAGTTCCAGAAAAAAATATGTCTAAACATTTCTGAGTGGAATAAAGCCATTCAACCCTTCCACGCCAATAATTAATATTGTGCTTTTTAAATCCCCATCCGGCCAAATTCTACTTTTAAAAATTTATAAACCAGAAATTGTTTTTCAATTTGGACCAGTCTAAAATTTTGTCATTGGGTAATGGGTTATATAGGAAAAAATCTAAGACAAGAAAGGGGCACAAGTCATACAAGAAAGGGGCACATTAGTCATACAAAAATGTATTTAGAGTTATTACTCTCACTAGTTATTTTTTGTCTTGTTTGAAAGTAAACAAATATACAAAGTTTCAAGCAAACCTTGCATAATAAGTGAGATAGGAGCATTTTTAAAGTTTGTCAAACAAATACCAATTCCAATAATTACAATGTTCAAACCAAAGCACCACCTATGTGTGCCTACAATCTGCTGTTGGGTGCTGAATAGTGGACAAAATGCATCTAGAGTTATCCCCCTTGATAGTATAGGTTGCTCTTTTGATAGTGAATAAGTGTGCCAAGTTTCAAGCGAATGCCTTAAGTAGAACCAGAGATATCACAAAATGGCAAGGTTTTCGCACAACGACAACATCAAGAACCATGACACAGTGGCTATCGCAATACCTCGGGTTTTTCTCCAAACCGAGCTAAAAACCATAATGACCCATTCCTCACTATTATCCAAATTTATAAAGCCCCTCTAGAAAAAAGCTGCTGAAAGCATTGGGGAAAGTGAAGAATTTGCCTACCAAAATCAATTTCTTCATTATCAACAGTGTTTCCTGCCCCCCCCCCCAAAAAAAAAGATTTTTGAAATTACATCAACTAGAAAATGTAGTCTGCAACTTCTTTGAATTTTGGCCAGTCTAAAAGTTTGTCACTTGGAAATGGGTTAATAACAATGCCTAGACAATTCAAGGTAAATAACAAACAAGAACCCTCAGAGACAGATTGTGCTCCCCTAATATAGCCCTGTCACAAAAAGTATAAAATACAGAATGGCAGAGGCAGAAGCAAGTTATGTTCAATATATTCCAGACAGGCTAAAATTTAACATACACCCTTGAGCTGTGACTTTGACCTTTGAGACATTTGAAAATTTGTTTCAAATGACACATCTGCTCACAATAGAAAACAAATGTACAAAGTTATTTCGAAATCAATCCATGATTGTAGGAGCTATGCTACAGACATGCTTGATTTAAATGTTTGTCCTTAAGCTGTGTCCTTGACCTTTGAGATATCTCTTGTTGTTCTTACCTATTGAACATCTACTCATGATTGAGAGTAATTGTGACAAGTTATATGGAAATCCATCTATAATTGAAGAAGCTATGCTCTGAACCTGCTGAATTTCGTCACATTGAGCTGTGACCTTGACCTTTAAACTATATGAATAAATTTTTCAAACAGCACGTCTACTCATGATAGACAACAATCTTATGATGATTTCAAACTGTGCAAAAAGTTCTATTCAATTGTGACACCATCATCAAAGAGAACATAGTGTCCAATGTATGGGAAAGCTCTAAAAGAAAATTTTCAATTGTTTTTTCCACACTGAAATAAACTTGATAATGATGTCCTAATTGACAGATTTTCACGCCCAGTATGCTCAGACAGGAAGTTCCACTTAGATCTATAACTGCATTATTTTGCAAAATTTATGGTGACTATCATGTAACAAACAAGAGGGTCAGTTGGCTTGGTGCTCTCACCCGAGATAAAGGCTCTTTATTCTTTCAACAGTTTAAAATAATGTTAGATTAAGTTTATGATACAAGTGGTTATAACATATAATGACTCTGTACCTGAGGATCCAAATGTCAAGATTTTAGAGATGTTCATAGAATTCCATAAACATATTCTTAATGACAAATTTCAGGGCTCAAGCATTTGTATGTAAAGAAGAAGACACTTCCCCCACCCCCTTGTATCCAAGGGTAATAATATTAAAAAAGAAGCCCAGTAGTTTGACAGGAGATATAGTTTAAATTCAAGCAATTTATTCATTATCCACAATGTTTTCTACCCAAAATGACAAAGAAATTTAGAATTTCATCAACCTAAAATTTTTGTCAGCATATTCTTTCAATTTGGACCAGTCAAAGATTTGCTCATGTGGGAATAGATTAAGTCCATTAGGGTAGTTGTAGTTATGGTATTTAAGTTGCATAACCAACAAAAATGCTTCACATAAATGTCGGCCAATGTCAGAGTTCAAAGTTAAGATAAGGTGTAAACAAATAATTTGATTGGTTGATTGATTCTTTGATAGACAGAGGCAGCCAGTCAATTCCATTGTTTCATGAAAACAACTCTGTATAAAGTATCATCTATGCCATCACTGCATGATATAACTTTTCTCTCAGTTATGTCAGAAAAGCTCGAATTTCGCACACATAATACATATGATAGCAGGAAGTTTATCACCAAAGAATTAGTGCAAAATCATTGTAAATGCAGCATGATTTCAGAAGAACTTACAAGGATTTTGCACCAATTTATGAATATACCAGTAGCAGCTGACAAATTCAGGTCATGACTTAACCCATTACCAGACGGCAAAAATTTAGACTGGTCCAAATTGAAAGAAGTTGCAGACGACAATTTAAATATTATGAAATTTTGGATTTTTTCAATATTCTGGGTAGAAAACAATGTGGAAAATGAAGAAATTGCTTGTAACAAGCAATTTCTTCATTTACCACAATGTTTTCAAAAGCATTTTTGTCCTGGGGGCGTCTAAAAGCGTCACTGAGTGGGAATGGGTTAACTGAAGGTATTAGAACTTTAGACTCTCTTTAAGACACTTGAAATGATTTCTCGAGGACATTGCAAACATTATTTCTTGCACCTTTTCTAAACAAAGTCAATATCTGCATTATGAATGTATCTTCAGGATTTTAACTCTTATCATGTTGAATCAAATCCTCTACAAAATTACAGTAAAATCTAAGGCTAAAATCACCGGAAACACCAATCGTTGTTGTTGTTTAACCCTTGTCATGCTGTATAAATAACCTTACTGAATTGCTGTCAAATCAAAGGGCTGAAAGTACTGATAGAACTTGTTGTTCAAAAATCAATATTTTTTTAGAAATCAACTTCTTAAACAACTCTGGCAGGAAAAGTACAAGCAGGAGGTATAGACTAAGATCAGCCTTCACATTAGTGCAGTCTGATCTTAGTCTACACCTCCTGCCAAAACCGGAATATTCCGGGTTCAGCATGACAATAATGTTCATTTTTATGTTATAAACAGTCCTGGTTGAAAAAGGATAAACAGGTGGTGTAGACAAAGATCAGGCTGCACTTATGTGCAGGCTGATCTTTGTCTATACTTCCTGCATGACGGGAATATTACGGGTTCAGTATGACAAGGGTTAATACCTTTTGCTACAAAACTTTGGAAAAGAATTTTGTAAAAAAAAAAAAGAACTGTTAATTTTGGTTAATATCGTTATTAAGCTAAACCCCTTACAACACAAAGATGCTTTTGACCCTCCTCAAGAAAAACAACTAGGAAACAAGATGTCTTTGTGAAACACCATGCCCCGGAAACAGGAATTCATTAGAAACAGGTGATTTTTATTGTGTTTTTTCTATTTTTTTAAGGGAAAAGGGTTAAAATTTTGACCTTGACCTTGATGCAATGACCTTCCCAAAGTTGCGCTTTGTTGAGATCTATCTACATACCAAATATTAGCATTGTAACTTAATTAGGGATGAAGTTACAGGAAAATGTTTAGTTGGCAGGTTAAGTTTTGCAGACAGACTGACAGATGTACAGACAGACAGATAGACGTACAGACTGATAGACAGACAGATGGACACCAGTAAAACAATATGCCCCCGATCTATCCATAAGGGGCATAAAAATTGTGCAAAATGAATGAATTACTTGCAACATGCAACTTCTTCATTTTTTACAATGTCTTCTACCAAGGAAATTGAAAAAATCTAAATTTTCCTAAACTTTGTCATCTGCAACTCCTTCCAATTTGGACCAGTCAAATATTTTGCCATCTAAGGTTTAAGGTTAAAAATGGTCTCACTGGGATTCAATGTTCAAGTGCTTTGTCAATCATTCACCCATTCCTACAATTTTTTTTTAGACTGGTCCAAATTTAAAGAAGCTGCAAGCACTTTCTTCATTTTCCACTATGTTTTCCAAAGCTTTCTTCTGGAAAGGCCTAAAAAATGGGATTGTGTGGGAATGGGTTAAAGACAAAATAATAATTGTTCAATGATTAACCAATTACTCACAACCCATTACCAGAAAACAAAATTTTAGATTGGTCCAAATTCAAAGAGAGCAAGTTTTCGTTAGTGGAATGTTGATTTTTTTATGACTAATCAACATTGTGGTCGATGAAAAAGTTCTTATAACAAGCAATTTCTTCAAATTCCATAAAGTTTTCTATTGTATAGCCAAAACTTTGTAACAAGCTGTGTTTAACCCATTGCCAGATAACAAAATTTTGGACTAGTCCAAACTGAAAGAAATTGCAGACGACAATCTAAAGTTGATGACATTTTAGATTTTTTTTACTTTTGGGGGTGAAAAACATTGTGGGTAATGAAGAAATTGCTTGTAACAAGCAATTTCTTCATTATCCACAATGTTTTCTAAAGCTTTGTTTGCGGGGAGTGGGCACATTATGTGGGAATGGGTTATGTCATTGCAATCTTAACATTTGAAGACCACACAATAAGTATTTTTGAAAGATGATAAAATTTGGTTTAAATACTACTAGGAAATAAGTTAAGTGGACAAAACAGTTATATGTTCAATAACTTAAAGTCTAACCAAAATGTTTTGGGGGGTCCATAGATTTAAATATTGTGAATTAAAGATAAACTGCTATGGTTGAAAAGTTTTTGATTTCAAAGTTAAGGATATGAATTCCTTTTGTTTTTTTGGTTCAGGTAAAATTACAAATGCAGATTTTTATGCATTCTTAAGAATTTATCATTTAAAAAAACAATATTTTTGATTGAAATTTCAAAAGATCAAACGTGAGGAACTCTACCGTAAAATTTTCTAAACAAAAGTTTTTACAACTTTTCTGATAATTATATGTTTTTTATCAAAGAAGACAAAACTTACTTGGCATGCTTTGGTTTTGATCAGGACGTTTTCAACTAGATAATACAGTCGGTCCTGGGCTACAAAGGTAAAGCTGTAGTTACAATGTTCTGGTTGCAGCACACCATATAATTTCATATGCATTTTGGAATCAGCAATTTTTTATTTCAACTCTGACCAAATTGTGTAAAATTCTAGCACAACTTAACCCATTACCAGACGGCTCATTTTTAGACTTATCCAAATTGGCCCATTACCAGACGGAATATTTTTAGACTTGTCCAAATTGAAAGAAGTTGCAGACGACAATTTATAGTTTATGAAATTTCAGAATTCTTTAACTTTCTGGGTAGAAAACAATGTGTTAAATGAAGAAATTGCTTGTTGCAAGCAATTTCTTCATTTTATACAATGTTTTCCCAATTGTTTTTTCTTGGGGGGTGTTCAAAGGCGTCACTGTGTTGGAATATTTTAAGAATTAATTTTAAAAGTCATTACCAGATGAGAAAACTTTAAATTTACAAAAATTAAAAGAACAAAGTTGCAGATACATATTTCCATTTGGATAGATAAAAAATATGAAAAATGAAGAAATTGCTTTAATCCATTCCTACTAAAAAATATTTTAGACTGGTCCAAATTCAAAGATGTTGCAGACAAATTTGATGAATTCTTTTAAAATCTTTTTCTTTTGGGGTAGAAAATATTGTGAATAATGATTAAATTGCTTGTAACAAGCAATTTTTTCATTTTCCACAATATTTTCCAAAGCTTTTTTCTTGAGGGGCGTCTAAAAGCGTCATTGTGTGGGAATGGGTTAAACATAATAGCTATACTGCAGTTATATTTTCTTGGGAGCCAAAATAAAACGGGTAGAAAGATGTTCAAAAGTTTCAAAAGTGCATGTCACAAAAGACTAAATATGGTAAAAACATTGTGGAACAATGAAAGATGGCAGGTTGCAAGCCATTTTTCCTTAAACCACAATGTTTTCCTTGGTGTTATTTATAGAGGTGTCAAAAGGCACTGTATTTAGAGGAAATGGGCTAAATGTCTTTACCCATTCCCAAACAATCCTGCCTCTCAAGAGAAAAGCATTGGAACACATTTCAGAAAACTGAGAAATTGCTTTCTACGAGTAAATCATTTATCATTTCCAGTGTTTTCTCTTCCAAAAAACAACTATTCTAAAAATTTCCTCAACTTACCCCATTATCAGATTGAAATTTTCAGACTGGTCCAAATTGAAAGGAGTTGTAGACAATCATGACAATCACATGATTTTTTTTATTTTTCAATTTTTTGGTTATGGGTGAAGGACAAAACAGAATATGGAAAGCTGTAAGTGATTTTGCAGTAATTAAAACGTGAATAGTCTATGTAACATCTTTAGGTGATAATATATATTGTTAGCTGCAAAAACCAACCCCTCTTGGTCATTGTAATAAAAAAACCTCGTTGATAACAAGCTGTTCAAAGGATTGGAAGCATTGTGACGACAATTTTTTTGCATGAATGTATCCTTGATGAAAATAGAAATCAGGCATATCTAATATCTTATTAAAATGAGATACATTTATTAAAGATTATCATACTAAATTCATTCAATTGAATCTTTTGGGGATGAAACTTGAAATTTGATTCCTTTTTAGCAACATGTTGTTTGTTCATTAAGAAAAAAAAATGTGAAATTCGGACATTACAGAGAAGGATTTCTAATCTACGGTAAGCGTCTGCGGAATAGACAAAGTAACATCTGCCATTAACCCTTGTTATGCTAAATCAAGAATATTCCTGTCTTGGCAGGTGGTTAAGACAATGATAAGCCTGCCCATATATGCAATCTAAACTTAGTCTTCACTACCTGCTTGTTCCTTAACAAAATCTTAACACATTTGCATATTCCACAAGCAAAATCTTAACACATTCCCACTCAGTGACGCTTTTGGACACCCCTCAAGAAAAACGTGTGGGAAAACATTGTGTAAAGTGAAGAAATTGCTTGTAACGAGCAACATCTTTATTTCATACAATGTTTTCAATCAAAAAAGTTAAAAAAATCTGAAATTTCATAAATTTAAATTGTCATCTGAAACTTCTTTCAATTTGGACAAATCTAAACATTAGATATCTGGTAATAGGTTGATTAACCCTTTCCCGTTCAAATACGGGATTTTACAATACTTGAGAAAACATTGTGGTAAAAAAAGAAATTGCTTGTAACAAGCAATTTCTTCTTTTTCTACAATGTTTTCTACCCTATTGAATGGCTATTATTCAAATTAAATCCACTTTAAAATATCGTCTACAAAACCTTTGAATTTGGACAGGTCTAAAATTTCCAAAAACAGGAAAGGGTTAATTTTCATAAATTGTTTTCTACCACTCTTAGTGCTTCTAGTGCTTCCAGCTATTTGCTTTCAACCCATTACCAGACAACCAAATTTTAGACTGGTCCAAATTCAAAGAAGCTGCAGACAACAATCTTTAGTAGATGTAAATTAAAAAAAATTGACTTTTGGGATAGAAAACTTTCTTCATTTTACACACCATTTTCAAAGGCTTTTTTCTGCGATTCTGAAAAAGATTACAAGGGTTACCTGATTACCAGACAACAAAATTTTAGACTGGTCTAAATAGCTTATGAAATTTTGGATATATTTACTTTTGGACAAAAAACAACATGGAAAATGAAGAAATTGCTTGTAGCAAGTAATTTCTTCACTTTCCACTAAGTTTTCCAAAGCTTTTTTTTCTTTGCGGGGATGGGGGTCCAAAAGCGTCATTATGTGGAAACGAGTTAACCCTTTCCTGGACAAACACGGGATTTTACGTTGCTGTAATTTTATACTTGAGAAAACATTGTGGAAAAAGAAGAAATTGCTTGTAACAAGCAATTTCTCCTTTTTCCACAATATTTTCCACCACATAGGATGGTTTCGTTTCAAATTGTATCCAATATTAATTGTCGTCTGCAACCTCCTTCAATTTGGACCAGTCTAAAATTTCAAAAAACAGGAAAGAGTTAAGAAGGAGCGCAGTGTATAAGCAGGGTTAGATATGAACTCATTTCTGCTATAAGGTCTTTAGGATTGGTTTGTTCTGATTGTTACTTTTCATTGTTTATTTTCTTAACCCTTGTCATACTGAGCCTGAAATCTTCCTGCTTTGGCAGTAGGTATAGACAAAGATCAGCCTGCACATATGTGCAGGCTGATCTTAGTCTACACCAACTACAAGTCCATTTCAAGCAAGAATTATTTATGCAATAATTTTACACAGTAATATTGATCTACGATTAATACTTCTTGTGCTTTCAGCCCTTTGATTTTAATGAATTTCTGAAAAAGGTTTTATTCAGCATGACAAGGGTTAAGATACCTGGGTATCATGTTCTTTCTTAATCATTGAAATATGAATGGTAGAACTCAGTGTTGGAAAGAAGAAAATGCTTGTTGATTATGTTTTCTGTGATAAATTATCTATGAGTAACCAGTGATTGTATGGGAAAGGACTAAGCATCACATGGAACAAAAAAAGACCTCTAAATGTGACTTTGACCTTGAACCTGAGCCTAATCAAAAGTTTTATTGATACCTCTACTCATGTAAGATCTGTTTGTTTGAATGGGGTTAAATGCTGTTATTAATTATTTTTCAGTCATATCGCGGCTGGAGCACCTAACAATGGCTCCCTGGTATATCTCATACCAGTGCTACCATTACATCCTCCAGCCTCCAGCTGCTATTCCACTTCGGTTTATGATTATCCACCCTTTGGCAAAAGACAAATGTCGAAAAGGACATGTGCCGCCACCAGGGATCTAACCCATGACACCCCATGATTGAAGATTGCGAGTCTGATGTCACTACGCATCATAGAGAACAATTATTGTGCACATATGTATTAAATCTATCCTTAAATGTAGGAGTTATATCATTAGAAAACTTTTACCTTCAAATGCGATCTTGACCTTGAACCCTTGATCTTCAATAATTGTTTCAAACAGCACATCTACTGTTGAATTTTTTTTAAATACATCCCTATTTATACAAGTTATACTTGCAGGCATTTGATTTTAATACATTTTGTAAAAAGGATTTAATTCAGCATGACAAGGGTTAATAATCATGGTTTTTAGCTAGCAAAGTGTTAGCTTTGATAGCTTAAGTTAACAGGTTGTCTCAAAGTTCATAGAGTGCAAACTGCCACTGGAGGCTTAACCACCAAATCCGTGAAATGCCTACACCATAAAAAGTAGGTCCTATGTATCTCTTGAATATTGCCAAATCTGCCAGTCTATCTCCTAGGTATTTTAGCTCACTTGGGCACATCGTGTTCAAAATAACTGATCAGAGTAAAAGAAGTTGCAGAGGACAATTTCAAATTGTTGAACATTCTAAAATATTTACCTCTTTAGGTAGAAAACAATGTGGAAATGAAGGTAACAAGCAATTTTCTTGAGGGGCGAAAAAGGATGGATTGTGTGGGAATGAGGTTACTCCTTGGTTACTTTAACCTTCATTCTCTATCATAATAGGGAACTTTTGACATAGAAGATTGCTGAACAAAACCATGCTTTGCTAGCTTATAGTACTTTCAGTACTTTGATTGTACAGAAGTCAACTACAGACAACGGAGAATAATCCACAGGACCAAAGAACCCACAACATATGAGCCACTGTCAGTCCTGCATAATTGATCCTTGCCATGCTAAACAAATTACCTTAATGAATAGCTGTATAATCAAAGGGATAAAAGCACTGACAAAAAATATAAAATAAACAGGGCAAAGGGTTCAGACAGACGAACAAACTATGGTGTGGGTATATGCATCCATAATTGAAGGAACTTAACTTAAAATGCTAATCTTTCACATTCAACCTTGAGCTCAGACCTTGACCTTGGAGTTAGCTGAAGGTTTGTTTCAAAATGCACATCTACTGATGATACATAACAATTGTATACAGTTGTTTTGAATTCAATCCATAATTTTAGAAGCTATGCTCCAGACATTTCTAATTTTTGACCTTGACATGTGACCTTGACCTTGGAGCTATTGGATTTATTCTTCCAAATTGGAGATCTCTCATGACCAAGAACAATTGTGCCAAGTTATATTGATATCCTTCTCTAATTGAAGGGGCTATGCTCTGGACATGCTTAATTTTAACTTGCGACCTTGAACTGTGATCTTGAACTTAGAACTATCTGATGAGCCATTTCTAAATGCACATCTACTCCTGCTAGTGAATACTTGTGTAAAGTTATTTTGAAAACCATTCATAATTGAAGGCGCTATACTCTAGAAAAGTTTTCAACATTTGACCTTGAGCTCCAACCATGACCTTGGAGCCATCTGATTTTTTTAATGATGATAGAGAACAATGGTGCCACATTATTTTGAAATCGATCAATAGCTGAAGAAGCTTTGCTCTGAACAAGGTCAATTTTTACCTTAAACTGTTACCGTGACCTTGGAGATATCCAAAAGCAATCAAAAGTAACTCATTGGTGCCATCTAATTTTATTTTTAAAGGTACATCAATTCATGATAGAGAACAATTATGCCAAGTCATTTTGAAATCCGTCCATAATTAAAGCAGCTATGCTTTGAACGAGGTCAATTTTTATTTTGACCTTGAACTGTTACCTTGACTTGGAGCCATCTGATTTTTTTTCAAATTGTACATCTATGCAGAATTGAGAATAATTATTGCTAGTTATTTTGAGATCCATCCATTATTGAAGGAGCTATGCTGTGAACAAGGTCTATTTTGACCTCTGATCTTGAACTGTGACCTTGACACTGGAACTGGGAAAAAGTTCCTCAGCGCAATATCATTATAAATTCATATGTGAAGTTCCATCCAATTTTGGGCAAGGGTTAAGGAGATATCAAAATGGATAGACAGAAAATGGAAGGATGGGCGGACAGACAGAGACGAAGCAGTGGCTTTTTGCTCGCCCTTTGGGGAGCATATCACGCCTGCACATAATGTGCAGTCTGATCAAGATCTTCACCACCTGTTTGTCCTTTTCAAGCAATAGTTGTTCACAGAATTGCTTTTCAATAGAAAAATCAACCAAAAACTAGTGTTCACAGTACTTTCAAAGTAATTCTGAAAAAGAATTTCATTCAGCATGAAAAGAGTTAACCCATTAACAGACAGCCAAATTTTAGACTGGTCCAAATTGACAAGTGTTGTAGACAACAATTCAAAGTTAATGGAATTTTAGATTTTTTAACTTTCTGGATAAATAACATTGTCTAAAATGAAGAAATTGCTTGTTACAAGCAATTTCTTCATTTTACACTATGTTTTTCTTGGTTTTTCGTCAAGAATTGTCATTGTGCGGGAATGGATTTAAGCTATATTGTCAGTTATTTGTTCAAATATCTAATCATAAAAGAGGAAAAAATAGCCAATTAGTTATCTTCATACTATTGTTACGATTTTTTAATTCTATGCAAATTCACTTCTGTCCTGCTAATCTCAAAAATTTTTGCTTTGACAGGAGGAATAGAACAATCTGATCTTAGTCCTCACCGCCTGATTGATGTTTTAGATTATGTGATGGAAAATCTTAGTCTATGCCTGTCGGAAATATTCCGGGGTCAGCGTGACGAGGGATAATCTAAAATGGCCTTTCCATCTACCTTAGTGAATGTGTGTTTTTGAAATTGTATCTATGACTCACCTCTGCTACATAAGATATTTTTTTTCAAATATTTGTTTCAAAGAGTTCCCATCATGCCTCAATTTGTAAGAAGGGTTGAATATCTGCAGGTTGTTCATCACACAAGAAGAAAGCAGGAATTATTATGAGGTGATATGAATTTTCTCATTGCTGCAAATGAAAGAAGAAAATACAGAGAAAAAGGGAACGCTGAATGATTTATGGAACCAAAGATTGCAACAATTGTTGTCTTTATGAGATGATGTAATAAGCGTGAAATCAAAGAAAATACTTTCTCCCTTAGTACGAGACATTTTAACCCATTAACCCATTAACAGACATCAAAATATTAGACTGGTCCAAATTCAAAAAAGTTGCTGACGACAACTTTGTTTGATGAAATTTTCAAGTTCTTTATCTTTCAGAGATAAAACATCGTGGATAATGAAGAAATTGCTTGTGACAAGCAATTGCTTCATTTTCCACCATGTTTTCCAAAGCTTTTTTCTCAGGGGCATGAAAAGCATCATTGCGTTGGAATGGGTTTACTCTTAGACATTATAATTTTTCTCCTTTTTTTGGAAATAATTAACCCATAACAAGACAACATAATTTTAGGTTAACTTTTAACCCAATGTGAGATGACAAAATTTTAGAATAGTCCAAATAGAAATATGTTGTAGATGACAAGTTTAAGTTGACAAAATTTTAAAAGTATTGGTCTTTTCAGGTAGATAACATTGTGGATAACCTTTGTTCTTGAGGGGCTGAATATGAGTGATTATGTGGGAAAGGGTTAAGGTAGAAAAATTGTGGGGAATGAAGAAATTGCTTTGTTCAAGCTTTTTACTTCAGGAGAGGAAAAATTCAGATTGTATGGGAGTAAGTATGACTGATAAATTAATTTCAAATGTTTTCTACCTCAACAAATATTTCATGTTAACCCTTGTCATGCTGAGCCCTTAATATTCCTGTTTTTCAGAAGGTATAGACATAGATCCTGCAGTTCGATCTTAGTCTAAACCCCCTGGTTGTCCCTTTAATCCATTAACAGACTGCAAAATTTTAGACTGGCCCAAATTGAAATAAGTTGCAGATGACAATTTAAAGTTAATAAGATTTGGGATTATCTCCATTTTTTTGGTAGAAAACATTTTAGATAATAAAGAAATTGATTGTAACAATGTTTTCCAAAGTTGCTTGTAACAATGTTTCCCAAAGCGTTTTTTTCTTGAGGGCATCTATATCTGTTAAATGCCTACGCCGTAAAAAGTAGTTCTTATGTAATTAAGGAATATTGCAAAGTCTGTGCAACCCTAGGTATTTTTCGCTCGCTTGAGGACATTGTTTTAAAAATTACTCTGATCAGAGTCGTCAAAGAAGTTGCAGACAACAATTATGGTATAATCAAGACCCTATCTAACACTAGAATTGTCATAAAGCAGACTTATGACCCCACCAACACACACAAGCATTAATTTTTTGTCATTAAAGTAGAACAGTTGACCTATGTGACTTCAAATCAATAGAACATGTTCTTAGATCATTGGCAACAATTGTATGAAATTTTAAGGTTTTAGGCCAATACTCTGTATCATTACTTGTACCAAGCTACAGATGGGGTAAAATAACTAGAACTGTCGCCTGTAAGGGCTGACGAATACCCCCCACTGCTGCCTCTTTTTAAATGAGGCCAAATTGTAACCATTGAATTGTTGGCCATTCATGTTTTATCAAGTGGGCAATTTCTTTTAACAAATTTTAAGTCAATGAGGGGTAATGCCTGTGAAAAAAAAAATAGGGATTTTGTTCAACATTGAAGATGGAAATAATGTATTTCGTGCAACGGCAAAAACATGTTTATGTTCTGGAATAAACACGTGAATCTCGTTTATTTTTTTTAATCTGTCAACCTGTTCAGGAGTTATGATTTGTTCTCTATACAGTAAAACCTCGGTAGTTCGTAGCGCAAGGGACCGGGGAAATTAATACTAATTAAGCGTAGTGCGAACAAAACGGAGGTCAAGAGGTCGGCTGTTTGAGATACACGGATTCTGACATGGTCTGTTCTGTCCCCCATTTAGGAAATGATTCTAAATTGGTTATTTTTTCTAAACAAGACCCGCAGATATTAATTGAGGAAAACATAAATTAAAATTACTCATCTTGTATTTTTATGCTTGTACCTCTGTATTAATTTTTGGCAATGTTTAAACACAGTGTTTGTATCAAATGGTAGACTCCATCAGAGTGATTTCCCTTCACAATACATTGGATGAAATCACTCTGAGTATTCTACCATGGAATCATAAGATTAAGGACCGACGGTTGTGAAGAAAGAAACCGCAGAATGAAATAAAGTAGTTAGAATTTCTAAATGATCAATAACACTGATACTAATGGGGGTGCGTCAATTTAAGTAAATTTTCGGTGATAATTACGGGATCTTTATTCGATTAATTACCCACCTTACAAACCAAACAGCCCATTTTTACTAAAGATACATGATAACACATTATTTGTCATATAGATCAGCAGGTGTGAAAATCAAGGTAGGTGGTGATTGGGGACAATTAGTTTATCACACCTACGAATTAAACATAGGAGTTTGTGCTATAATCATGATTTCGGGACTTGACATGGCCTACGAACTACGAACCACTGACGTTCGAATTAGACAGAGTTTTCTAACAAAGATAAAGAGGGAAAAAGTTCGGGACCGCATAAAGTATACGAACGAACACATACCTACGAACCAGTGACGTTCGAATTAACGAGGTTCTACTGTATATTGTATATAAGAAAATCAATCAAAGGGGCATAACTCCTGACAGAGTTGATTAATCTTTATGAATACTGCAGGTGCAAAAGTTCCCATTGCAAGGGAGATTTCTGTAAAGTTTAAGTAAAATTGGTCTAGAAATGTGGGAGGAGATGAGGACACAAAATTGATTTATTCCCTTTTTATTGTAAATAAGTAAATAAATCAAAGGGGCATAACTCCTGAACCATTTGATTAATCATAATGAAAATTGCAGGTGCACAAGTTCCTATTGCAAGGAAGATTTCGGTAAAGTTTCTGCAAAATTGGTCTGGAATTGTGGGAGGAGATGAGGACACAAAATTATGTCCACGGACGAACAAACGGACAGATGGACGGACAAACTGATTCCAGTGTACCCCCCTAAATTTGTTGTGCGGGGTATAATAAGAGGAATATTATGGTCCTTCATCCTTCACCTTTGTAGTATTCTCTGAAATTGTGAATCGTGATCAAAATTTTGACAGAACAAACCAGATTTTATGAACTCAATATTTTACAAGTTGGCCATTGGTACTCACCCAAGTCGATAACTATAGAAGTAAATTTGTACAATTGACCTTAACCCACTCCCACACAGTGACACTTTTGAACACTTTTCACGAAAAGTAATTCGGAAAACATTGTGTTAAATGAAGAAATTGGTTGTGACAATCAATTTCTTAATTTTTCACAATTTTTTCTATGAAGAACATTGAACAAATCTAAATTTTCACAAACTTAAGACTTCTTTGAATTTGGACCAGTCTTAAATTTTGTCATTTGGGAATGGAATAACTTGTCCTAACAAGACTAATTACCACAGTTTCAGAAATTAAACCTGAATGTCATTCTTTACATGTTCAAAGATATTTATCCCAGAAGTATAAGTGACTTCATAGCAAGTTATTAGAAGATCACGCCTAGAGTGACCAATGTGAACCAATATCTTATGTGAAAGAGATCATAGAAAAAAAGCATT
Source organism: Fragum fragum (assembly GCA_946902895.1). Taxonomy (NCBI): domain Eukaryota; kingdom Metazoa; phylum Mollusca; class Bivalvia; order Cardiida; family Cardiidae; genus Fragum; species Fragum fragum. Next base: position 5,552,437 of record OX336378.1, read on the forward strand.
CACATCAATTGATTGAATGGGGTTTAATACAACTTTTTAGAGTTTTTATAGTCATATCACCGGAGCTGGAGCACGTAACCATGGATTCCTGGTAATGGTATTTTTCACACTAGTATTACCACTACATCCTTTCAAAGCCTCCAGCTGCTTATCCCATTTAGGTTTACGATTATCTACCCATTGGTCAAAGACTAATGTTAGAAAGAATATTTGCCACAGCCGGAGATCAAACCCGGGACCCTTTGTCTAGGAGTCCTACATGCTACCACTGTACTATGGCTGTAGCCTAAATTTGATACAAACATTTGGCCCTAGAGTGCTCACAAGGTCTTTCTAAGGTCTGAACTCGTGACCTAGTTTTTAGCCCTCTGTGAGCTATTTTATATAACTTGACTGAGATATGGTGAGAGAAAAACATACTGACCAACTTTCAAAAATGTAGCCTCTGGAGTGCACACAAGGGTCTTCTATGATTTGATCTTGTGACCTAGTTTTTGACCCCATATAAACCGATGTCCAACTTGACTGAAGAATCTTGCAGACAAACATTCCAACCAAATATCAAGATATTTGAGCCAAAAATCTAGCCTCTAGGCTGCACACAAGGTATTTTTTCAGTTTTGACCAAGTGACCTAGTATTTGACTCCATGTGACATAATATTGAACTTAACCAAGACATCATGCAGGCATACATTCTGATAAAAAAAATCAAGATATCTTGGCTAAAAATCTCCTCTAACCTTTTTACTTTTTGAAAATGAGTTACATATATAATACAATAACCCATACCCACACAATACCTCCTTTTTACGCCCCTCAAGAAAACCTGGTATCAAGCAATTTCTTCATTATCCACAATGTTTTCAATCTAAAAAGACAAAAAAAAATCAAATAAAATTCGAACAATTTGAAATTGTCATCTGCAACTCCATTCAATTTTGGCTAGTCTAAAATTTTATTGTGTGGGAACAGGTCAAGTTAAACTTTCAAATAAAGGATCATGTGGGTTGAGATCAAAGAACTTTCGTATATTTCCAGTTAATCCCTTGTTTTTTTAACTCACTAGAATTGCCTCATAAAGCTGATTCTAATGAGATATAATAACAAAGGATTTAGTAATGATTACTTAGTTTTAGAGTAAATATGTTTATTCTTTAAGATCTATTGCTTTCAGTGAGGGATTTCTCATTATAGTCACTTAATAGAAAATTGTGCTTATTACAGGTTGTTGTTTCAGCAAGATTTAATGTACATCCCCCTTTAATTTGTGGTAACAAGGGGAGAAAACCCTTCAAATATTTTACATAAATTGTGCAGAAAGCTTACCAACTTCATCTTAATTTCAATTTTATTTAATTAACACTCTGCATCAGGCATCCATGTATGAAGTGACAATCCTTGAAGCATCCATGATCCGTTCTTGATTGTTTTTGAATAGGCTACCAATTTCTAGAACAAGAAAATAACACATTCCTTAACTATCCAGCTTTTGGTAAACTCTCTAGAAAAAAGCTGCAGGAAAACATTGTGGATAAATGAAGAAAAGCAATTTCTTCATTATCCACAATATTTTCCAATCAAGAACTAAGCTTTAAAGTTTCAAAAAATCATAAAAATGAAATTGTCTTTAAAGCATTATGATCTGTTCTTGATTGTTGCTGAAGACACCAACTCATTTCTGAAACAAGAAAATAATAATTCACCCATTTCCTAATAATTCCACTTTTCACAACTCTAGAAAAAAAGCTTTGAAAAACATTGTGGAAAATAAAATTTGTTGTTAAAAGGAATTCAATTTTTTTTCCAATCAAAAAGCTTCAATTTTGAAAATTCCATTGCTTTAGAAGTATCTTTGAAGAATCATGATTTGTTCTTGATTGTTATTGAGGAGACTACCCATTCCTTATTCAAGGAAATACTATTGAACCCATTCATAAACAATCCCTCTTTTTTATAATTCTCAGTAAAAAAGGTTTGGAAAATATTCCATCGAATGAATAAATTGCTTGTTAATCCTTAACCCTTGTCATGCTGAATAAAATCCTCTTCAAAGTTGCATTCAAATAAAAGGGCTGAATGCACTGAAAACGCTGATTGTATGGAAGTATTTATCTTGTAAACAGTTCTGGCTTAGAAGGGGCAGTCTGATCTTTGTCTGTAGCTCCTGCAAAACAGGATGACCAGGGTTAAATTTTGACAGCTTTAAATTGTTGTCTGTAACATCTTTCAATTTAGACTTGTCTATAATTTTGTTTTTGTGGTAAAATCTAATGACAGTATTTTAGACTGGTCCAAATTGAAAGATGATGCAGATGACAATGTTTAGTCTATGAAATTTCAAAAGTCCTTGTCTTATGGGGTAGAAAACATTGATGATAATGATGAAATTGCATATTACAAGCAATTTTTCTTCAGTTTCTAAAATATTTTCCTAACCTTTTATTCTTTAAAGGCATAAAAAGGCTGGATTGTGTTCACAGTTGATATATAAATAGTGGAGTAAAGTTTTGAATTCTGGTGTTTTCTTTTACCACTCCATTTTTTTATCCAATCAAAACATGTATCTACTGATTATGATCAAAGCCAAGCTACATATCTCTGTTGTAGTGACTCTCTCAAGGTCAAAGTCATGATGCAGTTACACAAATTTGTTTCCACAAGTGTCATTGATAATTGTGACTTCACTATTTCATACAATTTGTGCAGGCATTCACCCCCAATTTGGTGCAGCATTTAACATGCATGTTAATTTGAAGTCTTGTGCATGCAGCACTAGGCAATTCTCCCTAGGGATTTTGAATTCTGTAATCCTTGAAAATTGGTTTTAAATTTGGCAACTATTGGTAGAATTTAAACCAATTTAGGAGTCAGTCAGGTAATTACTCTGCGAAAAGTTCAGAGGCATTCCAAAGAAAATGTCATTTGGAATACCTCACTTGATCAGTTTTGGACACCTATGTCATTGATTATAAAGAAATAATTATGGAAAAGTTAAGTCTTAATTAAAGGATAATTTACTTACACCAAGAGAATAAAATCTGAATTCAATTTTGAAAACCTTAAGTGTTGGAGTCCCCTGCATTTATGTTGACAGAATGTTACAGATTATCAAGATTCATTTATCACATGTTAGTTCAGAAAAAAAAATCTTCAGACAAATTTCATAACCTTTTCTGCAACAGTATAGGTTCTATAACCTTAACAGATTCCTACACATTGTAGTTTTTTAACCCTTGTCATGCTGAACCTGGAATATTTCTGTTTTGGCAGGAGGTAGAGACAAAGATCAGCCTGCACATAAGTGCAGTCTGATCTCTGTCAAAACCTCCTGTTTGTCCCCTTTAAGCTAGTGTTGTAACCCTTTCCTGTTCAAACCCTGTTTTTTACGTCCCCGTGATTTAATACATGAGAAAACATTGTGAGGAAAGAAGAAATTGCGTTTAAAAAGCAATTTCTTCTTTTCTCTCAATATTTTCTACCCAGAAGGTTGGTTACTTTTCAAATTGCACTCACTTTAAGTTGTTGTTTGTAACTTCTTTCAAATTGGACAAGTCTAAAATTTTGAAAAACAGGATTAAATAATATGTTTTCAAAAGAAATATTGACCCTCATTAAGACCTTCAAGTGCTGTTAGTCATTTGATTTTAAAACAATTTAAAATAGGATTTTAATTTAGCATGACAAGGGTTAATGCCCCTCAAGAAAAACAATATGGAAAACATGAGTAAAATGTAGAAATTACTTGCAACAAATTTCAAATTTCATTTTACACATGTTTTCTACCAGAAAGTTGAAAACTAAAATTTCATAAACTTTAAATAGTTGTCTGCAACTCTTTTCAATTTGGACATTTAAAGTTTTGCCGCCTGGTAAAAGGTTAAAAAGTTCTGAAGAGCAGGGTAGAGCCAGAAACAGATTTTCAGAAAGGTCCAATTTAAAAGACAAATTGCAGACAACAGTTTAACCTTCATGAAAGTCTGTTTATCAAGGAAGAGAATATTATGGGAAATAAAGAATTTGCTTTTTCACTGTCATTTGCTTTGTTTTTGAAGGAGATGGATTCATATGTGGGTGTTAAATATGAAAAAAAAACAAGTTCAAAGGATGATGATACTTCTAGTTTGTGAGCTGAGATTTCCAAAAAGGGTTTTGAAAGTCTTCAACAAGAGTGATCAACGTATTAAATTATTACTTTTGTTGGAGGAGTTTGCAACACAAAAATACTTGAATCTTTACTGAAATACTTCAAATAAAATATTGGCATAATAATGTCCCACCAAGCACCTGAGATCATTTGGAGATGGGGTCTTATGGAAATACAGTCAAACTTCATTTACTCAAACACAGGAATTCTCGAACAAGAAATTTGGTCCTCACAAAAAGTTTTCATGATTCATAGTGTTCGACCTCAGAAAAACTCATATACTTCAAATGTTGAACTTTTGAACTCTTTTCGAAGTCCAAAACTACAAATCACTATATATTTCATCTGGAACAGTAGAACAAAGGGTTGGTTGACAATCATAAGATGATATGTTTAATGAATTTTCACACATTCGACATGTTAATCCATTTATGACACCTTACTGTCAAACGATGCACCGTGGGTAATAACAACCTGTTCCATGAAAAATCCATTTTTTTCTATCATTTTGGAATAATTATACCTGGTAATTGACTGTTTACATATTTGTCAACAAAAAGGAAGGTAATTTCATCCGAGAATTTTTCATACCATTTCAAAAACACCTTTGGAATCTGATGATGAAGTTATTCTACGCTGAGAACCACAACTATCGACAGCTGCCGTTACTCTTGAAAAGAAGCTTTATTGCACTTGTTGCGCTTGAAATGCATTCTGCCCTTTATCAGATGAGATAAAATAACATTTTGAAAATAAAGGTGTAGTATTTTCAATGCTTAGTTTTAAAAATCTGAAATTTGCAAATGAGGCAGTGTAACCGCAATCATTGAAAAAGAAGCGAACATATCATGCTTGTTTAGAGCAATCAATTTGACCAAATTTTATGATTTTGTAAATTTCTCATGTTAAGGTTTGAAAACATTTTTACACATGGTGGATTCTATGAAACTCAAAACAGGTCTAGCAAGTAAGTGACCGTATTTTCGGACACTACCTACCTTGGACAAATGATATTGCCTCATCTGATTTTTGGATCAGTCGAACTTCCGAAATCTCGAACAAATGAGCCAGTCCCCAATGTGTTCGAGCCACTGAAGTTTGACTGTAATTGAAGAAGTTGAGATCAAACCAGGCACTCTTGACACTAATGGACTAAATCATAAACATTTACAGGCCTGAATTCAGTAAAATATGTCAACCCATTCCCAGAGGATGCAGTTGACAAAATAAAGTGGGTTTAAATTGAAAAACAAGAGCACCCCCCCAGGGTTGCCAATGCTCAGCTGCAGGTGCTGGATAAAAAAAATTCTCAGTCGAAAAAGGGCCATCACTCTTACAACAAGATGTGTTTGTGAAACACTATGCCCCCGAAACGGGAATTCTTTAGAAACGGGTAAAGGGTTAAAATTTTGACCTTGACCTTGATGAAATGACATTCCCCAGTTGCGCCTTGTTGAGACCTATCTACATACCAAATATTAGCATTGTAACTTAATCAGGGTTGAAGTTATAGGAAAATGTTTAGTTGGCGGGTTAAGTTTTGCAGACAGACGGACAGACAGACAGACGGACACGGTAAAACAATATGCCCCCGATCTTATCGATGTGGGGGCATAAAAAGTTTTTAGAGTTATCCCCCTTGAGAGTCTAGATAGCTCTTGTGATGGTCAATACACATGCCAAGTTTCATAAGGATATCTTCAATAACAACAGAGATATGACTAAGGTTAAAGTTTGTCACGCCAACACCAACGACAACACCAACACCAACGCAAACCACGCCAAGGTGATCACAATACCTCGGGTTTTCTCCGAAAACAGCCAAGCTAACAAGAGCCATAATATTATGCATCCTGAAAAAAAGATAAAATTTCTTGTAATTTATTATACTCTCACTATGTCTTCCAAAGCTATATAATTATTCAGTGTGAAAAAATATGGGACAGTGTGGTAATGGGCCAAAAAAGGTCAGAGCAATAATGCTACATGTACCTCGATTTTAATGAACTAGTTCATAAAATAGGAGGTAGTCACTACTACCTCGATTTTAATGAACTCATTTATAAAATAGCAGATAGTCATTAGTACACCTTACCTCATTTAAAGATGTTTAAACAGGTTGAAGAAATATTACTTCATTGATTATAATGAATCAAAACATAAAATAGGATGTACACGTTAGTAGGCATGAATTGATTGATTGAATGGGGTAAAATGCCTCTTTCAGTCATATCCAATCACCTGGAGCACCTTACCATGTATACCTGGTATTTCTCACACTACATCCTTTCCGAGGATGACTCATGACTAAGAATAAGTGTCCAAGTTATATTGAAATCCATCTGTAATTGAAGGAGCTATGCTCTGTACATCCTTTCCAAGCCTCCACTTGCTCATCCCAGTTGCGTTTACGATTGGTTTGAGGCAAATGTAGGAAAGGAAATGTGCTGCCCCCAGGAATTGAACCCATGATTGAAAATTGGGAGTCTGATGAGCTACTACCTGCACTATGACCGCTGCAGGTTAATTTTACTACCAGCAATACAATCGATACATCATTTGCAATTTCCACAAACCAAAATGAATTGAGAAAGTATCTGGTAAATTCTATACGTAGCTAATGTGTTCCTTTCCTGATTGGATGTTCTACTTGTTACAAACTACACATGCTTTGACCCATTTCAGATGTTGTAAAGGATATTCGCCGCTACTGTGGATCAAACCCGGGAACCCTTGACTAGGAGTCGGGTCTGAACTCACTAAGAAGTTACAAAAGTTAAGATCAACAGTAGTCACCACAATTTTAACCCTTGTAATGCTTAGCTAGAATGTTCCTGTTTGGCAGGAGGCAAAGACAAAGATCAGCCTGCACATAAGTGCAGTCTGACCATTGTCTTTACCACCTGCTTGTCCCTTTTATAGCAGTGTTGTTTATAAAATTTAATTTCTATATAAATATAAACCTACGGGTAGTGCTTTCAGTACTATTTATGGATAGGATTTTATTCAGCATGAAAACAGTAACTAAATCATCAAACAGGAGGTAGACATTAGCAGTCCTGGATGCAGAAAGTGTCATCTCGATTTTAACTAACTCATAAAACAGGAACTAGATATCAAAATCTCTGGATTCAGTAAGTCTCACCTCGATTTTAACTAAATCATAAAGCAGGAGGTAAAGAATAGCAGTCCTGGACATTAACAGTCCTGGATTCAGCAAGTGTTTACAAAAGATTAGAGCAACAGCACTACCTCGATTTTAATGAAATGAATCCTAAAACAGGAGATAGACATTAACAGTCCTGGATTAAGTAAGAGTCACCTCGATGATAACTAAACCATACAAGAGATGTCAGAGATTGTTTATGCTCCCCAAATATAGCTCTGTCACAAAAAGGTATTAAATAAACAGAGAAAAGGGTTCAGGCGGAGGGACAGACGGCAGACGCAGATGCGCTTATATGCTGTCCCTATAACAAACATGCTAGATTTTAACATACAATTTTGACCTTGACCTTTAGGCTATATGAAAATTTGTTTCAAATGGCACTCTACTCTACTCATGAAAGAGAACAATTGTGAAAAGTTATTTTGAAATCAATCCATAACTTTAGAAGCTATGCTCCAGACATGCTTAATTTTAATGTTTGACCTTAAGATGTGACCTTGACCTTAGAGCTATCTGATTTTTATTTCAAACTGAACATCTAATCATGAATGAGAATAATTGTGCCAAGTTATATTGAAATCCATCTATAATTGAAGGAGCTGTGCTCTGTACATGCTTAATTTTGCCTTTTGACCTTGGGATGTGACATTGACCTTGGAGCTACCTGAAAAAAAATCAAATGGCACATGTACTGATGATGGAGAACAATTGTGCAAAGTTATTTCAAAATCAATCCATAATTGAAGGATCTATGCTCAGGAAATACTGAATATTCATGTTCCACCTTGAGTAGTGACCTTGATTGAAGTTATTTTGAAATCCATCCATAATTGAAGAAGCAATGCTGTGGACAAGGTTTATCAAACCTTTGACCTTGAACTGTGACCTTGACCTTGGAGCAATAAAAAAACACAGGAAAAATGCATTGTCACAATATCCTAAGGAATTTAATGAATTTTCATCTAATTTATCCCAATTTTTCTGGAGAAATTAGGGCAGACAGACAGGCAGAAATCGGAGGGATGGATTGACAGAAGAAGCAATGATTATATGCTTGCCCTTTGGGGAGCATAACAACAGCAGGTATCAGCAGTCCTGAATTCTGTAAGTGTCATCTCAATTTTTACTCAATCATGAAACAGGAGGTAGACATTAGCAGTCCCTGATTCTGTAAGTGTCACCTTGATTTTTACTAAATCATAAAACAGATGGTAGACATTAACAGTCCTGGATTCAGTGTCACCTCGATTTTTACTTAATCATCAAACAGGAGGTGGACATTAGCAGTCCTTGATTCTGTAAGTGTCACCTTGATTTTTACTAAATCATAAAACAGATGGTAGACATTAACAGTCCTGGATTCAGTGTCACCTCGATTTTTACTTAATCATCAAACAGGAGGTGGACATTAGCAGTCCTTGATTCTGTAAGTGTCACCTTGATTTTTACTAAATCATAAAACAGATGGTTGACATTAACAGTCCTGGATTCAGTGTCACCTCGATTTTTACTTAATCATCAAACAGGAGGTGGACATTAGCAGTCCTTGATTCTGTAAGTGTCACCTTGATTTTTACTAAATCATAAAACAGATGGTTGACATTAACAGTCCTGGATTTAGTGTCACCTTGATTTTTACTAAATCATAAAACAGGAGGTAGAAATTAGCAGTGCTGGATTCTGTACATGTCCCCTGATTTTAATTAAATTATAAATCAGGAGGTAGATAATAGCATTTTTGGATTTAGATGTAAAACCTTGTCCTACCTAATAAAATCTTTTCAGAATTGTATCAAAATCAAAGGGCAAAAAGCACTGGAAGTTTTTGTTGTTAGATCATCAACTTCTTTTGAAAATTTATTCAATCAACAATTTTGGTTTGAAATGGGTATACAGGAGGTGTAGACTAAGATCAAACTGCACTTACATAGTTCGGGTTTAGCATGACAAGGGTAAAAAAAGTTAGAGCAACAGTATTATATTTTTAACCCATTCCCACACAACAAAATTTTAGACTGGTCCAAATTGAAAAGAGTAGCAGACGATAATTTAAAAATCACAAAATGTTAGATTTGTTTCAACTTTCAGGGTAGAAAACATTGTTTAAAATGAAAGAATCGCTTGTCACAAGCAATTTCTTCATTTTACACAATGTTTTCCCAATGGCTTTTCTTGAGGGGCATCAAAAGGGTCGTAAAACGGTGTCACTGTGTTGGAATGGGTTAATTAACTACCATTAGTATCATAAAACAGGAGGTACAGGAATTAACAGGCCTGAATTCAGTAAGAGGTTAACCCGTTCCCACACAGTGACGCCCTTCAATACAAAAGCTTTGGAAAACATTGTGGAAAATGAAGAAATTGCTTGTTACAAGCAATTTCTTCACTATCCAAAATGTTTTCCATCCTAAAATACAAAGATTTGAAAGATTTCATCTACTTAAAATTGTCATCTGCAACTTCTTTGAATTTGGATTGGTCTAAAATTCAACCGTGATGGAATGGGTTAAAAGGATGAGAGCAACAGCAGTACCTCCAATTTCTCCCAAAACAGCCATATTAAGATATTGAGAGGGGAGAAAAAGTCTCTTCATTTTGTTGGTTAGGTTTATCACAGAACTGATTACTTTGTGATTAGCACGAAATTCTATCTCTCTATAGAGCACTGCTAATATTAAGTTAACCCTTACCCGTACAATCCTGGTTTTAGGTCCCTGTGATATTATACTGAGAAAATAATGAGAAAAAAGAAGAAACTGCTTAGTACCAACTATTTCTTATTTTACAACAATATTTTCTATCATAAAGGATGGATACTTTTGGGATTTTGGTTACTTTGTACTGTAGTCTGCTACCCCCTTGATTTTGGACAAGTCTAATATTTCAAAAATAGTAAAGGGTTAACCCTTTCCCAGAGTAACCCTGGTCCAATTTAAAAGAAATTGAAGATGAGAAATTGTAGTCGATGAAATATTAATAATCTTTTCATTTTCCAAATGTATAAAACATTGTGGATAATGAAGAAATTGCTTGAAATAAGCAATTTCTTCATCATCCGAAATTTTTTCGAGGTAAGAAAACAGGAATGTTGGAATGGGTTCACCCATTACCAGAAGGCCAAATTTTAGACTAGTCCAAATTGAAAGGAGTTGCAGACGAAAAAGTTTATGAAATTTTAGATTTTTTCACTTTTCTGGGAAGAAAACATTGAGGAAAATGAAGAAATTGCTTGTAACAAGCAATTTCTTCATTTGAAATAATTCTTTCCCAAATGGTTTTCTTGTTGTGCTTCAAAACTATCATTGTGTGGAAATATTCAAAGACTAATTAAATGGTAATCAAACAATAAAAGATTTAAACCTTAAGGTAAATTTATTATTTGTTGAATAATAATTCATCTTCAAACTTGCAATTATTTTGATAAATTCACGACTGAATCCAAACAGTAAAGGGATTGAAATTTTAAATCGCATTTTGCATGCTTCATGATGAGGTAATGCAGTAAACTTTACGTGTCGTGTCCCGGAGGAGCGGGAACAGATGACAAGTGATGGATTCAAGTGTAGATTGCTCTCCATACTGTGGTGACGATAGGGGTTAAACTTCTCAATGATTTAATTCCTTGATTGATCAGAAATTATTCTTGTTTTAGAGAATGGGTTTAAATTTCAGAATTTTGAGAGCACAATTTCCTGGCTGTACTTTGTAATAAATTGGTAGTACCATTAATCTTTTAGGATAACATGCACTAGGACTTTATAATCCCATTCCAAGATGACAAATTTTTAGACTGGTCCAAGTTCTAAGAAAATGCAGTTGACAATAAATCCATTCCCAAACAACATAATTTTAGACTGGTCCAAAGAAGTAGCAGATGTCACTTTAAAGATGATGGAATTTTACTTTGTTTTGTCTTCAGGGGTAGAAAACATTGTGTTTGATGAAGAAATTGCATGTAACAAGCAATTTCTTCATTCTCTACATCTTTTTTCAAACCCTTTAATTTGAGGGGCATAAAATGGTTGGATTGTGTGGGAATGGGTGAAAAGTTGAATAAACTTTTGAAAATCTTTGTCTATTGGAGCAGAAAACATTGTGGATAAAGAACAAATTGCTTGTGAGAAGTAATTTCTTCATTTTTCACTATGTCTTCCAAACCTTGAATTGGGATTTATTGGGAAAAATACTGACAATTTTTTTTATCACTATTCAAAGGGCTTAGACAACAACAGTTTAAACTACTAGTAGTCCAAATTAAGAAAAAACAACAACAACAACAACAACAACAAAAAGTCAATTTTTTGTGATGAAATTTCAAAAGCCTTTGTCTTTCTGAGGAGAAAAAAATGTGGATAATGAAAAAACAACTGCTTTTCTCTTGCTTATAATAAGCAATTTCTCCTTTTTCAGTAATGTTTTCTAAAGCTCTTTCTTAGACCCATTCCCAACCAATCCTGCCTTTTTATGCCTCTCATGAAAAAAGCTTTAGCAAACTGTGAAAAATTAAACAATTGCTTGATACAAACAATTCCTTCAATATCTATAATGTTTTTATCCAAAAAGATAGGGATTTTTAAAATTTCATGAACTTTGTCAACTTCTTTGAATTTGGACCAGCCTAAATTTTTTATACCTGTTCAATCCCTAGTTTTAACGTCCCTGTACTTTTATACTTGAAAAAACATTGTGGAAAAAGAAGAAATTACTCGTAAAAAGCAATTTCTTCTTTTTATACACTTGTCGAAGACGGGACGTATTATGGGATCACCCGTGGTGTCCTGGCGTCCGGTTGTCGGGCGGTGTCCACTTCTTTGTCCGGAGCATTACTCTGACACCATAAGTCCGATTGATTTTAAACTTGGCAGTTATATTCTTCTCATCAATACGGAGTGCAGTACAGAAGAACCAAAACTCTACCTGGCCTATTTTTTGAGTTATTGCCCTTTGTTGTTTTTCATACTTGAATCTTGTCCGGAGTATATCTCTAAAAGTATTATAGCTAGGATCATGAAACTTCATGGGTGTATAGATCTCACCAAGGGGGAGTGCAGTGCACAAGAACCATAACTCTACCTGGCCTTTTTTTGAGTTATTAGCCTTTGTTGTTTTTCATACTTGAATCATGTCCAGAGTATATATCTAAAAGTATAATTGCTAGGATCATGAAACTTCATGGGTGTATAGATCTAACCAAGGGGGAGTGCAGTGCACAAGAGCCATAACTCTACCTGGCCTACTTTTTGAGTTTTTGCCCTTTGTTGTTTTTCATACTTGAATCTTGTCCGGAGTATATCTCCAAAAGTATACTAGCTAGGATAATGAAACTTCATGGATGGATGGAGCTTACCAAGTGGGAGTGCAGTGTACAAGAACCATAACTCTACCTAGCCTATTATTTGAGTTATTGCCCTTTGTTGTTTTTCATACTTGAATCTTGTCCGGAGTTTATCTCTAAAAGTATTATAGCTAGGATCATGAAACTTCATGGGTGTATAGATCTCACCAAGGGGTGTGCAGTTCAAAAGGACCATAACTCTTCCTGGCCTATTTTTTGAGTTATTGCCCTTTGTTGTTTTTTATACTTGAATCTTGTCCAGAGTATATATCTAAAAGTATAATAGCTAGAATCATGAAATTTATTGGATGGATAGAGCTCACCAAGTGGGAGTGCAGTTTACAAGAACCATAACTCTACCTGGCCTTCTTTTTTAGTTATTGCCCTTTGTTGTTTTTCATACTTGAATCTTGTACGGAGTATATCTCGAAAAGTATTATAGCTAGAATCATGAAATTTTATGGATGGATAGAGCTTACCAAGTGGGAGTGCAGTGTACAAGAACCATAACTCTACCTAGCCTATTTTTTTTAGTTATTGCCCTTTGTTGTTTTTCATACTTGAACCTTGTCCGGAGTCTATCTCTTAAAGTATTATAGCTAGGATCATGAAATTTATTGGATGGATAGAGCTCACCAAGTGGGTGTGCAGTGTACAAGAACCATAACTCTACCTGGCCTATTATTTGAGTTATTGACCTTTGTTGTTTATCATACTTGAATCTTTTTGAAAAGATTTTTAAAGATTATTTTAAAATTTCTCTTTTGTTGCCATGGCAACCAGAGTTTTTAACGGATTTCAATTCTTTTAGCTAATTTTAAGGGGATCACCTAAGGAACATTTCTGCCACATTTTGGTTCAAAATGGCCCAGTGGTTTGAGAGGAGATGTCATTTAAAAAATCGTTCTTTTTTCTTTATACCCCCCCCCCCCCTGGGGCTCTGCCCCTGGGAACCTGAGGATCATGATTTTAGCTATTTTGAAAGAGGTCAAAATACTGAAGCTTCATGCAAAATATCAAGGCTCTACGCCTTCTGGGTCAGGAGGAGAAGATTTTTAAAGATTATTTTAAAATTTTACTTTTGTTACCATGGCAACCAGAGTTTTTAAAGGATTTCAATTCTTTAAGCTTTTTTTGAAGGGGACCACCTAAGTAACATTTCTGCCAAATTTGGTTCAAATTGGCCCAGTGGTTTGTGAGGAGATGTCGTTTAAAGAAATTGTTGACGGACGACACACGCCTCGCGACGCACGACGGCTGGACGACAGACAAAAGGGGATCACAATAGCTCACTTGAGCACTATGTGCTCAGGTGAGCTAAAAAGGGCACTGCACTCTGTATTGATGAGAAGAATATAACTGCCAAGTTTAAAGTCAATCGGATTTACGGTAACAGAGTTATGCTGAGGACAAGGAAGTGGACACCGCCCGGACAACCGGACGGGGGGACGCCACGGGTGATCCCATAATACGTCCCGTCTTCGACAGCGTATAAAAACAGTAAAGGATTAAGGGCATAAGTAGGATTGTGTGAGAATGTGTTTACCATTTCCGCACATCATGGAAAACTTTGTGGGAAAAGGAGAAATTGCTTGTAACAAGCAATTTCTCCTTAATATCTAACCATTTTCCCACACTATTTGGTACTTGTTTTACAATTATAGCACAATTTGAAATGTTGTTTGGAACTTTCCATTAAGGACCAGTCTACATTTTTTCATCTGGTTATGGGTTAACGAATTCCCACCCAATGATGCTTTCTGACACCCTGAAGAGAGACAATCATGGAAAACTTTGTAGAAAAGAGAGAAATTTCTTGTTACAAGCAATTACTCCTTTTCTCACCATGTTTTCACACTTTTTGGCACTTTTTTCCAATTTCACCACAATTTGAAATGTTGGCTGAAACTTCTTTCCATTTGGACCAGTCTAGATATAGCCATCTGAAAATTGGTTAACCCATTCCCACACAATAACGTTTTCTGACACCCTGAAGAGAGACAATCATGGAAACTTTGTGAGAAAAGGAAAAATTGCATATTACAAGCAATTTCTTATTTAATCACCATGTTTTCCACACTATTTGGCACTTTTTTTTAATTTCACCACAATTCGAATTTCTATCCATTTAGACCAGTCTAACATTTTGTTGTCTGGTAATGGGATGACCCATTACCATAAGGCAAAATTTTAGACTGGTACAAATTGAAAGGAGTTGCAGACAACATTTCAAAGCTTATGAAAGTTGGGATTTTTTTTTCTTTCGGGGTAGAAAACATTGGGGATAATAAAGAAATTGCTTGTTACAAGCAATTTCTTCATTTTCAGTTATGTTTTCCAAAGCTCTTTTTTCTTGGGGGCATCTAAAATCGTAATTGAGTGGAAAAGGGTTAAGTAAATAAGGGATATGCAGTAATGCAAGAAGATGTAGTCTTGCATCAGTATGTCCCATCTAGCAGACAAATAGCCATCATAGACATTTTGTAACAATTGTACACCAGCTGGGACTGATAAGGATACAAACCCTTGGTCTTCTTCTATATAGTGGGGTAGTGGATAAATGTTAACCTATTTCCATCCAAATACGCTTTTTTACGCATCTCAAGGAGAAAGCTTGGTAAAACATTGTAGAAATTGCTTGTCAAAAGCAATATTATTTCATTATCCACAATATTTTGTAACCTAAAAGAAAAAGAGTTTTAAATTTACACAAATTAAAAATTGTTGTCTGTTAACTTCTTTGAATTTGGACCAATCTAGATTTCTGTCTTGTTGGATTGGGAAATGGCATTTACAAAAAATTATCACTAACCTTTTTCAATGGAAAATTTTAGAAATGCTTTTGTAACTTTTGACAATATTTCTGTTTTGGCAGGAGGTATAGTCAGAGATCAGTCTGCACACATGTGCAGTCTGACCTTAGTCCACAAGTCCTGTTTGTCCTTTTCAAACCAGAGTTGTTTATGAAATTAATTTTCAAAAAAGGAAATTTTTGAGAGAAATATTGACTTATACATAAAAATCATATATATTTTTTAAAAAATCAATTTTACAAATAATTCTGGCTTAAAAGGGGCAAACAGGTGGTGTAGACTAAAATCAGACTGCACATATGTGTAGGCTGATCTTTGTCTATGCCTCCTGCAATAGCAGGATTATTTAGGGATGAGCATGTCAAATGTTAATCCAGTACAATCATACAATGGTCATATTTGCCTGATGACAGATCTCATTGATACACATCAGCAGATACCAAGTTCTAGGTCAAGTGACAAGGTCAAGGTCAATTTTCAAGGTCAGATTTCCAAAAAGGCTTTAAATTACAGGGGCATGGTGTTCCGAAAACCCATTAGTTAATGACATTTCAAAAGTCTTTTGCCTGTTGAAGAAGAAAACATTGATAATGAAGACAAAGCCTGTAACAAGCCATTTCTTCATTTTCCACAATGTTTTCTTGGTGGGCCATCAAAAGTAATTTCTACACTATCCAAAATTTTTTTTCTACTCCATAAGATAAAGAAATCAACAAAATCATGATCGATTAATTATTGACAGCAACTTTTTCTGACTCGATGGCTGAGTGGCATAAGATGCTTGACTTGTAATCTGAAGGTCCCAGGCTACAATGGGGTGTATGCATGTAGCCAGCCCTAGCCTATCCAGCTGTAAAATTGGGTTGCAGTGGGTTTAATGATGTCACTGCTTCTCTTTCAATAAAATTTTAGACCAGTCCAAATTCAAAGAAGTTGCAGACAACAATTTCAAGTTGATGAAATCTTTGTCTATTGTGATAGAAAACATTGTGGATAATGAAGAAATTGCTTATGACAAGCAATTTCTTCATTTTCCACAATGTTTTCCAAAGCTTTTATATTTCGAGATAACAGAGTCTCTGTGTGGGAATGGGTTAAAAGTGTTCAAGAGGGTCTCTACGAGCTTAAAGCTTTAATCGCAATCAAACTAAAATAAATAAGTATTAATCCATTGCCACTCAGTGACGCTTTAAAAGGCCCCATAGAATAAATCTTTAGAAAACAGAGGGGAAAATGAAGCAATTGCTTGTTACAAGCAATTTCTTCATTTTCGACAATGTTTTCTACCCCGAAAGACAAAAAAGATTAAAATTCCATCAGCTTGGAATTGTCGTCTGCAGCTTCTTTCAATTTGGGCCCGTCAAAAAAAGTTTTTTGTTGGATTGGGTCAACAAACTTCTACAGATTTAGACCAGTCTAAAATTTTGTTGTTTGTTAATGGGTTAATAGGTTAATGTTACAACCAGCAATAAATCATATTATAACTATGATACATCATGTGCAACCACAAACCAAAATTCTTTTAGAAAGTTTCTGGGTAAATTCTCTACGAAATTTGATTGGGTGTTCTACTTGTTACTAACTACACATACTTTAAATCCATTCCCATTTAATCCCTCCTTTTTATGCCCCTCAAGAAAATAGTTCTGGAAAACCATGAGGAAAATGAAGAAATTGTTTATTCCAAGCAATTTCTGCACTTTCCACATTGTTTTCTACCTAGTGAGACAAAAAATTTAAAGTTTTCAACAACGTGAAATTGTTGTCTGCAACTTCTTTCAATTTAGACTGGTCTAGAATTTCACTTTGTGGGAATGGGTTAACGCAAATAAGTGTCATTGTTGTTTTTTGAATTTAATATGATTTCTTACTTCATGTTACACAACCAAATCTAAAAGAAAAGAGGAAATAAAAAAAAAAAACTGATTGGATGGATATCCATGAGTTGATAATATATTCAATTACCAAAATCTGATTTATAAAACAATATACAGTTTTTGTTCAATTCGTTTTTGCTCTAACATCTGAAGATGCAGAAATCGCATATGCTACACATGTGACAGATTGCAATCCTTTAGACACAAATTCCTCCATAGAAATTGTATTCAGATACATAGGGAATGTTATGTTCCTATAGCAATACAACTTCTTTTATTTGGATTGAGCTGCAGAGTAAAATTTTGATATTTCATGAGACAGAAGATCGAGTGGAATATCAAATTTTCCCACAACGACAAGTAAATACAAGATGTTGTGTCGCTATCGTATAATAATATTCAATTTACTATTTATCTTTTTCTAATACAAATTAATTTGATGGAATAATAAAAATAATCTGTGTATCTACATGTATTTTCCTTCTCCTCTACCATTCTGATTATGTTCATTTGCACTTCTAATGGCATCATATGCAGAATCAAATTGATGTCAATCTTAGACTACCTCACATGATACCGTATTTTACACTATCAGATACCGATTTTTTTTTTCTGCCCAGCAAAACAATGATTTTTAAAATCTGAGAACCTTACATTGTTGTCTACAGCTTCTTTAATTTTGGACCATTCTAAAATATTGTCTTTCGGTAATTGGTTAAAGAAATAGCAACATGTCAAGTTAAGTTTTTGACAAATGAACAGACATAGACAATAATGGTAAAACAAAGCGTTTTAAAATCTTATCCAATCTGAGACATAAATGCTTCATAAAGATCGGAATAGGGCTTTCAAATTTCAACTTTTATGAATTGCATGATTCTTTTCTACAGAGTTAAACCATTCCAATTTTATCCATTTTTTTAATACCTCTCAAAAAAAGATTTCAGGACAACAATTGAAGAAATTGCTTGTATCAAACCAGTTCCACATTTGGACAGTTTCTTACCCAGAACTTGAATAGAGACAGGGAAGAGACAAAAAGGAGAGAGACAGAGACAATAGGCAAGAGACGATCAGATTAGACCAAAAGTCAATCATACTCTGTTCAAAATATTTATGTACCTTAAATTTCAATTAACACAAAGAACTTTCTGTCATTTCATCGAAGCAAAACAAGAAATACTGATATTTCAGTACACCGCTCACCTGAGAATTATTTAATGATTTCTCCTGCCATGCCCCCATCTTTTGCCAAACAGAATTTCACCATCTAGTGTTTAAAAGGGTCATCCAAAGATCATTCCTGCAAAAGTCGTAGGTGAAGATTTTTAAAGAATTATTTCAAGATTTCTCTCTGTTTGGTTCAAATTGTACCATTGGTTAAGAAGGTTTTTAAAAACTTATTTTCATGAATTCTCTAAGTCTGATAAGCCTGTCTCATCCCCCTTTAGGAAGTAAAAAGTTCATGAATAAGTTTTTAAAAGCCGGGTCAACCAACAAAAATTCCTACCAAATTAGGTCCAAATGGCCCAGTGGTTTAGAAGATTTTCAAAGAGTCATTTCATAATTTTTCCAAGTTTCATAAGCCACACTCCTTTTTCTCAGAGATCAAAATTTCATTTACAAGTTTTTAAATGGGTCATGCAAGGAACATTCTTGCCAAGTTTTGTCCAAATTGGCGCTTTGGCTTAGAGAGGGAAAAATTTTTAATATTTTTTTCAAGATTTTTTTTAAATTTGATGAC
Organism: Fragum fragum; assembly: GCA_946902895.1. Classification (NCBI taxonomy): domain Eukaryota; kingdom Metazoa; phylum Mollusca; class Bivalvia; order Cardiida; family Cardiidae; genus Fragum; species Fragum fragum. The sequence continues at coordinate 5,571,520 of OX336378.1, forward strand.
CCCACTGACACACTCAATTTTCTCCAAGTTGGATAATCCCACCCTACTATGCCCCATTGTTTCGAAAATCAAAATTTCATTGATAAGTTTTGAAAATGTTAAACCCAAGGAATATATTCTTACCTAGTTTGTTCCAAATTGATCTGGTGGTGTAGAAGGAGAATAATTTCATGATTTCTCTAACTCTGCTATGCCCCTATTTCATGCAATTCAAAATTCCAAGAACAAGTTTTGAAAAGGGTTACCAAAGGAACATTCCTGTCAAGTTTGGTGAAAATTGGCCTAGTGGTTTAGGAGGGTACTATTTCTAAAGAACCACTTCATGATTTCTCAGAGTCTGATAAGTCCATCCTGTCATGCCCTTTTTCACATATCAAAATTTTACAAACAATTTTTAAAATAGTGACAAATGGATCATTCCTGCCAAGATTAGTCAAAATTGGCCAAGTGTTTCAGAAGATGTTTAACCCATTCCCACACAATCTTGCCTTTTAACGCCCCTCAAGAAAATAAAGGGCTTTGGAAAACTTTAAATAAGCAATTTCTTCATTATCCACAGTTTTCGTCCCAGGAGATAAAGATTTTTAAAATTTCATTGACTTAAAACTGTCTTGAATTTGGACTAGTCTAAAATTCTCCCATGTGGTAATGGGTTAGAGAAATTGATAACATAGAAAGTAATGAATTCACAAATCAGTTTTGAATAGAATCACTTAAACAAGAGGACCATGATGATCCTAAATCACTCCCTGGAGTATGATGGTTCATGGCTTTATGATATTACAAAATAGCAAAGCCCTCTGTCTAATTATTTTGGAGAAGATGTTTAGTGCTAATTTCCTGAATACAGTAATTCTTTAAAGTATTTTGTTAGAGGGTTTAATTGAAATCAATATAAGCCAATTTGTCAATGCCCCAGGCCTAAAGGTTAAGATTTTCAAATAAAGCCTTCTTTATTCTTATCTAAAATCAGGAATCTCATAGAAAAGGGCTAATTTTCAGGATATGGTAATTCTTTTAAGTAGTTTGGTAGAGGGTAAATAGCTAATGAAATGTACCAAATATCAAAGCTCTTGGCCTTATCATTTGGGAGATGAAGATTTTCAAAGATTTCCTTCTTTATTCCTTTGTAAAATCAGGGATTGCCAAAAAAAGGGCTAATTCTCAGAATACGATCATTCTTTGAACTTTTTTGGCAAAGTGTCAATAGGTGATGATACATACAAAATATAAAAGCTCTAGGCCTTATGGTTTGGGAGAAGAAGATTTTCAAAGATTTCCTTCTTTATTCCTCTGTGAAATCAGGGATTGCAAAGAAAAGGGCTGATTTTTAGAATACGGTAATTCTTTAACTATTTTGGTAGAGGGTTAATAGGTGATGATACATACCAAATATTAAAGCTCTAGGCCTTATGGTTTGGGAGAAGAAGATTTTCAAAGATTCCTTTGTAATATCAGGATTCGTACAGAAAAGGACTTATTGTAAGAGTACAGTAATTCTTTGAAGTATTTTGGTAGAGGGTCAATAGGTGATGATATGTACCAAATATCAAAGCTCTAGGCCTTATGGTTTAGAAGATTTTTTAATTGTTTACGGACGGACAGAATTGGACGCTGGATATTTACTGATCACAATAGCTCCCCCAGAGCACTTCGTGCTCAGGTGAGCTAAAAAAGAGCTGACAAATTGGCAAAGTGGTTCATGAGTAGATGAATTTTAAAGAATTGTTTCATTTTTTCTCATAAGCCTGATCTGTCAAACCAAGATTTTTTAGGAATAAAAATTTCATAAACAAATTTTGAAAAAGGTCAACCAAGGGACGTTCCTGCCAAGATTGAATGAAATTGGCCCAGTGATTACAGAGGAGAACATTTTTCTAGCAGATGGACAATGCACAATGGAATTTGGACCAGTCTAAAATGATGTCATCTTGTAATAAATTGATATTGGGGTGACCAACCCCAACTTCATCTGTTATAAAGCTGTAGGTTACAAACCACTCAGACAAGAGCCATGTCCGACATGGCCATCCCCCACCTAAAAAGCTTGATAGTAAACTGAAGCCAGTTAGATTTAGGCACAGCATTTCTTCTCAATTAGTTCGATAATAGCTATTATACTTTCATAGATATGCACAGGACAAATCTAAGACTTTAAAACAACAAAGGGCAATAACTCCAAAATTATGCAAGCAAGAGTTGTGGTTCTTGTGCAGTGCACTTCTCCACAACGAGATCTATCCACCTATGAAGTTTCAAGTTAATAGCTATTATACTTTCAGAGATATGCCCCAGACAAAATCTTAGTCTTTAAAATAACAAAGGGCAATAACTCCAAAATTATGCAGGCAAGAGTTGTTGTTCTTGTACACTGCACTTCTCCTCAATGAGGTCTATCCACCTAAGAAGTTTCAAGTTGATAGCTATTATACTTTCAGAGATATGCCCCAAACAAAATCTTAGTCTTTAAAAGAACAAAGGGCAATAACTCCAAAATTATGCAAGCAAGAGTTGTGGTTCTTGTGCACTGCACTTCTCCTCAATGACATCTATCCACCTATGAAAATTCAAGTCAATAGCTTTTATACTTTCAGAGATATGCCACGGACAAAATCTTAGTCTTTAAAACAAAAAAGGGCAATAATTCCAAAATTATGCAAGCAAGAGTTGTGGTTCTTGTGCACTGCTCTTCTCCTCAGTGAGATCTATCCACCTATGAAGTTTCAAGTTGATAGCAATTATACTCTCAGAGATATGCTCAGGACAAGTTTAGTGACGGAAGGACGGAATGACGGAAGGACGGATGAAGACCATTACTATATCCCCTTTGCTGAAACGGTGGGGGATAATAATCATACACCAATATTAGCTTAACCCTTTCCCACTCAATGACCTTTATTGTTGCCCCCATGCAACAAATAATTTGGAAAACATTGCGGAAAATGAAGAAATTGCTTGTTATAAGAAATTTCTTCATTATCCACAATTTTTTCAACCCCAAAGGTAAAATTTATTCAAACATTTTATAAGCATTAAATTGTCATCTGCAGCTTCTTCAATTTGGACCTATCTAATCTTTTGCAATCTGGTAATGGGTTATAGTGCAGCTAGTACTTCATCAATTAAGATCATTCTAACAATTCTATGAATGTGTGACTTTCCAATTACAAACCATTCTTGCAAACAATTTAACCCACTTTACCTTAATGCAAAGACAGATGAGATGTGATATAGATCATGATCAAATCGCCAGATACAAGCAGGGTGTTGTTTTTTTTTTTTTTTATATTTCAGATATAAATATCTAACCCAAAACTGCACAATCCTACCTTGTTACAAGTAATGAAATACAGATTTGGAAAAGTTAGTGAGACAAGGATGAATTGTCTTGTCTGACCCATAGGCAAAGTGGCTAGCCTACTCGACTAGTAATTGGACGGTCGCGTGTTCAAGTAAAATTGGAGGCGGTTAGTATATTTACAGACAAATTCCAAGACCACCCAGCTGGAATCCTACTATTACCTCTCTCACAAATGTGCATCTGAAATGAGTTAGAACCAAAATGGAAGTAAGAATTTGTCTCTTTATCATTTTATCCTTTTGTAAAAATATAGACAAGAGGGCCAAAATGGCCCTAAATCACTCACTTGAGAATGATTTCTCCAAGTCTGATAAGGCCAGCCCTGCGATGCCCACATTTTTTTGTTAATCAAAATTTCATGAACCTGTTTTGAAAAGGGTCTACCAACGAACATTCCTGTTAAGTCTAGTCCAATTTCACCGGTTGGTTTAGGGGAGAATATAGTTAAAGAATATTCTCATGATTTCTCTGCGTCTGATAAGCCCATCCCTGCAATGCCCACATTTTTTTGCAAATCAAATTTTTATAAACAAGTTTGGTAAAGGGTGAGCTGAGGAAGATTCTTGCCAAGTTTTGTCCAAATTGGGCAAATGGGTTACGTAGACGGAGAAGATATTTAAAGAATTACTTCATTATTTCTCCAAATCTGCTAAACCTGGCCTTGCCAAGCCTGATTTGTTTTCAAAATCAAAATTTTATCAAGTTTGGTAAAGGGTAAACTGAAGAAAATTCTTGCCAAGTTTTGGCCAAATTGGCCAAATGGTTTAGGAGTAAAAGATATTTGAAGATTTATTTCATCATTTCTTATTTCATCATTTCTTTAAGCCTAATAAACCTGGCCTTACCACACACCCTTTTTTGCAAATAAAAATTTCATGAACAATCTTTTGAAAAGGGTCACCCAAGGAACATTCTCGCCAAGTTTGGTTGAAATTAGCCCTATGGTTACAGTGAAGAAGGGGACAACTTCTGACGGAAACACAACGGACAATGATGATCACAAAAGCTCTTTAGCACATTGTGCTCGGGTGAGCTAAAAAAACTAGAAATTCAATTGAGTACCTCAATATAGGGTTTAGCCCATTACCACACAATGACACTTTTAGACACCCTTAAAGAAAAAGAATAAGGAAAACATTATGAAAAATGAAGACATTACTTGAACAAAGCAATTTTTTTCATTTTCCATGTTTCAAACACAGAAAATCCATAATTTAGACTTTAACTTTAGATTATCGTCTGCAACTTCTTTCAATCTAAACAAACCTTTTGTCATGTGATTAAGGTTAGGATTATGATACAAGTGGGCCACACTTACATATAAAGACTATGTATCCGGGGATCCAAAAGTCTAAATTAGAAATTCCAAGGCCTTCGGGCAAATTTGAAAGAAGGAAAAACTTTTTCCTCCCTCTGGATCCATGGGTTATAATTTCAGAAATAAGAAAGAAGTCTGTGAAAAGACGATTCATGCCTATACCCCCCCCCCAGCCTCCCCCTCTGGGAACCAAAGGATCATGATTTTATTTGTTTGAATGGGGTTTTACGCCGCTTTCAACAATTTTTCAGTTATATTGCGACGGCTGGAGCACCCAACAATGGATTCCTGGTATTTCTCACACCAGTACCGCCATTACATCCTTTCCTAGCCTCCAGCTGCTATCCCACATAGGTCTACGACTATCGACCCATTGGTGGGAGGCAAGTAGTCGGAAAGGATAAGTGCCGCCGTTGGGGGTCCAACCTGGGACCCCTAGATTGACAGTCCGCCGCGCTGCCAACTGCACTATGACAGCGGCTATCATGATTTTAGCTATTTTATAAGAAATCTATTTTACTGATGCTTCATGCAAAATATCAAGTCTCTATCCTTTATGTGCCAGGAGGAGAAGATATTTAAAGATAATTTTAAAAATTCATTTTTGTTGCCATGGCAACCAGAGCTTTCAAAGGATTTCAATTTTTTTAGCTATTTTTATAGGGGACAACCTAAGGAACATTTCTGCCAAATTTGGTTCAAATTTGCCCAGTGGTTTGGGAGGAGATTTCATTTAAAAATCATTCTTTATTTTTCTATAAACCCCATCCCCCTGAAACACTGCTCCTTGGGCCCGGAGGATCATGATTTTAGCTATTTTGAAAGAGATCAATTATACTGATGCTTCATGCAAAACCAGAAGGTTCTACGCCTTGTGGGTAAGGAGAAGATTTTTAAAGATTATTTTAAAAATTCACTTTTGTTGTCATGGCAACCAGAGTTTATACTGAATTTAAATTCTTTTAGCTATTTTCAAAGAGGATCACTTAAGGAACATTTCTTCCAAATTGGTTTCAGATTGGCCCAGTGGTTTGGGAGGAGATGTCATTCAAAAATCGTTCTTTATTTCTTTATAAAACCCACCCCCTGGGGCTCTGCCCCTGGGGCAATGAGGATCATGCGTTTAGCTAGTTTGAAAGAGATAATTTATACTGATGCTTCATGCAAAACAAGAAGGCTCAACGCCTAATGGGTCATGAGGTGAAGATTTTTAAAGATTATTTGGTTCAAATTTGCCCAGTGGTTTGGGAGGAGATTTGATTTAAAAATTATTCTTTATTTTTCTATAAACCCCACCCTCCTGGGTCTCTGCCCCTGGGGACCAGAGGATCATGATTTTAGCTATTTTGAAAGGGGCAATATACTGATGCTTCATGCAAAATATCAAGGCTCTGTGCCAGGCTCTACGCCTTATGTGTCAGGAGGGGAAGATTTTTAAAGATTATTTTAATAATTCACTTTTGTTGCAATGGCAACCAGAGTTTTTAACGGATTGCAGTTCTTTTAGTAATTTCAAAGGTGACCCCTTAAGGAACTTTTCTGACAAATTTGGATTAAATTGGCCCAGTGGTTTGGGAGGAGATTTTTTTTAAAGAAATTGTTCATGGAAGACGCAAGACGGACAACGGTTGACGGACGGACACCGGATGAAAGGTGATCCTAATAGCTCACTTGAGTATTTCGTGCTCAGGTGAGCTAAAAAACTGGAAAGAGTTAAACTGTAGTTTTGAGCTAGGGGGGTAATAATCTTGATCCCCATAGAATCTTATAATTGTATTAAAAAACACATACTTCAGAAATTGTTTTCATGAAATATGTATACATCTTAATTATAACAAAGTGTAGAAACATGTATTTTTGTTATACCTTACTTGTCAAACCCTACAGGATATCATTAGATTACAGATCGGTATCAAAGTGGTCTGACATGCTTATACATTTCGATAATCCAGTGCAAAAAGGTTCCAAGTGCCTACGCTGTATAATGCTTTACGATATCTTAGTGTTGGTTATAATTTGAAACCTCCAGCTACGTTTGCATGAACGAATCAATTTCAAACATCAAAATATGATTTAAATTTCAGACAAGATTCAGTTTTGACAATTAGTAAACCCATTCACACATAATCCCACTCAAAAAAGTTTTGGGAAAACATTGTGGAAAATGAAGAAATTGCTTGAAACAAGCAATTTCTTCATTATCCACAATATTTTCTATCCTGATATACTAAGATTTTTAAGCTTTAGATTGTCTGCAACTTTTTTCAATTTGTCCCAGTCTAAAATTTTCTTGTCTGTTAATGGTTAATTTTTCTTTCAAATATTTTTTTTTCTACAATTTATTCTTTCCTAAAATATACCATAAATTTTAGAAATTCATCAACTTGAAGTTGTCATGAGCAACATTTTTCAATTTGGATTGGATTGATTGAATGGGGTTTAATGCCACTTTTAACAGTATTTCAGTCATATCCCGGCGGCTGGAGCACCTAACAATGGATTCCTGGTATTTTTCACACCAGTATTACCACTACATCCTTTCCTAGCCCCCAGCTGCTATCCCTCTTAGGTTTACGATTATCCACACATTGGTGAGAGACAATTTCAATTTGGACCTGTCTAAAATGTTGTGGTCTTCAAGGTCATGAGTTAATCAATTCCCATACACTGACACCTTTTGACGCCCCTCGAGGAAAACATTTGGAAAATTCTATGTAAAATGAAGAAATTGCTTACATCAAGAAAATTATTTCATTTTCAACAATGTTTTCTACTAAGAAACATGAAAAAATCTGAAGTTTCAAACACTTTTGATTGTCACCTGCAACTCCTTTCAATTTGGACCGGAGTATAAAATTTTATGGTCTAGTCATGAGCTCAGGGGGGTTTACTGTACAAATATCTAAGATCAATGTCTGCATTAGCAGAAGCTTGTATTCAAGAGATGTAATTACAACTGTTGTTTATTCCTGCATTTTGTTGATTATTTCAGTACACAAAGCATGTTCATTCTTAGTGCACCTTGTAACCTGCACCAGACTTACCTTTTAACCCATTGAAAGACAACAACAAAATGTTAGACTCAAACTTGACTTAAGTTTTAACTTGAATCTGTACAGTGAAACCCCTCCACACTGGAAATACGTCCAACCTTTATTAACAGATTTTTTTCTCTCTTTATTTCACTTGTCTCAAACCCCTCTAAAACGGGCACATTATGCTTTTCTGAATTATTACCACTAAATTCAGTACCAACTATAGCTGATATGTTATCTTGAACCCCACTAAAACGACCAGTAACTTCACACATTGAGACCGACCACCCGAATTTCACACTTGAGTAGAGCGACAGGGAATGCATCGTCAATACACTATTGGATTAATTAGCAATTTAAACTTAATTTCAACTTATTTGATGTTTGCTATTCCCATTAAAGAAGATATGGTATCAACAGTTTGACACTTTCAGTTTGAACCCGACTGTACTTACAAATAAATAATCTGAGGTCGGACTTCTGAATCAGATCAAAATGAAGAGAGAAAGCAGGACTTACCAAATTTTGTGAATTTGAAAATGACATTTGATTATCTGTAATACATGTTTTTATAGTTTTATTTTTTGTATGTATAGTACAAATATATTCAATTAACAAAGATAAAAAAAAACATTAACAAACTTGACAACAGTCAAACAAACAATCAAACCTCAGTATTACGACCACCCCACTTTCAAGACCAATTTCAAAAAGTACTGCAAGTGGTTGTATTAGAGAGGTTTAACTGTATTTCGAGGCGTGACTATAAGGTGAAGAAGATACTTATGCAGTAGCACACTTGTAATTCAGAAGTGTAAGTTGCTCGGATAAGAGAAAATTGATTCATTAAAACTCAACACAATCATGGCTTTTTATGCCCCTCAAGAAAAAAAGCTTTGGAAAACATTATGGAGAGAAGAAATTGCTTGTAACAAGCAATTTCTTCATTCTCCACAATGTTTTCTACTCAAAAAGACAAAGATTTTTTACATTTCATTGATCGAAAATTGTCGTCTGCAACATCTTTCAATGTAGACCAATCAAAAATCTTGTTGTATTATAATGGGTTAAGCTTTGGGCAGAAATTACAAATAATGCAATCTTAAGATTTTAACCCTTGTCATGCTGAATAAAAATTCTGTTTAGAATTCCACCATAATCAAAGGACTGAAGCACATATGTGCAGGCTGGTCTTTGTCTATACCTCCTGTCCAAACAGAAATATTCCGGGTTCAGCATGACAAGGGTTAACACACCTAACTCCGTAATACACTGAACTTCAAAACAGAGCAAAGCATAGATGAACTGAAGTAGATTTGTTACTAAGCCAGTCACAAGCCACATATCTGAACCCTATTCATGCTGAAAGTATTTTTTGAATTCACATAAAATTCAAAGACCTGAAAACACCAGAAGCACTTAAAAGGTAGGTATCGATGTTTTTTACATGTCACAGATTTTAATTAATTTTTATTTCCTCTCATATACTATATGAATACAATATTCATAAAAGTAGTTTTGCAAAAATCAGAGGTCGCTTATCAGAAAAAAGCAAGGTATTTCCCCAATAACCTACATAGGATATTGATCTATTTTTAGATTAAGCCAAGGCAGTTGCAAAGAATATAAGGTCATTCACGTGGTGTGAATAACTGTTGAAGTCTCACATTACATCAGACTAACGTCATCGTTACATCATCAGGAGTTTTGTTCGCTAGCCGGTCTTTAACTCTGTAAAGATCAGTCAAAAACTATCGTAAGCATTATTACGAATATAGACACCTTCAGAAGTTTTTCACTTACCATTTAATGTAACATGATTTAGCCCATTGGCTGTTTCGCTTGTAAAGCTCTTGTTCGCTTTTCTACCCCAAAAGACAAAGATTTTAAAGATTTCAATTACTTAAAATTGTCGTCTGCAACTTCTTTGAATTTTGACTGGTCTAAAATTTTATTGTGTGGGAATGGGTTAAGTACAGGGTAACCAGCTAGTTCCACATGCAAAATATCAAATCTCTACGCTTTTTGGTTTGTCCGAAGGTTTTTAAGATGTCCTTTTTACATTATAAGTTAGTGTCAACATTTTTGTTGCCATGGCAACCACAGATTTTTATGGTAATTGAATATTTTTACAACTTTGGTAAAGCTTCACCAAAGGAGCATCCCTACAAAGTTTTAGTTTGATTAGCTAGCTAGTTTTAGAGGAATAGATTTTAAAGATTGTAGATGGACAGAGAGACAGATAGGTCACAACATAGTTTGTGCTCAGGTGAGCTAAAATTTTTTTATAGCAAGTGATGTTATAGGATTTTAGTTTCTAAAGGGGCAAATATTTACAGTGAAACCCCTCCTTACAAACACCTTGGATATACGAGCACTGCACTATTAAGACAAGATTTTGAGAGAACTGATTTTAACCCCTCTAGAACGAGCACCGCGCTATTAAAATGTACCACCACTAAATTCAGTACCAACTATTACTGATACACTTTTTGAACCCCACTAAACTTCACACCTTGAGACCGACCATCTGAAGTTATAAGTTAGAAAAACATTGAGAGAAAAGAAGAAATTGCTTTCTACTGATCAAAATTTCAAACTATTCCAACTTGATAGAAGTTGCACACACACTTTGAAATTCATAAAATTAAATAATTTTTTCTCATTTTTGGTTGAAAAATGAGAGAAATGAAATTGTTTTCCTATCCTTTTTTTATGAGAATGAGCTAAGACAACCAATTTCTTTTTTACCCTCAAAGCTTATAACAAGCAATCTCTTCTTTTTTCACAATATTTCTACACTGAAAATTGGTTATTTTTCAATCTCACAAATCTTTAATTGTGGCTTGTAACTTCTTTCAAATTCAGGGTCCCCACAAACTTCAGAGAGTAAAATTCCCCCGACTTTTTCCTGACTTTTCCCTGACTAAATTTCAAAATTCCCTGACCAAATTTGTTGGCATTTACCGTGTGTTAAACAGCTCAGAAGGCAAGGAGTGCTTAAAACCCTTTTAGTTTCTTCTAATGTGTGTTTGCACTTTGCAAACAAAACTGACTCATAGGCATTTTTCTCTCAATACAATATGCTTTCTAATGAGATACAATGCCTTTTTAAGAAGAAATTGCCATAGCCACTTGTTGCTTTTCCTTTATTTATTAAAAATTTCTACATCTGATTCTGAAATTCCCTGACTTTTCCTAGACTTTGGCCATATTTCTAAATTTTCCTGACTAATTTCAAAATTCCTTGACTTTTCCCTGACCTTGATTATTTTTTTCATTTTCCCCTGACTTTTCCCTGACCATGGGAACCCTGAAATTTAAGACAAGTCGAATATTTTGAAAAACAGGAATGGGTTAAAAGCTTTTGCATGAAAACACCATAAAGAAAGAGAATACAATTCAGAAACACCTCTCATTACAGCAAATAGTTCTCAGGTAATCAGGCCTATTTCAGGAATGGCTTAGTTGAAAATCACATTGATCTTAGTCCTCACATTTTCATAACAATTCCCGAATCAACTCTGAAATAAGAAAATTTTCAGGTAGATCTATAAAGTGTTTCATTTTTTTCTGTGTAATTCATATAGATCTTTCTGGAGTGAAGTCAGGACTGTTTCAGGAAGGGTTAAGTTGAAAATCACTTTGATCTTAGTCCTTACATTTTCATAATAATTTCCAATTCCACTCTGAAAAATACGAAAATTCTCAGGTTGATCAGCGGAGTGTCTCAATTATTTTCTGCGCAAAAAATGAATAATTACAGCAGATGATGTAATTTATCTAGGCTGATTGAAATGTTGATAAAGGAACATAAGCGTGAAGATAATGTCTTTTAGTATCTTTATTACAGCTTGAATAATGCCTCACTCGGCTCCGAAAGACGAGTAATCTGTCTCGTTCTCCTATAATCTTCACGATATATTCCCAAGTTCTCCACTCACATCTTATTCAAAATGCAATTCGTATTAATTTGTGATTGCAGCAACTTTCAGTGCTTGCAGGGATTTGCACTTTTAAAGCAAAACTTTTCACAAAATGACAAATATTAGTTTAACCCATTTCAACACAGTGGAATTTTAGACCTGTCCAAATTGAAAGGAGCTGCAGACGACAATTTCAAGTTGATGGAATTTTTAATTTTTTCGTCATTGTGGATAGAAAACATTGTGGATAATGAAGAAATTGCTTGATCCAAGCAATTTCTTCATTTTCCACAATGTTTTCCAAAGCTTTTTTTATGGTGAGGGGCGTTAAAAGGAGGGATTGAGTGAGGATGGGTTAAGTTCAGGGAGAGAAATTGATTCCCACTCAAAGATACTTTTTGACACCCCTCAAGAGAGAAAATTGGGAAAACATTGTGTAAAATGAAGAAATTGCTTGAAACAAGCTATTTCTTCATTTAACACAATGTTTTCTAACAAGAAAGTTGAAAAAATATAAAATTTAATAAATTTAGAATGTTGTCTGTAGCTCCTTTCAATTTGGACCAGTCTTGATTTTTCCATCATTATTGGTTAACCCAATCCCACACGTATATAATTCCACTTTTTCACTAGATAAAGACTAAGGAAAAATTATAGAAAATGAAGAATGTGTGTGTTGCTAGCATTTTTTTTATTATCCAAGATTTTAACCCTTGTCATGCTGAACCCGGAATATTCCGGTTTTGGCAGGAGGTGTAGACTAAGATCAGACTGCACTTATGTGCAGGCTGATCTTAGTCTATACCTCCTGCTTGTACTTTTTCCTGCCAGAGTTGTTTATGAAGTTGATTTCTAAAAAAAATATTGATTTTGGAACAAGTTCTATCAGTGCTTTCAGCCCTTTGATTTGACAGCAATTCAGTATGGTAATTTATACAGCATGACAAGGGTTAATATTTCATCAACTTGAAATTGTGCTATTGAATTTCTTTGGATTTCGGACCAGTCTAAAACCATATCTTTGAGTAATATGGGTTATTTGTTCATATATAATTATGGATTATAACTCTCTGATTCAAGTTAGCAAGTTTTTGAAATCATAAGAATTTATTTTTATGAAAGCATAGTGGTTACAGAAAAAAAAACCTTTACTTTATTTGGCTTTAAATTGAAAATATCTTAAGATTTATAAGGCCTAACCCTCTCCCATAAATTCAAAGTGCATAAGAATTAAGCTTGATGGAAACTTGGGTAAGAAACTAATTATAATCAATTTCTTCTTTTTCCACTGTGATTTTTTAAACCCTCAAGGGACTCGTTTTCTTAAAAACAGTCGCCCTAAACCCATTGGCACACAATCCCTTAATTTTGTAGTCACAAACAATTTTATTAAGGGAAATATTGTAAGGAAAGGAGAAATTGAACCAATCAATTTCTCCTTTTCTTACAATGTTTTCTACCCTATATGACACCTACTTTTCAGTTTTGATGTACTTTGATACAACTTCTGCACATAATGAATTTGAACTAGTCCAAAACTTATACATCTGGTTAGTTTAGACATTAATCCAGTATCAGAAATTTTTTTTTAGACTGGTCCAATTTCAAAGGAGGTGCAGACAAAAATTTAAAGTTTATGAAATTTAAATTTTTTGACTTTCAGATTAGAAAACATGTTGGAAAATGAAGAAATTGCTTGTTACTATCAATTTCTTCATCTCCCATAATTTTCAATCAAATTTCCTCCAATATTATTCTTTGGGGGTGTCAAAAAGTGTCATTGTGTGGAAATGGGCTAATTGTTTTACTACAAGAATAGTTTCCTATTTGACCACTTTAAGGCTCTTAATATATTACAATGGAAATTCAACATTGTTGGAAAGTGAGAAATTGCTAGCAAATTATTCATTTATCAAAATGGTTTCTTCAGCATTTGGCTTCCACTTTTCTATTTAGATGTCATTAGAAATGTTGTCTTCAACCTCTTTCGATTAAAAAACTTAGTCTTAAGCTTTGTTTTTTAAGACTCAAATCTAAGTGAAATCACTGCCCAGCCAATCTATGATACAAAAAATTCAAAATGGCAAGTCAAAAAATCAAACAAAAAAACATACAAAAACAATGGAAAATCAATTAACATGTAAAGTAAATCTTTTGCATCTAACTTTCCCTGTTTATATTGCAGCATAGTATATTTGCCTCTGTTTTATTGTGTAACTAACAAAGTTAAAAGATAGAAGTTTTTGTAAAAAAGTGGGAATTGCATGGTTTAATTCTTTGAACTGCAGTCATTAGTAAGGAAACAGTTGCTAGCGTTTCAGCTGACAGATTTCAATGAAAGAAGAGAAAACTGCAGATTTTCTCCACAAGAAAATAAAACATTTTCTTACAAAGACACATACAGTCAATATTGCTAAAGTAATAAACGCTGATAAGCAACCACTTTTATTAAGTGAACATATGCCAAGCCCTCCCCCCTTTCCAAAACCAAAAGCTCTTTAGAAGTGGACACTGGAAAGTTGTCTAGGAACAACAAGTAGAGCCTGCTAAATAGTTGACCTTGAGCTGTGATCTTGATGTTAGAACTATCTGGCTTTTTTCTCTTTTTTTCAAATTGGACAAGTGCTTATGATGGTCAACAAGTGTTCTAAATAATTTTAAAATCAATGCACAAGTTTAAGAGATGTGCTGTGGACAATGTACATTTGAACTTTTGACCTTGAGCTTTGACCTTGACCTTACCTGAAAGCTGTTTCAAAAGACACATGTACTCATAATGAAGAACAAATATCGCAAATTATTCAAATTCCACACACAAATGTAGGAGATAGGCTGTTGACGACGGTTAACTTGAGCACAACCTCGTGTCAAGACTGTGACCTTGAAGCTATCTGATTTTTCTTCTTTTTAAATATCCATCAAAAAATAATAAGATATACTCTACTGATATGCTCAAATTGAACAATTGACCTTGAGTCATGACATTCGAGCTATCTTAAATATTATTTAAATGGCATTTACTCGTAATAGAGAATGATTGTGCAAACTTATTTTGAAATCCATAAATGTAAGAGAATGCTCTGGACAAATTGAGACTGACAGAAACACTGAACCCATTTTTTTTTTTTTTTTGACTGGTTAAAATGCAAAGAAGTTGAAGATGACAATTTTAAGTTGATGAAATTCTTTTGAGGTATAGACAATTTCTTCATTTTCAACAATAAGTTTTTTTCTTGTGGTTGTCAAAAAGTGTTATTGTGTGGGAAAGGATCAACCTTTGCCTGTTTTACAAAATTTAAGACCTGTCCAAATTCAAAGGTTTTGCAGACTAAAATGTAAAGTGGATTTGATTTAGAAAGTAACCATTCAGTCAAGTAGAAAACTATTATGGAAAAGAAGCACTATCATGTTTTCTCATTTATAAATTCACATGGATGTAAAATCGGGGATTGAACAGGAAAGGATTAAACTCTTATGCTCATAAACACTGACTGATCTAATAGCCTACACTTCCTGCTTGTTCTTATTTCGTTGAGAAAAATCTTTGATCACAACATCTATCTAATTGAGTCAATTTTTTAAACAATAGTGAAAAGAGGATAACCCTTCATCATGACAAGGGTTAATATACTTTTGTTATTGAAATGAGATCTCTGGTCTAAACTCTGCTGGAACAAGCAAAGAAAGCTAAATAGATAATGTGCTTAGCTATGTGAACCCTGGAAGTCAAGTGTTTTATTTGTTTGATTGAATGGGGCTTAACACTGCTTTTAACAGTTTTTCAGTTATATCGTGACAGCTGGAGCACTTAACAATGGATTTACGGTATATCTCGCACAAGTACTACCATTACATCCTTTCCTAGCCTCCAGCTGCTATCCCACTTTGGTTTACAATTATCCACCCATTGGTGAGAGACAAATGACAGAAAGGATATGTGCTACCGCCAGGGATCAAACCCATGACAACCCATAATTGACTGAGAGTCTGATGCACTACCAATTGTGCTATGACGATGGGTGTCGAGTGTTTTAACCCCCTGATTGGACAGGATTCCTTCAATATTTGACAAAAGTCATTGCAGTGTATTGTATCATTTGTCTCTCATCAATAAGCAAATGATAAATAGAGTGCTCTTAACTCAATCCCCCACATTCTTTTTAAGCATCAACACAAAACACATATGGAAAACATTGTGGAACTAGTGGCGCTTGGGCGCCTGATTCGCTCCATTGGCCTGAGTTTACTTATCATCCCTGAGAAGTTTGGTTGAAACCATCCTGCAGTTTGCAAAAATAAGATTTTCAAAATTTGCCCCTCCCATTTAAGCCATGTTCTGTCCTATCAAAATTCTTAGTAGGAATCTGATAAAGGGTCACCAAAGGATCAATCCAATGAAATTGGGTTGAAATCCATCCAATGAATTCTGAGAAGATTTTCAAAGTTTTCATTATGTTTGGAAATATGCCCCGCTCATTAAAGCCATATTTTTCATCTGATCTTAATTCTTTGAAGGAATCTGATAAACGGTCACCAAATGAGCATTCCTGTAAAATTTGGTTGAATTGCATCAATTGGTTTCCTAGAGGAAGATTTTTAAGGGTTTCACCATATATGGAAATTAACCCCGCCCATTTAAGCCATGTTTTTCATCCAATCTCAATTCTTCGAAGGAATCTGTTAAAGGGTCACACAAGGATCTTTAATGTAAAATTTGGTCGAAATCCATCTATTGGTTTCGTCGGAGAAGATTTTTGAAGATTTCATCATATATGGAAATTAGCTACGACCATTAAAGCCATGTTTTTCATCCTATCAAAATTCTTTGAAGAATCTGATAAAAGGTCACCCAATGATCATTTTTTGTGAAATTTTGTTGAAATCGGATTGGATTCTGAGAAGGTTTTTAAAGGTTCACTATGTATGGAAATAAGCCTCACCCATTTAAAGCCATATTTTTCATCGGAATAAAATTATTTGAATTTCATGGGAATAAAATTATTTGGAGAAATATGGTAAAAGGTCACCTAAGGATCATTTCTGTGAAATTTGGTTGAATTCTGTTCAGTAATTTCAGAGGAGAAGATTTTTAAAGAAAAAGTTTACAGTCGGACTTAAGCACCCAAGACAAACGCAACACCATGACAATAGCTGACTGGCTTTCAGTCAGTGAAGCTAAAAATGAATAAACTGCTTGTTACAAGCAATTTTTTTCATTTGGCAATGTGTTATGTCTAGACAGAAAAAGACTTTTGAATTTCATCCAATTGAAAATGTTGTTAGCAACTTCCTTCACTTTGAACCAGTCTAAAATTGAAGGGTTAAGTCGAAAGAGCAACAAATGGTTAGGATAGAATGGTGTGGTTTTACTTAACCCTTCCCAGACAATGACGCTTTAAGACACCCCCAAGCAAAAAGGCTTCAGAAAACATTGTTGAAAATGAGAAATTGCTTTTTACAAGCAATTTCCTCATTTCCCTCAATGTTTTCTATCCAGAAAGACAAACAATTTTATAATTTCATCTACTTAAATTTGCCATGTGTTTGGACTTTCTATTTGGACTAGTTTAAAATTTTGTTGATTGGTAACCCAATGAGATTAATGACAGGAACCCATGTTTTGGTCACCAGCCATCGAGATGTAACTAAAATACTGTGGAAAGAGGCATCAAATCCCAAGGGATCAATCAAGACTCTGTTTGATTCAATCCCTTTTACAAGTATTTTTTCACAAATTTCTAAATGGCCCTTTTTTCTGTGACACAACACAATTACTCACCAAGGGTTTGATTCATGGTCCTAATTATTCAGGTATCACTAATAAGCAATTGTTTTACATCAATGTCACCTTACTAATTGACCAACTGTAAAACAGGTAACACACTAGATTGTTAACCAATCATTCAGAATCATCCTGCTAGTTAGCCGTCCCATCATTACAACTTTATATTACTTGACAGTCACTCTAATGAGCAAAAAAGCCTGGATAATTAAACAGTAAACAAGAAGGGAAGGCAGTTATATTCCAGCATTATCTCCCCCTGTTTTATCATTGTCTGATAAGCAGCCTAGTTTATGTGTTTTTTTGTATGTTATAAGCAGTTGTTACATATATGATAGGGAATTAATTCTATTCTTTCCTGCATTATTTCACTGATTACTCGGCAGCAAGTCAGCAATAGTTATAAATTGTCATGGAAAAAAGAACCAAGGAACAAAAATTATGTTGTTGGTTGGTTGTATGAGGTTTTATGCTATTTTCAAAAGTACAAAGTTACATCAAGAGAGCTGGTGCACCTACCAATGGTTTCCTGTCATTTCTCAAACATGTGAAACCACAACATTCTAACTTTAGCGCACCACTTAACATTTGCCAATTTATCCGTGGTCCAGAGTGTCGGCTTCCAGATCAAGAGATCCTGAGTTCGAGTAGCTATCGATCTTGGTTACAATTTTCACTGGTCCACACATTCAGTGCAAGTACTGTTGTATTCTCCAGGAAGCAGTATCAAGAGAGATTAATCTAAGTTGGAGGAACTTGTTTGCCAGTCAATGTAAAATAAATAGGTTTTAACCCATAACCACATGGCAAACTTTTAGACTTTTTCCTTTTCCAAAGGAAAACTTGAAGGAGTTGTAGGCAACAACTTAGAGCTTATGTAATTTTTTATTTTTCAACTTTTTGGTAAAAAGAAAATGCAGAAAATGAAGAAATTGCTTTTCTCAAGCAATTAAATCATTTTACACAATAATAATAATAATAAATAATAATAATAAAGTCTTTATTTAACGAGGCAACACAGTTGGTTTGACCCAGTCTTCCCTGTGGGCCTCTAACAATATTTTCCCATTTGGGTTTCTATGGGGCGTCAAAAAGT
The DNA here is from genome assembly GCA_946902895.1 of Fragum fragum. NCBI lineage: Eukaryota > Metazoa > Mollusca > Bivalvia > Cardiida > Cardiidae > Fragum > Fragum fragum. The sequence continues at coordinate 5,590,038 of OX336378.1, forward strand.
GTCATCGTGTGGGATAGGGTTAAACCAAGCCCATTTGTAAAAGATAAATTACAATGATCTCAACTTTTATAAATTGTCAGCAAGAATGTTGGGTTAGCCAGGGCTCTAACTCTCAACCATAGGTTTGAGAGTACAATGTTACCAAAAGAGCTATCTGGGTTTGGCACACAAATTATGTTTCCTTAAAAACGACAAATTTTAACTCTTGTCATGCTGAACCTGGAATATTCCAGTTATGGCAGGAGATATAGATCAAGATCAGCCTGCACATAAGTGCAGTTTGATCTTGGTCTAAACCTCCTGCTTGTACTTCTCCTGTCTCAGTAGTGTATGAAATTGATTTTCAAATGAGATATTGATTATTGAACAACAAGTACTATCGATGCTCTCAGCCCTTTGATTCTAATGCAATTCCGTAAGGAATTTTTAACAGCATGACAAGGATTAATACAGTCATGAGGAAACAAGTCTAAGTATTACCTTTAACCTTTTACTGTTTTGCAAATTTTTCACTTGTCTAAATTCAAAGGTTTTGGCCGGAACACAATTTAAAATGGATTTTATTTGAAGAATAATTGTTAAGTAGGCTAGAAAATATTGTGAAAAAAGAAGAAATTGCTTATAAAAACACAGGGACTTAAAAACCAGGGATTGAAGAGGAAGGGTTAATTTCAATAAAATGAAAACAATCTATCTTCTTGTACTTAAAGAGCTGCGGCCATAGCGCAGTGGTAGCACATAGGACTCCAAACATGGGGTCCCGGGCTTGATCCCCAGTTGTGGAAAATATCCTTTCTTACATTTGTCTCGCACCCATGGGTGGATAATCGTAGGCCTACGTGCGATGAGCAGCTGGAGGCTTGGAAAAGTTGTAGTGGTAGTACTGGTGTGAGAAATAAAAATAAAACAGTATTTTGTCAAAGTGCAAAGTCAGATTTTTGTAAATTACTTTAAATGTCCTTTTAGTACATTGATTGATTGAAGTTTATCGCTACTTTTAACAGTATTTCAGTCATATTACAGCAACTGGAGTACCTAACCAGTGATTCCAGGTGCTTCTTACACAAGTACTACCACTACGTCCTTTCAAAGCCTCCAGCTGCTTGGGGATTTAACTTAAGACCCCATCATTAGGAGTCCAATGCGCTATCAACTGCCCAATGGCTGTGGCCAAATGTGTTTCAGATATTGTCTAAAAACAAAAAATGCAAATGTAAATACTGACAGATAATGTCTCTACCAGAAAGGCAAGACAGAAGAATGATTATGATTGGACATTAATATTGAATGATTCAAATGGATAGATATTTAATAAAAGTAAATAAAATATAAAAGAAGAATACTACATCTTGGGTTCACCCTCATTTGTTTGAAACAGTTTTTACAAATATACAGGTTGTTTCAGCTCAAAGATCATCAACCCCAGTACCTGATGCCTGCCAGTCTGATCCGAGGCCATACCGTGTCAAGAGACATACATTTTCCTCAGTGACAGACGGCAATTAACCTGTCATGTCCGGACAATTAATACATTAATTTGGATGTACCTCCCTAACTATATATCTTCACAAAATGACTAAAACTAGCCCACACAAGATACAACCTTTTATTGGATGCAAAGTTTCTTTCTGTGCAGAATATGAAATACATCTGGTTCTAACTAAAGTCTAAGACTGGTGTAAAAATCTTGAAGATGACAATTCAACCCTTGTCATGCTGAACCCATATAAATCAGAAGTATTTGCAAAGGCTATTTTTGCCTATGATTAAAACCAAGAGCAGCACTATTTTAGACTGGTTCAAATTGAAAGGCGTTGCAGATAACAAATAAAAGCTTATGAAATTTTAGGTTTTTTTTCAACTTTCAGGGTAGAAACATTGTGTAAAATGAAGAAATTGTTTGAAACAAGTAATTTCTTCAGTTCACACAATGTTTTCCAAAGCTTTTTTTCTTGAGGTGCGTCCAAAGTCATCACTGTGTGGGAATAGGTTCAGGGTGTATGTTACTCTGCTGTTTAGGTAAAATCAGGGGCAAAAATACTGATTTACTTCCCTTGATAGTTTATAGTGAACATATTATTCCAAACTTACAATAAGCCCAGAGAAACAAAAATAACCAAGTTTTTGCTGGACAAATGATCAGAGTTTTAGAAGGATGACTACTACAACACGAACTATGGCAATACCAATGGTTTCTCCAAAAATTATTTACAAATATCAACCTGTTCCCACATGACAATATTTTAGACTGGTCAAAGTTCAAAGAATGGAAAAAGGATCCCAAGATGAACCTCTACACAAAGTTTCAAGTCAGTGCTATGAATTAATGCTGAGAAAAATGCAATAAAAATATATCCCTACACAAGTCAATGTCCAAATATAAACAAAGTCATGACATAGGAAGTATTACCTTGCAGACCTAGATTCTGCAAGTGCCATGAAGGACCCCTAGCTAAACCTCCTCATCAAGTTTCAAGTCAGTGCAATTAAGAGTTGCCGAGAAAAGTGTGGCAAAAATATACTGCTACACAAGTCAATGTCAAAATATAAACAAAGTCATAAAACAGGAAGTAGTTAACTAGCAGACCTAAATTTGGTAAGTGCTATGAAGTACCCTTAGATGAACCTCAACATCAAGTCAATGCTGTAAATAATTGTGAATAATAAGTGCAACAAAAATATTGATTACAGATGGACAGAAGGATGGAGGGATAGACAAGGGTATACCATTTAATTATCTCCCTCTTTTTCGAGGCAGGGCATCAATATCAAGATTCGACAACTTCTGGGTGCGGAGGAGAGGTGTTGTTTTTAAAGTTTATTTTTAAATTTTACAATTGTCATGGCGACAAGAGCTTTCAATGAATGTCAATTCTTTGGTTGAAATTTGCCCAGTAGTTTGGTAGGATATGTAGTTTTAAAAATCCTTCTTTATATCTATTTAAGCCCCCCTCCCTGAGGCTCAGCCCCTGGGGACCCTAGGATGACAATTTTAGCAATTCTGAACAAGGTCAATGTACTGATGCTTCGTGCAAAATTTCAATGCTCTACCCCTTCTCTACCCCTAATTTATAAAGATTTTTCTTAATTTTCAGTTTTGTTGCCATGGCAAACAGAGTTATCAACAGATTTCAATTTTTTAGCAATTTTTGAAGGGCACCAACTAAGGAACATTTCTGCCAAATTTGGTTGGAATTTGCTGATTGGTATGTTGACACATGACATATGACTGAAAGAGGGTGCTGGAAGTATCTCACTATGAGCACTTTGTGCTCAGGTGAACTAATAAAAGTCATTGTAAGAAAGGGGGGAATTGCTTAATATCATTTATACTTGATGATGTTTTAACATTCTGTCTTTTTGGGTGGAAAATATTGTGTTTTTATGAAGAAGCCTAATTTCTTCAAAAAATGCAGGATCATTTTGTATTGAATTAACCCATTACCACTCTTTTTATCATGTTTTGATGTCCTTGTAAAATAATACTAGTGAAAAGGTGGGGAAAGGAAAAATTGCTTGTAACAAGCTATTTCTCCTTTTTCAACAATGTTTTCTATCACATTCAGCCATGATTTTTCTTCATACTTTTAACCCTTTCCTGCACAAACCTGGGCTTTTACTTTGCTGTGATTCTATTCTTGAGAAAATATTGTGGAAAAAGAAGAAATTGATTGTAACAAGCAACTTCTTGTTTTCCCACAATACTTTCTACCACATAGGATGCTTCCATTTCAAAATGCATCCAATTTTCATTGTCGCCTGCAACTTCTTTCAATTTGGATCAGTCCAAAATTCCATTGAATGGTAATGGGTTTGTACAGTCTTGTTCACTTTTTTCACCTCTGCACTTTTTATTTTTTTGCGTATGCCACACAAAATTTGAAACTGGGAACTTACCTTTTTTGTGAGCTTCAAGAAAAAAATACAGAAAGTGCAGTCAAGTTGTATTTAATATAATGAAGTTTAAAAGGGCATCACTTAATGTATATGTGGTGACATTATCTTACAAAACTGGAGCTTTTTTTGTCTTTCTTTTTACTTCAGTCAGTGTGAATCAATCAGGGGCAAGTGCAGAAAAGCAAATTATTACTTTTATGCTCAAGTCTAGGATGCAAGGCAAATTAATGTATAGGCTTTAACCAATTCCCATACAGTGACGCTTTTCGACGCCCATTAAGAAAAACAATTGTGAAAACATTGTGGAAAATGAAGAAATAGGATGTTACGAGCAATTTCTTTATTATCCACAATGTTTACTACCCCAAAGGAAGAGATAATCCAAAAATTCTTAAGCTTTAAATTGTCGTCTGCAACTCCTTTCAATTCTGACCAGTCTAAAATTCTGTTGTGTTGGAATGGGTTAACCCATTCCAACTCAAGCCCTCCTTTTTACGACCCACAAGAACAAAGCTTTGGAAAACATTGTGGACAATGAAGAAATTGCTTGTAACAAGCAATTTCTTCATTATCCACAACATTTTCTATCCCAAAAGACGAAAAAAAAAAAATTCCATCAACTTGAAATTGTCGTCTGCAGCTTGTTTCAATTTGGACCAGTCTAAAATTTTCTTGTGTTGGAATGGGTTAAGTACGCATATTTATTAACGTAAGTAACCAGTTAGGCCAAATTTGTCATCTAACCTTGACATTGAACCAATGAGCACAAAATTACATCTCTGCTTATAAGGAGGAAATTTAGTTTGCCTTATCATTTTACATCCACAGATTAATTAGTTAAGACAAAATGCAGCCATTTTTTTCTTTTGATATTTAACCGTGACCTTGACTTTTAACATAGAGGTTAAGGTCAATCTAAAGTACAGTCTCTTATTGTTTGCACAAATTTAAGCTACTAACCTTGTACAATAACCTTGACTTTGGTATATTCGGAAGGGTACTGCTTGAACCTACAAATAAATAGACACCCTTGTCATGATGAAGCAAGTCTATCTTCCTATTTTTGGCTGTGAGGGTATAGACCAAATCATATTTCATATGTGCAGTTTGATCTCAGTCTACACAAAAAATATCTTTGTTCCTTAAAAGAAAGAGTTTATAAAACCAATTGCCTAAAAGAAGTGACCCTCTATATTTAGGCATTCCAGTGATTTCATTCCATTTGAATTCAATGCAATTCTGAAAAAGAATTTAGCTATTCAGAATATCTTTTGTAAAGGTTAACTCATTCCCACACAACAAATTTTAGACTGGTCCATATTGAAATAAGCTGAGAACAATATTTTCAAGCTGATGTTATTCTAATTTTTTTATCTGTTTACATAGAAAACATTGTGGATAATGAAGAAATTGCTTGATGCAAGCAATTTCTTCATTTTCCACAATGTTTCCAGAGCTTTTTTCCTGAGGGGCATAAAAAGGGGGGATTGTGTGGGAATGGGTTAAGCAAGAACAGACAAGCAGAGAAAAAGTTGGAAAGTGCACATATCAAAGGAACCATACAGCAATTTATCTATTTCTCACTAGCTTTTCTGTCTTATTTGGAACTTTTTTCCCAATTTGTGCACACTTTGAAATGCTTTCTGCAACTACTTTCGATTTGGACCAGTCTAAAATTTTGTCATCAGGTAATGGGTTTAAGGAATAGTAGTTTGAGGCTGAGATAAGATGCTTTGGTAGTACTGGTGTTAGAAATACCAAGGACAAATGGTCAGGTGCACCAGTTTCAACAAAAATGACTGAAAATTTTCGAAAGTGTCATTAAACTGAAATAAATCTTTTCAAATTCTTAAATGGCAACCTCCTTCAGCTTAAAAAAGTCACAAATTTTGTGGTATGATAATTGGCTTAATCTGTCACATGAGCTAGCAATTTCCCCTTTCACCACAATGTTTTTCTCCAATTTCCCCCTTTTTTTTTTATTCAAACACACTTAGAAATGTGGCCTGCAACATCTTTGAAAATGGGTTGCCTAGTCCACTAATTCAAAGGAATTGCAAAGGACAATTTCTACTTAATGAAACTTTACAAATCTTTGCCTGTTTCGGTAGAAGACATTCTTGACATTGAAGAAACTGCTTGTTACAAGTAATTACTTCACTGTTCACAGTGTTTTCAAAGTTTTTGTCTTGATCCATTCCCACAAAATGATGCTTTTTTATGTGAAAAGAAGAGCAATTGGGAAAACAGTGTTTCCACAATGTTTTCTATCTAGAAAAGTGAATAAAATCTAAAATTTCAAAAACTTATAAATTGTCGTCTGCAACTCCTTTCAAGTAGGATCAGCATAAAAAATAGATTTTGTCTGGTAATGGGTTTACGGGTGTCAAAAAGTGGAATTGTGTGGGCATGGGTTAAATGCCAAGATCGTGTCTCTGAAATAAAGTTTCTGTGCAGACAAAATACATTTTTCATTGTCCATCCAATGTGAGTAATGATGTTGTAATGCATAATTTTTTATTTGTACATTTTTTTTAATTTACTACCGCCTTCTAGTAATGTCATCCTCCCTTCAACCAATTACCAGACGGCAAAATTTTAGACTAGTCCAAATTCAAAGATGTTGCAAACAACAAATTTCTATTGATGATTTTTTTTTTTTTTTTTTTTGCCTTTTTGGGAAGTTGATTGTTTAAATAGGCTTAAACGCCACTTTAAACAGTATTTCAGTCACATTGAAATGGCTGGAGCACCTAACCATGGATTCCTAGTATTTCTCACCAAAGTACTACCACAACATCCTTTCAGAGCCTCCAGCTGCTTATATCCAGCTTAAGTTTACAATAATTCACCCACTGGTGGGAGATAAATGTAGGAAATGTAACAAACAATTTCTTCATTTTCCAAAATATTTTTAAAGCCTGTTTTCTTGGGGGCATCACTCAAAAAAAGCAATTGAGAAAACATTGCAAACAAGATGTGTTTGTGAAACACAATGCCCCCACAACAGCACTTAACTATGAAGAGTATTGTTGACTTGTACATGAGTTTTAATAGAGTATTTTAGTGAAAGCCAGATGGGAATTTTTTTTGGTTTTGACTTTGGTATGTGACCTTGACCTTATCACATGACCTTGACATGAGGAGATGCATATTATGGAGATGTATCATCATGCCAAATATGAGCATTGTATCATGAATAGCTGGTAGTAATTGGCAATGTTAAGTTTTTTGGTTAAGTTTTGCAGACACACACACAGATGGACACACACACACAGATGGAAAGACTGAATGACAGACAGACAGACGGACAGACAGACAACGGTAGAACAATATGCCCCCGATCTTTAGATGTGGGGGCATAAAAATGAAGAAATCAATTCTTCATTTTTGACAATGTTTTCTATCCAGGAACTTGAAAAGTCTAAAATTTCATAACTTTTACATCTCATCTACCAACCTTTTCAATTTAGACAAGTCTATAATTTTTTTTCTCTGATAGTGGGTTAAATCATAAAAAACAAAACAACAGCGCAAGTGTCAGTTTTCTGTAACATTTCATTGGCCGTAGTAACAAAGGTGGTATTTAAGTATCGCCCCAGTATGTTTCAATGTCCCCCTCTGATTGGACGAAACTCGGCTTATTATGTCACATGACTAACAATAACTTATCAGAGTTGGCGACGTTGGACGTTGACACTTGACAGCCCGTCATACATAAAAGTGACAACGGAACATGATTTTTAAAAGCATTTTATTGCAGTAATCATGTAAACTAGAGGCATGCAAATATGTAGGCAACTGTCTCTACACTTCTTCTGTTGCTTGTAAATTTGTACTTAGGGATTAGCATATCATTTCCATTTATCTTTACCCATTACCAGATGTCCAAATTTTAGACTGGCCTAAATTGAAAGAAGCTGCAGACGACAATTTAGAGATCATGGAATTTTGGATTTTTTCAACTTTCTGGGTAGAAAACATTGTAGAAAATGAAGAAATTGCTTGTAACAAGCAATTTCTTCATTTTCCACAATGTTTTCCCAAGCTTATTTTCTTGGGGGCGTGTTAAAGCATTACTGAGTGGGAATGGGTTAAACATTGTCATGCTGAATATATAAATTTATCAGAATTACATCAAGATCAAAGGGCTGAAAGTACTGGATGGTTTGATCATGAGTCAATGTTTCTTTTGAAAACTAATTTCTATGAACAATTTTGGATTAAAGGGGACAGACAGGTGGTGTAGACAAAGATCAGACTGTACAAAAAAGCTACCTCACTTCAAACATGTTTTTAGTTTGTCTAATTATTCAGGGATGAACTTAGTCAAGCAATGATAAACAATTTAACATGGTCTTACAGACATCTGAATGGTGCATGTCGAATGATTTATAAACATCTTAACCTATTCCTACAGAATGACACTTTTGGACATCCTTCAAACATTGTGGAAAATAGAGAAATCATTAAAACAGGTAATTTCTTCATTTTTCACAATGTTTTTACCTAGAAAGTTGAAAAAATCTAAAATTTCCAAAACATTGAATTGTTGTCTGCAACTTCTTTCAAATTGGACCAGTCTAAAATGTTGCTGTCTGGTAATGGATTAACCAATTACCATTACTTATGTGCAGGCTGATCTTTGTCTATACCACCTGCCAAAACAAGAATATTCTTGCTTCAGCATGACAAGGGTTAATTTCGTAAACAGTTCCAGCTTGAAATGAACAAGTAGGACTGATGTAGACTAAGACCAGACTGCATTTGTATACAGGCTGATCTTTATCAATGACTCCTGCAAAAAACCAAAATATTCCTAACATGGCCTGACAAGGATTAACACCCCCTTCTTGTCTGTGTCAGCTCATGTAAACCAGTGCAAACTATTTTGTTATAACATCCTCATAAATTCATAATGAAAGTTGACCTTTACCATAAGTCAAGTCAAGCATCCCTAACAATGTGCAGTAAGAAAGTTTTTGACTATAATGACATTTTTATAACTCTGACCATACACGAGCAAAGGAACAATACAAGAATTCTGTTAGCCCATTACCCATAAAAAGAATTTTTGACTGGTCTAAATCCTGGAACAATTTTTAGTTAATGAAATGTTAGAAATCCTGGATAATAAGCAATTTCTTCATTTTCCACATTTAAAGCTTTTTTCTTATTGAGTGTGAAATTGCTGATTTATGTGGGAATGGGTTTAAGCAAGACGTGCCAGCACTCTGCTATTCAAATGTTTGATAGTAAGTAAAAGTTAAATAGGTGCTTAATTTGATAAATGCATTCCCTTTTTCTGGGGGGGGGAGGGGGGGTATAAGTTGCTCTTTTGATATTGAACAAATTTATTCCAACTTTCCAGCAAATGTATCAAAAAATACCAGATATATTACAAAATGTCAAAGTTCTTCAATATCAACATAATACATAATTCCTAATTAGTAATAGAGATAAAAAATCTTTCAATTAAAATTTTAAGTCAACAATAATTTCTAACTCTGAAAAGGGTGAAACTCCAATATAATAAATGTCATTGTAATTAATCTTTGCCTAGAAGATGATATGATGGTCACAAAAGCATATGAAAAATTTCAATGCAATAGCATTAGTAGAAAGAGAGTTATCAAAGATATATGCCCACTGCATGTAAGGTTTAACCCATTCCCACACAAGAAAATTTTAGACTGGTCCAAATTGAAAGAAGCTGCAGACAACAATCTAAGTTTGATGGAATTTTAAATTTGCCAGTATTTTGGGGTAGAAAACATTGTGGATAATGAAGAAATTGCTTGATACAAGCAATTTCTTCATTTTCCACAATGTTTTCCAAAGCTTTTTTCTTGAGGGGCGTAAAAAGGAGGGCTTGAGTTGGAATGGGTTAACCAAGAATTTCTAACTCCGAAAAGGGTAAAATTCCACTAAAATGAATGTCAAACTAATAAATCTGTGTATAGAGGCTGATATCATTGTCATAAAATCATGTTCAAAGTTTCAAAGCAATAGCATAAGTAGAAAGAGAGTTATTAAAGAGATATGACAGTTTCACGCAAGGTTTAAAGGTAGGTATCGATGTTTTTTTCATGTCACAGACTTTAATTATTTTCTATTCCTCTCATATACTATTTGAATACAATATGCCACAAAGTAGTTTTGCAAAAATCTGAGGTCACTTATCAGAAAAAAGCAGGGTATTTCCCTAATAGCCTATACATAAGCTATTAATCTATTTTTAGATTAATCCGAGACGGTTGCGAAGATTATATGGCATTCAGGTGGCTCGATTAACCGTTGGAACCTTGCAATTAGTTTGAATTACATCAAACCAATGTCATCGTTACGTCATCAGGAGTTATGTTCCCTAGCCGGTCTGTAAAGATTAGTCCCAAACTGTCATAAGCGTTTTTACGAATATAAACACTTACCGTAGTTTTGCGCTGAGCCTTATCATGTGACATGATTTAGGACGTTGGCTGTTTCGCTAGTAAATTTGTTATCTTCAATTCAATTCGATGTCGACAGCCGAATTCCGTGATATCTAAAAATAACCTGGAATTCCACCGAACCTTTCCGATGTAACCACAAAAAGCCACTTTATGTATATTAGATTACCACCAAGACAATACCTGACCTAACTTAAAGTATTAAATGTTCGTTTTAGTCTATTTTTCGGCACTTGGTAATTTTTTCTTATCTAGGTTTCAGAAACATCGATACCTCCCTTTAACCAAGAATTTACAAGTCTGAAAAGGGTTAAATTCTAATAAAATGAATGTCAGAGTAAGGAAACCTTCTCTAGAGGATGGTATTATTGTCAAAAAAACATGTGTAAAGTTTCAGAGCAATAACATTAGTAGAAACTGAGATATGACACTTGCACCTACGGTATTACCAAACCATTACGCTGACGCCTGGGTGACCTGAATAGCCCCCATATTCTTCGAATAGTCAAACTAAAAATGGGCATAATTCATTACATATGCAGGGTTATTGCCTTGATGGTATAGATTTCTCTCTATAATATATTTTCCAAGTTTCCAGCAAATATGTCTTCTGTAATACCTGTACTAATAAAATGTAAAAGTCAAAAAGGGGGCAAAATTCACTCTTGGTATAGATTGCTCTTTTGATAGTAAATATCTTTTAAGTTTCCAGTGAACAAGTTCAGTAATTACAGACATTTCAAAATTTCAAAGTTTTTTTTTAAATTGGAAAAATGGCATAATTTGCTAAAACAATGTTTTTTCAGATTTATCCCCCTTATTAGAATACATTAATCAGAAATACTAGAGATATTACAAATATTTAAATTCTTCCAATTAGAAAAGGGGCATTATTCATTAAGATACAATTACTTAGAGTTATTGACATTGTTTGTATAGATTGATATTTTGATAGTAAATATATTTTCTGAGTTTCATGAGAGTGTGTTCAGAAATACCAGAGATTTTACAAATGTCAAAGTTGTTCTCAGTCTGAAAAGGGTCATAATTCATAACAAGAGCACTGCCAACAGGTGCCAACCCTCGGCTGCAGGTGCTGGATAATGCAAAAATTCTAAGTCGAAAAAGGGGCATAAAAAAAACGCTTTTAGAGTTATCCCCTTGATAGTCTAGATAGCCCTTGTGATTGTCAAAACACATGCCAAGTTTCATGAGGATATCTTCAATAACAACAGAGATATGACCAAGGTTCAAGTTTGTCATGCCAACACCAACGCCAACACCGCCAAGGTGGTTTTCTTTGAAAACAGCCCAGCTAAAAATCTACTTGCAGTTATTCCCCCTGTTGATATATATTTTTTTTGATAGTTATAATACACCAAGATTAAAATGAATGTGAACAGTAATAACAAGTATTACAAAATGTCAAAGGTCTTTTTAAGCTCGGAAAGGGCAATAATTTTCTAAAAAAAAATATTTAGAGTTTTCCCTCTTGTTGGTATATATTGCTGTATAGTAGTCAAATATTCTGAGTTTCAAGCAAATGTGTTCAGTTAATACCAGAAAGATGTCAAAGATTTTGGACGACAACACAGATGCAGATGCTGATGACAACTTGATGATAATGTAACCCGCTAGCTTTTATACACTACCCGGCTACAATAAACAGTGGAGCTAAAAATAATTAAGAGATAAAGAGAATATTTTTTACCGAAAAACCTAATCACACTGTATGAATACACGAAACGGATTCATACATTGTGTGATTAGGTTTTTCAGTTCATACCTCCATGAAAACAAAAAATATTGTCTTCATTTCTTATAATTTAATTGCATCGAGCCAAAAAAACAAAAGCTTTACAAATTTTTATACCTTTTTGTATTGGACTATTTTGTGCGGAGGCATACAAAATCGTTACGTGCTCAAAATTTTGTTCATGGAGCTATGAATTATTTTTTCCGACCAATCAGAAGGCTTGTTTTTGATAGATGAAACTTAAAATTAAATCATTTAAAAAAGAGCATGTGAAATTAACCCACAACAAAATTTTAGACTTTGCATACGAAATTGAAACAAGATGTGTTTGTGAAACACTATGCCCCCGAAACGGGAATTCTTTAGAAACGGGTAAAGGGTTAAAATTTTGACCTTGACCTTGATGAAGTGACCTTCCCCAGTTGCGCCTTGTTGAGACCTATCTACATACCAAATATTAGCATTGTAACTTAACCCATTTCCACTCAATCCCTCCTTTTTACACCCCTCAAGAAAAAAGCTTTGGAAAACATTGTGGAATATGAAGAAATTGCTTGATACAAGCAATTTCTTCATTATCCACAATGTTTTCTATCCAAAAAGATGAAAAAAATCAAAATTCAATCAGCTTGAAATTGTCCTCTGCAGCTTCTTTCAATTTGGACCAGTCTAAGTCTTTGCTGTGTGGGAATGGGTTAATCAGGGTTGATGTTATAGGGAAATGTTTAGTTGGCAGGTTAAGTTTTGCAGACAGACAGACAGACGGACAGACGGACAGACAGACGGACACCAGTAAAGCAATATGCCCCAGATCTTATCGATGCGGGGGCATAAAAAAAGCATTACATTTGGTAGACAAAATATGAGAAAGTGCTAAACTGTTTCCTTTTCTCAAAAAGTTTTTAAAAGCTATATTTTTGAGCTGGTAAATATGCTAGATTGTGTTGTAATTTGTCAATATCTAAATATCTAAACAGACAATGCTCTAGTTTGTTTGCTGTCACAGATCATTTTAGAAGAAAGGATAAAAAACTAAATATAGATGTAAACAATGCTCTTTTTTCCTTTTTGCCATGCTGAATATATCTTTCTAAGGATTAATTTAACATCAAAAGACTGAAATCACCATTTGCCTTCTTTCTAGGCCAATATTTCTTTTTAAAATTGATTTTCATAGACGACTTCGCTTAAACGTGACAAACAGGCTGTGTAGATTAAGATCATACTGCACATATCTGCAGGCTGATCTTTTTCTATACCTCCTTCTGAAACGAAAATATTCCGGGTTCAGCATGACCAGGGTTAAAAACTAATGATTGTTTTGGAAATGGTCTCAAGACCATTTTTAGAAAAGATAATTTTCATTTAAAAAACAAACATCAAACGACCTGTATTTCTACAAAGAAAAAAACAACAACATATTTTCATACTATATATAACTTGAAAGAAAGACAATCAAAGAATCTTTGATTTCATATCTGTGTTTTCAGTGCACTATTGTTCCTTTTTAAGGACTCATTTTTAATATAGAAAGCATATTTGAAGCTAAAACTAATACAGTTAAGAGCCAAGCAGAATTTTCAAGCTTTTTGAAACTTTGATTTTCAAATTTCCTAATAATTTCTTATATTGAGACTTGTATGAATTAACCCATTCCCACACAATGACGATTTTTGACACCCCTCAAGAAAACATGTGAGAAAACAATGTGGAAAATGAAGAAATTGTTTGAAACAAGTAATTTCTTCATTTTGCACAATGTTTTCTACCCAGAAAGTGGAAAAAAACAAAAATCAAATAAACTTTAAATTGACGTCTGTAACTACTTTCAATTAGGACCAGTATAAAATTTTGCTGTCTGGTAATAGGTTAAGAGCAAATGTTGCGGCTAAAGTAGAAGTTATTTGTCAAAAACACAATCTTTTTTTGAATAATAGTAATCAAATAAAAAGTTTCAAACATGGAGATTCATTTCAAAGTTTTAGTTTCCAATCATTTTACGCAAAGCACAGAGAAACTCCAAGGTATTGCTATAGCCTTTTTGTCAACATCGTTCTGTCCAGGCTCGATCCCAGACGGCAGCACTCATCCTCTCCGACTATTTGTCTCCCACCAATGGGTCGATAATCGTAGACCTTTGTAGGATAGCAGCTGGAGGCTAGGAAGGGATGTGATGGCGGTACTGGGTATTGTTGAAAGCGGCGTACAACCCCATTCAAAACAAACAAACAAAATCAACATCGTAGTTGTCGTTGTGCGAAAAAAATTTTGTGATATCTCTTGTTCTACTAAAGGCATTCACTTGAAACTTGGAAAACTTGTTTACTATCAAAAGAGCAACCTATACTATCAAGGAGAGTAACACTAGATGCATTTTGAACACTATCCAGCACCCAACAGCCAAGAGTTTGTTGTCGTCGTCGTTGTGTGAAAACTTTGACATTTTGTGATATCTCTGGTTCTACTAAAGGCATTCACTTGAAACTTAGTATACTTGTTCACTTTCAAAAGAGCAACCTATACTATCAAGGGGGAAAACTGTAGATGCATTTTGTTCACTATCAATCTCCCAAAAGCTGAGCGTAGGCACCAGTAGGCGGTGCTCTTGTATTTATAAAATTAGGGATAAAATTTGATGTTGACCTTAACCCATTCCCATTGATGCCCCACAGAAAAATAACTTTGGGAACATTGTTGAAAATGAAGAAATTGCTTGTTACAATATCTTTGAATTTGGACCATTCTAAAATTTTGTCATCTGGTAATGAGTTAAACATATGATCTCCAATAAAAAGTATTGACTTATGCTACAATATTAACCCTTGTAATGCTGTATGAATTACCTGACTGAATTGCTGTCAAAACAAAGGACTGAAAGCACTGATAGAACTTGTTGTTCAAAAATCAATATTTCTTTTAGAAATCAACCTTATAAACAACTCGGGAAGGAAAAATATGAGCAGGAGGTGTAGACTAAGATCAGACTGCACATAAGTGCAGTCTGATCTTAGTCTACACCTCCTGCCAAAACCGGAATATTCCGGGTTCAGCATGACAAGGGTTAACATTGTAACTGAAATAGTCTTAGAGTAATAGGATATGTAAAAAGAAATAGGTTAACCCATTACCAGATGACAAAATTTTTCGACTGGTCCAATTTGAAAGAAGTTGCAGAAGACACAATTTAGTCGATGAAATTGAAAAAAATGTCCTTTTTGAATAGAAAATATTACTGATAATGAAGAAATTGCTTGTAACAAGCATAAAGTGTCACAATAAGTGTCACTGTGTGGTAATGGGTTAAGTTTTAAACAGGCAGACAGACTAGATGGTTGTCCCAGGACAACTGATGTCGAGCCCGCAAAGTTTTGTAGGTATCATGCTCCAGATAAGCACAATTTTAGTGTTTAGTGTTGATGAGTTTATAGTGAAATCTTCATGGGCCCCTTTTCCCATGATACTTTACAGAACAAACCAAATTTCAAAAGGAACAATTCTAATAAAGGTACAATCATTCTTTTAAAGTTAAAGAGAATCTATGAAAACAGTGGACTGAATTGTGTCAAGAATTTTTTGTAATAAAAGGCCCCTTTTCTCGTGAAACTTAACAAATCAGACCCAATGTACAAAGGACCAATCCTAATGATAGTTTGAAGAAATTGATAAAGACTGAGGACTTTATTGTGATAATGATGTTTTGTAATAAAATTTTCTTAAGGCCCCTTTTCTTGTGTCACTTAACCAATCAGACCCAATCTACAAAGGAACAATCCAAATGATGGTACAATCATTCTATTAAAGTTTGAAGAGATTCTGATAAAGACTGAGGACATTCTTGTGTTAATGAAGATTTGGTAATAATTTTTCATACAGCCCCTTTTCCTATGATACTAGACAGATCAGGCCCTATTTGGAAAGAAACAATCCCTATGATGGTACAAACATTCTGTGAAAGTTTGAACACAATCTGATCAAAACTGCGGATTTTATCTTGGTGTAAAGATTTCAAAATAAAATTTTCATAAGGCTCCTTTTCCTGTGATACTTGGAGGATCAGGTCTCATGTCAGCATCAACAACCGTGATTATTGTATGATTCTGTGGAGGTTTGAAGAAAATCCAATGAAAGCTCTGGACTTGGTTACAGGGATTATAGATAAAATTCTCAAAAAGCCCCTTTTCCCATGATAATAGACAGATCAGGCCTAATTTGAAAAGAAAGAATCCTCATGATGGAACAATCATTCTGTGAAAGTTTGAAGAGAATCCGATGAAAACTGTGGACTCTAGAGTGCTAACAAGGATTTTTTAGTTAAATTTTCATAAGGCCCATTTTCCCGTGTTTCTTGACAGTTCAAACCCTGTAATTAAAAGAATGATCCTGACCTTACAATCATTCTGTGAAAGTTTCAACAATATCTGATCAAAGCTCTAGGCTTCATTGCGTTAACAGGGATTTTTTAATGAAATTCTCATATAGCACCTTTTCCCCTGTTACTTGATGGATCTGAACCAATTCCAAAGGGAACTTTACTTACAAAAGTATGTTTATTCTGTTTGAGTATAAAGACAAGCCCATAAAATCTGTGGACTTAATAGCATTAATTAAATTTTTTTTATTGAATTTTCCTAAGGCCCCTTTTCCTATGTTTCTCGATTGATCATACCCAATATGAAAGGAACAATCCTTATGATGGTACAATCAGTCTGTGAAAGTTTGAAGTCAATCAGGTGAAATCTAGGGTCATGATTTGTTAACTAAGATTTTCTTTTAGATTTTCATCGGGCCCCTTTTCCCATTAAAATTTGATGGATCAAACCCACTTCAGAAAGGAACAATCCATTTAATGTAATAATCATTCTGTGAATGTTTGAAGAGAATTTGTTATAAACTGTGGACTCTATTGTGTTAACGAGTATTGCTTTAATCCAATTTTCATAAGGTTTTTCATTTTCTTGACGGATCATATCCAATTTCAAAAGGAATGATCCTTATGATGGTACAATCATTCTGTGAAAGTTTGAAGGGAATCATATGAAAACTGTGAACTCTAGAGTGTTAACAAGGAAAAGTTTAACGGACATACGACGGAAGGATGGACAGACAGATGCACTGACGCTGGACGGGAAAAATGCTGTCACAATAGCTCTAGTGGCCTTCGGCCAGTAGAGCTAGAAATTAGGAAAACATTCTGTAAAATCAAGAAATTGCTTTCCACAAGCTATTTCTTCATTTTCCACAATGGTCTCTACAGAGAAAGTTACAAAAATCTAATTTTTCATAAACTTTAACAGTCTAAAATTTTGCTGTCTGGTAATGTGTTAACCCTTTCCTGTTTTTCAAGATTTTAGACTTGTCGGAAATTAAAGGTTTTGCAGACGAAATTGCAAGGTGGATTTGATTTGAAATTTAACCATTCAGTAGGGTAGAAAACATTGTGGAAAAAGAAGAAATTGCTTGTTACAAGCAATTTCTTCTTTTCCCACAATGTTTTCTCATTTATAAAATCACAGGGAAGCAAAAACCAGGGATTGAATGGGAAAGGGTTAAAGGGTAATTATCTATGTTGTTATTATTTAGTGTCTTACCTCTTGACAAACCACTGACCATATCCCTTTTCTGATCACTAACAAGGCAGTTTGACTGAGCCATCAAGTGATATCTGGTTTACATATATAGTTCTGGAACATAAAAAGTCCATTTTTCAGGGCATTAAAAAGTAAGATTGAGAGGTAATGGGTGAAATAGTTCTAAAATATGTTGAGCTTTTCTGGTAGGAAACACGAGGAAGGGAGAGAAATTTAGTATACTAACCTTTCTTTTGATAAAAAGAGTTGTCTACCATGCCAAAAGACTAGCGTCCACCCTTCATCTGGAATTAAATTCTCTGTCTTTTCCATTTCTTTTCCCAGACCACAATTTCTTTTTTTCTGTAACCTTTTTACAATGCACAAGAGCCTCCTCATGATCTACAACAAGCTGATCTATCATTTTTTTGTATGAATTTTAGAGTAACATTTATCAAATATGGAAGTCCTTGCCAAGCCTGTCTAGTTAGTCTGTTAACCCATTCCCACATAATGACCCTTTGGATGCCTCTCAAGAAAAAATAATTCGGAGAACATTGTGTAAAATGAAGAAATTGCTTAATTTTGGACCAGTCTAAAATTTTGCTGTGTGGTAATGGGTTAATTACTGTGCTCTAAATCTTTCTCTCCTGAGTTTGAACCCTTGCTTTGTCAACATTCTTTCAGACTATTGATAAAATTCATTGCCGTATGCAACTTTTATCTTTCACCAAATGGCAAATTATAAATAGCTTTCCTAGGTGAAATAAGCAGCTGGTTGCTTGAAATGTCATGGTTGATGGTTGTCCATGAAGAAACTACAGAAAGTCATGGTTAGGTGTGCTAGCTCCCACAATACAACTGAAATTCTGTTGAAAAAGACCGTAAACACTATACAATCAATCTATCATATAAATTTATAACTGACAATTGTAAGAGGAAAGGGTAATTTATTTCTGATAGATTTCTGAATGTAACATTCCTTTCACCCATTACCAAAAATTGACACTTTTAAACGCCCCTAAATATAAAAGCTTAACCCTTGTCATGCTAATTTAAAATCCTATACATTATTGCTTTAAAATCAAAGGACTGACAGCACTGGAAAGCCTTAATGAGGGTAAATATTCCTTTTGAAAATTGATTATTTCAATAACTCTGGCTGAAAGGGGACAATGGAGGTGTAGACCAAGATCAGACTGCACTTATGTGCAGGCTGATCTTGGTCTAAACCTCCTGCCAAAACCGGATCAGCATGACAAGGGTTCAGACTAAGATTTTAAAGATTTCATCAACTTAAATTTTTTGTTTGCAATTTCTTTGAATTTGGAATGGTCTAAATTTTATTGTGTAGGAATGGGTCAAACACACCATACTCCTAGACTTTTTAAGGTTTTGCATTTAAATTGGCATCTGTAACTCCTTTCAATTTGGAACAGAATTTAGCCATCTGGTAATGGGTTAAGGTTTTGCATTTTCTGTGACAATTCTGAAAGTTTCTCTGACTTTTCCCTTGTCTTGAAGAAAAAGTAAATTTGGCCAACTTTTACCTGTTCTAATTAGGTATCTAGGTTATATCAGTCTGTTCCGATAGCCCAACCTGAAAAAAGCCCTTTCCGTTTTTTTAATTTAAGACTGGTCCAAATTGAAAGAGGTTGCAGACAACAATGAAAATTTGATGCAATTCGAAATGAAAACATCCTGTGTGCAAGAAAATATTGTGGGAACGGAGAAATTACTTGTTACAAGCAATTTCTTCTTTTTCCACAGTGTTTTCTCAAGTATAAAATCACCAGGACGTAAAATCCTGAGTTATATATGAAAGGGTTAATGTACATTAGCCCTTGTCATGCTGAATAAATATCTTTTCTCGAAATTGCATTGAAATTACAGGACTGAAAGAACTAGATGGTTCGATTCTGGGTCATCTTTTCCTTTAAGCCTTATCCTGCTGAATATATTTCCCTCATTTCACTACAATTGAAGAATTTGACATGATAAGATAAATTTTGTGTTCAAAGATTTCTCTCAAAAATGTACAATAAGCAGGTAGTTAAGGCTAAGATCAGACTGCAAGTCTGTGTAGGCTGATTCGAAGAGAATTACTTTATATACATTAATTTTGTATCGTGACCATTTGAATAAAGGCATTGAAAGAAATGAGGTGACTGACCAATCACTGGCCCTACCCACTTACTCAGTTGGCACCTCTAATTGACTGCGACAGGAAATTTGATTTTAAATGGCGTTACCGTATTTTCCAGATATGTTCGGACACCCGAAATTTTCGGACACCATTAATTATTTTCAAAAATAATTTATTTTTTGTCCCTAATTTCGGACACAAAATGGATTTGACATCCCTTAATTTTCGGACACGTACTTACGAAGTACAAATCTTGTCAACGACGAACGATGTACCGTACCTGTTTAACCATTCACGAGATCGTCTATATCCCCGTAAATTATATTCCTTTGTTTGCCATCAGTTAATCTCCTGTTAATTAGTTTGATACGTGGATATTCCAGTCAAGCCTTACAATACGTGACATTATAAATTAACACCTACGGACAAACTTTTTATGCAAATCTAAAGATTCTTGTAAGGTGTAGAAAGAACTACGACGAACGGTCAAAGAGACTCGGGAGTAATTTTAACGGAAATGTTACTTCATTACTAAATCAAATCGTCGTAACCCAAAGCTTGTTCATGTGAAAGACGCCTTGTTCTTATTTATCATATTGTGTCAAATCAATTTAAAATCGGGCTAGCAGACGACGATCGGATATTGCGAGGTTTAATCATGCTTCGTAGTCTAGCGCAAAATTGACGGTGTTTAACAAATTGGACCGATTCACTAAGTAAAAGACGGTTAAGTAGCCCTCGGTGTCAACATGCCATTAATACACTTAGATATGTCTAGACTTATAACAAGTAAAGCAATAGAGCCGTATGTCTATTGATACACATACAAGGATGCAGTTATATGCTTTACATAACTGGACAGAGTTGGTAGTTCAACACGTCACCATGGAGACGTCCCGATTGAGCGTCGCTGAATTTTGGACGATAGCCAAGATTTACCCTTACCTTATTCTAACACAGAGAAAGGTTTTTTTTATCATCTTAACATAAATTGATTTAGCATAAATCTGATGTTTAGGAAGATAAAAAAATCGCAAATGAAAAACGGTCGTACAGGTGACTGTCTTTCCTTCGCCGTCGAAAGGCGACCAAAAATGTCGTAACTTCAGCTTATTCCTGGAGAAGTTACAGCATCTAAATGCCCGTCGACTATTTGTATTTGAATTGAACGCTGATTCTGTATCCTGTTGCCTTTCTTTTCATTGTTTTTTTTTTTCTTTTCAGACAGAAGTGATGGCCGAAAATCACAGAAATGTATCAGCCGATCTATTGTCTATTTTGTTGTATTTATCGAATAAAATATTTGAAAGTTAAGCTAGTCCTTGTTATTCGTTTAGGGACATGACATAAAACTTCAGAAAAAAAAACAAACTAAATCACGCATTTGAGACGTCGTCCGTCGTCTGCCAAAACATTGTCACTATGGAGAATTGTATAAATACAATGCTTTGTTTGGATGTTGCAGACTCATCTGTTTAGTTGATGGGCGACAAAATTTTGTGACTACAGCTAGATAAAGCAGTAGTGATAATATTTTCCGTCGACAAACAGGGATAATGATTTTATAACGACCTGGAACCATGTAAAGGTTGAACAACATAATGTAGATTGATCTGCATACGAAACAAATAAACTCATATGCAATTTGTTCTGAATTTTATTTTAATGAAATATTTTTTTAATCTTCACCTCCCATTAGATTCATTCTCGAAAACTACACAGTCACCTGAAATAAATGAACAAATACATTATTTAATCGGATTATGTACAAACAAATTCCATCAAATATTTAACAGACCGAGTAGGGATAAAGGTCAATTATTGCATCATCTCAAATGCGTACCCGGCCCTATTTATTTTTTAACTGTAATGCAATTGTTGTGAATCTGTGTAAAGCTGTTTCATATTATTGTAGTGTTTAGCCGCGGATATTTATGAGGATTCTATTACTGGAAACTTTAAATGAGACCATTTTTGGATTAATCACGCATTTGTCGGCGTTTTGAAAAAGCCTTAGACTCGTCCGTAAATCTCCCGCCGTGAGCATTTACCCATTTATATGACGGACTTTCGCTGCAGTACAGTTGTAACCCTAAAAGTTCGGACACTAAGGAAAATAATTTCCTTAATTTTCGGACACAAAAAATATTAATTATTTTTTCCTGTCCGGACATTAAGGGAAAATACGGTATTTTGCAAAATCGATAGCCTGTGGCATGTAATAAAAAAGTATAACTGTTGATTGGTGATCTTAATGTCATAATTACAGCTTCAATAAGCTGTAGTTACATCAATTAATTCCTCAAACCAACTTAACGCAGTCCCACTCACTCTGCATTTTTAGGCCCTTCAAGAAAAAAGCTTTGGAAAACATTAAGGAAAATGAAGAAATTACTCGAAACAAGCAATTTCTTCATTATCCACAATGTCTTCTACACCAAAGAGGCAAAGATCTTTAGAAAATTGTTGTCTGCAACTTCTTTAAATTTGGACCAGTCTAAAATTTAATTTTATTTATTTCATTGTAATGGGTAACATCAGACTTCACGATATGTGAAGGCTTATTTTTGTCCATACCTCCTGCTAAGAATTGGAATACTCAGGGTTAAGCATAATAAGGGTTAACATGCAAATTTCACTCAGTTTTTCTTCAACACCATTTTCCCATCTTCTCTTAACCCATTACCACTAAACAAACTACTAGAGGTTTTGTTTTTTTGGGGGGGTGCAAAAAAGTCACTGTGTGGTAATGGGTTAATATTGAAAAGTGAAAAAAATCTAACCTTCAAGTGTGACCTTGACCAATGACCGACCTGAATAAATAATTTGAATGGTAAATGAATCACATTTGCTCGTGATGGAGAGCAATCATGTTAGATCATATTGATAGAGTAAAAGACAATGAACAAATGAAAGAGTAGTCAATAGTGAAACAACTTCCATTCATGACCTTAACCCATTCCCATAACAATGACACTTTTTGCCACCCCTCAAGAAAAACAATTGGCAAAATATTTTGTAAAATAAGTAAATTGTTCGTAACAAGCATATTTCTTTATTTTCTACAATGATTTACACAGAAAGATCTTAAATTTGTTAACTGTAGATTGTTGTCAGCAACACCTTTCAATATGGACCAGTATAAAATGTTGGCATCT